>CM057340.1:809993664-810643697 GCA_030015575.1 Agapanthus africanus | reverse complement strand
TACCTGGCCCCTTCGCTTGGAGGACGACCCTCCCGATGTATACCCTCGATTTTCTTTTCGAGGGCGTCGAGACGGTCGTGGTACCCCGAGGATTCGGCGTATTCGGAGTTATGGCCCCTTCCGCTGACGGCCTGTGCCTGGTTGCGACTCCGGTTCCGCTCTATGAGGTTTCTCAGGTCCCCTGGCGTGGTCGTTCTCGAGTCACCGTGGTGAGTTCCGTTCGCGCGACCCCGTCGAGGGAGAGGGTGCCGGCCATGCCTGAGAGCAGGCGAGCTGGCCGACACCTCCTCGGGAAGGACAGGAGCGCGATGGGCCTCGGGCAGGGTGCTCTTTCACGAGACCTCGGTGTGGAGCTATGAGGTGCCCAGCGGGTCATTGAATTGGTCGCCGCGGAGGACCTGTGGCCGGTGGAGATAGAGAGACGTTGTTCAGTCGTGCCAGAGTGGGAAGTGTCATCTCCCCCTCTGCGGAGGTCGCGATCCCGAGGTGGGGGAACAACGCCTGGGGGGCTTGTCCAGCTGTTTGGACACGGACAAGGGCATCCACGATGGACGCGAACCTGTCGATCCTTGCAGACAGGGCGTGAACGGCGTTAGGGTGAGGAGAGGATCCGTTCGCGCCTCTGTTGTGGGGAGGACGATGGCTTGTGCTTGGGTCATCGCGGTAGTCACTCGCCATAAGTTCGAGATTGGAAGATCAACTTTCGATGAGTGGAATTTTCGTATTCCCACAGGCGGCGTCAACTAATGGAGGTATGGATCTCCTTCAGATATTGTCCTCGATCGATCTGTTGCGAGCGTTGATCAGCAGCTGAGATTGGGTTTGAGGGTTGCCTCCTGAAGCGTGTGGATCTCAGGGGGCTTGATTTGGAATGAAGCCGAGCTACATGCAAAGAAGTCCCGGGGTGGTTATACCACCGTGGACCCTCCAACGATCAAGTTAGCTGAGATATTTGAGCAGAGTAGCGGCCTATTGGTGTCAAATTGCCTTATCCGAGTCGTCTGAGAGAGGGGTTTATATAGCGGCAGCCATAGGCTAGCGGGCGCGAGATTCTCGCCGGCCGTTACGCCCCTGGCGTTACGCCTGCGAGAATGACGGGATCCCCCATTAATGACGAGATACGCCCGTTAATGGGGGGATGCGACGGTGTGGAACGCGGGATCGTAGGGCGGCGGATATTCCGCGTCTGGTGAGATTCGCGGAGCCATGGCGGAGGCGCCTGTAACCTGCGTTTTATGTCGCGCCATAGAACTGAGGATGACTAGCTTGGCGAGAGGCCTAAAAGAGGGCGGGAGGCCGAGCTAGTTTGGTTCTGTGATAGCTCGGAGGCGAAGGGCCGAGGAGATCGGCGTGTAGGAGGGCTCAGAGAAGAGCCAATGGTCGTTTACATAGCGAGCACAGGAATCTTCAGAGCATCCTCGGAGGGCGGGTCTAGGCAGTGGGGCGATAACCCGGAGGACGCCCCCAATGTGTGGTGCTTGCCCTGTTTCTGTATACCTCGGGACACATCATCTGCCACGTGTCATGATCTGGAGAGTTTCCAATATTGAGCATCATCAGTTTGGGACCTAAAAATTCTACCACCTAACCTATATGAGTTTTTAGTAAATGAATATATGTGATGTTATTAAATTTGTGTAAGTTAATGTAAGTGATGTAATTGGAGTTGTTTTTGCTAGTACATTCTAGTATACAAGATAATTAATAAACTCACTGCCCGTTAATAAACCTAACATTAAAATGTAAATAACCAGTTGGTGGAACAAATGCCAAAGATCAAAATTTCAGTATTGGTCTCGGAAACACTAACAGAACTTGAACTGTCGTTTCTTGGATCAAGGTCCGCAGATATTTCAAACCATTAACCACGCCCATCATTTTACAAAAGAGCATTTATTGGGCCGTTTAATATTGGGTCCAGAACCTGTAAACTCCCATATCCCATCTTCTTCCCCTTCCTCTTTCTCAAAAATAAAACCCTAGCGCGCTGCGCATAAAACCCTGGAAATTTTTGAAAGAGATCATCAAATTTCTTCGAAAGCATCGATTTTTCATGGACGACATCAATTTTTGTCCTCTTATGCTCCGGCCAATCTCTCTAGGTAAGAGCCTCATCTCAATTAAATGTAAAAATTAGGGTTTTCTAATCTAAATTGGAGGAAATTGTTGTTGCATGCTGGTTTCATTTTTCGAATTTTTAACTCGTAGTTATGTTTTTAGATGTCGAGAAGCAAGATGTTGGTGTTTTCATGGTTTCATCAATTGTTTGGGTTTAAGCTTGAAGGCACTGCCATTATTTAGGTTGATTTATTTAATTAGTATTGGTGTTTGCTTGAAAGGTAACGGGCAATAATTAAGCTGTTGATTAAGTTTTTTATTAGGTTGGGGAATTGAAAAAGGATTTGTAAGGATTTATGTTCTCGGGGCATGATACTGAATGGAATTGTTTGGTAACATTTACTTTAGTATTGACTCGAAACGTTATGGAGTGTGGCTGAAATGAGAATGTTAAGATGGATGAGTGGTAATATACTAAAATATAGGATAAGGAATGATTGTATTCGTAAATAGTTGGAGAACACTCGCGTAGATGATAAGATAAGAGAGAACTGATTTAGATGGTTTGGACATGCACAACAGAGTCAGAAGAAATGGCAAAATTGTAGTTAATGACACAACTATACCTAGATGAACATGGATAGCGGCATTTAAGAACAATGTGTTAGTTGTTAAATGTTGTTAATTTAACTGAGATGACAACCCTTAACAGTGCAGAATGGAATAAACGGAGTCACATAGTCGACCCAAAATTTTGGGATAAAAGCTTATTGTCGCCGTCAGCATTGTTGTATTGACATAGTTACGTTTGGACATTACATTCCTTGCCATTAACATGCATCTTTTTACAAGTTTTATTGAGTATTCGTTTCTTTTTCTTTTGTAGGTTGTAAATTATTCTATTGAATGAGAGAGTGATCGAAAATTAATCATTTTATAACAGGATTTTCTTAAACCCTATATTTTTAAATTATTTTTAGCGCTTACATGTTTTTATGTATTGCCTATAATTGCTTATAAACTTATAATTCGTATGCACCATCTTAAAAGATTATCTTTGTGAGTGATTAAAGTTTTCTACTCATAAGTTTTATTAAAGTTTTCTACAATTAATATTGTGAGCAATTTATTAAAAAATAAAATAGTCTACTCATAAGCCTTAATAAAATCCTTAAAACCTAAGCTCCGCACTAACTCTTCTCTACATGTTCCATCTTCTTATAGTATTGCTTTTGAGAGTTCTCTGTGTATTTACCTTAGAAGTTCATTAATTGGTATTTAATTACCTGCTGAGTCGAATTTTAGGGTTTAAATCTATCAATCTTTTAGGACTATTTATCTTCATACATAATACCTTACATGTTGTAAATTACGAAATGAAATGGAAAATTTTGAATAACGCTTGACATCACGATCGGTCACTTTATGCAGGTTACAATGTAAGCTCAAAAAGATTTTAAAGATATTAATTGAGAAAATTTCTTGAACTAGATACCTTGGATTGAAAGCCAAATATGGAAAGCTTTGTGTAACAATATTGTCATAACGTTTAGGTCGAGGAAGAAAGACTTGGATTGCCGTTTTAATGTAGTAACATCCAACAACTTCTTAAGTATAATCCAAGATCCGTATTTTGTGATATTTATACCTACAATTAGCAAGATCTTGTATAGATTACTTACTATTACATTAGATAACATATAAAACCATGTAATATATCATTAATTGCAGTGTTTTAAGAGCAGAACTATATGTTTGGACCAAGCCTTAAACAGAAAATGTACCGAACTATAGTTTTGTTCATTGTATGCTATAAGCATGGCTTATACTTTCCGTAACCCTGCACGTCGCATAAGGTCATAAAAAGCTACAAAATTTACATTCATCAATCCAATTAATTTTGCAAAATAAGAGTTTATATCTAAAATGACTAAAATTGAACATTGATACATTTATGTATAAATTTTCTGTAATGATTAAACTTCAAAATTAATATATTCGTGGACAAATTGAACAAGTATAGAGAAAAATAAAGCCAAAGGGAAGGAATGAAATTATGGAAAACAGAAAATATGACCAAGTGAATGGACTAGTTATATTTGCGACAAAGAAATGATATCCTACATGTAAAACCTGCATAGATGTATAAACTAGATGTATCAACAATCAACACTTTCAAAGATGGCAATTTTTTTTACACCTGATATTACTACTATGGTTGACATAAAACGCACGAAAACCCCAAATTGTTTTTTACCATGCATTAGCCTTTTGGTAGTATTATACTTTAAAAGGAGTTTACTTTACTATCCATATAACAAAATAAAAAAAGAATAAAATAAATACAACAAAGTAAAGATGATGCAATCACTAATAACAACCAAAATGCAACATAAGGGAATAATGGATAAATAAAAAACTTGATTGAGCTGGAGAATATCTTAGAAATGATTAATATGCTTAAGGGAATCTATTTTCTTGATTGAGAATGAATAAACAAAATTTAAATGCAACGGAATGCGATAGACTACAAAGAAAAAGCTTGATTAGGATGAAGCACATCTTACAAAAATTCAATAACAATTGTTTATTAATAATTATTATATAAATTGGTAATTTACGAAAAATGAATCTAGCATTTAAAAATTAACAAAATCTAAATGCAAAAGGAGTAAAGATTCCTTTTTTCAATGACTAACTTTTGATTTGATGTTTATAATTAAAGTTATTCACTTATGTCATTGTGATTTAATAAGCTAAGCATAACATGAGTATTTATTAGAAAGATGAAACTTAAATAAAAAGAAGTTTTAGGGAATTCAGATTTCACACCATAGATATGTAAAATACTTATGTTAACCTTGTCTTTCCTTTAATAAACAATGACTTTATAAACCGTTTATGAATCTGACTTTATCCTCATTTTTCAATATCACTTGAACATGCAAATCTTTATTTCCTACTTAAAAGATTTTTCAGAGATAAGAAAGTTCTTTCATACAGACTAATCGAATACTGAAAATAGAACAAAAAAAGAAACAAATTGTTTCATGAAAATATAAAACAATTTCTTTTGAAATAGAATTGATCTTCCATTTTAGTGCTGTTTTTTTTAAAGAAAACTAAAAATCAATTGAATACTAAATATAGAAACAAAAAGAAAATTTGTTTCATGCAAAATAAAAGACAATCTCCTTTAAAAAAAAGAATTGATCTTTTCTGTTTAATGTTAATTTCTAAAGAATTGAAATTCAAAAGAACGAATATGTTTATGAAGAATTAAAGACTATTATGGCCAAATCTAAAAATTCTTATAGATTTCTCAAAAAAGAAATACAACGTATTTGTTAAAACATGGAGAAATATTCAATGTAAAATATAAGGAGGAAATATCAACAATTTATAAGAAACTCGTCATAAATTAGTTAAAAATGAATAAAATCTTAAACCAAATAATTCGAAGAAGGAAAAAACTAGAGAATTTTTTCAAGGAAAAGAAAAACAATTTTAAAACCAAAAGCCAAATGGAAATTGTATATGCATAGATCTCTCTTTCTTAGGGATGATTTTCAAAAATAGAATTCAAAAAGGAGACCTTTTTAAGAGATTTGAACTTTTTCGGCCAAATCTTAAAAATTCTTATTTCGGAGGAAACGGTAAATTTCATGTTTCTAAAAACATATAGAATTATTATACACGAAAATGTAGGCAAAGAATACCTTAGATTTGCAAGGAAAATGTTAAAATTTACTAAAACTTTAACCTAATCAAATAATTAGCAATAGAATCCAATTATTTGGGGGGAAAAGAAAGAAAAGGCTAACATTTTATCCTTCTATTTGTGCGAATCTTTTCTCCGCAGCACAACAAAGAGAAGAATGAAGAGGGTTTTGGAAGAGGTGCTAATAACTGATGATTTTTCCATCTTATTAGAAAAAAGGGACCAGAAAAATAATTCTCAATTCAATGTACTGCAGAATGCAGGGTTTCTGCATGCCTTTGCAGGCCTTTAAGGAGCAATTTTGGAAAGCAAGGCAAAAATCGTGCCTGAGGACCAAATATTCTCTTTACTAACTCTACTTTGTATCGGTTGAGAGATGCTTAAGAAGAGCACAAACTTTTGGATTATTGTTCAAATGCAAATTTTTCTAAACAGACCGTACTTTATGCCTATATATAAAGGCCAAAAACACTAATGAACAATAGGGAGCTCACGGTATTTGTCGTTGTACTCTTTTATTCCCTTCAATTTTTGTTGATGGCTTGAAGTTTTTCCTGAGCATGAATTCTATAATGGAATGCAATTTGAAATGGTCAAACTGCAGCCGTGACTCATTTGTATGTCTGTTGAATATAAATGATTTTGATCGTGTTATGTGATTATGCAAACTCAGTAGCTCTCTGAAACCAATTCGAACTAATTTACATCAATTAAATTCGTGTTGTCAATTAGCTCTCGAGAAAGCTGATTCAAGCAGATGCTGTGTCTATTATGTGAACTTACTGACAATAGATAACAAAGGATGTGTTAGAACTGGAGATATCATGGCGAAATCTCTGGCTAAAAAACAAGAAGGCTTTTTCACATGGAGCCTCACATGATTGTGTTCATATGTGAAAGGAAGTTGCATAGAAGGAACTTAGTGTCACCTGAATCCACATCTAATATATCACATAAACATCCTTCTGTTTTGCACAATAACTAGTTAAATATGCGTCAACTGATATATTCATTATCTTGTGCATTGATTAGGTTTATTATTTTTGGTCCATCTAATCAATTCAATGGGTGGCAAATGTCTAGCCACTGGGAAACCCAAGGTTTGTCATTTATATATCATTAATTAACAAGTATCTGTTTTTTTTCTCTTTTCTGTTCCTTTATTTTCAATTGTTGAAAAGTAGGTGAAATTATTGTTGCTTTCAGGATTAACAGATCTTACCGTTGTACCAAACACCTCTTCATCATTGATGCGTTTAGCCATTTTTATACACCACTTGTTAGGCTTTTGACGAATTTACACTCCTTAGGTTCTTTCTGTTCTCATAAATGGTCATCTTATCATCCGTCTTTTTACTCTAGATGTTTTTCTTGTTTAGGAGAATTTGAAAGACATTGAATTAAACTTTAGGATTGCGACAATCTCCTCTCGTGCCCGTAGTTATCTGACCAAAAATCTGTAGGGAGTTGACGTCTCCTGGTCGCATAACTTGGTCATTTCGTCCGAGGAGGAGGCTGGTGCTCCATAGCCGATCCTATTTAGGAAGAAATTCAAAATTATTTATATGGGCAGAGATTCTAATTTATATAATTTTTCAAGAATATGTAAAGCCTTAAGATTCCTCTCAATGAAATGTTAAAATTTGGTTTCCCAAACCCAGATTTGCTTCCAATGAGCAAGTGTTTTGAAACACGGTTTCAAAAACTTGTACCCAAATGTTCATGAATCAACACCACCTCACAATTAGCTGGCAATGGAGATGCCAATATAATCAAAATATTTGCCCATCTCATTGCTGTTATTTACAAAAAAATTTCTGTTTGTAGTTTAGCTCTTTATTCTGCAGCCGATGGCAATTCCGTTATTCTACGAATATGGGCGAAAACTGCCCCATTATAGAAAACCGAGTGAAAAAAAACAGTGAAGCCTCAAAATGCTTAGTTTAGTTGCTCTGTATGCCAATAGGTGGCCTTTCCTGTCTCTTTCCTGTTCTGCCTACCAATCCATTTCTTTTGACTAGTTTGCCACTGCCCAAACCTAATCTCATCAATTTATAATTCAGTAACTAAGGGCATTCTAGTCATTTTACAATCCCTCATTCTCTATAAACCCTACATCAGGCTCAATGAAGCTACACACAAAAAAACTAAGTAATAGCATCCAATGGACACAGTAAAGTCCTTCAAAGGCTACGGCAAGGTCGACGAGGCCGAAGACCGCGAGTTCAAACGCAAAACCTGCCGCCGCCTCGTCCTCATCACGGTATCCACGATCGTCCTGATTGCTATCATCATCGGCGTCGTAATCGCGGTCCTCGCAAACAAAAGCGACGACAGCTCAAGCGAATCGAGCTCTCCTTCATCGATATCCAGCTCCATAAAGGCAATGTGCAGCGTCACCCAGTACCCCGACTCCTGTTTCACGACCATTTCTTCAATGAAGGGTGCTAATGAAACCAACGACCCGGAGAAGCTTTTTAAGCTTTCTCTCACCGCGGCCTCATCGGCTTTATCCAAGCTCTCTTCCTTATCCGACTCGATCACCATCTCCTCTAACGATAAAAGGCTCGAGGAGGCGGTTAAGGTTTGTAAAGAAATGTTTGATGATGCGATCGATAGGCTTCAAGACTCGATCTCATCGATGACCCCGAGCGATCCTAACGAGAAGCTTCTGACTCAGTCGAAGATAAACGATATAAAAACATGGCTGAGCACCGCGGTCACAGATCAAGAAACATGTTTGGACAGTTTCGAAGGGACGGTGGGCGATTTCAAAGAGAGGTTTGAATCTGCTATGACGAACTCGACACAGCTGACGAGTAACAGCCTGGCGATCGTTTCGGGGATTATAGGGATTCTGGATAAGCTAGATATCAAGTTACATAGGAAGCTGTTATCAGCTACCACCAGTGGGACAGGTCAAATTCTTCCTGGATGGGTATCCGGAGCCCAGAGACGGTTGTTGCAGGCTCCGACCGGGCTCGAGCCTAACGTGACGGTCGCGAAAGATGGGACCGGGCAAGTTAAGACGATCAATGAGGCGTTCACGATGGTGCCTAAGAAAAACTTGCATCCGTTTGTGATCTATGTGAAGAAAGGCGAGTACGAGGAGAATGTTGTGCTTGATAAGAGCAAATGGAATGTGCACATCTACGGAGACGGCATGCGTGACACCGTCGTTATAGGGAGCTTGAACTTCGTCGACGGGACTCCCACGTTCAATACGGCTACCTTCGGTGAGTTGTTCAGTTCTTGATTTCTTTAAATTGTTTGGTTATATATATATATATATGAAATGTTAATTGATTAGGTTTGCATAATCTGAACTATAGTAACTGCACTATTGTGTATGATATTTGCTTTTGCCATCTTATTATGAGTATTAGGTGTGATTATCTTTTTGTGGGTCCTTAGTTTGTCATAAATTTATGAGTATGAGTTCATGTGATGTTTCAGTATGGTGTTTAATTTAAGTATATAATGTTGGTCATAATTTGAGATGACATCTCATTTTTGGTAATATATTTTTTTGTTAGAAATTTAGAGTTCACCGTTCATTTCTGTTGGTAATTATTTGCCCATGTGAGACCGACCTTGAGTTGAAATGGAATTTAAAAAATTCAGAGCCCTCACCTAAATCGCTAACCTAATTTATATTTTAAATCGCTAGATTTTTCAATTATATACCTAAGTTTCAAAGATCATCACCCTATGACCATTTTTATATAACAACTTTTTAATTAACAACCAATTTATTCTACCAGTTCTCAATAATAAGTTTACACATGGCCGAAAATTTAATTTTGTTAGGATCAAATTATAAATTGAAGATAGCGGAGAGATTCAAGGAGTTGATAGCGTTTGAGTGAGCTGTGGGTCCCATACCTAACACGGATATTTGTCATTGTTTCACGTGGCTGTTCTAGAGTGGGCCCCAGTTTGGTGGCATACAATGTGATGCATTGGTTGTTGAACACGGAACTGTGAGCATGTGCAATGTTGTGTGAAAGTCTCGAATTCTGAAACTTTATCTGCTGGTTTTCATGTGCTGCCGTGTGAAATCAAATCAAAGCTTGTTTCTTTCTTTCTTTGTGTCGTTGTTGCATGTCAGAAGACACATCGAACAACTTCTTCTTCGTGCGTCGTCTTTATTCCTATATTCAATGGGCGTGACTTTTTATATGCTATGGTGACTATAGAATTTAATTTTGATACGTATCTAAGATAGCAGTAGGAGATGATTTAATTTTAATACGTATCTAAGATAGCAGTAGGAGATGATAGAATATGCATTTAGAGCGCATAGATCCATCAAACAAATTACCGATTTGCATGAATTATACTATCAGTTGTAGCTCGTCTTAAAATAGTCGGAGAAACAAATAAAACACCCTAAGGCCATGTCTTGATATGGAGTTGGGATAACTGTACCTTATTTTTAAGTGGAGATAGGAAGATGCAAGCTGCAGCTTGCAAGCCCCGAGCGACAAAAATGGAGTTTACAATCTTTGATCAGATTGGAGTTGTTATCTCAACTCCAATATGGTTGCCAAACTAGACAAAGTTAGGATTTTGGAGTTTGGTTTTGTTAAGTATATGAAACTGAAACTTAGAAAGCTCAACTCCATTACCAAACAGGGCCTAACACTTTAAAAATGATTCATGTCCCATTTCATGGAGTTATGGTTTTTTCAGGAATATTCATGGATTTGATTTTGATTGAGCAATGTACGCTCACTATCTATCTATGAGTTGGGCCATTTTTACAAATTTGGGCCAATCCAATTGCCCCTCATAATTCTTTTTGACAATTTCCCCCAACTTTTTCCAGCTGCTGTTGGCAGAGGATTCATGGCTAGGGACATGGGCTTTCGAAATACGGCAGGCCCGCAAAAGCACCAAGCGGTCGCCTTTCGCTCCGGTTCCGACCGCTCCATCTTTTACCGTTGCAGCTTCGAGGGCTACCAGGACACCCTCTATGCCCACTCCAACCGCCAGTTCTATCGTGAGTGCGACATCTCCGGAACGGTCGACTTCATCTTCGGGGATGCGGCCGTAATCTTCCAAAAGTGCACGATCCGCCCGATCCAGCCCTTACCCAACCAGCAGAACATCATTACGGCGCAGGGTAAAAAGGACCCTAATGAAAATACCGGCATTGTGATCCAAGATTGTACGATATCAGCTGCTAATGATGTAACGGCCCCTACATATTTGGGCCGGCCTTGGAAGCCCTTCTCCACAACTATCTACATGCAGTCAGATATCGGGTCGGTTGTTGACGGGTCGGGTTGGTTGTCTTGGGTCTCTGGGGCCGAACCGCCCGAGACGATATATTATGCCGAGTTTCAGAATACCGGGCCTGGTTCAAATCTTGCGGGTCGGGTTAAGTGGACCGGGTATAGGCCCACGGTGAGCGCAGAGGAAGCAGCAAAATACACGGTGCTTTCGTTTTTGGAGGGGAACGAGTGGATTGCACCGGTTGGGATATCGTATGAGTCAACACTGTAATTTAAGAGAATAGATAAAGAGGTTAATTTGAGTGTTTTTTTCTTTGTATGTTATTTGTAATTTTCTTTTGTTCAATAGATGCTGAGTGAATTAAACAGAATTTATTGTTTGAAGAAGGGATGATTGTATATATTTAGTAGATTCTTGTGTCATCTTCGTGCATATTTGCAGTGCTCCTCAAGTGAGAATTGCTTGCTATTTCTATTGTTAAACAAGTCGAGCTTTAGATTGTTTGGCTTGGTTCATTTATTTAAACAGGCTCAGAAGCTTGGTCAAGCTCAGCTCGTTTATTTATTGAACGGGCCTGAGCAAAACTTCACTGGGCCTGAGTAAAACTTCACTGAGTCTCAAGCTTTACTAAGCATATTCTCAAGCTTTACTAAGCCTATTTAAAATCTAGAGTCTCGAGCTTTACTAAGCCTATTTAAAATCTAAATTATAGCTGCAAACAATTATAAAAATATGTGAAAACATATGTAGAAAACTTGAACAGTAAGAAATATTGTTGTTATCACTAAATAAATAAGCCGGTTCTTATTTTAAAAACTTATCGAACTCTAGATTCTTCAATGTTGTAGTAACTAAATATTTATGAGGCCTGCTTCATATAAAATCAAATACAAACAATCAAAAAGGAAATATTAAGAGGCCTGCTTCATATTTGACCAACTCGTGTTGGATTTGATCGGAACCAGACCGACCCGACCCAATATTTTCAGGTTTTTCCAACATCATATCATATCCTGCCCGATCCCTATTGCCCAGGTAGTGGTTTTAAAAATTAAATACAAAATTTTCGGGTCGGATTTAAGTTTATTATAAAACCCGTCCGTCCAAATTCTAAATCTGACCCAAATCAAATTAACTTCCAATATATAAAATAAAATTTTAATTAATATTGCAAGGAACATGTTTTATTTTGTTACATAATATTTAATTAGTGCAATTTTCAAGTTTAATTAATAACTGAAATATAAAATTTAATAAAATTTGTCATATAAGTAATGCTCATATATTTATGAGGACTCGTCTCAAATTTTAAAATTATGATTTTCTTTTGATAATACTAGGTATTTTGCACTTGCCATGCATGGAAAAAATTAACAAGCTCTTTACTTGTCTGATAGTTTTTGTGGACTCGTGCATCCTTTAAAAATGAATTATATACAAAAATTTATTAATAGGCCAAGCGGAACAACCAAAAAACCAACCCCCATAAACTTGAAATATGTCCAAAGCGGCCTAAAACACGAATTTGGGGGTTCGGGTCTAGCACATTGTAATACCGTCGAGTTCAGACGGATTTTGTGTTAGGGTATTAAATTTCAGGTCGAGAATAAAAGTTGTCAAATACCCGCCTAACTCGGCAGGTAATTTCACCTCTAGTAGCCCATACGGATCGAAGCCCAAAATATAGTTAACAGTCCAAATTGCCTGCTGGTATTTGGTTTGATAGATTTGGGCTGGCTTGAGCCTATAAGCAAACAACTGAGATATCATCCTCTTTTTTCTCTATATATTTTTCATTTCTTTTTGGTAAAGAGATGGTTTAGATATACTCATTGACCGTATTTCAGGAAAAGTTATTCCATATGCCGGGTGTATACATTTGGCCGGACAAGAGAGAGAAGAAATAAAAAGTATGAGCCTCACACGCTACCTAAGCCTATATATCCGAAACTACCTCCTCTCTCACCCCTTGCCCTGATGTATTACATCCGGCAAATCGAATAATTTCTTATTTCGGCTCTTTATTTGTGCAACTTGATCATATATTTTATCGTGTTGGCTACTAAATATAAAATCTATCACCGCATCCAAACTTCAAAACAAAATTATGGTAAGTAAGGTAACATATGATATTCATATTTGAACATGATCTTTGATATAAGCATAAGTCTAATTAAGATTGATTTATAGGATCTAAACCTGCATATTCACTCTACCTAAAAGGCCTCACGAAGTCCCAATATGCGCACCCACACACGGCTGTAATTAACCGCGGCTCTTAAATATTCTAGCGGACCCATATTCTACCCTCTAGACATGCTAAATAAACCATACATAATTCCTTGATAAAAAGATCGATCTGAAAAATACCCACAAGAAGGGGAAAACCATAAAAGGGAGGAGAAGAGACGGTCCGATCAAGGGTTTTGCCGTCGAGAAGATTTTTGGCGAAATGAATATATGTGGACTCATGGAAATGGTTGTCACGTCCCGCTTCCCGAAAGATGAAAAACGAGAGCTGATAAGTCGGCAATATTCACACCGAGAAGCACGTCTTCCCGATATGAATACGCTAAGCGTCTGCATAAGCAATAACAGAAAAATAACACAAAAATTTAAAGCATAATAAAACAATCTTAAATAAAATAAGTCCAGTAATACTTATTACAAGTTTAGTCCAATCGGACACAAGTATTTAAAACTAAGAAAAATGCATGAAAGCTGAAAAGACCCTCGCATATTGGAAATGGACTAAATGTTGGCTTATGAAACGAGCTGATCGAAATCCTTCTAACTCGGCTCGGTCTCGTACTGGTCCTCGTCACTTGCCACTGTATCTTCTGACAAATATCCCCAAGAATAAAGAAAAAAAATGGAATATCTGTTAGCAAACTTGTGCCCGATAAGTTCCGCATCAAGAAAACAATATATATTATATGTAGATAAATATAAGCTAAAGCACATAAAAATGATAACAAAGAACATGAAAGTAAGCAACCCATATAAAGAGGAAATCTTCAATAATAAAGTATAGTACTCGGAATGCATGACAATCAAGCATATGACGGTAGTGTAAACATGATAATATAGGTTAGGAAATTTATATATAAGTATGGAAAGAATATGTCAGGAATAAATGAAGCTGGTATGGTTATTAATATGTAGGTTCTCTATTCTAACGTGAGTTAAGAAATGGTGTTCAACTGCTTCATAAGATTTTTATACATGATGTACCTTTCCGGCTAGATACCACAGCAACATGATTACAGGAGTACATGATTTAATATAGTGGACTCCGAAGCAATTGAATGGCTCATTTTCAACAACCCCAACATTCCCGGCAAACATTCCACAAGCTATTTCTAGATTTAATGTGGGTTCATGGATACATGCAGTTTGTTCAGGTTCATAAGAAATTCACTAATTCTCAGATTCATATAGTCACGGGGACATGTCAAGTTCAAGGTGTAATGCAAAACATTTGTATATATACGTAGCTTGAAATTACAATCATCACAATCAAGTTTCAGGCAAGAAATCAGTCACAAATTCACATGCAGAAAAAAGCAGTTTTGGATTGGAATTTGAAAATATTTCACAAGGAGTAAATTATAGTTCATGATGTCGTGTAATTACGAGACTGAATTTGCCTCGATCGGGTTCCAGGTGAAAGGGTTATGGGTGTTTTCGTGACACTGCACAGATCAGATTTCAGACTAAATATACTGATAGTATATTGCGTTTTCGAAAGAGTTCTGTTCGTTTTATGGTGTTGAGTATAAAACAAGAACTAAGCGTCTGTTATGAACAATGTCCAACAAGAATTATTTCATTACGACAACTAGGTACGGAGTTATGCTTATTTTACAACAGATGCGCTAGATGATTTCTGCATCTGTCCAGATTTGTCGCATTTTATAAAAAACAGTATTAAAATAGTTTCCGTCAGTTTTCAGGGAATTTAACCAAGGAGAAAACTGTATCTATCTCTCTATAGATATTCCAGAAACTTGATTTTGCTCAATTTGGGCTTCTGAGCTAAGAGTTATGTCCTTTCGAAAAGGATTGTAAAACAATTTCAGCATACAAATAAAACATATTTCAAATTTGAAGGAAGACGACGTGACATCCGACTTAAATTAAATTATTGATTCCCTACTGGCCACTGGGAGACGTTATCGTTCGTAAGTTAAATGACTACGACAGAGCAGTCGAGCGAACGGCCACTTCCCAGGAGGTCATGCATTCCAAAACTTCCTGGCTCGAGCACGCTTAACTACGGAATTCTCAATCTCCTATAGTGCCGATTCACTTAAAAAGCGTCTTTGTATTGAAGAGCGGTATCATTTCATTTATAATTCCGGATCTGCCGTCTTTCGGAATGTATTATTCCCCATTGTTCTACAGTGGGTTTCACGGATTCAAGAGGTGGCCCCCGCCCCCTTAGCATGACACTTTGTTCCGTGTGGCACTTTGGGCTTCTGAGCTAAGAGTTATGTCCTTTTGAAAACAATCGTAAAACAATTTCAGCATACAAGGAAAACATATTTCAAATTTGAAGGAAGACGATGTTACATCCGACTTAAATTAAATTATGGATTTCCTACTGGCCACTAGGAGACATCATCGCTCGTAAGTTAAATGACTACGACAGAGCAGTCGGGTGAACCGGATCCGACCAGGGGCCACTTCCCAGGAGGTCACCCATCCCAAAACTTCTCTGGCTCGAGCACGCTTAACTACGGAGTTCTCAATCTCCTATAGTGCCGATTCACTTAAAAGGCGCCTCTGTATTGAAGATTGGTATCATTTCATTTATAGTTCCGGATCTGCCCTCTTTCGGAATGTATTATTCCTCATTGTTCTACAGTGGGCCCCCACGGATTCAAGAGGTGGCCCCTATGGATTCAAGAGGTGGCCCCCACCCCCTTGGTATGACACTTTGTTCCGTGTGGCACTTTGTTCCGTGAGCAAAAACCGGGTCCCGACATTCTTCCCACCTTTGAACAATGGTTCGTCCTCGAACCACATACTTACTATTGAGAGACCAGCTCTGCTATCATTCTGTCACGCCCCACCCCTAATAAAGAGAGTATTGTCCGCTCTGGCCGAAACCGCACGGTTTTGTCTTTCGGGACGAACTAGACTCGACCAGGGGCCACTTCGGTTTTGTCCTTCGGGGCGAATCGGACCTGACCAGGGGCCACTTCCCATGAGGTCACCCATCCCAGAACTTCCCTGGCTCGAGCACGCTTAACTACGGAGTTCTCAATCTCTTATAGTGTCGGTTCATTTAAAAGGCGCCTCTGTATTGTAGAGTAGTATCATTTTATTTATAGTTCCGGATCTGCCCTCTTTCGGAATGTATTATTTCCCATTGTTCTACAGTGGGTCCCACGGATTCAAGAGGTGGCCCCGACGGATTCAAGAGGTGGCCCCCGTCCCCTTGGCATGACGCGTGGCGTGACATTTTGTTCCTTGTGGCATTTTATTCCGTAAGTAAGAACCGGTCCCGATAATTACGAAACCACGAGTACCGTTGAGTCTTCCTATACGAAAATATAGGATATACCCGTGACATGGGTTATAAACAAATATTCATAAAATAAACAAATACCAATTAAGTGTGACATCAACACTCTTGACATGGGGTGTGAGAATACCAATAAACAATCTAAGAAAACAACATAGATATCATTGCACCAGCGACATGAGGTGGATGATATCACATGATAAAGAAAAACATGGAAAATCAATAAATGCATATAAACATTGTAATTGTAGGATGTTTTTCGTCACCCCATTGAGATGGGAATACGCGTAGTTTGTCGGGCGTACTACAGATTCATCCTGCCTAGGGTATGCGGGGGTTTATTGATTGTAGGGATCCGAATCTCCAGTAGCCGCAGACTAAGCCGTCGTTAATTACCCCTCGCCTTTGGAGCGAAAGAACTTCCGATTGACGGGTCATACTGGTCATGCGAACTCAATGTGCAGTATACGTGTGTTGTGTCTTGAGGGGTTTTTGATATATCGGGGGCCTCGCAGAGTTTACAGGGATCCCGCTACCCGGATAGCGGGCTGGGGGTTAAGAGGGCTAGCATCCCCCTTGCGGGGTGCGGGGCAGCGTCCCGTTAGAAATCTTTTTCTAACAGGGGAAGTGTGTATGTATATAAAAAAAGGAAAATAGTGTGCCTGGCACGCGAGCGCCGGGCACCGGCGCCCCACGTGCCTGGCACGCGGGCGCTAGGCGTCAGCAGGAAAAGTGCTTAGCCCCTACACTGGGAGTTGTACTCCTGATTAACTTTTGGAGTTGAACTCCTGACAAAGAGGACAAAGGGGCTTGGCCCCTGCACTGGGAGTTTTACTCCAAAAAAAGATTATATATATATATATATATATATATATATATATATATATATATATATATATTGAGGAGTTAAACTCCTAAGATATTTTTGGAGCTGAAGAAAGGGAACCCCTTTCTTCTCCCTTAAGCCCTGGATCTTCCCCAAAATGGGGTTTTTGGAGGCGGGTCTCCTTCTTCCTCCTCTCTATTGGCTGGATCTTGGAGAAAAGAGAGTGAGATTTTAAAAATCTCCCCTTTTGGAGATTTGATGGAAGATCCGCGTTCCCCTTCAAGGGTTTTATGGTGAAAAACTGTAACAACCCTGTTCACCGCCGAAAGACGCAACCGGGACGTTAGGACGTCTGGCCTGAATTTTGGGGGCAGATGCTATTTGGTTTTATCCGTCCACCTCTCCGAAGATACCAAGTTGATTTGTGGCACCGTATATCGGAGGTTTGGATGGATGCGGCCGTTGTAGCAGACTTCGTCAGATTCCCCCTCGTTTGCGAGGGTTTTTTGATTGTGGGGACGTTCTTCCCTACAGGCGCAAGCCCGTGCAGTTAATTACGTTACCGCGTAGCGATAACCACTTTCTCCTGCTCCAGATGTTCACTTCGTGTCGTGTGTATTTGTTTTGTTTTAGGTTACCCGTGGATTGTATACGGAGACTAATTTATGTTGTCGCCCGTAGGGTGGGGGTTAGTCCAAATCCGTTCTTAGATTTGGGTTTGGTGGATTTAAGGCTCGTTAATCTCGTTTGAGATTAAGATCAACTTAAATATTATTTAAGGATACGTTAGTCTAATTTTAGACTAAGATCTACTTAATAAGGTTTCAGGATCATTTAGATCCAACGAAAGAGCATTTGGGCTCTATCGTTTTAGTTTAAGGACGTTGCGGTCCGTTATTAGTTTAGGGACGTTGCGGTCCATTGTTTAAGGACATCATAGTCCTTTTTTAAGGACATCATAGTCCGTAGTTTAAGGACATCATTGTCCGTGTTTAAGGACATCATAGTCCGTAGTTTAAGGACATTATAGTCCGTAGTGTTTAGTTTAGGGACATTGCGGTCCATTGGGTTTAAGGACATCATAGTCCATAGAGTTTAGTTTAGGGATGTTGCGGTCCATTGGGTTTAAGGACATCATAGTCCGTGTTTAAGGACATCATAGTCCGTAGTATTTAGTTTAGGTACGTTACGGTCCATGGGTTTAAGGACATCATATTCCATAGAGTTTAAGGACATCATAGTCCATGTTTAAGGATATCATAGTCCATAGAGTTTAGTTTTAGGGACGTTGCGGTCCATTGGGTTTAAGGACATCATAGTCCATAGAGGACATCATAGTCCATGTTTAAAGACATCATAGTCCATAGAGTTTAGTTTTATGGACATTGCGTTCCATTGGGTTTAAGAACATCATAGTCCATAGAGTTTAAGGACATCATAGTCCATGTTTAAGGACATCATAGTCCATAGAGTTTAGTTTTAGGGACGTTGCGGTCCACTGGGTTTAAGGACATCATAGTCCATAGAGTTTAAGGACATCATAGTCCATGTTTAAGGACATCATAGTCCATAGAGTTTAGTTTAAGGGACGTTGCGGTTCATTGGGTTTAAGGACATCATAGTCCATAGAGTTTAAGGACATCATAGTCCATGTTTAAGGACATCATAGTCCATAAAGTTTAGTTTTAGGGAAGTTGCGGTCCATTGGGTTTAAGGACATCATAGTCCATAGAGTTTAGTTTTAGGGACGTTGCAGTCAATTGGGTTGCTGGTTATCGGGACCCGCCACCTCTCTGAAGACGTTGAAGAATTACAACGACATATATCAGAGGTGTGAAGAGATGTATCCTTGAACTAATGAATTTTCATCAGGGATTTGGTAGTCTTGTCTGGGTCTAAGGCCAATTTAGAAGGAAACATGTGGGCTCGGTCAATTTGGAGTTTGGCCAACCTTGGACTCAGCCCACTTGATTACTTATTTGGGCTTGATCCCCTTTCTGTGTCAGCACTGCTGAGCATTGATTTGGGTTCTGACACCCTTTTTTTTATTCATATTCTTTTATATGGAGTGTTAAATAATTTATGGCGCCCACGTGCAGAGCACGTGAGGTACTCGGCGCTGAGCGCCAAACATTGAGTGCTAAGCACTTTTTATTAAATAGCGCCCACGTGAGGAGCACGTGGAGCGCTCAGCGCTGAGCGCCAGACTTGGAGTGCTAAGCGCTTCTTATAAGATAGCGCTCACGTGAGAAGCACGTGGAGTGCTCGGCGCTGAGCGCCAGACTTGGAGTGCTAAGCGCTTCTTATTAAATAGCGCCCTCGTAAGGAGCACGTGGAGCGCTCGGCGCTGAGCGCCAGACTTTGAGTGCTAAGTACTGAATTTTCTGTTCTGCTCAATTCAATTCTCTGTAAGTTAGATTCTCACTTATGAAAGACTTTGTCTTATCGATCTGAGACCTGGAAAAAGGACTAAGTTCTTTTGATATGAGAGTTAAACTCTCAAGCACTGAGTTTTCTATGCTGCTCAATTCAATTCTCTGAGAATTAGATTGTCACTTATGAAAGACTTTTTCTTATAGATCTGAGATCTGGAAAAAGGACTATGTTCTTTTGATGCGAGAGTTAAACTCTCAAGCACCGAGTTTTCTATTCTGCTCAATTCAATTCTCTGAGAATTAGATTCTCACTTATGAAAGACTTTGTCTTATAAATCTGAGATCTGGAAAAAAAACTAAGTTCTTCTGATATGAGAGTTAAACTCTTAAATATGGAGGAGATGCTGTGATCTCACTTATTGTTATTTACCTTGAGAAGAAATTGCTCTCGTCTTTGAAGTTTGAAGTTTATGAGGGGGTTCCTCTCCCTCAAGACTTGAAGTCTTGGGTCCTTTATATAGGGGAGGCTGATTTGTTGATTCAGTTAAGAAAATATCTCATTGAGAGATTTTTTAATTGATTTGGGGAATTTATCCACCGTTGGATTTTTAATCCAAGGACTTCTGTTTTACAGAAGACATTTTTCTTGTTTTTAACAAGATTGAGAAAATACTTTCCCATACAGAGCTTATTCTGTATCTTGGTGATTTTTAATCACCATTGGATATTTGATCCAACGGTGCTCTGATTTACAGAGCACAATCTTTCTTGTTTAGAAAGATTTGAGGAGTATTTCCTCAGTCAGAATTTAATCCTGTATCTTGGTGATTTTTAATCACCATTGGATCTTTTGATCCAACGGTGCTATGATTTACAGAGCACAATCTTTCTTGTTTAGAAAGATTTGAGGAGTATTTTCTTAATCGGAATTTAATTCTGTATTTTGGTGATTTTTAATCACTATTGGATTATTGATCGAACGGTGCTCTGATTTACAGAGCAATCTTTCTTATTTAGAAAGATTTGAGGAGTATTTCCCCAATCAGAATTTAATTCTGTGCTCTGATAATTTATCATCTCCGTTGGATCTTTGATCCAAGGGTGGAGAACTTTTAGTTCTGGCACCGGCGCTCTCGTGCTTTGCACGTGAGGCGCTGCCTCAGAGTTTTTAACTCTTGGCACTGGCGCTTTCGTGCTTTACACGTAAGGCGCCGCCTCAGTTCAAATTTTGAAAAGAGCCTTGCTCTCTTATGGGGGGAACAAATGCCCCCCCACTGTTGCGCTTCACGTGGCTCACACGTGAATGCAGCGGTGGCAACCTTTCCACCGTTGGATCATCTCGGAGGTTGGATCGTCTTTCAGTGCCTATAAATAGGGCCTTTGGCCATTGAGATAACTTCTGTTCATCTTCTTTCTTTCTTATTTCTGAGAATTTAATTCTCCCTTTAGAGCTCAGATCTCTGCCCAAAGAAATTCCTTTTAGAGTTAGAACTCTGTCCAAATTTGGTAAGGATCATAATCGAACCCTTTAAACAGAGCTTTGCTCTTCTCAGATCATAGATCTTAAAATGGATTTTTAGGGTTGCTTAACCCATTAGTTAGAACATTGTTCATCTTTATGAAGAACTCTTAAAGTTCGTTTTGTAGATTTTAAAGATCTTAGAGTTTTTACTCTGTAAAAAAACTTTGCTTTTTTAGGGTTCTGATGGATTACTCTATCGTTTTCACAGAGCATGGCTCTTAGAAATTTTGGGGAATTTTTATTCCCCTCATAATTAAAGTTGACAGATGTCATTCTGTTTGCAGAGCACTACTCTCCAGAGAGTTTAACTCCTTGGCCCAATGAGTTTCTCATTAAATGAGAATATTTTTAGGATTTTCTCTTTAATGATTGACTGTCTCATCAATGATGAGCCGTCACTTTGATTTTGTGGGTCCCCCCTTGGTCCATTTTTCCTGCATTGCAGAGTGGTACAAATTTAAAGTACCAGATGTCAGAATTTGTAATGTAGTATTGCCGTCTAACCCTCGTACCTTTTCGCGCAGGTACTATTTCTTTTGACTCTTCTTTCCCATTTGTTCGCCCAGAGAGTGCATACGCCAACGCGCCCGTGGATCGGAAAGTTTTTGCATCGATCAAAGATCACGACCCGGAGCAGAAGTCTCTTCACTTATGGGGGTTGTGGTACAACCAAATTATTCAGGGTCGGCGCAGTTTCTCTTATGTGGTGCCTTCAGAGCCAATTTCCACCATTCATTATACTGACTCACCCATGGTGAATTACGCTGTGGAGGAGGTTAACTGGATTACGGATGGACGCCTCCAGCCCTCTATGGGCTCGATACCTGTACAGCCACCGATGACTTTAGATATTCTGGGGCGGCGCATATGTCAAGGCGAGTCGCGCCCTTGGGGGCAGGCATACATGATAGGCTTGACTTCTCGCCATTCAGCCGGATACTTGCAGTGGGCTCGATACATCTTGTCGGCCAAAATGTCGCTGTTGCTGAAACTCGGGTTGTACCGTGCCATCTACGCGTCTCTTTTCCAGTATCCCGCACCTCACGTATGGTGGGTCAAGACTTTCTTGGAACAGTGGAATATCCCGACTCATACCTTTCTTTTATCGGACCGGGAGGTTTCGAATTCCTTGGAGGAATTCGCAGAAATTTCGGGCCTACCCGTCAGAGGGGAACATTACAAGGAAATACTTCCCCCTGACGAATACATCTTCGCCACCAAATCAGTGGTGACGGGTCTCACTCCGTAGAATTCTATTCAACATCGATTTCCGAGTCTAATCAAAATGTTGAATATTTACGAGAGTCTGTTTCTTGAGTCCGGAGGGCACGGAGTCAGCTTCGCGGATTTCATTGCCCGCTTTCTTCGCCCGGAAGCCTTTTCGAAACAAACCACGAAATTTTCCAAGCTTGACGATCCTTTTGGTTTTGGTATGGATAGCCAGCCGACGGCGGAAGCAGATCAAAGGAATTTCTTCCTCTCAGATACCCCGGTCGTCCCCTTTGCCGAGCTCACAGCTTCAGACATCAACGAAGAGGCGTTCTTTTTGGGGTTCCTCGGCCTATGGTTAAGCTGGTTTGTGCTCCCAATGCACCCACTCTATATGAGGCCATCCGTCTTCTATCCGGCTCACCGAATGGTTGTCGGGACGCGAGTAGCCGTCGGGATCGCTGGGCAGGCTCACCTGTATCATGGCCTCAGCTTAGCGGCGCACCACTCAGCCGGAGGTACAGCCCGTAGCTCTCCCACCGTACTATTTCACATCGTGGATCGAGCTGCATGTGATTGGCGCTTTTGGAGTCCACAAACGGCCCCGTTTCTACGACAGTTATAATTTCCCTCGGGTTATGTTTTTAGTTGACGCTTCTGCTTTAGATCCGTCACAGCGAGAGGCTCGGGGTCTGATCCTTCGCCCGCGTACGGTTGGGGATAACATGAATTTCGTTGATAAGGTCTTAACTATCAGTAAGGAATCCACTAAAACGGTGCAGCCGCTGTGCGACACCTTCAAAGACGAGGCTCCTACATTGAAGGCTCGGGAGATTCTGCACTTGTATTCAATCAGGCCGGGCTTTTTAGTGTTCAGGCAGAACGACTCGGTGCTTTTCATGAGGTACAACCCGTTCCATTTCGCTCAACAGTCGAGTTACGATCAGGGTGTACCGCTTGAGGCCTTTTTAGCCGAGCCGGTTGCTACGGAAGACGGTATCCGCAGCGCGCTGCACCATTTCATGCGGCTAAACATCAGGTCCAACTTTTTTATCAGTGAGCCGAGCTGCATTCCGAAAGCCTCGAACGAATACGTGGCGTGGTACCAGCATGCGACGGGTGCTGTTATTAGGGAAGAAAAGCGGTTACTGCTCGATCGCAAGGGTGCAACCCCTGCTGGTAATCCAGCTGTCCCCCTAAAGCGACGGACCGTTGTTCGTCCTTCCTTAAGAGAAGCTGCTAGGGTTGCGGCCTCGCGCGCTTTTCCTTAGAAGCCTCTACCCAGCGTTCCTGTAGAAACGGCAACTGCAGCGTCCCCGGAGTTTGGAGTGGGTACGGAAATCGGGACTCGTCGCCCAAAAATGCCCGTCAAACGTAAGCTTGTGTCATCGGCCGCGAAAACCTGTGAAAGATTAGCTACTCTTTCGACTTAGATCTTACACCGGACTAGATTACCGGCCCAACAGGTAGAGCGCCGGCGTTCGCTTACAGAAAAAGAAGAAGTCGCTCTTTTCTGCTGATGTGGTACTTGGCCAGGAGCCCCATGCTCCTTACAGCGAAGGTTTGTGTGAGTATGGCACTAACGATGGCTTGTTCGACACGCCTGTGACCGACACTGATCTACAGGCTGCCCTTGTGGCCTCCGAGCGACTGGCTGGCGACGAAGCGGCACTAATCACCATCGTGAAGTCAGGTATACTTCAGTTGTATTTTTCCGCGTTCATTCCTTCTTTATTATTATGCTTTTACTAAGGCCCTTTTCTTCAACAGGTATTTCTGCCGAAGAAGCTCTCGCGGCTTCCATCAAGACTTTCGAGGAGGAAGAGAGGCTTCGCGCTTCGTTGGGTCTTGGTATAATTCAGCTCATTGTGTCTTCATTCCCTTTTTCTTTATTCGTGCTCTGACCCTCTCCTTTATTTTATTACAGGGACTAACTTGACTCAGGTTATCCCGAGTGCGGTGCCGATCCCGAGTGGTGATGCGGCGACGCTTCCAGAGCAAGCTATTGTGGCCCCAGCTCCCCCAACATTACCGTAAAAGGATTCGCTAAAGCAGCCGATGACAGACGCCGTAACGGCTCCAGAGACAAAGCTTGGTTCGGACGAACATCCCTTTGTCAGAGGTCTTGAGGAGATCATTTCTCACTGCTCAGACCGAAAAGAAGCGTAGGAAGCGTGCGGCGAGGGAACGCGATGCCAGTTTGGCCGTGGGTGCAGGCTCAAGCATTATTCCGCTTCCTGATACTCCTTCGGCGGATACTCCCTCTGCGTTGTCTACCGCCCATAGACAGGTCGCGCGCGTAGCTCGGGAAGAAACCGAAAAGCTGCCCCAAGGTAACGTAACGCTGAGTCTTTTATTAGAACTTGATCTTCGAATTTTGACACATGCATTTTCTTTTAGGGCCGAGTCTTGGCAATGGGATGACGGGTGAAAGCCCGACAGTTACCGTGCCCGAAATTTCGACCCTTTCTCTAGAATCTGGGACCGTCCAGACCGCTGTTCTTTCCCCGTGTGGCTCCTTGGTTTCGGCGGGTGTCGCAAGCGTCACGACGGCCCTCTTCGAATCAGGGGATGAAGCCATAAGCGAAGAAACTACTTTTCCGAGGGAGAGCGAAGAAGCCGCTACGCCTGGTGATGCTTCCATCGCGGTTTTGGTTGATGACCCATCAGGTAAGTCTTGAGTCACTGTTCTCTTTTTATTTCACAATCCTGTTCAGCTACTTCTGATGATATTTTGTTTGTAGGTGCAGTGAACACTGAGATTGTGACATCTGAAGCACCTCCGGTCGCTGCCATGACGGTTGTTGTTCCCTCGCCTTCTCTTATGTCCTCCAAAATGCTGGAAGGTATAGGCTTGTGATTTATTTAGTTTAACTGTGGAATCCATCTTCCTTGTATTGACAGTATATTGTCGTAACTCTGCTGGAGTCCTTTTAGACCATTTATACCAGGTGTTGAACCCGCATTTCTCCTTCCAGTCGGAAGTCATTCCGCCTGCTGGTATTGGTTAGTATTCTTTAGCTAATGTTTCTTTCGTTCTTTTATGAATAGCCGTATTGTTGCTAAGTCTTCTTTATATTGATCGCAGCGTCACGGATCGGAGGAGGGGACGAGAGAATATCCGCGTCTCCGGTACTCCCAATTTTGCCACCTGTCATAGCCGGTATAGTAGACTCCGTTGCTCGTGTTTTTTCTTTACCTCCCGAGTCGACATTTGACCATAATTTGTTTTGCAGCAATCGCACCGGCTCCAGCTCCCTTTGAGTCTCGCATCCCAATGCCGGCAGGGCCTTTTGCTAAACGCCCATCTTCCAGGGGTGCTGTGACTAGCCTGCGAATGTTGAGCGAATTCGTCGAGGATCTTAACGCCGAGGCCCTCGCATTCGCTGTATACTTTGTTGCTGAGGTTAATCCTATGCTGGCGATGCTTGTGAACTTCCATGACGAAGGTGTCGTCGAGTCTTGGGTTAATTACTGCAGAAAGATCGAGGCTTGCCTGCATGAGATTGAGCTCAAGCTTCCTGCTCCTGAAGTATCAGCTTTTAACTCCCAGCGGGCTGCATGGGTCGAGAGTAGTGTTCCTTTCATCCGCCATTTTGAACAAGAGGCGACTCTGAGGCGAAAGGAACATGAAGTAGCTTCAAGCGAATCTTCCCGGTTGCGCGCCCAGCTTGAAGCGAATGCTGCGCTGTTGAACGTTGTCTTTGACAATCTCCAACGATGCATTTCAGATGGGTTGACGTTGAGACGGGCGCTTGACTCTGCGGAGCGGGTCGTACAGGACTGTGAAGCTGTCATGCTAGGAACCGATAAAAAGCTTTCGTCTTGTTTGCGACAGCGGGCCCGAGTCGAAGCGGAGTTAGCCGCGGTGGCCGATTGTGAGAAAGGATTGAGAGGAGCACGCGAGCAGCTGACTGATTTGTTGAAAACGCCTCCTCCTCAATGACCGTCTTTGTATCCCCTTTTTTTTTACTGTAAACTTGCGGTCTATGAATAACATGTATTCATTTTGATTCTTTTGCGAACTGTATTTTTTATTCACTTGAATTTATGAATAAAAGACATATTTTATCTCATACTATCGTCTTCCTTTCTTTGTCGTGTCATTGGCATGTGATTTTAGCAAATGTGGCCTGTAGATGATAGATAACAATTCATCTTGAACTCCTTGTAGCGTAGTGATGGCTTAAGAAACAGGTTCAGGTCTGCTGCCTAAGACTTTTCAACTTTATGAGCCGTGAGGGTCTCATAAAGACATTTCTCTCACGAGTCGAGAGGATCTCGTAGGTGTAATTTCTCCTTAGCGGTCGTGAGGACTCCTAAGTGCGTTTTCTCTTGAGAGTCGTAAGGATCTCACAAGAGAGTTTTCTTTTTATGGATTGCGAGGTTTGCGCAGGGACACTGATTTCCCTGGGGGTCGAGACGAGTCGAGAGATTATTAGTTGACTTGTTTCCGGGACGGAGCGTTGCTCTGACGGGGAGGTCATTGGGTGACTTGTTTCCGAGACGGAGCGTTGTTCCGGCGGGAAGATCATTGGCTGACTTGTTTCCGAGACGGAGCGTTGTTCCGGCAGGGAGGTCATTGGCTGACTTGTTTCCGGGTCGGAGCGTTGTTCCGACGGGGAGGTCATTGGCTGACTTGTTTCCGGGACGGAACGTTGTTCCGGTGGGGAGGTCATTGGCTGACTTGTTTCCGGGTCAGAGCGTTGTTCCGGTGGGGAGGTAATTGGCTGACTTGTTTCTGGGTCGGAGCGTTGTTCCGGCGGGGAGGTCATTGGCTGACTTATTTCC
This sequence comes from Agapanthus africanus, assembly GCA_030015575.1. NCBI lineage: Eukaryota > Viridiplantae > Streptophyta > Magnoliopsida > Asparagales > Amaryllidaceae > Agapanthus > Agapanthus africanus. The sequence goes on along the minus strand of CM057340.1, from coordinate 810,616,421 downwards.
GGTTCGGAGCGTTGTTCCGGCGGGGAGGTTATTGGCTGACTTGTTTCCGGGTCGGAGCATTGTTCCGGCGGGGAGGTCATTGGGTGACTTGCTTCCGAGTCGAAGCATCGCTCCGACGAGGAGTTCATTGGGTGACTTGTTTCCGAGTCGAAGCATTGCTTCGACGGGGAGGTCATTAGGTGACTTGCTCGGCTTTCTGCGGTGTTGGGGTTAACTTGCTCCGCTTTCTACGGTGTCGAGAAGGAACGCCGTGTTGATCTTCTGGGATGCAAATGTTGCCGTCGAGATCTGACTCTCCCTTTGACAGAGTCGGTTGGGAAATGGAGTTCCCTTTTCGTTTATACTCATGGATTGTATACAGGGGTCAGTATGGACTCTCCTGTAGGGCAAAAGTTTCATTCTTTCATTTTTTATTTCTTTCCGTGATGCTCTGTCATTTCATCTTTTTATATCTCGAAAGTCGTGATTGCCCAATCATTTCGGCTATTTTTCGCGGTGCCCAATCATTTCGGCTATTTTTCTTTTTTACTTGCTGCTTTTTATTGTGAGTTGCCCAATCATTTCGGCTATTTTTATATGTATTTTTGGCTCGCTGATTTTGTTGCGAGTATGGACTTGAGATCTGATACTAATCTTAGCATCAGTATCGCTGCGACTGGGATATTACCAGGAGCGAATCATCACTTGCCGTGAAAGGACTTGGAATTCGTTACCGATTAAAGCATCAGCATCGCTACAACTGGGATATTTCCAGGAGCGAATCATCATTTGCCTTTGTTGATTCGAACAAAGGTGGCTTAGTAAACAGGGTTAGGATCCTGTCGACTAAGGCTTTTGACTTCATGAGCCGTAAGGGTCTCATAAAGGTATTTCTTCCTACGAGTCGTGAGGATCTTGTAGGTGCGTTTTCTCCTTAGGAATCGTGAGAATTCTTAAGTGCATGTTCTCTTATAAGTCGTAAAGATCTTACAAGAGCGTTTTCCCCTTATAAGTCGAGAGGACTTATAAGTGTCGTTCACCACATAAGGACATTTCGTGCCATCGGTGGGACTTAGTGGGGGAGACGTTTATTTGTGCCCGTGGTTTGTATACAAGGGTCAATATTGAACCGTTTGTAGGGCAATCTGGGGAATGCGATAGCTTAAGAACAGGTTCAGATCCCCGTAGCTTAAGGCTTTTGAATCCTATGAGCCGTAAGGGTCTCATAAGAGGATTCTCTTTACGAGTCATGAGGATCTTGTAAGTGTAATTTCTCCTTAGGAATCGTGGGGATCCCTAAGTGTGTTGCTCCCTTATGAGTCGTAAGGATCTCACGCAGGTATTTTCTCCTCACAGGGTCGAGAGGACCTTGCAAGTGTCTTTATTTTAACGAGATTACGACCTTTCGAGTTTTCACAAACTCGTCGGTAGCCCTGCTGTTTTTACTCACGGAGCCCTTTCGGGTTTTCATCCGTGCCCATTTCGCTTATGGACGTATCTTTTTTTTTTCCCGCGTTAGCCTAAAGATACTGCGGTTCGTAGTAGTTTAAGGATGTTACGGTCCGTAGCTAATTTCAGGACATTGCGGTCCATTGTTAGTTTAGGATGTTTCAGTCCGTTGTTAGTTTTAAGGACATTACGGTCCATTGTTAGTTTAGGGACGTTTCGGTCCGTTGTTAGTTTAGGGACGTTTCGGTCCATAGTTAGTTTAAGGACGTTTCGATTCGTTGTTAGTTTAGGGATGTTTCGGTCCATTGTACGTTTCTGTGGCGAAGTTTTGCCGGATAGCACTTACAGAGTTTGGTACTCAGGAAGACAGCGAGCGGACACAAGCGTCGTCATCTATCATTAACCTGGGCTGTGATTCGTCAGGCATTGTATTTTTTTAGGAATCGGCCGTTTATTGGCCGAAAGGTCTTTCTCCATGCATATCCATGAGCAAGTAAGCCCCACCTTGGTAGACTTTGTCTATGATGTATGGGCCTTCATAGTTTGGCTCGATTTTCCCCCGTTTGGCACGATTGGGGATCATATGTCTTTTTACGACTAGCACGAGTTCGTTTTGGCGGAATGTTCTGGTCCTACCCAATCTTTCGTATGAGCGCGTCATCCTTACTTTGTAAGCTTCTTGGTTTTGCTGCGCCATGAGACGAGTTTCATCGAGGGCGTCGATCTCCTCGAGCCGAAGATGAGCATTCTCTTCATCCGTTAGTTCGTAATGAACTGCCACTCGTAGAGAGGGTAGCTCTATCTCCAAGGGGAGTACCGCTTCTGCGTCGAATACCAACGCGAATGGCGTTGTATTTGTGGCTGTTTTGAACGTGGTCCGATAAGCCCAGAGAGCTTCATGCAGTCTCTCGTGCCGGTCCTTTTTATTTTTGGACACCGTCTTCTTTATGATCTTTGTCAAGGTTTTGTTAAAAGCCTCAGCTAGACCGTTAGCTCGGGGATTATAGACCGAAGAGTATCTCCAGTCTATGTTTTGCTGCTGTGTGAAGCGGCTGATTCTGTGACTTCTGTAGACCGGTCCGTTATCGGAGATAATCCGTCGCGGAGTGCCGAACCGATAGATGACGTGTGTCTTGAAGAAATGGAGGATGTTCTCCATCTTCACTTCTCTTAGCGGTATGGCTTCTGCCCACTTAGAGAAGTAATCAGTTGTCGCCAATATGAACCGATGTCCTTCGGATGACGCCGGTTCGATGGGCCCAATTAAGTCGGTTCCCCACATTTTGAACGGCCAGCTAGCCACTGTTTGGTGTAGCAGGTTTGGATGCTGGTGGATGAAGTCTCCATGAATTTGGCACGAGTGGCACTGCTTCGCGTATTCGAGGCAGTCCTGAACCATCGTGGGCTAATAGTAGCCTATTCTTTTGATCTTCAGCTTCATCTTTGGCCTGGCTTGATGAGAACCGCAAAGTCCGTCGTGAGTTTCTTGGATGACTCTCTTTTCTTCTTCTGGTCCCAGGCATCTCAGCCACAGAGAGTTGAACGATCTCTTATATAGAGTATCATTGACGAAGGCGAAAGACAGAGCTCGTTTCATGAGCTGATGTCTTGAGGATGCGTCTTCAGGTGTTCGGTAGGATTTGAAGTAGTCTATAAAGACTTCTTTTCAATACTTAGCTTTTTCTTGATCCTCTATTCGTAGGGCTGTTTGCTTGGTCACTTCCTTTTCTTCAGACGACTCCGGAGATATTTCTGCTGGTGCAAGAACCCGACGGCTTTGTACAATGATCCTTACATCATCGAGGTTTTCGTCAGCCAGTTCTTTAGCAAGTTTGGCTAACGCGTCCGCTTTGCTATTTTCTGTACGTGGTATGCTTTTCAGGACGTAGGAGGGAATTTGAGTTAGTAACTGTTGCACTCTCCCGCCGTACTTTACCAACTCTGGTTTGCACATTTGATAGTCGTCGTTTACTTGACTAACGACCAGCCGGGAGTCTCCGTATATGAGGTCTTCGATTCCCATGTTGACAGCGATCTCAAGACCTGCTATCAAAGCCTCATATTCTGCTTCATTGTTTGTCCTCGGCTCTGTTAAGGAAAAGGCAAAGCGCATTATCCCTTCTTGTGGAGTCACGAAGATGAGGCCTACCCAAGATTTAATTATGGGGGAGCTGTGCTTTCGCTTCTTCATGGAAGATGCCCCATCGAAGTAGAGTTCCCATCGGGTATCACTCTCTCCTCTCTCCCCGTCGATCATGTAAAACGCGTGCTCGTCTGGCAATTCACAATTTAGGGGTGAATCGGCAGGTATCGGATGCTCAACGAGGAAGTCAGCAATGGCCTGGCCTTTCACTGCCTTGAGAGGTCGGTATGTTATCAAGAATTCCATTAAGAGTAGGGCCTATTTAGCGAGCCGTCCCGTTAGTATGGCTCTTGACATCAAATATTTGAGAGGATCCACTTTTGATATGAGATGGACCTCATGCGCCAAAGCATAATGTCGAAGCTTCGTTATCGCGAAGATTAACGCCAGGCAGTGTTTTTCGATAGGGAGTAGTTGTTTTCTGCCCCCAGGAGAACTCGAATCAAATAGTAGAGGTCTCTCTCCTTCCCTTGGTCGTTCTCATGTGCCCATAGCGAGCCTAAAGAACCTTCAAGGGCTGTTGTGTATAGAATGAGAGGCTTTCCTTTGACCGGAGCGGTCAGTACTGGTGGGTTATGCAGATATTGCTTGATTTCGTCCAGTGCACTCTGGCATTTACGATCCCAAACGAACGGGGTTCCCTTCTTCATCAAGTGACTGTAGGGACGGCATTTTCCGGAGAGGTTAGCTATGAACCGCCGGATATACGCGAGCTTTTCTTGGAGAGACCGCAGTTGCTTGAGAGTTCTTGGCGGAGGCATTTCCATAATTGCCTTGATCATTGACGGGTCTATTTAGATGCCCCGATGTCGTATGATGAATCCTAGGAATTTACCCGAGAAAACTCCGAACGCGCATTTGAGAGGGTTCATCTTCAGGTTGTATTTCCGAAGACGCTGGAACACTATCTTCAGATGCTCCCAATACTCCTCGTGCGATTTTCTTTTCACCACGAGGTCGTCAATATAACATTCGACAATCTCGTGTATGAGGTCATCAAAGATCTTTGTCATGGCCCTCTGATAGGTAGCGCTTGAGTTCTTCAGACCGAAAGGCATCACTTTGTAGCAGAATATGCCCAGAAGAGTCCGGAAAGCGGTATGCTTCTGGTCTTCGGGATGCATCTTTATTTGATTGTACCCCGATGATCCGTCCATGAAGGAGAAGACTTCGTGAGTGGACGTGTTATCTATCATCAACTCGGTAACCGGTACGGGAAAATCATCTTTCGGACAACCTTTGTTGAGATCCCGAAAATCTACGCAAATGCGTACCGTCCCATTTTTCTTCATCACTGGGAAAATGTTGGCGATCCAGTCAGGGTATTGAACTTCTTGGATGAAACCAGAGTCGATTAGCTTCTTGACTTCGGCGTTGATGCTCATTTCAAGTTCGAGCCGCATTCTTCTTGGTGCTTGTTTGACCGGCTTGACGTCCGGAGATATCGCCAATTCATGCACAGCTATTTCCGGATCTAGCTCCGGCATCTCGGAATAGTTCCATGCGAAGCAGTCCTTATACTGCATGAGCACGTATTTTAGCGTAGCCACCTATTTTTTAGACAACAGCTCACTGACGAACGTTGGCCGCGGGTCGTTTGCCGTCCCCAAGTCGATTTTCCTTAGGTTGTTCGCAGTAGTATGTATTCTATCTTCCAACTCTTTTGGCGCCGGTAGAAATTTTGAGATCAACTCATCTTCATCCTCATTTTCGAAGCACCAGAAGAGGTCATCCATATTCTCGGGCACACCTTCTTCTGACAGCGTTATCACGTGACAGGTACGAGATCGTTTCCAAGACCGATGTTGATATGGTTCTACTCTTTCTATATACATTGCTTTCGGCACATGCTTTTATGGTGGGGCTACTCTCCAACTGTTGGATAGAGCGAACCTGCCGAGTTGATATTGGTTTTCGACCTAGTTTTTGAAGATGAAGCAGTCTTCAAGAGGATGTCCTATCGCTTGGTGATAGGAGCAATAATCCGGGTGATGAACTTCGTTTGCTTGATCGGAGTGCCGAGACTCCGGGAGTGCCATCATTTGATGTTTCATGACAAGGCAAAAAATTCTTCTTGTCTTGTCACGAGGGAAAGAATATGCTCGACCCATCTTTTTCATAATTGACGGATTCTTGCTGACCTTTTCTCGATCGCGTGGCCTTTTAGATCCGTTTTTCCGCTGTCGAACGTTTTTTCCGTTCTTTAACTTGTTTTTGCCTCCGCATCGGGCCTTTTTCTTGTCTCGGGGATGCATGGCGGGCTGACGGTGGAGGGCATTGTCATCTTCCGTAGCCTGCTGAAGGAGGTGTTGCGTCTTGGCTTTCTCGTAAATGGTCATTTCGCGGCTGTGGTCGTTCCGAACCTTTTGATTCGCTTCCTTCACTAGCTTGTCCATATTTTCTTCAAACGGTGGACTCGACATTTTATGACAGGACCTCGTTCTGGTTCAGCGTCAGCGTCTTTTAAAAAAGCACCCCCTTCTTCATCGAGATCATTTATGACATGGCATCCATGGAATTGCTCCCGTTTCTTGGACTGGACATATCCAAGCTCGATCTTTTCTATTTTTCCGTTGGGCAATTTTCTCTGAGTTCCGGAGACATTCCAAATCCTGTTGTAGAACTGATCTTTTCGAGCAGTCTGTTTGAAAGGTACGCCTTGGCATCTTAATAACCATTTCAATCTCTCTGCATAGTATTTAGGCAGACGGATTGATTGTAGACTGTCAAGCACAGGTTCGACACCACGCCAGACTTCTTTCTCCACTCTAGTCTCCGTGGATTTGTAGAAAATGATCGCATTCTCACCTCTTTGCCTGGGAGGGACGTAGAATGTCTGCAGTTTTTGCACGCTATATGTCTCAAGCGCATCAAGCTCTCTGTAGTGCTGCCACGGAACCATGGCGATTTGCAAAATCTGATCATCTCCAGCGAGGGCCTGCATTGATGGACGGACTGAGAACACTGCATTGACTTCGTCTTCAGAGTCTCTACCAAAGACCAGAATAAGGGTGGATGGTCCCGGCCTGTTGCATTAGGGTGGCCCTGAGTAGACTATCTCTTCTTCTTCCTCGGTATCGCTCCCGAAGATCGGAATAGTGGTGATAGCTTTTTGCTTATTCTCCGGTTTGTGGCATCTTTCCGTATCTTCAAAGTCTGGTAGGAAATACTTTGCATCTTCATACTTTCGGACTTCATTTACGGAGAATAGGTTTAATTCCCCTGTCACGGTATACTCGAGACCATCTTTGAAATATTTCATACACTGATGTTGTGTAGAACGGATGATGTAGTACTCGTGTAACCAAGGCCTGCCGAGCAAAGCGTTGTAGCAGGTCTTGGTGTCAATGACATGAAATTTGATGTCAGTGACGAGCAGCCCAAAGCGTAACATCAGTATTACAGACCCGAGCGTCCGTGATGACTGGGAGTCGAACCCGGAGATGGTGATTTTATCCCGAGCGAGGTGCTGAACGCTTATGCAGATTTCTTTTAGCACCCTCACATTTAGGAGGTTGACAGAGGACCCGTTGTCAACTAAGATTTTCCCTATCTTGATGTCATGGCAATACCCGGTGACATACAGGGGACGGTTGTGCTCGCACGTTCCGAGAAGAAGATCTTCATCGCCGAAAGTGATGTCAGCTGTGTGCACTTCTTCCAGCTCGTCCTTCATCTTTTCTTCGGCAAGGAAAGCTTGAAACTTCTCGGGCTCTTGTAATGCCTTGATCAGAGAATCTCGTGCCTCTTTAGAAAACAAAAGGGCATTTAAAATGCTTACCTGTGAGGGTATCTTCCTCAGGTGTGCAAGGACATTGTAATCCACTTTGTTTTTCTTGAGCGGGTCCTTGGCTGCCATCTCTTCGACGACTCGATCATTGAGGGCGATATCCTTAGGGACTTTTTCCTTCCCCTTATCTTTTTTGTTCGATCCCTTATTTGTAGCTCCGAGATTCTTTTCAGGCAACGTACGGTTACGCAGCTGAATATTCTCACAGTTTTTTTTATTTCTTCCTCTTCTCCTGAGGTGGATTCTTTGAAGAGAGGGCCGATGGCTACTTCTTCGTCAGAATCGCTTCCGAAGGTGAGAACTTGCGATCCCCCGAAATCAACCATGTGACAGTTGCCAGCAGTTCTTTTTTGCTCATCTGTCGTGCTTCTTTGCTCCCGACGAGTTTTGCGCTTCATCCGTTTGAAATGTTGTCGGTGAGCAAGTATCCCTGCCACCACTTTTTAAAGGCCATGCATTCTTCGGTAGGGTGTACAATCCTTTGATGGTATAAGCAGTAGTTAGGATGTACATCCGCCTCGTCAAGGTTTATGCTGCCAGGAGTATTTCCTTTGGAAGATGGCAGCTTTATTCCCATTGATAGGGTTTTAGTGAACCGTTTCCTTATCTTAAGCATGTTTTTGTCTGCCGCGGGCATGCTTCGATCTGGTTGGAGTGCTTTGCGACTCATCCCTACCATGACTGCTTCAACTTGATGCCGACGCCTGGCCCTTTCGAATATGGCCATTTCACGCTCTTGATCAGCTTTGCTCTTCTGACGGGCTTCGTTCAGCAGCATGTCAATCATCTCGTCTGACGGTTCCAAGGATTTTGGCACCGATCCTGCCCACAGCTCCTCTACATTATCTTCTGATGCCGAGTGAGCTTCTTCGTCATTTATTGGTGAATGAGAGATCATGTGACAACTTGCCACATAATTCTCGGGTTCTTCTGACGAGTCTTATCCCTCATCATTGTCATTATCTCCGCTCTCAAGGTTGAGAAACTCTTAGAGTGTGACCGGGGTTCGCACCTTCTGGTTATATTCCTCCAGCGCGTCAATATGCCTTTGCAAATCCGTGCGTTTGTCATCTGACTGCGCGGGTTTTTTGGTCTTCTTCTTCTTTTTCGAAGACTTCGATGGCTGGGCCTGGGTATTTTGCCCATCGGTACTAACTCCCGATGTTGGGCGCGATTTCAGCATCCCCTCAATGATTTCTGGCTCTAGCGGGCTTCTCCACCTAATCGCCGGACATGCTTGAAGATCTTTCAGTATTCTTTTAGTTTTAGCCGAAAGAACAACTTCCCATGGAGTTTCCTCTATAAATGAGCATGATGCCCCGGCGTGTCCATCTTTTTAGGAGCATGCGGTTGTGGCGGGTTTACCCTCCAGTTTTCAGACAGCGCGAATTTGCCTTGCTGGTACTGGTCCTCAATCCAGTTTTTGAAGACGAAGCAATCTTCGATTGGGTTGCCCAATATTCGGTGGTAGGGGCAGTAATTGCGATTGTTGACGTCGCCCGGTTGTAGTGGGCGTCTCGGATCTAGTAGAGTGATGAGCCTGTTGCGCACTGCCAGTTCGAACAGTCTTCTTGTTTTATCCCGAGGGAATGAGTAAGGACGTCTCAGCTTTTCTCCGAGTGATCGCTGTTTATTGTTTTGGCGAGCAGCTGGTTTCAGATCACTCGGCTGTTGCTGAACGTTGGCGACAAAGGTCGCTTTCCCTTTGCCCTTTTAATTTCGGAGCTCCGTTTTCGAGGAGGGCGGTCTATGTCCCATCTGGTCCATTTGGGCCAGCTTGTCGATCAAGGCTTGGAAAGTGGTCGGCTTGAAGAACATCATAAATTGAGATATAGTTTCCTGCGGATCAAGGGTCCCCACGAACATACCCACGGCAGGAGCTTCTTCTATGCGTTGTTCGCATCTCGACCATAAGTTCCGCTACCGAATTGGATACTGAACCTAAGTCTCTCCTAGTTTCACCCTGGCATTGATCAATGCTGTGATCAGGGTGCGTTCGCTGGCGCTTGTGAAATGCTGGGTTAATAGCAACTCCATTTCTGTGAATTTTTTGACGAAATCATTCGGAAGCTCTGAGTACCATTCAAATGCCATCTCCGCTAACCTGCCGACGAACTGGCGAAGCAGCAGTTTGTCGTCACCTCCGGTATTGCCGCATAGAGCCCTGAACTGAGCGACGTGCTGATGGGGATTGCTCGTCCCCTTATACACGTGAAATTTAGGGATCGTATATCCCGGCGGGTACTTAATTTGATCGTACCAGCTTGGATAGGGTCGCCTAGTTCTGACGACTTGGCCATTTGCTTCACTTTCCTGATGAGCTCGTATTTGTTGAGCTATGCAGTCATCAAGCGCAGATTTCGAGATCGTCTCCTCCCTGGCTGCTGATAAAGCCAGAAGAGGGTTTGATGTCTCCCCTCTATCGTCTTAAATGATTATTGGGGGATTTTCGGCTGGAGGGTCCGGCTGGATCATCATCCTCACCATACCTTAGAATAGGAGCGCCATTTGTTTTGGTAGCCGCTTGTTCCGCGGCTTCTTTATCTTTCTTTTCAAGCATTCTTCGGAGGAATTCGGCGTCGGTTTCCTGCTCCTGGCGTTGATCCGACGATACTTCCAGTCTTTCCTTCTACCCAGTGAGTGCGTCCATCTTTGTTAGCATCTCCTGGATTTTTTTTTGCTGCTCCTAAGTTTTCATCACAGACCGTGTGAGTGGTCGATGACCCGTAGAAGTATGGCTTTCCTCTTTTCCGGAAGCCATGTATACGGTGTGCACTACCATGCCCCCAAACTTGGGGCGTTTGGATTCAGCGCCATTGAGATTTATCGTAGACACGGGGATTTTCTCCGGCTTTCTCCTTTTATGGGCGGTCGAAGTTGAGAGGGCTTTCGCAGACGATACTTTCCTTGGTACGACGGCGGGATGACCCTCCTCTTGCCGGGCCTTCATTTTCTTCGATCTGTGGGAGTAGTCTCTGTCGATTACAGAGTCTTGGACTCTTTGCCAAACCCTGTGGATTTTGGAGGACAGCCGCTGAGAGGGTTGTTCCAGGTTTGCTTTTGTAATGTTTTCCACAGGTGGAGGAGACCTTTTCAACACGGCAGTTGGAGAGTTTTTGCGCACCCTCCTGAGCGGCTCAAAGTTGTTCCCAGTTAGAACAACAACATCAACTTCCACCACTGGAGCTGGTGGGGTAAGTCCAGAAGGGGAATTGCCCCCAACTTTACTCGCTCGGCGTCAGTGACGACGTCGAGCATGTCGTGTAGCCGGGATCACCTTTATCGTCGGAGTAGTTTCGTCCTTCCCCCTGCTTTGTGGAGAGGCTGTTGTTGGCGCCACCCTGTCAAAGACTGACATCCGCTGGGAAGGAATGGTCAACCTGTCAAAGGCCGACTTTCGAGTAGGGGAAGTAATTTGGACGACTTCACCCGCAGCAGGAGTTGGGATAGCCTTCTTCGGTATTGCGAGCCTTTTCGCGGGCCCATTTGAGCTTAGGCTCAGCCTGTCGAAGACTGAGGCAGTAGACTTGGACGACCCGTTGAGAGGGACCGCGGTAGTTGCAAGCCGATCGAAAACCGACTTCTTTGGAGCTTCCTGCGATAGCATTGGAGCATTGAAACTCATTGGCGGGAGCATGGTCCCGAAGAACAATCCAGTGGTGGCCTGTGTCACCTGTTCCACCGGCATTGCGAAGATGGAGGCCGCTTGGGGCCCGTAAGTTACTCCTCCAGATGGGATGGAGCGGGAGTTGTTGTTGCAGTTGGTACAGCTGGAAGCCATTGATCTTCTTTTCTATGCACGGGAGAAAGATACTAAATCTTAGTACCTCGAATCCACAGGCAACCATAGCAGACCGTGATTTGTTCGCGAAACACGACACACGAAGTGTGGAGTGGAAAGAGGAAAATGTCCCACCGGGCATGCCAGAATCTGTTCACCGCCGAAAGACGCGACCGTAACGTTGGGACGTCTGGCCTGAATTTTGGGGGCAGATGCTATTTGGTTTTATCCGTCCACCTCTCCGAAAATACCAAGTTGATTTATGGCACCGTGTATCGGAGGTTTGGATGGATGCGGCCATTGTAGCAGACTTCGTCAGATTCCTCCTCGTTTGCGAGGGATTTTTGATTGTGGGGACGCTCTTCCCTGCAGGCGCAAGCCCTTGCAGTTAATTACGTTACCGCGTAGCGATAACCACTTTATCCTGCTCCAGATGTTCACTTCGTGTCGTGTGTATTTTTTTGTTTTAGGTTTCCCGTGGATTCTATAGGAGACTAATTTATGTTGTCGTCCGTAGGACGAGAATTAGTCCAAATCCGTATTTTCTTAGATTTGGGTATGGTGGACTTTAGGCTCGTTAACCTCGTTTGAGATTAAGATCAACTTAAATATTTGTTAAGGATACGTTAGTCTAATTTTAGACTAAGATCTACTTAACAAGATTTCATGATCATTTAGATCCAACGAAAGAGCATTTGGGCTCTATCGTTTTAGTTTAAGGACGTTGTGGTCCGTTATTAGTTTAGGGACGTTGCGGTCCATTATTTAAGGACATCATAGTCCGTGTTTAAGAACATCATAGTCCGTAGTTTAAGGACATCATAGTCCGTGTTTAAGGATATCATGGTCCGTAGTTTAAGGAATCATAGTCTGTAGTGTTTAGTTTAGGGACGTTGCAGTCCATTGGGTTTAAGGACATCATAATCCAAGAGTTTAGTTTAGGGACGTTGCGGTCCATTGGATTTAAGGACATCATAGTCCGTGTTTAAGGTCATCATAGTCCGTAGAATTTAATTTAGGGACGTTGCGGTCTATTGGGTTTAAGGACATCATAGTCCATGTTTAATGACATCATAGTACATAGAGTTTAAGGACATCATAGTCCATGTTTAAGGACATCATAGTCCATAGAGTTTAGTTTTAGGGACGTTGCAGTCCATTAGGTTTAAGGACATCATAGTCCATAGAGTTTAAGGAAATCATAGTCCATGTTTAAGGACATCATAGTCCATAGAGTTTAGTTTTAGGGACGTTGCGGTCCATTGGGTTTAAGGACATCATAGTGTATAGAGTTTAAGGACATCATAGTCCATGTTTAAGGACATCATAGTATATAGAGTTTAGTTTTAGGGATGTTGCGGTCCATTGGGTTTAAGGACATCATAGTCCATAGAGTTTAAGGACATCATAGTCCATGTTTAAGCACATCATAGTCCATAGAGTTTAGTTTTAGGAACGTTGCGGTCCATTGGGTTGCTGGTTATCGGGACCTGTCACCTCTCTGAAGACGTTGAATTACAACGACACATATCAGAGGTGTGAAGAGATGTACCCTTGAACCTATGAATTTTCATCAGGGACTTGGTAGTCTTGTCTGGGTCTAAGGCCAATTTAGAAGGAGACATATGGGCTCGGTCAATTTGGAGTTTGGCCAACCTTGGACTCAGCCCACTTGATTACTTATTTGGGCTTGATCCCCTTTCTGTATCAGCACTGCTGAGCATTGATTTGGGTTATGACACCTTTCTTTCTTTTTGTTTTAATCATATTCTTTTATATGGAGTGTTAAACAATTTATGGCGCCCACGTGCAGAGCACGTATGGCGCTCGGCGCTGAGCGCCAAACACTCAGTGCTAAGAACTTTTTATTAAATAGCGCCTACGTGAGGAGCACGTGGAGCGCTCAGCGCCAAACTTGGAGTGCTAAGCGCTTCTTATAAGATAGCGCCCACGCGAGGAGCACGTGGAGCTCTCGGCGCTGAGCGCCAGACTTGGAGTACTAAGCGCTTCTTATTAAATAGCGCCCTCGTAAGGAGCACGTGGAGCGCTCGGCGCTGAGCGCCAGATTTTGAGTGCTAAGCGCTTCTTATTAAATAGCGCCCTCATGAGGAGCACGTGGAGCGCTCGGCGCTGAGCGCCAGACTTTGAGTGCTAGCACTGAATTTTCTATTCTGCTCAATTCAATTCTCTGTGAATTAGATTCTCACTTATGAAAGACTTTGTCTTATAGATCTGAGATCTGGAAAAAGGACTAAGTTCTTTTGATGTGAGAGTTAAACTCTCATGCACCGAGTTTTTTCTATTCTGCTCAATTCAATTCTTTGAGAATTAGATTCTCACTTATGAAAGAATTTGTCTTATAGATCTGAGATCTGGAAAAAGAACTAAGTTCTTTTGATGTGAGAGTTAAACTCTCGAGCACTGAGTTTTCTATTCTGCTCAATTCAATTCTCTGAGAATTAGATTCTCACTTATGAAAGATTTTGTCTTATAGATCTGAGATCTGGAAAAAGAACTAAGTTCTTCTAATGTGAGAGTTAAACTCTTAAATATGGAGGAGATGCTGTGATCTCACTTATTGTTATATACCTTGAGAAGAAATTGCTCTCGTATTTGAAGTTTGAAGTTTATGGGGGGTTCCTTTCTCTGAAGACTTGAAGTCTTGGGTCCTTTATATAGGGGAGGCTGATTTGATGATTCAGTTAAGGAAATCTCTCATTGAGAGATTTTTTAATTGATTTGGGGAATTTATCCACCGTTGGAACTTTGATCCAAGGACTTCTGTTTTACAGAAGACATTTTTCTTGTTTTTAACAAGATTGAGAAAATACTTTCCCATACAGAGCTTATTCTGTATCTTGGTGATTTTTAGTCACCATTGGATTTTTGATCCAATGGTGCTCTGATTTACAGAGAACAATCTTTCTTGTTTAGAAAGATTTGAGGAGTATTTCCTCGGTCAGAATTTAATTTTGTATCTTGGTGATTTTTAATCACCATTGGATCATTGATTCAACGGTGCTCTGATTTACAGAGCACAATCTTTCTTATTTAGAAAGATTTGAGGAGTATTTCTTCAATCATAATTTAATTTTGTATCTTGATAATTTTTAATCACCATTGGATCATTGATCCAACGGTGCTCTGATTTACAGAGCACAATCTTTCTTATTTAGAAAGATTTGAGGAGTATTTCCTCAATCAGAATTTAATTATGTGCTCTGATGATTTATCATCTCCGTTGGATCTTTGATCTAAGGGTGGAGAACTTTTAGTTCTGGCGCTGGCGCTCTCGTGCTTTGCACGTGAGGCGCTGCCTTAGAGTTTTTAACTCTTCGCGCTGGCGCTTTCGTGCTTTGCACGTGAAGCGCTGCTTCAGTTCAAATTTTGAACAGAGCCTTGCTTTCTTATGGGGGAAACAAAGCCTAAACTTTCTGTACAATTTTTTCAAAAAATACAGAAAGGGGTACTAGAGCTTGAGCACAAGTTATAAGTTTGATTTGCTTTTGAACAGCAAGAAGGAGCTTGTAGCTTATTGGTAAGACTTTGCACTGCTGAACCAAAGCACCAGAGTTCAAATCCCATCAGCCACATATTATTTTATGTAAAATTATTTTAAAATCTTTTAGAAGACTAAGAGTCTACACGTGCACAACACGTAAAACCAAGAGTCACACATAAAACAAACGAGTCCACTGCAGTAGTCAAAGCGTCGGGGACACGTGGCGTCGAGGGGAGCCCCGACTCGGCCGACTCGGGCCTGCGGGAAGAGCGAATCGGCCGGCGCCGCCAGCCGACTCAGCTCGAAACCCTATTTTTTTTCATTTTTCTGGCAACTCTTGAACTCCCCATAACCCCTGTATTATTTAAATTCCCTGCACATTTACAGAGCAAATTAAAACCCCATTTAATCCATTTTTTAATAAAATTTTTAATACACCCTTTCATTACCCTAAACCCTAATTTTTTCTATAAATACCACACCTCAAATCACCGCCCTCACTCTCAAATCTCTGCCCAAACTCTCAAGAAAATTCTCAACACTTTTTGTGTGCAAGTGGAGTTAGCAAAGTGCGAAGCTCCGACGAACTTCCGACGACGATTCGAGGAGTTTCCGGCGACGAAACGACGCACCGGTGCTTCCCCAATATTCCTCTTCCTCTTCTCTTGACCCTAAACCCGTAAGTCCCCCTTCTCTCTCTCCCTTTCACTATTCTCAATTTCTTAACTCTTAAAATGTGTCGGAAGCGGAGTTATCCGGCTTCCGATTATCTTTTCTTTTAAAATACAATATTTTCTTAATAACAAATCTACAACTTTTGATATATTGTTTAGTAATCATTAACAAAGATAATAGAACAAGTTTGACATTAAAATGGTAACCATAGCAAGTTTTATTCCATTTTTACATTAAAATACCTCTATATTTTATATCGACATGTTTATACCTTTTAACCATGCTAGCTTTAGAAAACTCACAAGTTAATGACCTACCTACTCACAACACTCATATGTAATATAGCACGATGGAATTTGGGAACATAGTTTTGGGAAAAATACGATTTTACACATAACTACCTCCGACTTATAAAAAACCTTTTTCTACAAGATGTGTATTTTTAAAAAATCTTTGCAATGTGCTGCTACAACCCATTTCAGGGAACCCGTTCAGAATGGTGTGAATTATCGCACATCCTCTGGCTTAGTAGTGCGAGATGCAGACCTCCGCAAGGAGCATACGGTCTCGAAATATTTAAAATACAATTTTCTTTAGAAAAATGTGATTTCTATTATAAATAAAACTTATATTTTTAATAAATAAATATATATGTAATTAATATCAAAATATCTATTTTTAATATTTATAATATTTCACATTTCCAAAAATTCAAGAAAAACATTCTATTTACAAGAAAATACAAAACAATTTCAATATTACAAATAAATACCATATATTATGAAATTAGGTTTTAATCACTAGAAATGTCACATTGATAAAATATACATCAATGAAAACTCTAAAGACGATAATAAAATACTTGATATGTATTTTGAAAACTATACAAAATTATTTTTACATAAAACCCACTCAAATTATACTAAATTACAATAAGGACTCTAGTAAACATAGGTTTAAGCGGGACCAGTCTCTTGAGCCTTAGGGAGCCGGAGATATGGGTGCTTGCCTATTTAAGGTAGACAACTTAACAAACGGCGTTATCAACACGGTACTTGTCTTTGAAAAAGACACAAATCTTGCCGTCCATGTGCAGCAGTTATCGATAACACCAAAACCTAATTCAGGATTCAATATCTTTTCTAATTGTCTGACTCAGACTGAGTCTCAATATAATCAATCTGACTTGAATATGATTCAAGTATCAAAACTACAATACAATATGGATCTATGAATCCGTCTATTCAATCTATATCAACTACATTGACTGAACCGAACCATGGATATATTCCATCTACATGATCATCTATTATATCCGTTCCATTACTGATATCATGGTTTCGGCAAGTCATCCATCTATATACAATATACAATTCAAACAATACAACAACACAATCAAGACATCGCGGGGTTTATAAGGGGTAGATTGGTATGGAAGGTGTTAAAAGTGGCACGAGGCAGCAACCATAAAGACACCTAATCTGAATTCAATTGCCGTTGTACCGTGGCTGAACGGTTCCTTGTACTCCGTATACCGCAGTCTCTGGTCTAGTGAGACTCCTCTCGTATACACTGGCCTCTTCTGTACCAAGCTACAAACAACAGCGTTAACACTAAATATAACATTATAACAATATACTCTCTATTCTGTCTATTCTATTCTTGTCTATTTACGGGACTTACCGAGCGATTTGTTCGCTGACGACATTCTCTTTCTTCTTCTTGGGAATGTCGTCAAGTGATTCGGACCTTCAGAAGATCGAGCCCACCAGCGAGGACTTGGATCAGCCAGCTTTCGACCCGGAGCTCTAGTTACTTGTACATTTCATTTCAGTACTTTCCATTTCTGTTATGCCACTGTTTAGGCATTGCTTTTCATTCCATGTATTTACTTTTCAGATGTATTGTAAAAAGAATGTTAATAAATAAAGTTGGTGTTCAATAAATATCTATTGTCATTGTCTCTTGTGTATTTTACTTATATTGCTTAGACACGCTTAGCGTATTTACTTCAGAGTAAATATATAGCAGCCTCGTCATGGCCTCCGCCCGTACACTGGGAAGCGGGGCGTGACAAAAACTATTTCATTTTGAAAGAGAAAGAGTGAAACTCTTGATTTAATTCAAAAAAGGAAGAAGGTTTAGAACCTTGAGCAAAGAGAAAGAGGCACAGAAATAACCTAATTTTTGGGGAGAATGAATTATTTTTTCATTTCATCATCATATTGCCTTTTATAGGTTTACAAATTTACATAAGCCCTTGGGCTTTACAAAATGACATTTTTCCCATCTCATGCCTCATGTGCTCATTTCTTTTGCACATGAACTATGGGCTTTACAAAAATTTGGCTTTATGCCCATTTTTCTTACATTCATGTATGGAAATTACAACAAAATTATTTATTACATAATTTTCATTTTGGCATGGGGGAGACTAGCCGCGGGGCTCGACTTGGGCATGGGCCGACTTTGGCCCGGGCTTGGGCCCACCTGGCTTGGAGTTGACTTTGACTTTGACTTGGTCAACCGGGTGTAATTTTTTACCCCAACAAAGTGCCCCTCATCAATAAATGCACACCGCATATGCGGGTCGTGTGCATGAAATTGATGGATCTTATTTCACGTGGAGGTGACTTGATTTGGTTCCCGCTTTTTGGGAAGCTGGCACTGCCCTTTTTACAACATGGACGGTCGATACTTGACGTGTCTCCGAGACGGAGTGTCGGTGGTTGACGTGTCCCCAAGAAGGAGTGTCTGTTTGACGTGTCCCCGGCACGGAGTGTCGCTGGTCGACGTTTCCCCGGCATGGAGTGTCTGGTTGACTTGATTCCAAGGCGGAGCATAATTCCGACGAGGAGGTCATTGCTGCCTTTTTTGCGGCTTGGACGGTCGGTGCTGCCCTTTTAGCGACGTGGACGGTCGATACTGCCCTTTTTGCGACTTGGACGGCCGATGCTTGTATTGACTTACTTCGCTTTTTGCGGTGTCAGGGATTGGATTTGACTTACTCCGCTTTCTGCGGTGTCAGTGGTTGAAGTTGACTTGCTCCGCTTTCTGCGATGTCAGGGATTGGATTTGACTTGCTTCCGAGATGGAGCTTGATTCTGCCAGGGAAGTTTTTGGCTGCCTTGCTGATTGTGATTTGGGTTGACATCAGTATCGCTACACTGGAATATGGTATCAGGAGCGAATCATCATCTGCCATGAGGGGATTTCCCTCGTTCCCAGTTTAACGACTTAGGGGTCATCTGTTCATGTATCGTGAGGATACATGAGTGGGTCTTCCCTAATAGAGCATAATTCCAAGGATGGAGACCGGCCGCACGACTGGTGATTGCGGTGGGGTATGGGTGTGATAAGAATTATTTAAGCCCGTGGATTGTATACGGTAGTCAGTTTGGGGACCAACCGTAGGGTTGGGAGAATTTTGGGAAATTGGATTTTGGTTGGCGTCTGGATCGCTACACTGGAATATGGTACCAGGAGCGACCCATCATTCGCCGTTGGGACGTCCAGGGATTTGAAATTTTGGTTGGCGTCTGTATCGCTGCACTGGAATATGGTACCAGGAGCGACTCATCATTCGCCATTTAGGGATTTGGATTTTGGTTGGCGTCTGCATCGCTGCACTGGAATATGGTACCAGGAGCAACTCATCATTCGCCATTTGGAGGTTTTTTTTGCGCGATTGCTCTATCATTTCCTCTTTTCTCATCGCGAAGGTCGCGATTGCCCTATCATTTCGGCTATTTATTCGCAGTTGCCCCATCATTTCTGCTTTATATTTCATCTTTATTTTATTCGTTGATTTTTATTGCAAGCTGCCTCATCATTTCGGCTTTTCTTTTTTTATTCTTTTGTTTACACACATTTTTTTTACTATCCCAATTTAACGATTTAGGGGTCGTTTGTTCCCAGTTAAACGACGTGGTGGTCCGCTCTTTTTAGAGAAAGACAGATGTCTGAGAGAATCAGGTTCCCGAAAGACTTCGGTCTCTGTTTGTATGAAATTGGCGGTTGCAGATTAACTGTTTGTTAACACGCCTTTAGACAGTTCTATATCTCCTGCCTTGTATTGCTTTTCAACCCAATCTTTGAAGACGAAACAGTCCTCAATGGCATGACTTATCACTCTGTGATAGGGGTAATATTTGGGGTCGTCGGTCATATTCGCTTCTTGCGGTCTTTTTGATTCTGGCAATTGTAGACCGTTTCTTATAGCGTCTTTGAATATTTTACGGACTTTATCCATTCTGAAGGAATAGACCTTATACAGCCTCTCTTTTAGTAGAGATTCTCCTCCCTCTCTGAACACTGGCTTCCGAGGCCGGTTGGCATTAAGCCCGTTCATCCCTCGCTTATTTCGGTTAGCCGAAGTGTTAAAAGATTCAGCATCGTCGAAACTTCTGCCTTTGCGATTATCGTCCTTTTGGTTTCTGCAGGACCTATTGTTATTTTGGAAATCAGAGCAGGACTCCTGTTTTGAACGCTCCAACATCTCAACTTTCCTGGTCAGCTCTTAGAATGTTTTGAGATCCGCCGTGCATAGAAACGGGGCCATCCAATTGTTGAGATTTCCGACGAGGAGGCTGACAGATTGATCATGCTCTATCGGCGGTTCACATTTGACGGAGAGATTGCGCCGTCGGGTTATAAAATCCGTGCCGCTTTCGTTGTTCTTTGGCTTGGTCCTTACGAGGTCGGCAATGGTGATCTTATCGCCGACACTCATGAACCTTTGTCGGAACAGAGATTCCATTTGGACGAAAGTAGTAACGGAGCCATTTAGTATGTTCGCGTACCAGTCGAAAGCGACATCAGCTAAGCTATTAACGAACTGGCGAAGGAGAAGCGTATCACTGCCCCAAGTATTCCCGCATGACGCTTTAAAGTGGGCGATGTGCTGATTCATATTTCCCGTCCTGTCACGCCCCGCTTTCCAGTGTACGGGCAGAGGACGCGACGAGGCCGCTACGTATTTACTCAAAAGTAAATATGCTAAGCGTAACTAAGCAATATAAAAGAAATATACACAAGAGACAAATGTAATGAATATCAACTTTATTTATTAACATTCTTTTACAGTACATGGAAAAGTAAATATATGGAATGAAAAGCAATGCCTAAACAGTGGCATAACAGAAATGGAAAGTACTGAAATGAAATGTATAAGTATCTAGAGCTCCGGGTCGAAGGCTAACTGATCCAAGTCCTCACTGGCGGGTTCGATCTCCTGAAGGTCCGAATCACCTGACAACATTCCAAAGAAAAGAAAGAGAATGTCGTCAGCGAACAAATCGCTCGGTAAGTCCCGAAGATAAGAGAGAAGTAGAATAGACAGAGAGAGAGTGTGTAACTTTTGAAGTTATATTATATTGTTGCATTTAGTGTTAACGCTTTTGTTTGTAGCTTGGTACAGAAGAGGCCAGTGTATACGAGAGGAGTCTCAATAGACCAGAGACTACGGTATATAAAGTACAAGGCTCCGTTAGAATACCCGGAACAACGGCGATTGAATCAGGTTAGGTGTCTTAATGGTTGCAGTCTCGTGCCACTTCTAACACCTTCCGTACCAATCTACCCCTTAAACCCTGCGATGTCTTGATTGTATTGTTTGTATTGTTTGAATTGTAAATGTATTGCTTGTACTGTTTCGTAAATGGAAAACTTGTACTGTAAATGGAAAACTTGCCGAAACCATGATATCAGTAAATGGATGTAACTGGAGAATCATGTAGATGGATGTATATCCATGGTTTGGTTCAGTCAAGTTGTATAGATTGATAGATTGAACAGATTGAATATATATGGATTCATATTGAATTGTTATATATACTTGAATCTCATTCAAGTCAGATTGATTATATATATTGAGACTCAGTCTGAGTCAGACAATTAGAAAAGAAATTGAATCCTGAATTAGGTTTTGGTGTTATCGGTAACCGCTGCACATGGACGACATGATTTGTGTCTTTTTCAAAGACGATTACCGTATTGATAACATCGTTTATTGAGTTGTCTACCTTAAATAGGCAAGCACCCATATCTCCGGCTCTCTGAGGCTCAAGAGACTGGTCCTGCTTAAACCTATATTTACTAGGGTGTTTATTGTAATTTATAAAACTTGAGGGGGTTTTATGTAAAAATAATTTTGTATAATTTTCAAAATACACCTCAAGTATTCTAGTATCGTCTTTAAAGTTTTCATTGATGTATATTTTATCATCGTGACATTTCTAGTGAATAAATTCTATTTTCATAATATATGGTATTTAATTGTAAAGTATTGAACTTGTATGGAATTGCATTGTATTTTCATGTAAGTGATTTTTTTTTATTTAGAAAAGTTTGAATATTATACTGTATCAAAAAATAGATATTTTGATGATACAAATATATATTTATAAAATAATTTAATTTATTATTTTTCTAGAAATCTCATTTTCTTAAGATATTTGTATTTTTAAAATCTTTCGAGACCGTATGCTCCTTGCGGAGGTCTGCATCTCGCACTACTATGTCCGAGGATGTGTGATAATCCGCACCATCCCGAACGGGTTCCCCAAATGGGTTGTAGCGGTTCTTTGCAAAGATTTGTTTAAAATACTAATCTTGTAGAAAAATGTTTTTATAAGTTTGAGGTAGTTTTGTGTAAAACCGTATTTTCCCAAAATTATGTTCCCAAAACTTATCGTGCTATGTTACATATGATTGTTGTGAGGAGGTAGGTCATTACCTCATGAACTATCTAAAGGTATAGCAAGGGGTAATGATGTTTTATGTCGAAACTAAATTATATGGTATTTTTCTGTAAAAGTGCTATAAAAATTGAAATATAAATTCTTTTGAAATGAAACTTGTCAATATGTTTTGTTAATTTTTAATGATCATGATGTGAGATTTTGGTATTATTGTGTTTAAGAAAAAATGGAACTTTTAAAGAAAAACCGAATCGGAAGTCGGATTAACTCCATTTCCGTCGGGTTTTAGAATTACGAGTTTTCAGAATAGAAAAGAGAAGAGAGAAGAGGGACATACTGTATTTTAGATTAGAGAAGAGGAATAGGGAGTGGTAGGAGATTCCAGTGCGTCGTTTCGTTGCCGGGAGCTTCTAGGGTCGTCGTCGGAAGTTCGTCGGAGCTTCGCCCTTCGCTATCTCCACTTGTACACTATTGAACTTAGAATTTTCTTGAGAGTTTTGGACAGAGTTTTGAAAGTGAGGAGGGGTGAGTTTAGATATGGTATTTATAGGAAAAACTAGGGTTAGGGTAGATGAAAGGGTGTGAAAAAATGTATTTAATTTTGTATTAAAAAGAGTTTTAATTGGATTTTTAATCCTTTGTAATAATGCAGGAAATTAAACAGAACAGGGGTTAAGGGGATGCCAAGAGTCACAGGTGAGCATAAGAAAAATCGGAGTTCGACCGAGTTCGGCCGGCGGCGCCGGTCGAGTCGGGCCGAGTCGAGCTCCGTCTTGTCGCCATGTGTCCACGTCGCTTCGCCTACTGCAGTGGACTCGTTTGTTTTTAGTGTGACCTTTGGGTTTACGGTTTATGCACGTGTAAACTCTTGAGCTTCTAAAAATTTAAAAGAAAACTAATTAAAAATTAATGTGGCTAATGGGATTTGAATTCTGGTGCTTTGGTTTAGCAGTGCAACGTCTTACCAATGAGCTGCAATGTCTTGATTGCTATTAAAAAGCAAAACAAATTTATATCTTGTGCTCGGGCAAAAGTACCCCTTTCTGTATTTTTGAAAAATAATGTACAGAAAGTTTAGGGTTGTTACATTCTACCCTCCTTATAAAAATTTCGTCCTTGAAATTTGTAAAAGGAAAATGTAACGGATTCAAGAAAAGTTTGGTGACTGAAGTACTGATAGTGTATGAAAAATAACAAACTGACACAAGGGTTTTAAAAAATGTGAAAGAGACTTACTAGTGTTACCTTGGTCAACTGTCTCGGCTTCTACGGCTGCTAAGGTGAAAGTCTTACGCCGTGGTACATTCCTACTAACTGGGGGCACATTCCTCTGTCTTTGGGGCATGTTTCTCTGCCCTCGAGGCATGTTCCTCAGTGCCTGATGGAATTGGTGAGTATGCGGTGCAGGTGGTGGAGCTGTGAGTGCAAGACGAGGTGCAGGAGCCTGGATAGCTGGCCGTTGCAGGTAGTTGGTGGGTATGTGATTTGTGTTGTGTCTATAAGAACAGTTTCCAATTCCGTGGTTGGATGCGCCACAAACTAAGCATATGCCTTTTGCGTACCTACAGTCCTTCCACAAGTGTCCCTTTCTCTTGCAGTAGTAGCAAAGGTCTGGATTCAACTGGTTATTGATTTCTTCAGTTCTCCTGGATTCGAACGATGGCCTGGAAGAGGCTCCTACTGCCATTTGAGTGTCAGGGCGCTTCAAACCGGCAGATTGAGGTCCGCCCTTCCTCTTCACCCCTGCCTCGTATCTTTGGGCAGCCTTCAAAGCCAAATCATGGGTTGGGAAATCCCCTGTAGCTAGAGCAGCTTCGATTTCCGGGTCCAACCCTTACTGAAATCTTTTAGCTCTGATCTCAGCAGTCGGTATGAGATGGGCTGCAAACCTGTTACGGTCTTATGTTAGCTGTGTAGTATGTGATATAAAATCGAATATTGAGACACATCTTACTGACTGAGCATAGTGAACTCAGCGTCATATTCATCTACTGACTTGGTCCATATTGAACCTTGTTGCAGATGGATGAACTACCGTTCCATGTCGAATCTGGCAGTCTCGAGGAAGTACTTTGCGTCGAACATGTCACGGAAAGTCTTCCATTCGATGGTTGATCAACACGGCTTTCTTCCGCCTTCTACCAAACCCGTGCATTATTGGTGAGTTGCAGTTTTGCAACTCGAACACAAGCTATCTCTGGCACTTGTGCTGCTGCCAGATCATCTTCGATGCTCTGAGCCCATTTCTCAGCTTCTAGAGGGCTCTCTTTTCCTGAAAAGTTCTTGGGGTGCAGTGCCCGGAATTGCTTAATCCGAGTGCTTCCGCTTCTGGATGGTTCATTAGGATAGCAGTCTGCTGCTGCTGTCCTTCCAGGAGGCTGCGGATTGCCTCAAGAAGAACCGTCTGCTCGTTGATCGGAGCAGCGATGGCAGGTGTAATTAGTAGTGGAGATGGAGTGTTGTTGGTGCTGGTGTTGTTTGGGGAATCCAAACCTTGAAAGAAAAATTTGGGTTAGGACAGATTCAAAATATATGAAATGATAAGATTCAAGGAAGGTGAATTGTAAAGAATGTTTATAGTTGCTGGTTCTTGTGTTATATTGCTTAGGTTGTCCACGCATAACTGAACTGCATGGTAGGGTTCCATACAGCTCTGACCCGCATGGGACACCAACAAAAACCAGTCACGCCCCACTTCTCAGTGTACGGGCAGAGGACGCGACGATGCCACTACGTATTTACTCAGAAATAAATAAGCTAAGCGAAACTAAGCAATATAAAAGAAATATACACAAGAGACAAATGTAATGAACATCAACTTTATTTATTAACATTCTTTTACAGTACATGGAAAAGTAAATACATGGAATGAAAAGCAATGCCTAAACAGTGGCATAACAGAATTGGAAAGTACTGAAATGAAATGTACACGTATCTAGAGTTCCGGGTCGAAGGCTAGCTGATCCAAGTCCTCCCTGGTGGGTTCGATCTCCTGAAGGTCCGAATCACCTGACGACATTCCAAAGAAAAGAAAGAGAATGTCGTTGGCAAACAAATCGCTCGGTAAATCCCAAAGATAAGGGAGAAGTAGAATAGACAGAGAGAGAGAGTGTGTAACTTTTGAAGTTGTATTATATTGTTGCATTTAGTGTTAATGCTGTTGTTTGTAGCTTGGTACAGAAGAGGCCAGTGTTGAGGAGTCTCACTAGACCATAAACTACGGTATATAAACTACAAGGCTCTGTTAGAATACCCGGAACAACGGCGATTGAATTCAAGTTAGGTGTCTTAATGGTTGCAGTCTCGTGCCACTTCTAACACCTTCCATACCAATCTACCCCTTAAACCCCGCGATGTCTTGATTGTATTGTTTGTATTGTTTGAATTGTAAATGTGTTGCTTGTACTGTTTCGTAAATGGAAAACTTGTACTGTAAATGGAAAACTTGCTGAAACTATGATATCAGTAAATGGATGTAACTGAAGAATCATGTAGATGGATGTATATCCATGGTTTGGTTCTGTCAAGTTGTATAGATTGAACAGATTGAATATATATGGATTCATATTGAATTGTTTTATATACTTGAATCTCATTCAAGTCAGATTGATTATATATATTGAGACTCAGTCTGAGTCAGACAATTAGAAAAGAAATTGAATCCTCAATTAGGTTTTGGTGTTATCGGTAACCGCTGCACATGGACGACAGGATTTGTGTCCTTTTCAAAGACGATTACCGTGTTGATAACACCGTTTATTAAGTTGTCTACCTTAAATAGGCAAGCACCCATATCTCCGGCTCCCTGAGGCTCAAGAGACTGGTCCTGCTTAAACCTATATTTACTAGAGTCCTTATTGTAATTTATAAAACTTGAGGGGGTTTTATGTAAAAATAATTTTGTATAATTTTCAAAATACACCTCAATTATTTTATTATCGTCTTTAAAGTTTTCATTGATGTATATTTTATCATCGTGACATTTCTAGTGAATAAAGCCTATTTTCATAATATATGGTATTTAATTGTAAAGTATTGAACTTGTATGAAATTGCATGGTATTTTCATGTAAAGTGATTCTTTTTTATTTAGAAAAGTTGGAATATTATACTATATCAAAAAATAGATATTTTGATGATACATATATATATATATATATATATATATATTTATAAAATAATTTAATTTATTATTTTTTTAGAAATCTTATTTTCTTAAGATATTTGTATTTTTTAAATCTTTCGAGATCGTATGCTCCTTGCGGAGGTCTGTATCTCGCACTACTAAGCCCGAGGATGTGTGATAATCCGCACCATCCCGAACGGGTTCCCCAAATGTGTTGTAGCGGCTCTTTGAAAAGATTTGTTTAAAATACATAATCTTGTAGAAAAATGTTTTTATAAGTTTGAGGTAGTTTTGTGTAAAACCGTATTTTCCCAAAATTATGTTCCCAAAGATCATCGTGCTATGTTACATATGAGTGTTGTGAGGAGGTAGGTCATTACCTCGTGAACTATTTAAAGGTACAGCAAGGAGTAATGATGTTTTATGTCGAAACTAAACTATATGGTATTTTTCTGTAAAAGTGCTATAAAAATTGAAATATAAATTCTTTTGATATGAAACTTGTCAATATATTTTGTTAATGTTTAATGATCATGATGTGAGATTTTGGTATTATTGTGTCTAAGAAAAAATGAAACTTTTAAAGAAAAACCGAATCCGAAGTCGGATTAACTCCGCTTCCATCGGGTTTTAGAATTACTAGTTTTCAGAATAGAAAAGAGAAGAGAGAGGAGGGACATACCATATTTTAGATTAGAGAAGAGGAAGAAGGAGTTGTAGGAGATGCCGGTGCGTCGTTTCATCCCCGGGTGCTCCTAGGGTCGTCGTCGGAAGTTCGTCGGAGTTTCGCCCTTCGCTAACTCCACTTGTACACTATTGAATTTAGAATTTTCTTGAGAGTTTTGGACAGAGTTTTGAAAGTGAGGAGTGGTGAGTTTAGGTGTGGTATTTATAGGAAAAACTAGGGTTAGGGTAGATGAAAGGGTGTGAAAAAAATGTATTTAATTTTGCATTAAAAAGAGTTTTAATTGGATTTTTAATCCTCTATAATAATGCAGGAAATTAAACAGAACAGGGGTTATGTGGAGGCTACGAGTCACAGGTGAGCACAAGAAAAATCGGAGTTCGACCGAGTTCGGCCGGCGGCGCCGACCGATTCGCGCCTCCCGCTGGCCGAGTCGGGCTCCGTCTCGTCGCTACGTGTCCACGTCGCTTCGCCTACTGTAGTGGACTCGTTTGTTTTTAGTGTGACCTTTGGGCTTACGGTTTATGCACGTGTAAACTCTTGGGCTTCTAAAAATTTAAAAGAAAACTAGTTAAAAATTAATGTAGCTAATTAGATTTGAACTCTGGTGCTTTGGTTTAGCAGTGCAACGTCTTACCAATGAGCTATAAGCTCTTGCTTGCTATTAAAAAGCAAAACAAATTTATATCTTGTGCTTGGGCAAAAATACCCATTTCTGTATTTTTGAAAAAAATTGTACGAAAGTTTAGGGTTGTTACATTCTACCCTCTTTATAAAAATTTCGTTCTCGAAATTTGTAAAAGGAAAATATAACGGATTCAAGAAAAGTTTGGTGACTGAAGTACTGATAGTATATGAAAAATAACAAAGTTATACAAGGGTTTTAAAAAATATGAAAAAGACTTACTAGTGTTACCGTGGTCAACTGTCTCGGCTTGTACGGCTGCTAAGGTGAAAGTCTGACGCCGTGGTACATTCCTACTAACTGGGGGCACATTCCTCTGTCTTTGGGGCATGTTTCTTTGCCCTTGAGGCATGTTCCTCAGTGCCCGATGGAATTGGCGAGTTGGCGGTGCAGGTGGTGGAGCTGTGAGTGCAAGACGAGGTGCAGGAGCCTGGATAGCTGGCCGTTGCAGATAGTTGGTGGGTATGTGATCTGTGTTGTGTCTATAAGGACAGTTTCCAATTCCGTGATTGGATGCGCCACAAACTAAGCATAGGCCTTTTGCGCGCCTACAGTCCTTCCACAAGTGTCCCTTTCTCTTGCAGTAGTAGCAAATGTCTGGACTCGATTGGATATTGATTTCTTCAGTTCTCCTGGGTTTGAACGATGGCCTGGAAGAGGTTTCTCTTGCTATTTGAGTGACAGGGCGCTTCAAACTGGCAGATTGAGGTCCGCCCTTCCGCTTCACCACTGCCTCGTATCTTCGAGCAGCCTTCAAAGCCAAATCATGGGTTGGGAAATCCCCTGTAGCTAGAGCAGCTTGGATTTTCGGGTCCAACCCTTGCTGAGATCTTCTAACTCTGATCTCAGCAGTCGGTATAAGATGGGTCGCAAACCTGTTACGGTCTTGTGTTAGCTTTGTAGTATATGATATAAAATCGAACATTGAGACATATCTTACCGACTGAGCATGGTGAACTCAGCATCATATTCATCTACTGACTTGGTTCACATTGAACCTTATTGCAGATGGATGAACCGCTGTTCCATGTCGAATCTGGCAGTCTTGGGGAAGTACTTTGCGTCGAACATGTCACGGAAAGTTTTCCATTCGATGGGTTGATCAACACGGCTTTCTTCCGCCTTCTACCAAACCTGTGCATTATCGGTGAGTTGCAGCTTTGCAACTCGAACCCAAGCTATCTCTGGCACTTGTGCTACTGTCAGATCATCTTCGATGCTCTGAGCCCATTCCTCAGCTTCTAGAGGACTCTCTTTTCCCGAAAAGTTCTTAGGGGTGCAGTGCCCGGATTTTCTTCAATCCGGGTGCTTCCGCTTCTGGACGGTTCATCAGGATAGCAGTCTGCTGCTGCTGTCCTTCCAGGAAGCTGCGGTTTGCTTCAAGCAGAACCGTCTGCTCGTTGATCGGAGCAGCGACGGCAGGTGTAATTGGTAGTGGAGGTGGAGTGTTGTTGAAGTTGGTGCTGGTGTTGTTTGGGGAATCTGTTAGTTATATGTATACCCTAGAGGCCATTACTTTACATACGATGTATATTATAATGGATGCTTGGACATATATAGGGAGGACTTTCTTGCTCGACATGATAGTATGCTATCTGGTTGTACTTTATCTTAACATGTACTCTGATTGTCTCTATATTACATGTTGATAAAGCTCTTAGGATATGTACTCGACTACTGGGACTATGATGAGATCATATTAGTGGGGCCACGGTAGTCGACGAGTACATCTTATAACTGTTCCTAGTCGAGGGTGTATCGAGACAGGGCATCGATACACCAGAGTAGACTAGCGTATACGCATCTTGACCCATATGATGGGCGATGGATGATCCCATATCCATCGGTGTTTGACTCAAGGATGGTGTACGGGTGCTCAATAGAGACTGGGTACACTGGACGGACTCGCCGAGAACTCCCAGATGGTATTATACCTCACGTCAGATGGCAGTTCTCCGGTGATACTGGTACAGAGTAGTCTGT
This sequence comes from Agapanthus africanus, assembly GCA_030015575.1. Classification (NCBI taxonomy): domain Eukaryota; kingdom Viridiplantae; phylum Streptophyta; class Magnoliopsida; order Asparagales; family Amaryllidaceae; genus Agapanthus; species Agapanthus africanus. The sequence continues at coordinate 810,586,923 of CM057340.1, read as the reverse complement.
TGACCCGAGATCGTCATAGAGTCTTGTGTGATTCCCACTGTGCTTTGATTTCCATCATACCACGTCCAAGAGGGTGTGCAAAAAGGTGGCTTTTGGGTACAGTCCCGAATTACATGGAGGCAATGAGCGATAGGAGGGGATTCGTCTCTCCCGGTATAGAGAGTTGATGTTGTGCTGTGTTCGATTGGCTATAACTGGAAATCCCTGGCCAGGGTTGCTGAGATTTACTTGTAAGTGTTATCAGTAGTTTCTCGAACTGTTATAGACCTCAAATCGACACGACTTATCGAGCTACTGGATCTGACGTTTACCACCCCTAGGAGAGATATGCGACATATCAGACGACGAGACCGGACTGTACGGGAGTGTTACTGATTGGATTCACAGGAGAATGTACAGGCTTGCTTGTTGATCTTCTGAGCGCTCAATACCTGGGTGGCTGTTACGTTTAGCTGACCGCTTGCAGCTTGTGGGTGTTTGATATGATCATCACCTACTGCCGGCGTATTGACGATTCTTTAGAGTCCTACACAGAGCTTTCTTGGCTCAGGCAAAACGGAGTAGGAGCACATATGTGATATGTGCGGGACCGAGGATAATGCGGTATGTGATACTGTATTGGATTCTCGTGATATGAGATATCGGCCGGGTATATGTGATATAGCCGGGTCATCGTATTAGTCGGTTATATGCGATATAGCCGGATTGTCGGATCAAGTGTTGATTCGATAATTTAATGTATAATAATATATATGATATATTAAATTACATTAACTAATATTAGCTCACTAAAAGATTCTTTTTCTCACTCGGGTAATACATTGATATATATGCGATATATGTTAATTGTATTATTTTATTTTGTTACAATAAATATTATATATGTGATATATAATATTGTAACATAATATGGTTATTAATGCAACATGTTTAGTGGAGATTAAACATGGTTAGGGTTTGATTAGGGTTAAGCTTTTCTAGAAGTTTCTAGAAGCTTTGTTTTATGTTTTGGAAAAGATATTTTTGAAAGATATTTCCTTAACCCAACCAAACCTTTAACCTTAGTCAAATCTCTACAAGGGTTAGTTTGACCATGGTTGCATTAATCATCATTATCAACATTTCATTATTCATCACAAAAGGATTCTAATGATTATTCATCTTCTTCTTCCTTCTTTCTTCATGGAAAAAGCTTTCTGGCTTTTTCTAAGTGATGATTATGTGTGAGAAAAAGATTATAAATGAGAGCAAAAATCCTACTTCATCATCCTCATTTATCCTTGCCCTTTAGATGAGAGTGTTCACTTCATTTAGTGAGTGTTAGCCTGTGTTAATGAAACTTCAAGCTAGATCATCTTTGTTATCGAAGATCGGAAGCAAGACTGCATCTTTCTCTTCGTGAAGCCTCTCGAGAGTCCGGAACACGATGATCGCAGCGAAGGGACCTCAACACGGAGCTTAAGAAGTGAAGGACCGGATCTACAAAGGTTGTAATCTCTCTCACTTAGTGTTAAAGAGTTTAACATTCTTGTTTTCGCCTAATCTCTAGTTTAAAGATCCGACTTTGGGTTGTTCGGCACGGCTAAAATTTTAATCGGGCATGGTTGATACCTCGTAGACCCTTGTGCGTGTGCCTAGTAACCCTACAGTGGTATCAGAGACAAGCTAGAGTTTTAGGCGAAGTCTAGACGAAGTTTAAAGTCCGATCGAACCCGGATACCCCGATACGAACCCTTCTCTGGATATTTTTCAAAAAGTTGACATTTTTCAGATTAAAAATACTCAGAAAAATAAGCAGGAAAAACTAAGAATTACTGTGAAGCACGGACCCTTAATGAGCTCACATGACCGCGGAACCACGGCCAAACCAAAGGTTTGGCGGCGGTTCCGCGGCCAAAATTTGGATTTGGTCCTTGGTATTTCAGGTATTTATTCTTAGGTCCTTTCTTTTCAATTTTTTCTGGGAATTTTTAATTCTACTCAAGAGTTGAGTTTTCTGGGTTGTATTGGGGACTCGTTGATTCGATCGGATAATTTAACTTCGTTTAGTTTGTCCGGGTAATTTATAGAACCTGTTAAAAAGTTCGAACAGATATCAATAACTCACTTTTTCCCCTGTCGGAAAATTTTCAAAAGTTGGATTTTTTCTCGAGTTTGAAAGTTTCGAAAAGTCGTGCAAGTAACGCGGTGGACCCTCTAGAAGACAACAAACCTTAACTTGATTATGTGACCGTTTGAACTGCCTCTAAATCTTAGGTTTGTGGCAGTACGGCGTTGCCACATGTGAGGCGTTGGCTTCACCCTTCTACGGCTGGACCATTGGTACTGTGGCATATGATAGATGTTTTTGAACTCCGCTCAAGTGTTGAGCTATTTGGGAAAACTTGGGTGTTTGATTATTCGATCGGAAAGTTTAACACTGTCTTTTTATCTGGAATGTGATACAATATTTGGAATCCACATGTAGTTATGAGATAACTAATTTGAATATTATAAACATAGCAGTTTAGTCTCAATTGATCGGTTGCCATGGAATTTTGATGTGATCAAAAGTCCGTCGCAATCACGTAGCGTACGCGGATACTCGCCGGGTAAACTTAATAGATAGCCATGCCCCATAGCCCCGACCAAGTGACTGTAGGAGAACCCCGTCGCCAAAAGCATCCGTTCGGATGCTCGCGGCAGCGGTGTTCCACCTTAGTGCACTTCGTCGACGGCATCCGGGGGTGCGGCCGTCTACTAAAGTTTGCGACGAGCATTCAATCAGGATGTCAAAAATCTTGTTGAATTGCCCGACTTGATATTGAAAAGAGTTTTCAATAATGAGACTAAAATGCGGGGTTTATAATTGTTAGGCATGCGATGTCTAAGGAATTCATTTGGTTAGTCATGCGATGTCTAAGGAGGTTGCGGATTCCAACTGTTGTAGTTTTATACTTTCTTTTCTGTGACCGTAAGCGTAGTATGTGGTGTATCGCCGGCTTCGTTGCTATACATCAACGACAATCGGGATACGCATGCTTGCTTACGTTGATGATATGAGATATTATGTGTTGCTGTGATATGTTATATTGGATCGTCGTCTTCTGAATAGCCCGGGGTTTTATATGAGATGGGAGTTTTTCTTTTTCATTCATGTAAAATTCATTTGTATGTAATATTCTTTTATTGGGGCACTTCCGGGCTGAGGATGATGTCACCATTGTATAATATTTACTTTTCCGCATTAGGTAGACCCAAGGCGGGGAGCACAAGTAACCGGGTTCTAGGGTCCAGTGGGAGACCATCTCGAGGAGTCGAGACCGGGTCTCCTAACCCTAGAATTGGCAGTGTTGCTTGCCGCTCTCGTAGGGGTCTAGGGATGTGGGTTTGGCTATTCATCGCGACCGTGGAATCTGTGTTTTATACAAGCTCGTATTAAAACAAGGACGTCCTAATATATCCAATATTTCATATATGTTCTTCTGCTGTAATGTTCTATGATGAGATCATATTACTGCCTGAGACGAATGTTTATATTATATATATGAGATATATGTTATATTGCAGATTTCGTTTCAAATGAGATGCTTGTGAAGCATAATAAAATGGGACTTCATTAATGAGATTAATGAAAATAAAAGAAATCTAAGATGTTGTAGAAACTTGTTTAAAAACTTTTTCTTTGCATAGCGGTGTTCCTTGTAGAATATTCAGTATCTTATTCGATAAGGAAAGAGCCGAGATCCCTTCATCGGGAGTGACCTCTTTAGTGAAACTAGCAGATGTTACAAACTCGGTTTGTCTTTTGATTGCTTCTATAGTTTTTGCTTTGCACAGCGGTATTTGTGAAATATCCTGCACTTTATTCGATGAGGAAAGAGCCGACGATCCATTCACCGGGAGTGACCTCTTTAGCAAAACTAGAAAAGCCTAAAAAACACTCCACTTAAAATCACTCGATTCTACAACGATATCAAGTTCATTATGCTCATGGTTTTCTTAAAAACCTGCGTAGCCCTCCGTCATTTCAGATAAGTACTACTTAGTATTCGTGCTGCGGTAGTTTGGCATGCGTCAAGACGTAGTGTACGGTAGCTAACTAGTGCTTATCTGCTAGCATACGATACGATTGGATTAGGGTATTCGTACGGCGTTGTTTGGCATGCGTCAAGGGTCGTGCGGGTGGGTTTAATTCAATCAGAAAATGCACGGGTTGAACTTGACTAGCGGACTATGGGTTGTTTGGCATGCGTCAAGGTCATAGCACGCTAGGGGTAAAATATTATTGGGAATTTCAAGTGTTGAAATTTGCAATGAGATTGCATACCTTCTATAAGATAGTTGGATCCCGATACCCGCTGCGAGTAAGAGTTACTCCTGGGAGAGTTTTACACATTACAATTAGCCGATCAAGTAGGTGTCTAGAAAGGTGTCAACGGGGTTACGGCCCTGGGAAAACGAGGTTTACTTTAATTAGGTCCGTGCGAAAGCACGGGGAACCTCCCTCAAAGTACCGGCACTGGCCTGGCTGAAAAATTGGCGAACTTATATAGTGTAATTAATCCCGGCTAGTCTTTCCTTTTAGGGTTTGAAGGAAGATTTGACTAAAACAGTGGGAGATATCCTGATTAGATAAATTGATAACCAATCTAATCTTGTAAAAAGCGCACGCTGAGTGTTTTCTTCTCTCTCTCTCCAGGTAGCGACCATGTCACGCCTTAATCAAGATAATAATACGGATGTATTGACCGAACCCGCTTGTTATACTGCGCTAGGGAACATTGGTCCCGCTCCAACTTATAATTGTTATAAGACAGAGCAGGAAATTGGGGAATACCAGATTTCCCATGCCGCCCAAACGAAGAAAGTACATGTTGATGCATCTTCTTCGGGTGTGTTCATTACATAGAACTGTTTCTCAGTATCATTTACGTCCTGGGTATGAGATACCAGATCAGGATCCCGCAAATGTAATTATTACATGGGCTACAGATAGGTAGAGAACTGAGAACGGGTGATAAGTTTCATGAGATAGAAACGGTGCAAGTGTTGCAGCCAAGTATGTTGGTCACTATCATCCAGTATTATCAGAATACATTGATTCTGAACGAATATTATTAGATACCGAACCTGATATACAATATCATATCAATCTCTTTATTAATAAAGAAAGGATATAATTTTGTATTGTTGGATAATGTTTTGAACATTTCCTATATCAAGAGTTGATCGGTTCAGGCACGTTATCTAAAAGCATTGACGTTCTAAATCAAACTACAGTTCTTAGTATACAGAACACACACAAGAGGAAGAGTTCAGAAATGAACGAATCATTCTTGAGGTATTGTAGACTAGGTCATATCAATGCGACCCGACTAGCTAAGTTACATATAGATGCATATTTAAATTAGTTTGAATTTATATCTTGTGAAACTTGCCGGTCATGTCACAAAAATAAGATGACCACAGCTTTGTTTATTGGAAACAATGAAAGAGTTAATGAACCCTTGGGATTGATACATGCTGATGTATGAAAGTCCCCTGTCTACACATGCCAAGACCGGTTCTTTGTACTTCATTACATTCTCTGATGATCTCTCAAGATTCAGACATATGTTCCTGTTGAAACACAAGTCCAAACCTTTTGAGATATTCATAGAATATAAGTTAGAATTAGAGAACCAAAATACGGGTATAAGTATTATATCCTTTGATGAGACCAGTGAGGAGAATACTTGAGCACGGAATTCCTGGACTATTCTAAAGGAAAATCAGATTCTTTCTCGGCATTACTCTTCCGTATACACCATAGCACGATGGTATATCGGGGCGGAGCAATAACACCCTATGTGATATGGTGTGCTCTATGATGAGTACTACAGAGTTTCTTATTTCCTTTTGGGAGTTATACACTTGAGAAGCTGCATACCTATTGAATAGGGTTCAAATCAAATCAGTTGCCTACAACTTCATATATGATATGGAAAGGGAAGAGCCCATATCTTAAGTTTGTTAAGATTTGGGGTTGTCTGGCCTATGTCTAAAAAGCAAAATCCGGACAAGCTCGAGGCAAAGTCAGTTCTGTGGAAGTTTGTTGGATATCCTAAGCATTCACAAGGGAATATCTTCTACCTAACCGAGGAACAAAAGTTGTTTTGTTTCTCAGCATGCCACCTTTGTGAAATGGAATTTCTTGTGAAGAAATTAGTGGACATGAGGTAGAACTGGAAATGTTCCAGCTATACAAACTGCAGCTGATGATTTAGTAGAACCAAAGGATTCAATAGTTTCCAACGAACCCCAGCCTCTACGCCGATCTAGTAGGGTTCCTCACCCACCTGAGAGATACTTCGGTTTTCTCTATGACAGTGGGAGCGAGGATTGAATCATGAGATGATGACCCAACTATTTTCGAGAAGGCCATCAGGAGTGGGACTCTGTAAGAATGGCTGGATGCTTAGTGATCTGAGATGGAATCCTTATACACCAACAAAGTATGGACTTTGGTTGCTTTATCTGAAGGGTTAAATCCCCATCAGGAGCAAGTATATCTTGAGAAGATTACTTGGTGTACATGAAAAAGTTGAGACTTTCAAAGCTATGCTTAAATCCATCCAGATCCTACTTGCCACGGCTACATACAATGACTACGATATCTGGCGGATGGGTGTCATGACTGCTTTTCTAAATGATTTGGAAGAGAGCGTCTATAAGTACACAGCTAGAGGGCTTCGTAGACAGTGGGAGCAGCGGAAACGTGAGCAAGATGTTTTATGTGATAAAGCAGGCATCGCGGAGTTGGAACATCTGTTTTGATGTGGTAGTCAAAAAGTTTGATTTCATCAAAACGGTAGATGAACCTTGTATATACAAAAAGGTAGTAGGGAGTATGGTGGTGATCCTCGTAGAGTATATGGACGACATACTCATGATAGGGAAGGAGTTTCCTATGCTACGCTCGGTCAATCTCCGCTTATCACAAGGATTCTCTATATAGGATCAAGGTGATACCTACTAAATCCTGAGTTTTGGATCTATGAGATAGATCTAATTGGATGTTAGGATACTCACTAGTTGTAGTGAGATGGTATCAATCGATCCTGGGGAGAATCACTGGAAAGGTTCCAGGGTGATAAGGACGACTGAATGTCAGTCGCAGGCATTGTCTTTACCCTCAGTGGAGGGACGGTATGTTGGAAGAGTTCCAAGCTAGATACCATGACTTACTAGACGATTAAAGGCAAGATACATCGTTACCAAGGATGCTACCAAAGAGGAAGTCTGGATAGATATAAGTTCATGAGATGAACTTCGTTCCTACCATTGTATGACAATGGAGTTGTGGCTTATGCCAAGGAACTACCGTCCCATCAGAAATCCAGATATAATTCTTAGGCAGTATCACCTGATCATGGAGATGGTTGATCTCCAGGGAGATCGAGGTTAGGAGAGTAGATACAGAGGACAACAGCGCGGATCCACTCACAAAGGCCTTTTTCCCAGTAGAGACTTTTATGGGATGGTTGAGTATGAGATACTTCAACCACAGGTAATTGTTGGGTATGTGATACCACAACAGATGGCCCTAGTGCAAGTGGGAGATTGTTAGTTATATGTGTGCCCTAGAGGGCATTACTGTACATACGATGTATATTGTAATGGATGCTTGGACATATATAGGGAGGATTTTCTTGCTCGACATGATAGTATGCTATCTGGTTGTACTTTATTTTAACATGTACTCTGATTGTCTCTATGTTACATGTTGATAAAGCCCTTAGGATATGTACTCGACTACTGGGACTATGATGAGATCATACTAGTGGGGCTACGGTAGTCGACGAGTACATCCTATAACTGTTCCTAGTCGAGGGTGTATCGAAACAGGGCATTGATACACCAGAGTAGACTAGCGTATACGCATCTTGACCCATATGATGGGCAATAGATGATCCCATATCCATCGGTGTTTGATATCAAGGATGGTGTACGGGTGCTCAGTAGAGACTGGGTACACTGGACGGACTCGCCGAGAACTCCCAGATGGTATTATACCTCACGTCAGATGGCAGTTCTCCGGTGACACTGGTACAGAGTAGTCTGTTGACCCGAGATCGTCATAGAGTCTTGTGTGATTCCCACTGTGCTTTGATTTCCATCATACCACGTCTAAGAGGGCGTACAAAAAGGTGGCTTTTGGGTACAGTCCCGAATCACATGGAGGCAATGAGCGATAGGAGGGGATTCGTCTCTCCCGGTATAAGGAATTGATGTTGTGCTGTGTTCGATTGGCTATAACTGGAAATCCCTGGCCAGGGTTGCTGAGATTTACTTGTAAGTATTATCAGTAGTTTCTCGAACTGTTATGGACCTCAAATCGACACGACTTATCGAGCTACTGGGGTCTGACGTTTACCACCCCTAGGCGAGATATGCGACATATCAGACGACGAGACCGGACTGTACGGGAGTGTTACTGATTGGATTCACAGGAGAATGTACAGGCTTGCTTGTTGATCTTCTGAGCGCTCAATACCTGGGTTGCTGTTACGTTTAGCTGACCACTTGCAGCTTGTAGGTGTTTGATATGATCATCACCTACTGCCGGCGTATTGACGATTCTTTAGAGTCCTACACAGAGCTTTCTTGGCTCAGGCAAAACGGAGTAGGAGCACATATGTGATATGTGCGGGACCGAGGATAATGCAGTATGCGATACCGTATTGGATTCTCGCGATATAAGATATCGGCCGTATAGAAGTGATATAGCCGGGTCATCGTATTAGTTGGTTATATGCGATATAACGGATTATCGGATCAAGTGTTGATTCGATAATTTAATGTATAATAATATATATGATATATTAAATTACATTAACTAATATTAGCTCACTAAAAGATTCTTTTTCTCACTCGGGTAATACATTGATATATATGCGATATATGTTAATTGCATTATTTTATTTTGTTACAATAAATATTATATATGTGATATATAATATTGTAACATGATATGGTTATTAATGCAATATGTTTAGTGGAGATTAAACATGGTTAGGGTTTGATTAGGGTTAAGCTTTTCTAGAAGTTTCTAGAAGCTTTGTTTTTTGTTTTGGAAAAGATATTTTTGAAAGATATTTCCTTAACCCAACCAAACCTTTAACCTTAGTCAAATCTATACAAGAGTTAGTTTGACCATGGTTGCATTATTCATCATTATCAACATTTCATTATTCATCACAAAAGGATTCTAATGATTATTCATCTTCTTCTTCCTTCTTTCTTCATAGAAAAAGCTTTCTAGCTTTTTCTAAGTGATGATTATGTGTGAGAAAAAGATTATAAATGAGAGCAAAAATCCTACTTTATCATCCTCATCTATCCTTGCCCTTTAGATGAGAGTGTTCACTTCATTTAGTGAGTGTTAGCCTGTGTTAATGAAACTTCAAGGTAGATCATCTTTGTTATCGAAGATCGGAAGCAAGACTGCATCTTTCTCTTCGTGAAGCCTCTCGAGAGTCCGGAACACGATGATCGCAGCGAAGGGACCTCAACACGGAGCTTAAGAAGTGAAGGACCGGATCTACAAAGGTTGTAATCTCTCTCACTTAGTGTTAAAGAGTTTAACATGCTTGTTTTCGCCTAATCTCTAGTTTAAAGATCCGGCTTTGGGTTGTTCGGCACGGCTAAAATTTTAATCGGGCATGGTTGATGCCTCGTAGACCCTTATGCGTGTGCCTAGCAACCCTCCAGAATCCATAACCATGAAAGAAAATTTTGGGTTAGGACAGATTCAAAGTATATGAAATGATAAGATTCAAGAAAGGTGAATTGTAAAGAATGTTTTTAGTTGTTGGTTCTTGTGTTATATTGCTTAGCTTGTCCACGCAGAACTGACTGCATGGTAGGATTCCATACAGCTCTGACCCGCATGGGACACCAACAAAACCAGTCACGCCCCGCTTCCCAGTGTACGGACAGAGGACGCGACGAAGCCGCTACGTATTTACTCAGAAGTAAATACGCTAAGCGTAACTAAGCGATATAAAAGAAATATACACAAGAGACAAATGTAATGAACATCAACTTTATTTATTAACATTCTTTTACAGTACATGGAAAAGTAAATACATGGAATGAAAAGCATTGCCTAAACAGTGGCATAACAGAAATGTTAAGTACTGAAATGAAATGTACAAGTATCTAGAGCTCCGAGTCGAAGGCTAGCTGATCCAAGTCCTCACTGGTGGGTTCGATCTCCTGAAGGTCCGAATCACCTGACGACATTCCAAAGAAAAGTAAGAGAATGTCGTCAGCGAACAAATCGCTCGGTAAGTCCCAAAAATAAGAGAGAAGTAGAATATACAGAGAGAGAGTGTGTGTGTAACTTTTAAAGTTGTATTATATTGTTGCATTTAGTGTTAACGCTGTTATTTGTAGCTTGGTACAGAAGAGACCAGTGTATACGAGAGGAGTCTCACTAGACTAGATACTACGGTATATAGAGTACAAGGCTCCGTTAGAATACCCGGAACAATGGCGATTGAATTCAGGTTAGGTGTCTTAATGGTTGCAGTCTCGTGCCAGTTCTAACACCTTCCGTACCAATCTACCCCTTAAACCCCGCGATGTCTTGATTGTATTGTTTGAATTGTAAATGTGTTGCTTGTACCGTTTTGTAAATGGAAAACTTGTACTGTAAATGGAAAACTTGCCGAAACCATGATATCAGTAAATAGATGTAACTGGAGAATCATGTAGATGGATGTATATCTATGGTTCGGTTCAGTCAAGTTGTATAGATTGATAGATTGAAATATTGAATATATGGTTCAAGTCAGATTGATTATATATATTGAGATCAGTCTGAGTCAGACAATTAGAAAAGAAATTGAATCCTGAATTAGGTTTTGGTGTTATCGGTAACCGCTGCACATGGACGGCAGAATTTGTGTATTTTTCTAAGACGATTACCGTGTTGATAACACTGTTTATTAAGTTATCTACCTTAAATAGGCAAGCAACCATATCTCCGGCTCCCTGAGGCTCAAGAGACTGGTCCCGCTTAAACCTATATTTAGTAGGGTCCTTATTGTAATTTATAAAATTTGAGGGGGTTTTATGTAAAAATAATTTTGTATCATTTTCAAAATACACCTCAAGTATTTTATTACCGTCTTTAAAGTTTTCATTGATGTATATTCTATCATCGTGACATTTCTAGTGAATAAAGCCTATTTTCATAACATACGGTATTTAATTGTAAAGTATTGAATTTGTATGGAATTGCATGGTATTTTCATGTAAAGTGATTCCTTTTTATTTAGAAAAGTTGGAATATTATACTATATCAAAAATAAGATATTTTGATGATACATATATATATATTTATAAAATAATTTAATTTATTATTTATCTAGAAATCTCATTTTCTTAAGATATTTGCATTTTTTAAATCTTTCGAGACCGTATGCTCCTTGCGGAGGTCTGCATCTCGCACTACTAAGCCCGAGGATGTGTGATAATCCGCACCATTCCGAACGGGTTCCCCAAATGGGTTGTAGCGGTTCTTGGCAAAGATTTTTTTAAAATACATAATCTTGTAGAAAAAAGGATTTTATAAGTTTGAGGTAGTTTTGTGTAAAACTGTATTTTCCCAAAATTATGTTCCCAAATATTATCGTGCTATGTTACATATGAGTGTTGTGAGGAGGTAGATGATTAGCTCATGAACTATCTAAAAGCATAGCAAGGGGTAATGATGTTTTATGTCGAAACTAAACTATATGGTATTTTTCTGTAAAAGTGCTATAAAAATTGAAATATAAATTCTTTTGATATGAAACTTGTCAATATGTTTTGTTAATATTTAATGATCATAATGTGAGGGTTTGGTATTATTGTGTTTAAGAAAAATCGGAATGTTTAAAGAAAAACCGAATCGGAAGTCGGATTAACTCCGCTTCCGTCGGGTTTTAGAATTACGAGTTTTCAGAATAGAAAAGCGAAGAGAGAGGAGGTAATTACTGGATTTTAGATTAGATAAGAGGAATAGGGAGTGGTAGGAGGTGCTGGTGCATCGTTTCGTCGCCGGGAGCTCCTAGGGTCGTCGTCGGAAGTTTGTCCGAGCTTCGCCCTTCGCTAACTCCACCTGTACACTATTGAACTTAGAATTTTCTTGAGAGTTTTGGACAGAGTTTTGAAAGTGAGGAGGGGTGAGTTTAGGTGTGTATTTATAGGAAAAACTAGGGTTAGGGTAGATGAAAGGGTGTGAAAAAAATGTATTTAATTTTGCATTAAAAAGAGTTTTATTGGATTTTTAATCCTCTGTAATAATGCAGGAAATTAAACAGAACAGGGGTTAAGGGGAGGCCAAGAGTCACATGAGAGCACAAGAAAAATCGGAGTTCGACCGAGTTCGGCCGGCAGCGCCGGCCAATTCGCGCTTCCCGCCGACCGAGTCGGGCTCCGTCCTGTCGCCACGTGTCCACGTCGCTTCGCCTACTGCAGTGGACTCGTTTGTTTTTAGTGTGACCTTTGGGTTTACGGTTTATGCACGTGTAGACTCTTGGGTTTCTAAAAATTTAAAAGATAACTAATTAAAAATTAATGTGGTTAATAGGTTTGAACTCTGGTGCTTTGGTTTAGCAGTGCAACGTCTTACCAATGAGCTACAAGCTCTTTCTTGCTATTAAAAAGCAAAACAAATTTATATCTTGTGCTCAGGCAAAATTATCTCTTTCTGTATTTTTGAAAAAAATTATGCAGAAAGTTTATGGTTGTTATACGTCCCATCAAACCTTCCAAATTTGGGGATGATATAACCGCTAGGAAATTCTACCAGATCATACTGTGCAGGATATGGTCTTCCGCTACTGCTAACATCTTTTTTCACTTTGGCTTCGGCTACCAATGTTTTGACTTTGTTGGCAACCAAATCCATGATTTGATCTTGACTTAGCGGGCTGCTGTCATCGGTAGCAAATACATTTCCCGAGATAGGGTGCGACTGACTTTCATGCGGTCCGCCCACCTTTGGATTTGAGGGAATAGGTGTCGGCTGTCTCAGGACACCGTTTCCCGGTTCATGAACAGAAACCTGCGCTTGATTGGATGGATGAGAGGCAACTTGGGCCGTGAGCTGCATTACGACACTCGTCAAGTCGTCAATTTTGGAGTAAAGTTTGGCTATCTCCTTGTCTTTACTTCTGAGCTATTTTCGAAGCTCCTGGAGAAGTTGCTGCTTTGCATTCTTGGGACGGAAGATTGGCTCCTCTTCGCTTTCCGAGCCTGACTCCTCATGAACCGAGAGATCTTTCTGCTTATCAGCCTCACTGGAAGGGTTTTCATTACCTTCCAGAAAAGGCTGGTCTTGGGAAGTGGAAGCCACATTTGCCCCAGACTGGATTTGAGAGTGGTGGCCCCATCCTTGCTCTTACTGTGTGTGCCCACCATGTAGACAGCGTGGACCACATATCCGGCCGTCTCTTTATCTTTGACGGAGTGACCCTCATGAAGTTCAGCCTAGCAGGAGCCCTAGCCCTTTTGTTGGCTCTGTATCCGAGCCTTTTCTGTTTTAGCTTCTCGATTTTGAGGGCTTGGCGGGCATCCGTTATCCAGGAAGCCATTATGAGTCGATTGACGGGGAGTTTAGAGAAGATACCCGATTGAGCAGTTGTCAGGGGCACCGCTGGAGCTTGCCCGAGATGCCTTGTTGCTTTGTTGGTGTTGATGGCCTTGCCCCCAGCTGGGGCCAAGGAAAGTCGTTCAAACGCCGACTTACGTTTGGGTAGTGGTGCCCTCGAGATCACTACATTTGGCCTCCTGCCTTTTGAGGTCGGTCTGTCTGTTACCGGAGCTTGAGGAGCAGGGATGGCGTTAGCTGGCATGAACAAAATAGATCCAAATGGTAGCAGCGGCTCCTCCCACTATCGTCCTAGACTGGCCGGGTGGACCGTCCTGGCGTCCATCTTCATCGTGTAGGAAATGGGAGTTGTGCTGAGGGCTGAGATTGTCCTTGGAGACATTTTTTTGCGTCCTAGGATTGCAATCGGAAATTGTTAACCTGCACAAAGAAGCATGATTTCAGTATAGGCAATCAATGTATATGTTGATTGAGTTCGCATGAACGTTTAACTCGCAATATGGGAGGAGAGATTGGTCCCACCGGACGTGACAGAATCTGTAGGGTGTTTTTCGTCACCCCATTGAGATAGGAATACGTGTCGCTTGTCAGGCGTACTACAGATTCCTCCTGCCTATGGTAGGCAGGGGTTTATCGAGTGTGGGGATCCGAATCTCCGGCAGCCGCGGACTAAGCTGCCGTTAATTACCCCCCGCCTTTGGAGCGAAGGAATCTCCGATTAACGAGTCAAACTGGTCATGCGAACTCAATGTGCAGTGTACATGTGTTGTGTCTTGAGGGGTTTTGGATATATCGGGGGTCTCGCAGAGTTTGGGGTCTCGCTACCCGAATAGCAGGATAGGGGTCAAGGGGGCTAGCAGCCCCTTTGCTGGGTGTCGGACAGCGCCCTGTTAGAAATTTTTTTTCTAACGGGGGAAGTGTATGTATATATAAAAAAAGGAAAACAGCGTCCAAGGGACGCGTGAGCGCCAGCGCCCCACGTGCTTGGCACGCGGGCGCTGGGTGTCAGCAGAAAAAGGGGCTTAGCCTCTACACAAGGAGTTGTACCCCTGATTGACTTTTGGAGTTGAACTCCTGACAAAAAGGACAAAGGGGCTTGGCCCCTGCACTGGAGGTTCTACTCCCAAAAGGAAAGATTTATTATATATATATATATATATATATATATATATATATATTGAGAAGTTAAACTCCTAAGATATATTTGGAGCTGATAAAAGGGGACCCCTTTCTTCTTCCTTGAGCCCTGGATCTTCCCAAAATGTGGTTTTTGGAGGTGAGTCTCCTTCTTCCTCCTCTCTATTGGCTGGATCTTGGAGAAAAGAGGATGAGATTTTAAAAATCTTCTATTTTAGACATTTGATGGAATATTCGCATTCCCGTTTAAGGGTTTTGTGGTGAAAATCTATTTCTTTTTGGAAGAGGAAAAGTGGAACTCTTGATTTAATTCAAAAAAATAAAGAAGGTTTAGAACCTTGAGCAAAGAAAAGGAGATACAGAAAAAACCTAATTTTGGGGGAGAATGCATTATTCTTTCATTATATCATCATGTTGTCTTTTATAGGTTTATAAATTTACATATAGTCTCTTGGGCTTTACAAAATGGCATTTTGCCCATCCCATAGCTCATGTGCTCATTTGTTTTACACATGAGTCATGGGCTTTACAAAAATTTGGCTTTATGCCCGTTTTTCTTACATTCATTTATGAAAATTATATTAAAATTATTTATTATATAATTTTCATTTTAGCATGGGAGATGCTGGCCGCGGGGTTCGACTTGAGCATGGACTCACTTGGCCTGAGCTTGGACCCACCTGGCTTGAGCTTGATTTTGACTTGGTCAACCAGGGTGTAATTTTTTACCTCAATAGTAATAGTTTCCCTCATGACATAGAGATATAAAACCTTGCATGCCACTAGATTTTCATTGAAATTTGGCAACAAACTAAAAGAGACATATGATCACGACTTCGTGTATTACAAATCTAACAGGATAAATCCTTGATAAATGTATGAACAAGAATAAAGAATACGATATCTATGTCGGTATTAAAATAGCCATCAGATACTACGAATTGCTGATAACCTAATAATAACTTGATTGATATTATGCAAAGTTACTTTAGTGTAATATGACAATAATTAATGTTTTGCAAGTTTATTATGTTACTTAAGTATCCGCGCCTAACATAACATATCCGAATCAACAATACACAAAAAAACAAAACTAGATTCATAAAAAAAATGATTTTTATCTTTTTTTATTAACCTATTTTTCCTAAACAGCAAGGGTGACGCCACAAGAGAAAATAAATGAGAAAAGGAACTTACTATCAGGAAGATCTTCCTTTTCGGTCGAAATTGTCTCGATTTGATCGAGACGATAGAGATGATGTGTGGAGAGGCTTATTCTTCAAAGATCATCTTTGTTGTTACTAGAATGTTTAGGGCTTGAGAGAAAAACAGATGGAAAAAACAGAGGAAGGAGATGGAGATTCGGATTAGAAAAAAGAGACGGCTAAAAAGAAAAAGAATTTAGGGCTGCGAAAGGTTTATATAGCCTTCTGATCCCTCGATTAAAATTAGAAATATCGGGGCGAGGAAAAGCGATACTCCCGAAGAGAAAAAATCACACGATAAATCTCGTGTGATCTGGGGACTAAACCGCAACCTGGGACTGCCAAAACGCAGTCCGGGACTGCCCTTTGGTGGATCATCGGGCCCAGTCTTGATCAGTGGGCCCCACTTGGTCTCATTAAGCCAAAAATAAAATATATCTATCATAAATAGTTTCAAGATTGGTGTAGCACGCACATGAAGCTATCTAAAAAGAAATAAAAAAATGAAAATTAAATTAAGTAACCAATAGGTACAAGGATGGGCCATCTATGTATTTAGAAAAGATATAAATTATTATTCAAGTTATTCATAAAAAAGGGCTTTATTAATGGAAGGAAAAATATAAGTAAAGTAAATGTAATTTGCGGTTGTTACAACGATAGTGGAGTTAGTTCACACTCGTTTAATTAAGGTTAAATTTCAACTTGCTACCAAGAACTATAAGCACTTTTCTCAAATGATACCATAAACTTTCAAAAATATCAAAATAATCCTTGACGACATTAATGGAATATTACAAAATTACCAAAATACCCCTTCTTTTTTTGCAAATATAAACTTTTTTATTATATGAAAAGAATATATTTGAAAAAAAAGGAGGGGTATTTTGGTGATTTTGTAATTTTCCGTTAACACCATTAGAAGTTCATGGTATCAATCCATCATTTTGAAAATTCATAATATCATTTGAAAAAAATGTATATAGTTCATAGCAGTAAGTTGAAATTTAACCTTTAATTAATCATGGGCGAAATCTATACAGCGTGGCCAACAACCCAAGCTAGCTACCCATTAACAGCATCATTTAACATTAAGACTATGCATTAAAGTGATTACTTTTCTAGTTGGCATGTCACCGACGTTGTGATTGCTCCTTTGAACTCCCAATTAATCTTATGCTATTTACATGCCCCCCCTCCCCCGCAAACACCCCCGACACGTTATATATCATGTCAAAATTTTGATCTTCATGTGGCTAGCTCATTAAATATATGTGTAGATTTTATGGAAATAATTTAAAGAAAAAATTATATCTTATAATGAACAAAGTATGTCTCAATAAATAAAATGAAAGATGATTTTCATCTACAAGCTCCAAATTTAAAATTCATATTCAGACTAAAAAATAAGAACCAATCTTCATTCGAGAGCATTCTACACCATTTATAGAGTAATTTTATACAGCTCAACAACAACCAATTAATACGTTGAGAAGGAAAAAGAGCATAACCAAAAGATTTGTTTTTCATTCATTCGTATACTTTGTTGCTTTTCTTTTTTCTGCTGTTTTTCTTTCTGAAAAGTTTTCTTAATTGCTTGTACGTGCATGGCACGCGCATAATAATACGGGTAACCATTTTTATTAACATATATAATAATTATGCATCATTCCTTTGACAAGTTCCAGCTATGAGATATAATGCCATGAGATAATGCCAAGTGTCTTAATTAATTAAGGATCATCTACAGCTTACAAGTCAAATTGCATAGTTTCAAGCTATGAGATAATAATGCCAAGTGTCTTAATTAATTAATGAGCCCGTGTTCATCGCTTATAGTAGCTGTATGCATGACCCAATAACTATGTATCCAATAGTGAGGCCTTTAATAACCATATGAATATAGAGTGTGTGCTTGCTTGTTGAAATATCTCTCTCTCTCTCTCTCTCTATATATATATATATATTCGAGTAAGTTTAAATTCAGAACAACTCGAAATTTTCAACAGAGCCAGAAAAGTTACCTAGGGTATATATCCATGCATGCATGCAGCGGTTTTAAAATAAAATTAAGAAATCAATATCAGTACACACACATGTACACATATGTTTGAATTCAAAATATCTCGGTATTTGTTTTCTGTTTGATAGAGAGACAACCGAGTAAACTCATATATATATATATATATATATATATATAAAAGATTATTTTTTGATTAATTATATTCCGAATTAATATTCTTAATTTCCAACAAAAGTTGGGTACGAAATAACTTGTAGAAGTACTATAGATAGAAACTAAAGACCAAACTGTATCAAAACCTTGGGGTTTGGTTTGATGGATGCTAATACATGCGAAACACATGATATTAAAGGAGATGGATTATATATATATATATATATATATATATATATATATATATATATATGTCCAACTAGATTTAGACCTAAACCCATTTACTAGTTTAAAAAATGGGTCGGGTATCCCTTTAAGCACTTGATATATATATAAGTAATGCATCTGTAATTTTTTTAATGCTATTTTAAAGAAAATTGAGAGATATCTTAGTAGTTATATATAGATTTTAGTTCTACGATTTCTCAATTCATTTTAATAGTCGGAACTTTAAATTTACGTTATTTTAGATATTATAAATTATATTTTTCTAGTTATAAAAGTTGAAAAATTGAGAAATAAATTATTTATAGTTATGGTTGATTTTTATTATAAAATTTAGCTTCTCAAAGTAAGTCGTGAGATTATGAGTTCTAGTGATGCACTTTTATCACAATCACAATGTTGAACTTGATCAAAATTTGTTTTTAAAAGAAATCAAAAGATAGATAAACGGGCTGAATAAACGGGTTTGCCCCAATTATTAACAGGTTCAGGTCTGTATCTATTACATACATGCCCGTAGGATAAGTGGGTGGGTATAGACCCATAAAAAATAAACGGTTACGGGTCCGAGACATGTTAGACCCACCCATTTACAGGCCAACACACACTTGCTCTACAAGAATCATTGAATTGAAAGTAAAATGCCAAAACTTAATCGAGGACGAATATGAATCTTGAATAGTGTCCATCATTCAAAACACAAAGCTCAAATCAGCATACTAATATAAGTTCAAACGAGATATCATACGATTTATAAATTATTCAATTTGATGTTGTGAAATTCTATTCCATTCCAACCATAACAACTCCCAAAGGAACTAATATTATATGGGTAAAATATGAATCCATCGCATACATGCATGCTTGTAAGCTAGTGATGGATTGGAATATCAATTTCAGTTGAAATATAAGTGATGAATTCTGTAACATGCATGGTGATCTGGTACTAAATATAGAAATTGAAGATGTGTCTATGTTATTAGAGTAATAATTTACCAACCCATTTTGAATTCATACCCTCCTGTACACAAGAGATATAAGTATCGGCTCACATCATGATGTCATGCATGGATTGACCATGATGTTTATCCCTGATTCTCTTCGATATGAGAGGGTGAAGAAGGTAGGTTAAGTATTAGTGGTATTATATTAATAAAAATGCTTAACCCGTCGGGCTTTAAATCCTACCACAATATACTCAAGAGACAAACACTATGAGCCCGCTTGTTTGGCACTAGATGTTATGGGTTACACCATTTTGTTTTTAGGGCAGATTGCGGTAGGATTTCAACCCGTTATAGGTAAAGTTTTACTTTTTTCTTTTAATGCTGCGACCCACAATTTGAAAAGAAACCCAATACTAGGATAAGCAACTTTCTTGTTTTCCAGAAACTTAAACGAGATAGAATTCCAAATGTTTGATTGGCATAAAAAGCAACTTTCTTGTCTTCCTTGATTTTTTAAATTTATTTTTGGGCTAGAGATTAATGGTTCTTCCAATTTTGTTTGTAACATGATGTCATAAATCAATCCATTCATGTTCCTTCAATTCTCTGAAAGTAAACAGGTGGAAGTCTTATCCAAAAGATAAAAGCTTGAAATTAATTTTCATCTCAAACAAACAGCCCTGTATATATCAAGAGCCATATATGTTGACAGCAGTATTAATCTAGTAAGAAGTGTGGAAGAGATCAAGATATGATCTCTGTGTATCTAATATCTTGTATGTTTTGGAGCCAATAACATCTAATATTGGAGACTTTTCTACATAAAAGTTTTTCGAATTAATTAGTTAAGAGGTACCTTTCTCCCCTTGAGCAATTGGCAATCCCCACGATAAATTGATCCATGCCTGCATGCATGCCCCATATCCAACTGCAGCATTAATTCATGCAATTGAATAGCTTTGTCCCTCAGTATCCAACTAATTTGTTCTATCCAATTTGGTTTCTTTTCTCCAAAAGGATTCTCTTTATGAGAAATTAAATTCAACACGCATGCTTAGCAAGTATATATCTAAATTTCCATCAAGCTAGCTAGCCCTATTTTTCGTCCAATAGCTTCATTTGTTAGGTTAATCAGAGCCTAGCCTGAGAGATCAGTAGCTAGCCTACAAGCTCAACTATATCAAAAGCTCCTACGCAATCTCATAAAATATTACTTTTTTCTTTAATTAGGAGAGTGGGCTACAAGCATTGATATCGATATGATGATGGGTGCTTATGAGAGATTAGCTTTATAGGTGCTGCGAGATCCACATAAGGAGGACGACGGAAAAAAATTATAGAAAAAAGAACATAAAAAAATAAATTAAGCAGAAAAATAACACAGCCAAGAATGATAGAAGGCCGCAAATCCAATAGTAAGCAATATGCAAACACCAAAAAAGTTAGTGTTCCAGAAAGATTAGTAGCTCCATAAGTGTTAAGTGTTGTGTGCGATCCACGTGACAACCACGAGAAATTATGAAAGAAAAAGGGAACTGACATGGCATCAAAGCTTAGATCCAACGGTACTTTTGAGAGAGCAGCCTACAAGTAATGATCTGATGAGTGTCTCTAAGAAATTAGTTTTATAAGTTCTGCATGATCCAAGTGATGGCCATGGAATAGAAAAAGATAAAAAGAGAAGATCGTGATTGCATGGAGGGAGCACAAGAGGGTTGAAATAGTTCCACATCGGAAATAATAGACGAATCTTTTATATATATATATATATATGTGTGTGTGTGTGTGTGTGTGTGTTGTGGGGGGGGGGGGGGCACCCCACCAAAAGCCTTTAAGTATTTTGGATAGACTCTCAAATTATATTTGCACTGATCAGAAATGCTTAATACTCCAAATATTATAATTCTAACAGATTGTATGTATGCTTATAAAACGACAACATATATCAAGTTAACTAAATACTTCTCCTTACCATGTAGGAAGGTCATTAAGGACAAAGGTTAGGTTAGAAAATTCTGACTGCGGTAAATAAACCATATTCAAATGATCTTAATACACAGGATTTCACTACATTAATACCTCTTGAAACCTAATGTTCTCTGCTACCGTAAATTAATACTTTTCACAAAATCTTAAGTTGTTTGGCTGGCAATCTTATATATATATAATGCATGTATAATCTCAAACTAACACACATCACATCCAATTTTACTTTACACTATTTAATTGAAACTTCTCTTGAACTGTATATATGAATATATTATGTGCAAGATGGAATTAATGTTAGTTCACATGTCAATGTATAGCAGGACCCAATTAATCCATATTTTATTGTTAATCCTTCACCTCACCATGATGAAAGGGCCGGCTTTCTTTGTTCCTTGACTGTTGCCTGATGATGTAAATAAATTAAATTAGATTATCAGTCATTACCTACTAAAATGCAACGATACCATATGGCCGAGCTTTTCAAACTCCACTAGTTGAAAAATAAACTAACACTACTACAAATAAGGGTTGCCCCTACGGATTTAGCCGTAGGGGCAAATCACTGCCCCTACAGATATAGCCGTAGGGATAAGAAAATACCCTGTACGTACAAACGCCGTATGTGCAAGTCGAAGCCTTGAACTTGCCCCTACGGACAAAAATTTGCCCCTACGAAGTTCTGTGTAGGTCCCGTTTGCCCTACGGAATAGGCCGTAGGGACAAAAAATTTATTTTATTTACGGATTTTTAAAATAGTTTACGTGTACCTACGGATGAATCCGTAGGGCCAAGTAATAGCCCCTACGGATACATGCATAGGTACATATCCGTAGGGGCAAAATATTAGGATTCCTGATATTTTGCCCCTACGGTTTAATCTGTAGGGGCAACGTTGGTACCTACGGATTAATCCGTAGGTACATATTATCAGTTTTTTTTTAAAAAGGGCTGCCTATTTTTTTCTCGTCCTGTGCACAATAATATATACATCGATCAAATATAAAATTAATCATCACACAACATATATCGCAGTATTCATAATCACATCTCACGCATATAATATGCAAAAGAAGTCAAAAAACAGAATATGATATAAATATAAATACCGTAGGACCACCAATATCAATATCGTCCAAAATTTAGTACAATATGTATCATATAAATAAATACATGTTTCAAAAAATAAGAATCCAAAAGCTACCCTAGCTCGGTCCAGCTCCACCTCTGATAAACGCTAGAATCTGGCGCGTCTGCTCCTCGGTCAATAAATCATGCAATGCGGAGCGTGCGGGAGTCTGCGTGGGCTGTGGAGCTGGCGATGTGGTCTGCGCAGCCGCCGTCAAGGTAGTGGCTTGTGGAGCCGCGGCTGCGGGAGTCTGAGCGGGAGGTAGAGCTATAGGAGCTGTCTGCGGAACCGCAGCCGATGTAGTGGCTTGCGGAGCCGCAGCCGAAGGAGATGCATGTGGAGGCTCGGCCGATGTACCCTGTCGCGTCTGGACCTAACGTGTGTAATAAGCATGTAAGAACTGTGTATTATTCGAATTCGTATCATTATCAAGTTATTTCGAAACCCCATTTGGATATCTAGTTTGGAAAACCGTAGTTTATTTTAATTAGATATATATGTATGATTAATCAAAACTAAGTCTACAACCTAATAAGCTCAGGCTACGTACTAATATTGGATATGTTGATATCTATAATATGACATGATATTTTACTATTAAGTAGTATACATACTAGCATCTCCTTCAACTCCTGAACGGTGGCCTTCAAGCTCTCCAGTTCCTGCTGGACACGTCGCTCACTAGAGACGGAGGAAGTAACCGCCGGGGTGGAGTCCAACCTCATATGGGCCCTGCTAGGGCCCAGTCCCCGGCCTCTTTCCCAACCTCCGTGGTGCCCTCTGTGTGCGGCGTCCAGGACCGGGGTCAGCAATCTCGGATCGCTCTGTCCGGTAAAATCGATCCCCGATATCTCGGCCTGCTCAACCACCCGCTCCTACACCCACATTAAGCAGTAAAGTATAAGTATAAAATTTAAATTTGAACCTTCCAAAACTAAAATTTCAAATAGGGGTTGAATAAATATTAACATTTACGCAATACTCCTGGGTAGCGACGTCGGGATATCAAAGCTCGCCCGTGGCGGGATCTGTCGAGGTGCCGTGGACGATAAGATATGCGGACAGCACGCTCGGTGTACCACCTTGCGCCAGGGTCTGAGCTGTCTGCAATATTAGAAAATAACTCTTAATATTAGATATATTAGAAAACAACTCTTAATATTGCATTATATCACAAATGCCGGTCTATTGTAATTTACCGATAACTCCATGGCTCGAGTAATATTCCTCGAGCCACCTGTATAAGTGGGGCGACCTCTCTTCGCTGACTTCCTATTCTCTATATTTTGAGCGGCCTGTTTCAGTACAACGCATTCACATTTAGTTTTCTAATTAAGGAACACAAAAAAATAAATTATATACTAAATAATGAATTACATTTAAAATACATACCTGTTTGCGTTGAGAGTCGAAATATTCGCACAATAGAGGCCATGTCTCTACGTCGACTCTCGCAGAGGCCGGAGTAGATGGGAGGGCCGCTCTCTCTGCCTCGGGGGTCGCCATCCACAGGGAGTAGCAGTCGGCCTTCAGCTCATTCCTGTTGTATCGGACTTTGGTCTGCATGTTCTTCATCAGGCCATTGTATAGAGCATGAAGGTCGAGCACCCTCCCAGAGTGATCAGGGTCGGGTACAGGCTGAAAATCGTAATCCAACTGAAAATACAAAAAAACATTGTTATTAGATTACAAGTGTTAATAATAAATATATTGGATAAATCAAATGAAAATATATATTAATACTCGAGCCTGATCAAAGAAGAGGGCGAATGAGCGCCGGTGCTGCTCGTCCTACTCAACGTGAAGTGGATAGTTCTTCACTAGCCAGCTTTCATCCCCCATATACCGGCCGAAGCTCTCGGCATGAGGACCGGTATAGCGATAATCAAGGGTAAAAAAGAGGGGGAATGCTGCCTCCCCCTAGCTCTGTCAGGCCTCAGCCTATGGGACCGATTTGGGCCTCGAGTCCCCCTCTGGGGATGGGGAAGCCCTGCGTCTGCAAGAAATAGTAAGACAATCAATATTAAGACAAAGTTGTATCAAGAAATCAAGATTAAACGAAAATTGAAGTGTGATATATACCTCCAGTAGCTAAAGCACGAGCCTGGGCCCGGGCAGCAGCACGAGCAGGACGATAGTTCCTCCGGTGAGGAACAGCCGGTGTCCCGGATGCGGACGCATCCTCTCCAACTAGAAAATAAATATTGACGCTAAATTTCCATGAAGTTCATATTTATTCTATAGAGCATATGTAAAATGAATAAATATTTTATATTTATTCATACTAACCTACAGACGATGCGGAGGGTACGGAAGTGGCAGGAGTGGCCCTTGCGTCAGATGTGGACGCACCACCTATAATTAGACAATTAAAAATAGATTATATAAGTAATTGCAAAAAGAATGTGTAGATCAATAATATAACATTCTAAATCAATATGCATGCACTATAGGATATATAAATATACCCACAGGTGCGGTGGTGTCACCACTTACAGCTAGACAATAATAAAAATTACTCTCTAAGTAAGAGCAAAAGGAATGTGTGTATATTTATGATATAGCATTCTAAATCAATATACATGCACTATATGATATATAAACATACCTGGAGGAGCGAGAGTGGCCTCTGTCCTTGATGTGGATGCATCACCAACAACTAGACAATCAAACATTGACAATATAAGTAATTTTGATATAAACATGCATGAATATATATAATATTACATTCAAAATGGATATGCGTGCAATATACCTGGAGATGTGGCAAAATCTACACGGAAGGAGGCATCCGAAGGGGTCTCCGATCTGGGTGCAAGACCGGCCCTCCGAAGCTCCCTACGCAGCTCTCCGGGCGGCAGAACCGCTCTGCCTCTGCCTCTGCCGGTGCCGCTGCTAGAGCTCCTGCCGCCCCTCGCTGCTCCCGTCACCGTCATCAAATCTAGATAAACTGTTCGTGGACGCATTAGACAATCATTAAAAGTATTGACTATATATGCATAGATCGTAAAATGTGAAGTAATAATATAACATTACTGATAACCTTTTTCGTTTCGTGGGCGTATTATACATATGTACTTGGATTTCATCGTTGATGTCATTTCTAACCCACGCAACTTCATGATCGGCCGAAGACAACCCGTCCTTCGAAACAGACGGTCGGAGCACTCTAAGCCTTCTCTCTTTTTCATCCTCATCGCTGTTCTCAAATTCTGGGATATCGTAGACATCCCTGGGTTTCCATCGGCATACAACACTCCATCCCGGATGCTTCAAATACTGTGAGTAGTATACTTGGAACGCTTGGTTCGGAAAGATAAACGGATCTTCCTGACCGTAAAATCGAAGTGTGTTCATACTGGTCAATCCATATTCATCTTTCTAAGTCCCATGATTGCTTCTCCACTTATCCGTATTGGTTCGCGTATCGTACCAAGTACACTAGAATATATAAAAGGGTTCTGATCGTCCGGGATAGTGGATACCGAGTATACAATTTAAGTACCCATAATAAATCACACCGTCCGATCCTACCGTCGCAATCCCACTATTCTGAGTGGTTCTAGATGTTTCTATGTCCTTAACTTCGAATTTGTATCCAAGGACACCAAATCCTTTGTAATATGCAACCTCCATATTAGGAAATTGAGCTAAATATCTTGAATCACTCTCAAATGATGCAGACAAGTTCGGATCGTGGATCTAACAAAACAAATTTTACGAAAAATATATAACGATACAAGTTTAGATTAAAACTGATAGCAATAAAATGTTATTCGAATAACTTACATGATCTGTGACCCAATCACAAAAATTATCCTGATGATATTTTTCCAACCGTTCTTCGTTCCAATCAGGATGCCCCTCACGTATCTCGTTAAAATGAATTCTGTTTTCGACAAATAATGGTGACATTAATATTATATCATTTCATACACACACAAACACAAATATAACAATTAATCCAAAAAAACTTACTCTCTAATTTGTTCAAGACATACGCAATTAAGAAAGATAAATCGATATATCTTGTTGATAAACATAGTGTCTACTCTCTTATACTCGGCTTTACCGTATGGCCCGTCTTGAATTCTTCGAGACCGGTTAAGTCTTGTCTCAATGTTCTCGTCCAGATAGCGGGAATAAAATGTGGTTACTTCATCAAGAAGATAACCTTGCATGATAGAACCCTCTAGTCGATTTTTATTGCGTATATACTTTTTAAGAATGTAGAGGTACCTAATGAAAATATGTTGAATAAATAAATACGGGCATATAGGACAACAATAAATTTATAAATTGAGCGAAACGAAAAATTATACGTACCTCTCGACGGGATACATCCATCGATATTGTACCGGTCAGGCTAATTTAGCCTCAGTTGCAAGATGAACCGTCAAGTGTATTATGATATCAAGAATGACGGTGGGAAAATACGCTCAAACTTGCAAAGTATCAACGCAATAGAATTTTCTAGTTTATACAGCGTCACAACCTCCAGTGTTTTAGCACACAACTCTCTGAAAAAACAATATAGGTCGTTGATTACTGGACCAACTGATTCGGGGAGAGAAGTCCTGAGGGCTAATGGAAGAAGGTGCTCTACATATCATGGTGATCATGACTTTTCAGCCCATCGATCTTGCCTTTCACAATTTTTATTTTCTTGCTGAATGATCCTGAGAAACCTGTGTGAACTTTCAAATCATGCAACACCTGCAGGAATCTTTTCTTCTCCGGTTGTGACATATGATAAGCGACATTGGGAAGTAAAAACTTGCCCGGTTTACCCGCTACCGGTCTAAGGTGCAATTCACTTCTTATTCCCCACTCCTGTAGATCCATCCGAGCATTCAGGTTGTCTTTCGATTTCCCGTCTTTACCAAGAAGCAAGTTGAGTATGTGCTCTGATACTCCCCTCTCTATATGCATGACGTTCAGACAATGACGCACTAAATTTGTTGACCAGTACGGAAGCTCGAAGAAAATGCTTTACTTGTTCCAAAATGGTGGTTTGACCTGTTTCGTCGGATCCATCCCGAAGGTCACATTATTGTAACCATCCCATTGAGCAGTCACGTCCTCTCCGGACAATGGGGATGGAGGTCTAAGAAGCTCCTGATGACCATCAAAGTGAACCGTGTCTAACCTATAGGGGTGGTCTGGAGGCAGGAAACGTCGATGGCCGCAATAACAAACCTTCATGCTAAAATTCAAGAATTTCGATGTTGCGTGTTCATGGCAATGAGAACATGCTTTGTGACCATGTACGGACCAACCTGATAGCATTCCATACGCAGGAAAGTCATTAATTGTCCATATTAAAGCCGCACGCAGTATGAAGGTTGTATTTGTGTTTGCATCGTATGTCTCTACACCATCAATGAACAAAGATTTTAACTCCTCGATCAGAGGTCGGAGATAGACGTCGATATTGTTTCTCGGTGAGTTTGGTCCGTCGATAAGAAGAGACATCATAAAGTATGATTGGTCCATAGCCAACCAAGACGACAGATTATAAATTATCATTACAACGGGCCATGT
This sequence comes from Agapanthus africanus, assembly GCA_030015575.1. Classification (NCBI taxonomy): domain Eukaryota; kingdom Viridiplantae; phylum Streptophyta; class Magnoliopsida; order Asparagales; family Amaryllidaceae; genus Agapanthus; species Agapanthus africanus. Next base: position 810,558,947 of record CM057340.1, on the reverse strand, counting down.
GCTGTGACTTCCAGCCATATAGTTGAATGGGCAGAAGCCATCACTAGCCAGTCCGAGCCGGACATTGCGAGGATCGCTACTGAATATTGCGTGCCTCCTATCGAAATCCTTCCATGCCGGTGAATCTCTTGGATGGCTCATTTTTCCATCTTCACTTGGAGGAGCACGGTGATGCCAAATCATTGCCTCGGCTGTTTTCTTGCACCTGAATAATCTCTGTAGCCTTTGTGTTATGGGAAAATATCGTGCTATCTTGACAGGTATATCAGGCTTCTTATCAGAATCTTTCGGCTTATACCTGGCCTCTCCGCATGTTGGACACTCTTTCAAATCTGAATTCTCTTTCCGGTACAACACGCAATTTTTAGGACATGCTTGAATCTTCTCGCACTTTAGACCCAAATCAGACATCATCTTCTGGGTTCCGTACCAGCTGTCGGGTACGTTATTTCCCGGGGTATAGAATTTTTCAAGAACGAAAGAAGTATTGTGAATGACTTGTTGCTCCATCCATTTAGGCACTTAATCTGGAAAAGTTGGACGAACCATGAGACAGTGGAATACTTCGCATTCTCATAAATTGGTTTTCTAGCATCATTCATGAAATTTTCATATTTATCCGCACGCGGTCCTTGACCGGAAGGAATGTCATCTTCGGTACGAATAGATTCACCTAGGGCAGCCTCTACCATATCCTCCATTTCTTCTGATGGAAATAAATTACCGTCTTCTCCTTCTTCCGCATTGCCGAATTCTCCTTCTTCTCCTGCCGCATTATCGTGTTCTCCTTCTTCTTCTGCCACATTACTGCATTCTCCTCCTTCCCCGTGATATTTCCAAGTTGTATAAAGTCTAGTAAACCCATATTTTACAATATGAAGCTCTGCCAATTCTACCTTCTGCCAGTACTTATTGCCACATCTATCGCACGCACAGAGAATTTTCTCTATTATGATCTTATTATGTGCGCGTGCAAATTCAATGAAAGCAGGAACTCCTGCGACAAACTTAGGTTGCATACGTTGTTGCCAATCCACATACATCCAGTCCTTAACTCTGACGTACTCATGGGCCATGTTAGACTGTATAACATATAAATTGTAGGTTATGGTGACTATATTGAGAAATATAAGAACGGGATAGTTACTGACAAAGGAGAAAATCCGTGTATATGCTTTGTGTGTGCGTTTGTCGTTGAAAAGAATAAATTATCGAACATATGTTAACCGATAGACGGGGACTAAGTGGCGCTTTTAGTTTCATATATGAGTATCGATGAGAATATGAAGGTTTCATATTATCATCGAGTATCATATATTGGTTTTAACTTAAACATCTTGAATCACTCTCTAATTATGCGTTTGTTGTGTATTCTTGTTATATGTGTGTGTTCCGGCAGTCGGGGGTAAGGCTTCTAACCCATTAAGAATGTATAGAGCGAACACCCATTCGCTTGTGCTTTTAACCGTTTCGAGTAAATTTCAGCAGCACCTCCCCGCTGTTCTCCGAGTACACTGTAATAGAATAGATAATCATTTCAAAGCTGTGAAACAACGTTGAAATGAACATCTAAACTATCTTTGTACACAGAGAACCAGCGGAAAGGTACCGACGAAATATCTCGAAACGGATGAAAACACAAATGAATGAAGGTGTTTGCTTTATACATTCCTAACTTGTCCACACAGGATAAATCTATCGGTTACCATACGATTGAATCTTCTCGTCACATAGATTATACGACGGTTGTTAGTATCGAGCTATACCGTCCGATATTTAACCACCTTCGTATAGTTCTATGTCACGACGAACATCGCACGTATGTTAACCGATAGACGGGGACTAAGTGGCGCTTTTAGTTTCATATATGAGTATCGATGAGAATATGAAGGTTTCATATTATCATCGAGTATCATATATTGGTTTTAACTTAAACATCTTGAACCACTCTCTAATTATGCGTTTGTTGTGTATTCTTGTTGTATGTGTGTGTTCCGGCTGTCGGGGGTAAGGCTTCTATCCCATTAAGAATGTATAGAGCGAACACCCATTCACTTGTGCTTTCAACCATTTCGAGTAAATTTCGGCAGCACCTTCCCGTTGTTCTCCGAGTACACTGTAATAGAATAGATAATCATTTCAAAGCTGTGAAACAGCGTTGAAATGAACATCTAATCTATCTTTGTACACGGAGAACCAGCGGAAAGGTACCGACGAAATATCTCGAAACGGATGAAAACACAAGTGAATGAAGGTGTTTGCTTTATACATTCCTAACTTGTCTACACGGGACAAATCTATCGGTTACTATACGATTGAATCTTCTCGTCGCATAGACTATACGACGGTTGTTAGTATCGAGCTATACCGTCCAATATTTAACAATCTTCGTATAGTTCTATGCCATGACGAATATCGCACGTATGTTAACCGATAGACGGGGACTAAGTGGCGCTTTTAGTTTCATATATGAGTATCGATGAGAATATGAAGGTTTCATATTATCATCGAGTATCATATATTGGTTTTAACTTGAATATCTTGAATCACTCTTTAATTATGCGTTTGTTGTGTATTCTTGTTGCATGTGTGTGTTCCGGCTGTCGGGGGTAAGGTTTCTATCCCATTAAGAATGTATAGAGTGAACACCCATTCACTTGTGCTTTCAACCGTTTCGAGTAAATTTCGGCAGTACCTCCCTGCTGTTCTCCGAGTACACTGTAATAGAATAGATAATCATTTCAAAGTTGTGAAACAACGTTGAAATGAACATCTAATCTATCTTTGTACACGGAGAACCAGCAGAAAGGTACCGACGAAATATCTCGAAACGGATGAAAACACAAGTGAATGAAAGTGTTTGCTTTATACATTCCTAACTTGTCCACATGGGACAAATATATCGGTTACCTTACGATTGAATTTTCTCGTCGCATAGACTATACGACGGTTGTTAGTATCGAGCTATACCATCTGATATTTAACAACCTTCGTATAGTTCTATGTCACGACGAACATCGCACGTATGTTAACCGATAGACGGGGACTAAGTGGCGCTTTTAGTTTCATATATGAGTATCGATAAGAATATGGAGGTTTCATATTATCATCGAGTATCATATATTGGTTTTAACTTGAATATCTTGAATCACTCTCTAATGATGCGTTTGTTGTGCAATCGTGTTGTATGTGTAACATGATTTTAAATCATTGAGATCAAAATTGATAGAACTGATCATCCACAAAGAGATTAAGGATTGACTTTTGACGGCCATATGAAGGAAAATTTTCTCCTACGTCAACCTAATAATATACCCATTATCCTCATAAATACATATATGCAGGCAGGCATGGATACATACATGCAAATATTTGAAAAATTAATATATCAACCAAAAACTATTATTGCAATGGCATTCATCTATAACAATCAACAATTAAAACTACAAATGTAGGATACTGATATCATAAAGCGTTAAACGCAACATATGAATTCACATGACTGAAACATGCATCAAAAAAATATGTTCATCCAAAAGAAAGGCCACTGTCAACAAATATAGACAAATACGTCATAAAAACAGTAACTAATTAACAAGTTGATTAGCATCTGGATCAAAAAAATGATAGGAAAAACAATTGACTATGATCTATAATGACAAGTCTATTACCATGACTCTCGACTAACAAAGGTGGCTTTTCGTCCTCGGTAGCTTGATAATTGGGATTTCGTGGCGAATAAAAATATGCATATACCGTTTGACCGGGAACTTCAATAGGAAACTCAATGAGGTCGGGTGTACTGAAGTACGCTTTGTATTTCGCTATATCAGGTGATGAAGCCCAAGCCCTAGCTACCCCCAGCCCCACCCCAACCGAACCCTAGCCTTAGCCCAGCCCTAATCCCAACCGAACCCTAGCCCCAGCTCCAGCCCAGCCCCAGCCTCACCCCAACCGAACCCGAGCCCCAGCCTCAGCCCTGCCCCAACTCCAACCGAACCCTAGACCCAGCCCCAGCCCCAGCCCCAGCCCCAACCGAACTCCAGAACCGAACCCTAACCTTAACCCTAACCGAACCCGATGCCGATGCCGATGCCGATGCCAAACCCTCACCCCTATCCGAACCTGGCCTGAACCCTAGACCTAACATCATCAAAATTAAAAATAATTTGAGATTTAATTACTAACCGGGCGCGCGGTGGAGGAGACAACAGAAATCGGTGGTCGACGACGATCGGCGAAGGTGAGGACGAGGCGCGGGAAGTCGACGAAGGTGTGGGGACGACCGACGAAGATGGCGACGAGGCGCGGGAATAGACGATATGAGGCGCGGGAGTGAGAGAGAGAAGTTTTGGGAACGATGAATGACTTTTTGTGCTTTTTTTTATTATTAATAACCTATTTATATGCCTCTACGGACATAACCGTAGGTCCACCCTTTGCGGCTCCGTAGGGTCAAATAAAAAATTAGAACGTAAGGCACCGTAGGGACAACGATGTGGCCTTACGGATAAATCCGTAGGGGCAAGAAATATTTGCCCCTACGGATTCCTGAGTCCGTAGGGGCAACCCCATATTGTAGTAGTGTAATGTTGACTTAAAACTTGATAAACACACTTGATTTATATAAATATAAATATAATTAAGATAAAAACTAAACCTAAAATTATAAATCATAAATTGAAAGGAATACTATTTATTATTTACTCATGTAATCACTCGTAAATGCAAAAAGAACAATACCCATATCACCATTATCCCCATTTTAGCAGCTGCCGAATTTCCAAGACTAACTCTCCTCAACTCTGGTTCCATTTATAAGCAAAATCGAATAAATGTCAAGTAGCATAACAATTGAAAGTACAAAAATAAAAATATATGCAACATGCCATATATTTTACAAGAAATTCCGAACTTTTATATTACAGCTATTGATATCTTGTTCTTTGTTGTCATCAATCGAACATATATATAGCTCGAACAACATCCGCAGCAATAGTAAAAGAACATAGTATGTCCATTATAAAATCTAAATTTATGATTAAGAGAATTAGATTTATTAGTGATTGCCTACAAAATGCAACGGTACCATCTGGTACCATCTCGTCAAACTTCTCAAACTCCACTGCTGGTTGAAAAAAGATTTCTTGAAATATGTGTTCTTTACCTTCCATTTTCTTAACCATGGTTCATGTATCAAACACTAGCATGTAAGGGCTGTTTATAACAAATGATTGGCAAGAATTAAAGGCATGTAATTATGGCAAAAAGCTAAACTAATTCATATTAACTAATTGTAAAATCAATTATTAAAACCAAATCAATAGCAACCCCCGTCCCCACCCACATATATATATATATATCCCCCCCCCCACCCCCCCCACCCCCCCCCCCCCCACACACATATATATATATATATATATATATATATATATATATATATATATATATATATATATATATATATTCTTATTGTAAAATTAATTATTTAAAATTATAATGGGTGTACATAGGCTAATAATAAAGGTATGATTGCATTTTATAATGGATGTCATACCAATTATTTAAAGTGTTTTTTGATATCCCCCCCTCGAAAATTGACTATTGTCAAATACCCCATCCACATATGGCTATTTATCCTAAATCCATTCGAAAATTCTCCGTCAACTAAATACCCCACTCTCGCCCGCTGCCGTAAGCTTATGTTAGGTTAAACCTTAATTATGATTACTTTTGGGTGTGTATACCTCAGATACCCTTCACAGATCTCACGACCACTGCTACAAATAGGGGTTGTCCCTACGGATTTATCCGTAGGAGCAAACCACTGCCTCTACGGATATACCTGTAGGGGTAAGAAATTACCCTGTAGATGCAAACGCCGTAGGTGCAAGTCTTAGCCTTGAACATGCCTCTACGGTCGAAAACTTGCGCCTACGGAGTAATGTATAGGTCCATATGTCCTTACGGATTAGACTGTAGGGACAAAAATGTTATTTAATTTATCGGTTTAAAAAATAAAATAGTTGTCCCTACGGAGTTATCCGTAGGGCCAACTGTTTGGACTTACGGATACATGCGTAGGTCCAGATGTGTAGGGGCAAAATATCAGGTATCCTGATATTTTGTCCCTATGGATAACTGTGTAGGGGCACGTTTATGTCCATACGGACAACTCCGTAGGGACAAGTATAACCCCTCTTACTGAGATCATAGGGGAAAAATATCAGGTATCCTTATATTTTTCCCCTACGGATAAATCCGTAGGGATAAATTAGGACCCTACGGATTAATCCGTATGGGCAATGTTGGGCCCTACGGATTAATCCGTAGGGACATATTATCAGGTTTTTTTAAAAAAAGGCTGCCTGTATTTTTCTCGTCCTGTGCACAATAATATTTAAATCATATATAAAATTAATCAACACGCAGAATATATACCGCAATATTCATAATCACATCTCACGCATAATATACAAAAGAAATCAACAAGCAGAATACGATATCAATCTAAATCAATATAAACACGCAAACACCACCAATATCAATATCGTCCAAAAATATATACAATATGTATCATATAAGTAATTACATGTTTAAAATATAAGAATCAAAAAGCTACCCTAGCTCGATCCAGCTCCACCTCTGATAAACGCCGTAATCTGGCGCGCCTGCTCCTCGGATATACCCTGAGTCAATATCTCGAGTAATGCGGAGTGTGCAGGAGTCTGAGCGGGCTGTGGAGCTGTAGGAGTGGTCTGCGCAACCGCCGCCGAGGTAGTGGCTTGCGGAGCCGCAGCTGCAGGAGTCTGAGCGGGCAGTGGAGCTATAGGAGTTGTCTGCGGAACCGCAACCGAGGTAGTGGCTTGCGGAGCCACAGCCGAAGGAGATGCATGTGGAGGCTCGGCCGATGTACCCTGTCGCGTCTGGACCTACGTGTGTAATAAACGAGTAAAAACTGTGTATTAGTCGAATTCGTATCATTATCAAGATATTGGGAAACCCCAATGTATGTATACTTAGGGACTAATAAAAAGAACCCACATTGAGTACCGGCCTATGCTTATGATGATGCACATGTGAGTTGTGACCCTTAGGAGATGGCTTGAGTTGAACCTCCGCTAGGTTGTTAATATTGTGGGCCTAAATGAAAGATCTCAATTGATTTGTTAATTGGAGTTTTGATGAATGTTGATGTGTTATTGGGATAATCCTTATGTTTTGTAAAGAATGATCAGCTCCCTTTTCTTGGATCTCATTCTTATGCTTTTATTGGTAAAATCCAATGATAAACTTGTGTATCTTCTAGAATATATATAGAACATGTTAGGTACCATGCGTTCGTGATTAAAGGGCTAGCTCTTCAATTAGTTTATTAATGCATGGAGATATAAGATATGAGTAGAGATTTTTGTGGGTCTAATGGATATGTGCATCTCATATAATCTAATGAATGGCCAAAATGTTCAACAAAAGTGTCAACATTTTTAAAGATTTTGGTGTGATAATCTAAGGAAAGCGATCCAAAGTTCAAATCACAGTTGAAAGAATATAACATACTGCATGTTATTTCCTAACCGAGGGTCTCAAATATGGATCTCTAATGTCATTTTCTAAGGGATACAACAAAAGCACCAATCACTATGTAGCCTTGTAAAAATTTATATATGCAATACTATATCCAGTTTGGAAAACCGTAGTTTATTTTAATTAGATATGTATGTATGATTAATCAAAGCTAAGTCTACAACCAAATAAGCTCAGGCTACATACTAATATTGGATATGTTGCTATCTATAATATGACATAATATTTTACTATTAAGTAGTATACATACCAACATCTCCTTCAACTCCTGAACGGTGGCCTTCAAGTTGTCCAGTTCTTGCTGGAAACGTCGCTCATTGGAGACGGAGGAAGTAACCGCCGGAGTGGAGTCCAATCTCATATAGGCCCTGCTAGGACCCAGTCCCCGGCCTCTCTCCCAACCTCCGTGGTGCCCTTCGTGTGCGGCGTCTAGGACTGGGGTCAGCAGTATCGGATCGTTCTGTCCAGTAAAATCGATCCCCAATGCCTCCGCCTGCTCAACTACTCACTCCTACACCCATATTAACCAGTAAAATATAAGTACATCATTTAAATTTGAACCTTTTCAAAACAAAAATTTCAAATAGGGGTTGAATAAATATTAACACTTACGCAATACTCCTGGGTAGCGGTGTCGGGGTATCGAAGCTCGCCCGTGACGGGATCTGTCGAGGTGCCGTGGACGGCAAGATACGCGGACAGCACGCTCGGTGTACCACCCTGCGCCAGGGTCTGAGCTCTCTGCAATATTAGAAAATAATTCTTAATATTAGATATATTAGAAAATAACTCTTAATATTACATTATATTACAAAGGCCGGTCTATTGTAATTTACCGATAACTCCATAGCACGAGTAATATTCCTCGAGCCACCTATATAAGTGGGGTGACCCCTCTTCGTCGACTTCCTATTTTCTTTATTTTGATCGACCTGTTTCCGCACAACACATTCAGATTTAGTTTTCTAATTAAGCAACACAAAAAAATAAATTATATACTAAACAAAGAATTACATTTAAAATACATACCTGTTTGCGTTGAGAGTCGAAATATTGGTACAATAGAGGCCATGTATCTATGTCGACTCTCGCAAAGGCCGGAGTAGATAGGAGGGCCGCTCTCTCTGCCTCAGGGGTCGCCATACATAGGAAATAGCAGTCGGTTTTCAGCTCATTCCTGTTGTATCGGACCTTCATCTGCATGTTCTTCATCAGGCCATTGTACAGAGCGTGAAGATCGAGCACCCTCCCAGGGCGATCAGGGTCGGGTACAGGCCATTGGTTTTAACTTGAATATCTTGAATCACTCTCTAATAATGCGTTTGTTGTGTATTCTTGTTGTATGTGTGTGTTTCGGCTGTCGGGGGTAAGGCTTCTATCCCATTAAGAATATATAGAGTGAACACCCATTCGCTTGTGCTTTCAACCGTTTCGAGTAAATTTCGGCAGCACCTCTTCGCTGTTCTCCGAGTACATTGTAATAGAATAGATAATCATTTCAAAGCTGTGAAACAACGTTGAAATGAACATCTAATCTATCTTTGTATACGGATAACCAGCGGAAAGGTACCGACGAAATATCTCGAAACGGATGAAAACACAAGTGAATGAAGGTGTTTGCTTTATACATTCCTAAGTTGTCCACACGGGACAAATCTATCGGTTATCATACGATTGAATCTTCTCGTCATATAGACTACACGACGGTTGTTAGTATCGAGCTATACCGTCCGATATTTAACAACCTTCGTATAGTTCTATGTTACGACGAACATCGAACGTATGTTAACCGATAGACGGGGACTAAGTGGCGCTTTGAGTTTCATATATGAGTATCGACGAGAATATGAAATTTTTATATTATCATCGAGTATTATATATTGGTTTTAACTTAAACATCTTGAATCACTCTCTAATGATACGTTTGTTGTGTATTTTTGTTGTATGTGTGTGTTTCGGCTGTCAGGGGTAAGGCTTTAATCCCATTAAGAATGTATAGAGCGAACACCCATTCGCTTGTGCTTTCAACCGTTTCGAGTAAATTTCGGCAGCACCTCCCCGCTGTTCTCCAAGTACACTGTAATAGAATAGATAATCATTTCAAAGCTGTGAAACAACGTTGAAATGAACATCTAATTTATCTTTATACACGGAGAACCAGCGGAAAGGTACCGACGAAATATCTCGAAACGGATGAAAACACAAGTGAATGAAGGTGTTTGCTTTATACATTCCTAAGTTGTCCACACGGGACAAATCTATCGGTTAGCATACGATTGAATCTTCTCGTCACATAGACTACACGATGGTTGTTAGTATCGAGCTATACCGTCCGATATTTAACAACCTTCTTATAGTTCTATGTCACGACGAACATCGAACGTATGTTAACCGATAGACGGGGACTAAGTGGCACTTTGAGTTTCATATATGAGTATCGACGAGAATATGAAAGTTTCATATTATCATCGAGTATCATATATTGGTTTTAACTTGAACATCTTGAATCACTCTCTAATGATGCGTTTGCTGTGTATTCTTGTTGTATGTGTGTGTTTCGGCTGTCGGGGGTAAGGCTTCTATCCCATTAAGAATGTATAGAGCGAACACCCATTCGCTTGTGTTTTCAACCGTTTCGAGTAAATTTCGGCAGCACCTCCCCGCTGTTCTCCGAGTACACTGTAATAGAATAGATAGTCATTTCAAAGCTGTGAAACAACGTTGAAATGAACATCTAATCTATCTTTGTACACGGAGAACCAGCGGAAAGGTACCGACGAAATATCTCGAAACGGATGAAAACACAAGTAAATGAAGGTGTTTGCTTTATACATTCCTAACTTGTCCACACGGGAAAAATCTATCGGTTATCATACGATTGAATCTTCTCATCACATAGACTACACGATGGTTGTTAGTATCGAGCTATACCGTCCGATATTTAACAATTTTCGTATAGTTCTATGTCACGACGAACATCGAACGTTTGTTAACCGATAGACGGGGACTAAGTGACAATTTGAGTTTCATATATGAGTATCATGAGAATATGAAAGTTTCATATTATCATCGAGTATCATATATTGGTTTTAACTTGAACATCTTGAATCACTTTCTAATGATGCGTTTGTTGTGTATTCTTGTTGTATGTGTGTGTTTCGGCTGTCGGGGGTAAGGCTTCTATCCCATTAAGAATGTATAGAGCGAACACCCATTCGCTTATGTTTCCAACCGTTTCGAGTAAATTTCGGCAGCACCTCCCCGCTGTTCTCCGAGTACACTGTAATAGAATAGATAATCATTTCAAAGCTGTGAAATAACGTTGAAATGAACATCTAATCTATCTTTGTACATGGAGAACCAGCGGAAAAGTACCGAAGAAATATCTCGAAACGGATGAAAACACAAGTGAATGAAGGTGTTTACTTTATACATTCCTAACTTGTCAACATGGGAAAAATCTATCGGTTATCATACGATTGAATCTTCTCGTCACATAGTATACACGACGGTTGTTAGTATCGAGTTATATCGTCCGATATTTAACAACCTTCGTATAGTTTTATGTCACGACGAATATCGAACGTATGTTAACCGATAGACGGGGACTAAGTGGCGCTTTGAATTTCATATATGAGTATCGATGAGAATATGAAAGTTTCATATTATTATCAAATATCATATATTGGTTTTAATTTGAAAAACGTGCCGTTAAAACAAATTATTGTTCTCCACCTTGCACTCTCTTAACAATGGTACATGCATTAAACAACATGTAAGAGCTATCTATAACAACTCTAAACTTTCACCTGTTGGGTTCAACAAAAAGGTTTTTGTTATAACAAACACAACTTTTCTCAATTTTTTTGGAGACATAAATGAAGGATAAAATAGATTTCAGATGGTGATAAAAATAGCAAATTCTTTCATTGTTGGGTCAATATCAGAAGATGTCAAAACAGAATTACAAAGTTGCAAAATGTAGAAGGCATTTGTTTTGAGGAGCATAAACAGATTGTTCATATGGTAACTTCTCATTCTGAAAAAGCTTTTACTTCACAAAATATAAATGCAAAATTTGATTGCAGACATATCATTTCTAATATGATTTCAGATGTTGAAAATAAAATACTTAATGATATTCCTTTTATTGAAGAGCTACACAGTTGTATTAAGAATATTGATCTAAATAGTGCTCCTGGTCCTGATGGGTTCTCTGACAAGTTCTATTTGGCTGCGTGGCAGATTATTAGTGAAGATCTTTTGGAAGCTGGGAAATATTTTTTCAAACATAAAGTGGTGCCCAAGGCTGTTAATTCTACTCTCGTTTGTCTTATTCCCAAAAAGGCAAACTGTCGCTCCATCATCAATTATAGGCCTATAAACCTTTGTAATTTTCTATACAAAATTTTCATTATCCCCAACCCTAGCCCCAGCCCTACCCCAGCCGAACCCCAATCTTAACCCTATGAGATAGTTGGATCCCGATACCCGCTGCGAGTAAGAGTTACTCATGAGAGAATTTTACACAGGACAATTAGCCGATCAAGTAGGTGTCTAGAAAGGTGTTTACGGGGTTATGCCTTTGGGAAAACGAGGTTTATTTTAATTAGGTCCGTGCGAAAGCACGGGAAACCTCCCTCAAAGTACCAACACTAGCTTGGCTGAAAGATTGGCAAACTTGTAAGGTGTAATTAATCCCGGCTAGTCTTTCCTTTTAGGGTTTGAAGGAAGATTTGATAAAAACAGTGGGAGACATTCTGATTAGATAATAACCAATCTAATCTTGCAAGAGTATACGCTAAAGTGTTTTCTTCTCTCTCTCTCCAGGTAGCGACCATGTCAGGCCTTAATCAAGATAATATGGATGTATTGACTGAACCCGCTTATTATACTGAGCAGGGGAACGTTGGTCCCGTTCTTTCTTATAAGTGTTATAAGACTGAGCAGGAAATAGGAGAATATCTGGATTCTCACGCCGCCCAAACGAAGAACAAGCATATTGATGCATCTTTTTCGGGTGTGTTAGTTATCGAGAACTGTTTCTCAGTTCACTCTACGTCCTGGGTATTAGATACCGGATCGGGATCCCACATATGTAATATGTTGCATGGGCTACGTAAAGATAGAGAACTGGGAATGGGTGATCATTCCGTAAGAGTAGGGAATGGTGCAGATGTTGCAGCCAAGGCTGTTGGCGAATATCACCTTGTGTTACCAAATGGTAATACATTGGTTCTGAACGAGTGCTATTACATTCTGACCCCGATATGCAATATTATATCAGTTTCTTTATTGAATAAAGAAGGATATAATTTTGTAGTACAGGATAATATTATGAACATATTCCTGAATCAAAAGTTGATAGTATCAGGATCGTTAAATAATGGCATATACGTTCTCAACCAAACTAAAGTGCTTAATGTACAAAACACACAAAAGAGGAAGAGTTCAGAAATGAACGAATCTTTCTTGTGGCATTGTAGACTAGATCATATTAATGCGACACGGCTAGCTAAGTTACATAAGGATGGATATTTGAATCCGTTCGAATTTTCATTTTATGACACTTGCCAGTCATGTCTTAAAGGAAAAATGACCAAAACTCCGTTTAATGGACACGGAGTAAGAGTTACAGAACCCTTGGGGCTGATACATAGTGATGTATGTGGACCTATGCCTACACATGCCAGGAACGGTTCTTCCTACTTCAGTACATTCACTGAAGATTGTTCATATCATAATTTTTCATTATTATATTTCCCATTCTTATTCATTTTACAAATAAACAGGTGCTTTTGACTTATGTCTGCTACATTATTGCAGGTTATAGGTTCTCAGAACAAAAACAGTGAAAAAGATAAAAAGACGACATAAAAGTGAGACTACGACCAACAAATGGAAAGATCTTGATCATGCCTACAGTTTGAAGACTAAACGAAGATCAATGAACAAGTTCACAAAGTACAAAGGCAGTGCAAGGTTCAAGACTTCGACACGAAGCAAACGGTAAAGTCCACGACATCATTCACTGTGGAAATCTGGAAGAAATCTAGAAGCCAATCTGAGAAAACAACTGAAGAAAATAGAAGGAAAAATGCAACAGAAGAATACCTAGAAACATGAGCCCGCAAGCCCACTACTTGGCCGATAAACCGCGGCCAAACCTTGCTCTTGGCCGCGGATCCGCGGCCATGTGTCGCCCGTGTCGGTGGAAAAATCCTGTGGTCACTGGCGGTGCGTTGACTAGTTCTTTTCTTAGGGGGTAAACTTGTAATTGCAGATATGACGCGATTGTAAACCTAGGGTTTCTATATTCTATAAATAGAAACCCTAAAACCTGTTTTAGGTTATGCCTCTTCTTGTGCCTCATTTCATCTATCTAAATTCAGATCTATAAATTTCTGTAAAGAAGGAAGAGAGCATCAAATAAAAATTAGGAGTAAGTTTTCTTTTCATTGCCCTAGTTCAATTTTATTTCCATGCCCTAGGTAATTTCTTTCTTGCCCTAGTATAGATCTTTATTATTTGCCCTAGTTAGATAATTAGAAAATGTTTTTCAATTCCCTAATGAGTGAGTAGTCTCCTCGCTTGTTAGGGTTAGATTTGGGGAAGGCTTGAGAGATGAAGATCTCTCACCCCTTTCTTGCCCATCACACGTTTTTATAGGACTCTATGCATACATGCACACCCCGCTCCCTACGGCACCCTATCCCATGAGGTAGCAGTGATACCGTAGTATAAAGGACCGGTTGCGCGTGTTTTCTATGGAGGTTAGGGTAAGGATTAAGAAAGGAAGGACAAGAACCTAGAGGAAGAAACATCGTTTCTTCCCGATGGTACTAATACGCTTTATTAATTATTACCGTAACACCTTATAGATCTTAAATAGGGCATAGAAAGCGGTGAGGAATATTGATTTTCCAAACTTAACCTAAACCTAGCCCTAGCAAGATTCTAATCTTAGTGTAGATCAACTTTAGTTTTTAGATTTAATCAATCCGACACCAATCGTAATTAACTCGTTAGAACAATTAGGAGATACACAAAATCCCTGTGGACCGACCCGTACTCACCGGCTAGCTACCAAGCGACGCCGTTCTTGATTGCGGTTATAAATTATTCGTTGAACAAATCAAATAGCGCCGTTGCTGGGGATGGCGTTGTTATTCTCTTTTTGTAATTTCGGATTAATATAAAATTGAAAAATCATAAAAACTGAAAAATAATTAAAAAAAATATAAAAAAGTTATCATCTTGTTATTTTGAAGGGTATTTTCATTTGAATTGTGCAGGATCGAAGAACAAATTCAGATCTGGAAAAACCCAGAGGGCAAAACAGAAAATAGCAGATCTGAACAAACAGAGGAGGACCGTAACAGACAACAGAAGAAGTTTGGAGGCCTGAGTCAACCTTCTGACCGCGGAACCGCGGCCAAAAGGGGTCATTGACCGCGCTTCCGCCGCGCCTTGCTGACGTCATCATTCCAAAATTCCTCTGTAAGTTTTCCTAAAAAAAAAATCCTGCAGAATTCTTTGCGCCAAAAAATTTCTCCCCTTCCAATAACTTGATCTTGTGCAGGATTCTTTGCGCCGCGCTAAAAAATTGTTTGCAAGTGTTTGATTGTGTTTACTGCTTTGCATTCTTTAATTTGACTTTAAGGGGCTTTTACACCAATCCAGATTGGGTGGGGATTTCATTACCCTTCCCAGGACCCCAAAAATCACATAAGGCATATTGCATTGACCATAAATTAATTAAAAAAAGATTAGACTCAGCCCTAAGGACTTCGCGCTCAATAGAACAAATGAATAGTTGTAGGCATCGACCGTTGATCCTAACCTGACTTTGTGGTGCCTAGGCTAGACAGGTAGTGAAAGGTAACTTTAAAAGGCTCGTCTCACGGTGATTTGTGAGCGGATCCCTCCTTTCTCTACTTGTGCTTACCTGGTCACAATTGGCGGTGAAGAGGCGGTTTGAGGTCCTACTTCTTGCCCTTTGGAACAGTTAGGAGCTGTTTAGCTGACCTAGGTGACCCTAGATTTAGGCCTGATTGTGCATTTGTGGTTAAACGTGTGTCTAAGCCTTTTATTGAAAATCTTTTTTGCAAAAAGCTCACATAAAAAAAAACACAAAAAGAAAAAAGGAATTTTTTTTTTACAAAAACTTGCAACTTGTCGCTAAGAAATCCATGCACCCCACTTGCACTCACATTCTTTTTCTTCACCTTCTTACATCATGGGTACCCTACCTCCCAAAACTCTTGCCGAACTTTGGTATCCTCATCCAAACATTGCTTCATACGCGAATTGTTTTGGTAGAATTACGGACGACCCCTCCATACCCAAAATTTCTTTGAAAGATAGAATAGAAGCGTCTAGGAGAAACAGTTCGACTCCGCAATTCACTTTGTATCAACCATTTCAACCTTCACCACCTTCTTATGTTGATACTACTTTTTCGAGTCTTGTTGTAACTCCGAAACCCATATCTATAGCTGAACATATTGAACAATCTCGTAACCGATCTTTCACTCCTTTCAACACTTCTAGTTTTTGGGATCAACAAGTCCATTCAAATTTTTATCCAAATGTTGATCCTACTCCTGTCCAACTATTCAATTCCTACCAGTCCTACCCGACTTTCACACCTTCTCTAGACATTGATTCTACACAACCATTTGGGAGTTTTACGTATCCAAACAACCTTGAATGTTTTACTGAAACCCCTTCACAACCCATGTCTAGTCTAGAATAGTCGTTGGAAGCTTATATGGTAGCGACAAACCAAATGATGAGGAATGTGGATGCGTCCATGGCCGCCCTTATACAACCTAGTGACTCGGTAGCTAGTTTCCAAGTAGCTCCAAATTTTCTAATGTATGATGAGGCGGTTGGACAGAGTAAGAATTTGAGTGGTGAGAGTGAGTTCTACACACTTCCAAATCAAACCTACCCATACTCAACTGAATCCCACAACTCTGGTTTTCAAACAAGTGTCCCAAATGATTCACCAGTTGAAAATAAAACGTTTAATGAGTTGTGCGGCTTTGTAGTGCTTGATTTGCCAGAATGTGAAGGGTCCCTTTCGAGTGAAAACATCACCAATCCTTTTGACCTCTACACCTCCAATCTAGAACCTGAATTGATAAATATCCATGCTTTTGATGAGGTGTCAGAAAAAATTGATTTTCACTTGATTGGGGATATTGACGCCGGGAATATTTTGGATGATGAACCCGTAGATTTGACTGAAATTTTATCTCCAATTCATCATCCCGAGTTATTAAATGTTTCTCCCGAACCTCATATGCATCTTGATTTTGATGATAATTGCATGGATGAGAAAACCTTTGAGGAGAATTATGAGGATAGTATTGATGAGAGTATTGAGGATGAACCATTTTTGTTTGATGTGTCGGATTTTCCAATTCATCCTCCTGAACCTTTAACTGTTATACTTCCTAAATCACCCCCCTCCTTTCCATCGTTCCGACCACGCAAAAGATCAAGCTTGAGGACTGTGAGCTTGAAAAATTTCTGTTTAATCACAACAGTTTTGACGCCACTAGTGCGTTTCTCTTTGAATCTGATACAGTTCTCACAGCTGATAACGATTACGAGTGTTTCACTTTTTCGGACGATTTTGAAGACTCACGGCCCGAGTTTGAGTCCTTTGAATTTTCAGATGAGTTAGTTGAACCATCAGACTCGGTTGCTTACAGTCATTTCGAACCATTGATGGAATCCTTCAAGTTCGAGACAGATTACTTAGGTGAGAATAGGACTATCCTTAAATCACCCTCTTTCGTCCTTCCAATCATTTTGACCGCGCAAGAATCCGTCGCGTTTCCATTTTCAATGGATGATTTACCAAGTTCAACGTGCCCATGTTTTCTCGCGAATCTTGAGGGATTTGACCCCATTTCTCGACGGGTTGATAAATTAGCACAATCGCTTTTAACACATCGGTCATCACAATTTACGCTAATTTATTCACTCAATTTACACCCTCAAGTTCGTGCTACACTTCTTTCTCTCTTCCGCCATTCTTCTCCTCCACCGAGACCATATTCCACCCTTCTTCCCATACGGTCTCATGTGTTTCTCAACTCCTTTCTCTACATTCCATTCTTCCACCAACCCCACCATTATGAAGATAAAATTTTTGAATGGTTGGTGTTAACCTTTGGCATGTGTAAGGCCTTGTATAGTTTGATTTTTCTCCTCCCTAACTCGGAACTTTAACGTTTAAACAGTGGAAACACTGTCTCACTTAAGTTTGGGGGAGACCTTTTTGTATATATATATATATATATATATATATATTTCTTTTAACAATAAAAAAATAAAATTTAAAAAAAAATAAAAATAAACAGGGGAGCGCCGACAATTTTGACCCTCTTGGTA
The DNA here is from genome assembly GCA_030015575.1 of Agapanthus africanus. Lineage (NCBI taxonomy): Eukaryota > Viridiplantae > Streptophyta > Magnoliopsida > Asparagales > Amaryllidaceae > Agapanthus > Agapanthus africanus. Next base: position 810,540,950 of record CM057340.1, on the reverse strand, counting down.
TGGCATGACAGTGAGGACACTGTCAAGTTTAAATTTGAGGGTATGCTCGGTAAGGCTTCTGTTCAGACCATAATATTGCATTATTCATTCTCCTATTCTTATTCTTTTTATGAATAAACATGTACTCTTGACGCACGTTTGTTGCATGTTACAGGATACAGGGCTTGGACGCGAATACAGTGAAAAAGACGAAAGTTGATACAGAAAAAGGAATTTTTGACCAACAAGTAGACGGATCCTAGTCAAGTCTAGTTGAAGAACAGTGCAAGGTCCAAAATGTCAAGTGAACGGTTAAAAGATCGCTACAAGTATTCACTGAAACATCTGGAGGAGAATAAGAAGCCAAACAGAGAAAATACATATAAAAATACAGAGCCCAAGAACCCCTGAACCAAGCCCAAAAAGTGCAGGGCCCAACTCCATTCTTTGGCCGCGGAACCGCGGCCAAACCCAGCCTGGTGCCGCGGTTCCGCGGCCATATAGAGCGCACGTCGGTGGATTTTTGGCGTGTCGATGCGACGGTGCAGGTGTTGGGATTTTTAGGGGTCAAATCTGTAATTTCACATGTTCGAGAGTCTGTAACCCTAGTTTTCATGTTTTCCTATAAATTGTATTCCCAGATCTGTAAAAACCTATGCCTCTTTTCAATCAATAAAATTCAGACTTTCTGGGAGTTTATTCAGATCTGTTCTTCTTGCTTGGAGGGAGCCATCGAATTAGTAAGTAATTTTGTTTCCGTTCCTTTAATTAAAATGTTTTCTCATCCCCTAATGAGCGAGTAATCTCCTCGCTTTTTAGGGTTAGCCTTAGGGAAAGGGTTGAGAGATGAGATCTCTCACCCCTTTCAATGCCACATTCACTTAAGAGTTAGAACTCCATGCATGCACGCACAACCGCTCCCTACGGCATCCTACCCCTCGAGGTAACGATGAACCGTAGTATAAAGGGCCGGTTGCGCGTGTTTTCCATGGGGGTTAGGGTAATTATCAACGAAGGAAGGATGCGAATCTAGAGGAAGAAACATCTTCCCAAAAGATTCGGACCCACTTTATTGATAATTACCGTAACATCTAATAGATCTAAAAAAGAAGGCATTGAAAGCGGTGAAGAAAAACGTTAATCTCCAAAACTTCCCCTAAGCCTAACCCTCGCAAGACTTTTAATTAGATTAATTAGATCCAGTTTTCATAGATTTTTATAAACCAACCAAACGACACTTTGAATTAACTCGTTAAAACACATAAAAGAAATTTACCCGTCTCTGTGGATCAACCCGTACTCACCGGCTAGCTGCGAAGCGACGCCGTTTCTGATTGCGGTAAACTTATATTTTTGACACTAATCAAATGGCGCCGCTGCCGGGGATGGCGTAATATTTTTTTTTTGTTAATTTTCGGGTTGATATAAATTATAAAAATTATAAAAATCTGAAAATATAAAAAATACAAAAATTATCAATTTTGATCTGTTTGAAGGGTTTGTTGTTTGAATCTTGCAGGAATAGTGAAGGATTGCGAATCTGGAATTTTACAGAGGGTCGAAACAGAAAGGTGAGCATAAGAACAGAGAGGAATTGTAAGCGTAGAACAGTACAAAAATTTTCAGACCCTGATTCCCTCAAAGGACCGCGCTTCCGCCGTAGAAACGTGCCCTATGCCGCGGTTCCGCGCTCTGACTGCCACGTCAGCGCATTAAATTTTGTGGGTTTGATCCTCATTCTCCCCTCTGTAACCTACAATATATCCACTGTAAAAAAATTTCTGCAGGAATTCTTTGCGCTAAAAAAATCTTCTCTCCCCTTCTAAATAACAGATTTTCTGCAGGTTTCTTTGCGCCGCGCTAAAAATTGATTGCAAGTGAAATTTTACTGTTTTGCATAATTTAACCGGACTCTAAGGGGCTAATTGACCAAACTCAGATTGGGTGGGGATTTTATCACCCTTCCCAGGACCCCAGAAAACACCTAAAGCATGTGCATTGACCACAATTAATTAAAAAAGACTAGACTCATACCTAAGGACATCGAGCTCAATAGGAAAAGGACTAGTATAGGCATCGGCCGTTTATCCTAACCGACATTGCGGTGTCTAGGCTAGTGGTTATTAATTAGGCCCACTGTAGTGGTGGTTCCTTCCTACTTACCTGGCCGTATTTATCCGTGAAGAGGCGGTTTGAGGTCCTATTTCTAGCCCTAGTTAGGAGCTGTCTAGCAGACCTAGTCGACCCTAGATCTAGGCCTGATTGTGCATGTGTGGTTGATACATTTATGTCACGAGTCCCATTTCAAAAATCCCTTTGCAAAACTCACACAAAAATAAAAAAATATAATTCTTTTCAAAAACTTGCAACTTGCCGCTAAAAAAAAAAACTTGCAACTCACTTTCTCTCACTTCTTCTCATTGACGTTATCTTACCCCCACATTCTGTTTTTCTATTTTTTCTGACTACACTACTCCTTTAGTGTATGTCACATTGGACTAGGGATACTAACGCCCGATTAGTCCGTGTTTCGTTGGTACCGACCGACGAACCCTTCGACGAACCCTTCGTCGACATTCCGTCCATTTCCTTACCTCCACCTTCAAATTCTTCTTTCGAAGGTATGTCGGGATTCGACCCCAACGATACCTTACCGACGGGAATGATTCCACCTCAGTTAGGTGCGAATAACCCGAATCTTCCGCCTGTTGTAGCGCCCGCACGAGTTGCGCTCCAGGATCTCTTCTACCCCATCCGCACTTCTTTACCCACATGTCTTTCACCCCCACCGGCGAATGTGGATAATTTTGAAATAAAACCACATTTCATCAATATGCTGCCAAAATTTCATGGTTTGGAATCCGAAGATGCATATATTTTTATTAATAAATTCCAAAATGTGTGCGCCATGATGAAAACAACCCAATTAAGTGATGACGCTATAAGACTAAGGGTCATTCCTTTTACCTTATGTGACCTAGCCGAGAAGTGGCTATACAGCACCGCATCACATTCTATTAGAAATTGGGACGAGTTTGTAAGAGCTTTTCTGAAAAAGTTCTATCCTCATCACAAAACTGCTAGAATCCGTAACGAGATTATACAATTTTCACAGCTTCCTTCCGAACCATTTTGGAAGTGCTTTAAGAGATTTAAAGACCTACTCGTTCAATGCCCTCATCATGGGATCGAAAGTTGGCAACTTTGCCAAACATTATACGAGGGATTGAACGCAGCAATGAAGCAGTTGCTAGAAACAATATGTCAAGGTCATTTTCTCTCCAAGTCTAGTGATGAAGCGTGGCAGTTTCTTGAAGACCTTAGTGAGCAAACAATTCAGTGGGAGAGTACCAAGACCACATCATCTTCTTCTGTTGGTCAATCTAGGGCAAGCATACATCAAATAGATATGTCGATTGCTATGAAGGCCGAGATGGCCTCACTTATGAAAAAGCTAGAAGCCATTGAGACCAAAATCTCATCGTCTTCTCCTGCCCCTACTCTACCCACACGAACTGTTTGTGCTTGTTGTGCGAATCCATCGTATCTAACCGAAGAGTGTCCTTATAATGCATCTATTCAAGGACAGGATCAGGTCAATACTGCATTTCAGCAACGACAAAGAAATGATCCGTACTCTTCGACATACAATCCGGGGTGGAGGAGTCACCCGAATTTCGCTTGGAACCAAAATCAACAAGTCCAAGGAAATAATAATTTTCAAAGACCTCCTCCTCCACAACAACAACAAGCACCTTTACAAACTCAAAACCAGCAACCTTTCCAACAACAACCTTATACAAATCAAACGAACAATTTGGTTCAACCAAATGATGATAAGGTTATCTCGCTCGAAAAAAGTCTAGATGCATTTCTCAAGCAATCTACTGAATCCGCAGCAAGATTTGAAAATTATGTTCAATCTTTGATGACTAATAATGCTTCACACGATCAAAGTATCAAATCTATTGAGGCACAAATTGCACAATTAACTGCTGCGTTGAGCGAAAGAGAAAAGGGAAAGCTTCCATCTCAACCATTGCCAAATCCCGGTCACACACAAAACGCATATCACAATCACAATGTAAATGCGGTGACCACGTTGAGATCCGGAAGAGAGTTGCAAAATAATGTGGGAACTCATGATGACATCCCCGCCGGTGGTTCTTCTTCTTCTTCTTTTTCTTCGTCTTCTCCATCATCACCTTCCCCTCCTTCATTTTCTTCACCTTCTTCTTCACCTTTTTCTTTAGAGCCTATTCTCCACCCTTCACATGGCTCTACTTCTTCCAGCTCGAACGGACCCATTTCTCACAACATGAACACATCTACACCGGGATCCGTTCCTACTCCACATTCTACTCCACAGACATTTGTCTCAACGAATTTTCAAAATGCTCCATTTCCAAACAGGTTAAGTCCGAATAAACCAACTGCACAGGTGGAGAAGATTGTGGAGATATTTAAGCAGGTTAGCATAAATATACCTCTCTTGGATGCAATCCAACAAGTCCCTTCATACGCGAAAATCTTAAAGGGATTATGCACCTCGAAGAGAAAGGCATCTCAAGTACCCAAGAAAGTGCTAGTGGCTAGTGCAGTGAGCAATGCTATTATTCACCATCAAACCTTACCCCAAAAACGAAAGGACCCCGGCTGTCCTACGATTTCCATCACAATTGGGGATAAGAAAATTAATCGAGCACTTTTAGATCTTGGCTCTAGTGTTAACCTGATTCCCTACTCCGTGTACGAACAATTAGGGGTTGGAGAGTTGAAACCCACTCGTTGCACTCTCCAAATGGCTGATCGATCAATCACCCATCCAAGGGGTCAGCTAGAGGATGTGTTGATCAAAGTTGGGGAGTTCATATTCCCCGTTGATTTTATTGTTATGGATACACAACCTGTTGCTAATCCAAGAAACCAAATTCCGGTGATTCTCGGTCGACCATTTTTGGCCACTTCGAATGCCGTAATAAATTGTCGCAATGGCTCCATGACTCTATCCTTTGGGAAAATGTCTAGTGAGTTCAATATTTATAAGATGGGAAGTCTGCCCCCCGTACCAAAAACTAGTACACGAGAAGTTTGCTCTATTCACAAAATCACGCAGGAGGACTGCGAGCTTGAAAGATTCTTGTTTGATGAAAACAGTTTTGACGCCACTAGTGCGTCCCTCCTTGAGCCTACCACCGTTGACACAACCGATGTTGATTATGAATGTTTCACTTTTTTGGATGATGACGACTCACAGCCCGAATATGAGCGTTTGAATTTTTGGATGAGTCAGTCGAGCCATCAGAATCGGTTGTCTGCAGTGATTTCGAACCTGTGTTGGAGTCCTTTGAGTTTGAGGTAGATTCCGAAATGATTCTTTCGCCTCCGAAACTCGAACTCACGCCCTTGCCGTCTCACCTTAGATATGCTTACATAGGTGAGAATGAGACTTTTCCCATTATCATATCGGTCTCTTTTGCCCTCGAGCAAGAGAACGCCCTCTTAATGGTCTTACGAGATAGGCGGCAAGTTTTCGATTGGACTACGGCGGACATCGAGGAGATAAGTTCCCTTATAATTGAATATCATATGCAATTGATGGATGATACCAAGTCAATAGAGGACCCACAGGAACATCTTGGGGGTATTGTGGTGAGTCAACCTCCTTTAGAAGTTGAAATACCCCCATTTCTTTTAATAAGTTACGAGAATGCCAATCCTCCACTGATTGCTGATTATTTACATTCTCGTTTTGATATATAACCATCGCCTATATATTTACCTCCACACCTCCCTTACCACTACTTCTATCTTTCCCAATTCTTTGCGGATCGCTACAACTTATTCTTTCACCAACCAATACTCTTTACTGATAAAATTTTCAACTGGTTGGTGTTGGTCTATGCAAAGTTTGGCGGTAATGTCTAACATAGTTTAAATGAAGTTTGGGGGAGGGCCTTTTTGTATATATTTTTGTTTTTCTTAGCAATAAAAAATTTTGTAAATGAATAAACAGGGAAGTGCCGGTATTTTGACCCTCTTAGTTTAGTATGACAGTGAGGATACTGTCAAGTTCAAGTTTGGGGGTATGCTCAGTACGTCTTCTTCCTTCGCATTCATTTGTACATATTTTTGCATTTGCATACTTATTTGGAAACCCATAAAAATTGAAAAATTTCGAAAATTATAAAAAAATATTGTATTCAATTTTGGCTAATTGACTTGAGTTTGACAAATAGGTTAACTAGCTAGGAACAACTAGATCTTAGACTTAGTGAATTAAAAACCCTAAAAATAACATTCCTTAAAGTTTAACGGTAGAAAGTATATGCCTTGTAGTTTATTTAGAAATAGGCAAATTTTGGGTTCACTTCTTGGGCTAAGTCAAAACGAGGGAAGTGTATTGATGTTCTTATTAGAGTATAAGTTTGAAAAATAGTTCCTAACTTAAGTCTATATTCTGAAAATGTATACCCTACAATTTGCACAATCACGCACCTTGAAACTTGGAATAGTAGAAGAGACCTTAAAATGCTCTTGTCTAAAGTCCTTAGTACAATGAAAATAAAAGAAAAAAAGTGAATAATGGAAAAAAATGGACACTGGTTTTTGTGATTACTTAAGGCTGTAAAAATTGAAAAATATTTAGCAAGGGTGCCTTATCACCTAGTGCCTTAGACCAACTGGTTTGGGAGTCACTGCTAAAGCCTTGGGTGTTGCAAAAACTAGGAAGTACGCTTTAAAGTGCTAATGCATCTTGTAATCAGTTGTTGGTACCTCAAGAAGTATTAACAGTCGCATGAGGGATGTGTAAGCGAAATTCAAAATTCACAAATTAATAAGTGCTTTGGATAATGGACGAGAGTACGATTGCTTGATTTGAATTTCCAAGTGTAGGGGTGATCTATACACACATGTGGGGATATGTGATTAGAGTTTAGATAAGAAAAAGGAATGAAAGATAGAACTTGTATCTTTAGTAGAGTTGATAGAAATTCCTAAGTAGAGATGAAACCCTAGAAGGAAGACTTAAGAGATGCCGAAAGCTAAATAAGTCTATAGAACATATATAATTTTAAGTTAAATGATGAGGAAGTGTGAAGAATATGGGTGGATAATTTACGAGTCGACGATAATAGAATTCCTTGTTAGAAAACCTAATTGGAGAACTAAAGTCGAAAAGCCGAATTGATAGGATTTTGTGGGTAGTATCTGCTGAAAACCCTCAGGAGACAACACTCCTCCTACTAGGGACACCTAGAGGTTTAACGGCTTGTTGCACGAGCTCAGTGCAATCGCGTTTCCCTGCGAAAGTGTGGTTAGGATTTTAGTGAATAAAATAATAAGTTTGCTCGAGGAAGAGCAAAAGGTAAGTTTGGGGGTATTTGTTCAGACCATAATATTGCATTATTCATTCCCCTATTCTTATTCTTTTTATGAATAAACAGGTACTCTTGACGCACGTTTGTTGCATGTTACAGGATACAGGGCTTGGACGCGAATACAGTGAAAAAGACGAAAGTTGATACAGAAAAAGGAATTTTTGACCAACAAGTAGACGGATCCTAGTCAAGTCTAGTTGAAGAACAGTGGAAGGTCCAAAATGTCAAGTGAACGGTTAAAAGATCGCTACAAGTATTCACTGAAACATCTGGAGGAGAATAAGAAGCCAAACAGAGAAAATACATATAAAAATACAGAGCCCAAGAACCCCTGAACCAAGCCCAAAAAGTGCAGGGCCCAACTCCATTCTTTGGCCGCGGAACCGCGGCCAAACCCAGCCTGGTGCCGCGGTTCCGCGGCCATATAGAGCGCACGTCGGTGGATTTTTGGCGTGTCGGTGCGACGATGCAGGTGTTGGGATTTTTAGGGGTCAAATCTGTAATTTCACATGTTCGAGAGTCTGTAACCCTAGTTTTCATGTTTTCCTATAAATTGTATTCCCAGATCTGTAAAAACCTATGCCTCTTTTCAATCAATAAAATTCAGACTTTCTGGGAGTTTATTCAGATCTGTTCTTCTTGCTTGGAGGGAGCTATCGAATTAGTAAGTAATTTTGTTTCCGTTCCTTTAATTAAAATATTTTCTCATCCCCTAATGAGCGAGTAATCTCCTCGCTTGTTAGGGTTAGCCTTAGGGAAAGGGTTGAGAGATGAGATCTCTCACCCCTTTCAATGCCACATTCACTTAAGAGTTAGAACTCCATGCATGCACGCACAACCGCTCCCTACGGCATCCTACCCCTCGAGGTAACGATGAACCGTAGTATAAAGGGCCGGTTGCGCGTGTTTTCCATGGGGGTTAGGGTAATTATCAACTAAGGAAGGATGCGAATCTAGAGGAAGAAATATCTTCCAAAAGATTCGGACCCACTTTATTGATAATTACCTAACATCTAATAGATCTAAAAAAGAAGGCATTGAAAGCGGTGAAGAAAAACGCTAATCTCCACAACTTCCCCTAAGCTTAACCCTCGCAAGACTTTTAATTAGATTAATTAGATCCAGTTTTTATAGATTTTTATAAACCAACCAAACGACACTTTGAATCAACTCGTTAAAACACATAAAAGAAATTTACCCGTCTCTGTGGATCGACCCGTACTCACCGGTTAGCTGCGAAGCGACGCCGTTTCTGATTGCGGTAAACTTATATTTTTGACACTAATCAGCTTCTTCCTTCGCATTCATGTGTATATTTTTGCATTTGCATACTTATTTTAAAACCCATAAAAATTGAAAAATTTGAAAAATTATAAAAATTAAAACATTCAATTTTGGCCTTAATTGACTAGAGTTTGCCAAATAGGTTAACTAGTTAGGAACAACTAGATCTTAGACTTAGCAAATTAAAAACCCTAAAAATAACCTTTCTTAAAATTTAATGGTAGAAAATATATGTCTTTGTAGTTTACTTAGAAATAGGCAAATTTTGAGTTCACTTCTTGGGCTAAGTCAAAATATGGGAAGAGTATTGAAATTTTTATTAAAGTATAAGTTTGAAAAATAATTCCTAAGCTTAAGTCTAGATTCTGAAAATATATACTCTACAAATTGCACAAACACGAATCTTGAAATTTGGAATAGTAGAAGAGAGCTTGAAATGCTCTTGTCTAAAGTCCTTAGTACGAAGAAAAATAAAAATACAAGTGTGAATAAAGAGATAAAAAAAATGAACACTGGTTTTTGTAATTACTTAAGACTGCATTAATAGAAAAAATATTTAGCGAGGGCGCTTCATCACCTAGTGCCTTAGACCAACTGGTTTGGGAGTCACTGCTAAAAGCCTTAGGGATTACAAGACTAGGAATTACGCTTTAAAGTGCAACCATATTTTGTAATCGGTTGTTGGTACCTCAAGAAGTATTAACGGTCGCATGAATAATGTGTGAGCGATTTCATCTAAAAATTCACCAATTGAAAAGTACTTTGGACGATGGACAAGAGTATAATAGCTTGATTTGAATTTCCAAGTGTAGGGGTGATATATACACACACGTAGGGGTATGTAATTGGGGTTTAGATAAGAGATATGAATGAAAATATGACTTATATTTTTAATAGAGATGATAAAAATTTCTAAGTTGAGATGGAACCCTAGAAGGAAAACTTGAAAGATGCCAAAAGCTAAGTAAATTCACAAGAATATATATAATCTTAAGTTAAATAATAAGGAAGTGTGAAAAATACGGATGGATAATTTATGAGTCGAAGATAATAGAATTTCTTGTTAGAAAACCTAATTGGAGAATGAAAGTCAATAGGCCGAATTGATAGGATTTTGTGGGTAGTATCCGCTGAAAACCCTCAGGAGACAACACTCCTCCTACTAGGGACACCTAGAGATTTAACGGCTTGTTGCACGAGCTCAGTGCAATCGCGTTTCCCTGCGAAATTGAGGCTAGGTCTTTTTTTCGAGAATAAAACTAGGTTTGCTCGAGGACGAGCAAAAGATAAGTTTGGGGGTATTTGTTCATATCATAATTTTGCATTATTATATTCCCCATTTTTATTCATTTTACAAATAAACAGGTGCTTTTGACCCATGTCTGCTACATAATTGCAGGTTACAGGTTCTCAGAACAAAAACAGTGAAAAAGATGAAAAGACGACACAAAAGTGAGACTACGACCAACAAATGGAAAGATCTTGATCATGCCTACAGTTTGAAGACTAAACGAAGATCAATGAACAAGTTCACAAAGTACAAAGGCAGTGCAAGGTTCAAGACTTCGACACGAAGCAAACGGTAAAGTCCACGACATTATTCACTGTGGAAATCTGGAAGAAATCTAGAAGCCAATCTGAGAAAACAACTGAAGAAAATAGAAGGAAAAATGCAACAGAAGAATACCTAGAAACATGAGCCCGCAAGCCCACTACTTGGCCGCGGAACCGTGGCCAAACCTTGCTCTTGGCCGCGGATCCGCGGCCATGTGTCGCCCGTGTCGGTGGAAAAATCCTGTGGTCGCCGGCGGAGCGTTGACTAGTTCTTTTCTTAGGGGGTAAACTTGTAATTGCAGATATGACGCGATTGTAAACCTAGGGTTTCTATGTTCTATAAATAGAAACCCTAAAACCTGTTTTAGGTTATTCCTCTTCTTGTGCCTCATTTCATCTATCTAAATTCAGATCTATAAATTTCTGTAAAGAAGGAAGAGAGCATCAAATAAAAATTAGGAGTAAGTTTTCTTTTCATTGCCCTAGTTCAATTTTATTTCCATGCCCTAGGTAATTTCTTTCTTGCCCTATTATAGATCTTTATTATTTGCCCTAGTTAGATAATTAGAAAATGTTTTTCAATTCCATAATGAGTGAGTAGTCTCCTCGCTTGTTAGGGTTAGATTTGGGGAAAGCTTGAGAGATGAAGATCTCTTACCCCTTTCTTGCCCATCACACGTTTTTATAGGACTCCATGCATACATGCACACACCGCTCCCTACGGCACCCTATCCCACGAGGTAGCAGTGATACCGTAGTATAAAGGACTGGTTGCGCGTGTTTTCCATGGAGGTTAGGGTAAGAATTAAGAAAGGAAGGACAAGAACCTAGAGGAAGAAACATCGTTTCTTCCCGATGGTACTGATACACTTTATTAATTATTACCATAATACCTCATAGATCTTAAATAGGGCATAGAAAGCGGTGAGGAATATTGATTTTCCAAACTTAACCTAAACCTAGCCCTAGCAAGATTCTAATCTTAGTGTAGATCAACTTTAGTTTTTAAATTTAATCAATCCGACACCAATCGGAATTAACTCGTTAGAACAATTAGGAGATACACAATATCCCTGTGGACCGACCCGTACTCACCGGCTAGCTACCAAGCGACGTCGTTCTTGATTGCGGTTATAAATTATTCTTTGAACCAATCAACGATCTCTCAAGATACGGACATGTGTTCCTGATGAAACACAAGTCTGAAGCTTTTGAGAAATTCAGGGAATATAAGCACGAAGTAGAGAACCGAACAGGCAAAAGTATTAAGATCCTTCGATCTGATCGAGGAGGAGAATACTTGAGCAATGAGTTCCTAGACTATCTAAAAGAGAATGGGATTATCTCTCAGCTTACTCCTCCTTATACACCACAGCACAACGGTGTATCGGAGCGGAGGAATCGCACCCTATTAGATATGGTGCGCTCTATGATGAGCACTGCCGAGTTACCTATTTCCTTCTGGGGACATGCACTGGAGACAGCTGCATACCTATTGAATCAAGTTCCATCTAAATCTGTACCTACTACACCATATGAGATATGGAGTGGGAAGAGACCATGTCTTAAACGAGTTAAGATATGGGATTGTCCGTCCTATGTCAAAAAGCAAAATCCGGATAAACTCGAGGCACGGTCAGTTCTTTGTAAGTTTGTAGGATATCCTAAACTTTCACATGGATATCTTTTCTACCACGGCGAGGAACAAAAGGTGTTTGTTTCTCGACATGCCACCTTTTTAGAAAAGGAATTTCTTGCAATAGAAATTAGTGGCGATGCGGTAGAGCTGGAAGAAGTTCTAGCAGATCCTGCTAAGTCTTGCAACCACAATCCTACTAAGTCTCATTACTTATACAATTTACAAATTTTGATTGATGGAGTTGACTATATACAATGTGAAATATAAATATAAGAGTGGGTACGATACAAATGCCCCACCTACCAATGCAAAATACCCAAATGAAGCTATGTGCCAGCGATACCGCTACTGATCCGTGCGGTCAACCTGCAAGAACTGTGGCATAACGGGGGTGAGTTGTTAACTCATGAGTAGAAAAAATATTAACAAGTAGAAATCGAATAAACAACGACTCCTAGGTCGACTATATCATGAAGGTAATACTATGATATCTAGATGACCGGGTCGTATATGTGCCAACAATGTAATCAACACCTATATGTATATGGATGTCATCCAACCTATACTCAATGTATGTATGCATGTGGATCTCGTCCAACCATATAACCAATGTCTGTATTCACGTAAATATCATCAAAAAATGTGCATGAAAGTATGAGGATATAAATCAACGGTGTCCCTCGCGACACATCAAAAACATAGAACCTGGGTGTCCAATATCGACACCCGAAAACATCATGAAACTCGTGTCCAGCATCGACACGTAAATCCCCATATCTCGGGCTCCGTCAGTCCGGATCGGCCCATATCATCTCTCGACTCCGGTCGGTATCCTCCGGATATCCGCCGAGCCCAAATACTATCACCGGTAGGTAGTGGTCCCTCTGCCAGGCTCACCGTCTACCGCCCAACATCTCTTTCTTGCCCCAGGGTACCATACCGGGTTCACCATGTACCCACAATCGGCCTCATCCAGCTCCTCGATCGGGTATCACTGTCACACGTCTCAGAACCGAGAAAACGCATGGTGGACGCACTGAAATATCATATCAAGAGAAACCGGGTTTTTAAAACAGTACATGCTTTCTTTTAAAGTAACCACGGTTCTCAAATCCAGAAATCTCACGAAAACAACATATCTCAATGCGTAAAAGTGTAAAGCATGATGTATGCGACATATAACAGAAATGTAAGCATATCCGTATATCATGTAACATGGAACAGTGATGTATCATTTTAAGGGAAAACCGCTCTTTTAAATGATTCCAGTTTTGAAAATATGTCCTGCGGTTCCTGTTCCCGCCAAAAATTTCTGCGCAAAAGAGTCTAAGGTATCAAATGGCAGCGATACGCTTAAGAAAATGCGAACCAGTATCTTCCGGCCTGTATTTTGATAAACTCCCCAATGAGAAACTGTTAAATTATGATGGTGTTGAAAGCATCTCGAAAAAACCTTCTATTTGATATATTATGTGTAAGTCCACGTTGCGACCCCCGGTTCTTACGGGGAGGCGGAAACGGTATAAAAATCAAATTTTTAGCGCATGGGGCAACATGGACTAACAAAGTCGGGATCTTTTCCTAAACTAAAACTAGCAAACTTGCTAAAGAGAGTTAGCTACTCGGAAAGATGGTTATACCTAAACTTGAACTCCTTCTTCTTCAAACTTTGTAGAGGTTGATGGTTCTTTCCTCGTCGCCTTCTTCCGTCGAAGATGGATCCACCTGAGGGTTCAACCTTCGGGCTCTTCCTCGAACTTTGAGTGAACTAGGATCTCCGGCTTGCTAAACCTTGAACCCTAGAGAGAGTAGAGAGTATCTATGGGGTGCTTTCTTTTTCAAGGTGAGGGATTCTCAACACATGAGAAGGAATCACCTTGAGCTTGAGGAAGAAGAAGATGAAATGAGGAGAGAGAATGATTATGATAGAATGAGCTCTTTTCTTTTGCAACCATGACTAAAAGAAAAGGAATTATCTAATTAATAATAATAAATCAAAAATGAAATAGTTGATGGTTGTATTTGGAATGACCACTATCATAACTTGCAATAAATGAGTGTAAGCAAGAATCAAGGAGAATCCTTGCAAAGCATGATGGTGGTCAACATTCAACCATGGTCAACAAGTCAACCATGGTCAACAAGTCAACAAAATCAACCATAACAATATTTCATTTAATTACTATTATTAATTGATATTTCATAAATCTATTAGGGTTTGGAAAATGACGACTGTCAACTGTGCATACGCACCCGTTCCGAAACCCTAATGAAATACCTCATCCTCCGCCTCAAGCAACTGTGCATACACACCTGCATTCTCGTTCCGAGGAACAAGAATACCAAGATATAAAAGCAACCCCAAAACATATACCAGTATCTGGCTCAAACCAGAGCCCGCCAGTATAATCCGTCCGGACTCCAAACGTGCAAAAGTGCGCGGATGAGAACGAACCCTGCCGCAAAACCATGCGACCTCTACTCTGTTTTGCCCAGAGGCGAATACCCTCTGTGTGGGACTCTAAAGACTCGACACTACGCTGGTAGTGGGTTTAACCACAGACCGCAAGCGGCACTAGCTGTGCGTAACGGTCCCCAGGTAGATGCCGACAAGAAGGCTGACGAGGTGAACCCCATCTGAACTCCTACTGAGTCTGAATGTGACATTCTCCGTACAGTCCGGTCTGTTCGTCTGATACATCGCATGTCGGGCCTAGGGGGCGGTAAAACGTCAGTCCCCCAATAGCGGTACAAGTCGTGTCGGAGTGAAGCCCAAAACACCCTGAGATAACACTGGAAGTCTACCAGTATATCTCGCTTGCCCTGGCCAGGGACTACTCATGTAATGGCTCTCCTAGACACAGCGCGATGTCAACCCCCAATACCGGGAGAGACGAATCCTGTCTAACCGTCACTGCCTCCAAGTGCTTCGGGACTGCACCCAACCACTACCTGTTTGCACGACTCCTTTGAGCCGTGGTAGGGTAGTGATCAAAGTGCAGTGGGAACACACACGAGGCGAAGTGCCAGTGTCAAGTCAGCGGACTAAGCTGTACTCATGTCACCTGGGAACTGATAACTGACGATAGGTATAATACCAACCTGTCAGTTCCCGACGAGTCCTGTCCAGTGTACTCGTAACCTAACGAGCACCCGTATACTATCTCCAGTACGACGTACTGATGGCTGTGGGACAGACCATCTCCCACACTGGGATGAGAAGCGCATACGCTAGTCTACTCCGGAGTATCGATGCCCTGTCTCGATAGTCCTGCGACTAGGGACCTGTATAAGGATGTGCTTATAGATTACCCAGCCCCCACTAGTGTGACTGCCATCACAATGCTGGTAATCAAGCAAAGATCCTAAGGGCTCCACTAATGCGTATAGGTGATATCGCAAAATAAGCACATGTACACATTGAAGTAGAAACAAACCAAGTAGCATACTACTATATTGAGCAAGATTGTTTATACAAGGTGAATATCCCAAGCTTCCATTAAGTAATATACAAACTAGTATGATACAGTAATGGCCTCTAGGGCATATACACTAACAATCTCCCACTTGCACTAAGGCCATGTACTGGCGTATCGAAGACCTATCATCTCGATTAGCCGCTCGAACTGAGTCTGGGGTAGGGCCTTGGTGAATGGATCTGCAGTGTTTTCTTCTGAAGCAACCCTCCGAACCTCGATCTCCTTGCGATCCACGATCTCCCTGATCAGGTGATACCGCCTCAAGATGTGCCTGGATCTCTGATGGGACCTGGGTTCCTTCGCTAAAGCTATAGCCCCGTTGTTGTCGCAATACAGAGGTATTGGGTCAACAATGGACGGAACCACCTGAAGTTCTTTCAAGAACTTCCTCATCCAGACAGCTTCTTTTGCGGCATCAGATGCAGCGATGTATTCCGCTTCCATAGTCGAGTCTGCAATGGTTTTCTGTTTGGAACTCTTCCAACACACCGCCCCTCCATTGAGGGTAAAGACAAAACCCGACATGGACTTGGAATCATCCTTGTCACTCTGGAAGCTGGAGTCAGCAAAGGCCTCGATCTGGAGGTCTTTTCCGCCATACACCAAGAACATCTCCTTAGTCCTTCTCAGGTACTTGAGAATGTTCTTTACTGCTATCCAGTGTTTCTCCCCAGGGTTTGACTGATACCGGCTTACTACACTCAGTGCATAAGATACATCCGGTCTGGTACACAACATCGCATACATTATAGAGCCTACCGCAGAAGCGTAGGGTATAATAGACATGCGATCCCTCTCCAAATCAGTCTTGGGAGACATCTCTTTAGAGAGGGTGATCCCGTGACAAGCCGGTAGGTTACCGCGCTTGGAATCTTCCATACTGAATCTTTTCAGTACGGTGTCGATGTACCTGGACTGTGAAAGTCCTAATATCCTCTTGGATCTATCACGATGGATCCGGATCCCCAGGATGTATGAGGCATCACCCAGGTCTTTCATGGAGAACCTGTGTGACAAGAAACCCTTGACAGATTGTAGCATAGGAATGTCATTTCCTATTAAGAGAATGTCATCCACGTATAAAACAAGGAATACTACAGTTATCGCTACAAATCTACTATAGATGCATGGTTCATCTGGATTTTTGATAAAGTCAAATTCCTTGACCGTCTCATCAAAACAGATGTTCCAACTCCGCGATGCCTGCTTTAGTCCATAGATAGACTTAAGCAACTTGCACACCTTTCCGCTGCTCCCACTCTGATTGAAACCCTCTGGCTGATCCATATAGACACACTCCTCTAAATTTCCATTTAGAAAAGCGGTTTTTACGTCCATCTGCCAAATCTCATAATCGTGGAAGGCAGCAATGGCAAGAAGGATCCGAATGGATTTCAGCATAGCCACTGGAGAAAAGGTTTCGTCATAGTCCAAACCAGGTCTTTGACGGAAACCCTTTGCTACAAGTCTAGCTTTATAGGTCTCAACCTGTCCATCTACACCAATCTTCCTTTTGAAGATCCACTTGCATCCTACGGGTTTTACCCCGTCTGGAGCAATGTCCAACGTCCATACTTTGTTGGTGTACATGGACTCCATTTCGGTCCGTATTGCATCCAGCCATTTTACCGAGTCAATGCTCTGAACGGCCTGCTGGAAGCTAGTAGGCTCATCATAATCTATGATGCAATCCTCTCTATCCCCGTCTATGAGAAAACCGTAGTATCTCTCGGGCAGATGAGACCGCCTACTACTTCTGCGGAGCGGCATAGGAATGTCCTGTTCTTTTGAACTTATTGGCTCTTCCAAGCTTTCAGTAATAGCTTGTGGTTCTGGAATTTCTTCCAGTTCTATTGCGTTCCCACTTATCTGGGTTTCCAAAAACTCAGTTTCCAAGAAGCGGGCATGTTGAGAAACAAAAACCTTTTGTTCCTCAGCGGAATAGAACAGATACCCCCTGGAGTTCTTTGGGTATCCCACAAACTTACACTGTACAGAACGTGCCTCGAGCTTGTCCGCATGCTGCTTTTTTACAAAAGCTGGACATCCCCATATCTTAAGGTACTTAAGACAGGGTTTCTTCCCACTCCACATCTGATATGGAGTGGTAGGCACAGTCTTGGTGGGAGCCTTGTTCAAGAGATATGCAGCTACTTCTAGTGCATAGCCCCAAAAAGATTGCGGTAACTCAGCCTTACTCATCATGGAACGAACCATATCCAATAGGGTTTGATTCCTTCTTTCCGATACACCGTTATGTTGCGGAGTGTATGGAGGAGTACGCTGAGAGAGAATTCCATTCTCTTTTAAATAGTCCAGGAACTCGGCACTCAAGTATTCACCACCTCGATCCGATCTTAGAATCTTAATACTTTTGCCTGTTTGTTTTTCAACTTCATTCTTGTAATCCCGAAATTTCTCAAAGGCCTCAGATTTGTGCTTCATTAAGAAGACATGTCCATACCTAGAGAAATCGTCTGTGAAAGTAATGAAGTATGAATAACCGCTTCGCGCATGTGTAGACATTGGACCACACACGTCACTGTGTATGAGTCCCAAGAGCTCGCTCGCTCTTTCTCCGTGTCCAGTGAATGGAGTCTTTGTCATCTTTCCCATGAGACAAGATTCACAAGTGGCATAAGACTGATACTCGAACGGATCCAAGTATCCTTCTTTATGTAACTTAGTCAACCGTGTCTCATTGATGTGACCCAGTCTACAATGCCATAAGAAAGCCTGATTGATATCTGGAGACTTTCTTTTGTGTGTATTCTGGACATTGAAAATCTGTGGTTGGTTTAATACGTATATACCATTGCTCAGTGTACCTGATCCAATCAGAACTTGATTAAGGTGAATGTTTACAACATTACTTACAAACGCAAATTCATAACCTTCTTTAGAAACCAAAGATACAGAAATGATATTACAAGTTGCGTTGGGTACAAAAAAGCAATTACGCAAAACCAAAACATGCCCATCTGACATTCCCAGGTGATAGTCCCCCACGGCTTTAGCATCCATGCTAGCTCCGTTCGCAACTCTGAGGGTCATGTCACCCGCCTTCAAAAACCTACAGTTTCTCAACGCCTGCAAAGAATTACAGATATGAGATCCTGATCCGGTATCCAATACCCAGGAAGTAGAGTTTATAGAAAGACAGTTTTCAATAACATACACACCTGAAGCTGAACCCGCAACCTGCTTCAGTTCCTGTGTCCTGGCCTTCCAAGCCCTGCAATCTTTCTTCCAGTGTCCACTCTTATGACGATAGAAGCATTCTTCCTTTCCAACAAGCTTCTCCGCAATCTTTGTTGCCTTTTCCTTTCCCTTCGTACCCACTTTACAAACACTGCCTCTTGGTTTGGCGGGGGCTTTCTTCCTCTTTCCCTTGGCTTTCGCCTTGGACCTAGAGGAAGAAGATCCTCCTACAAACAAAGCGGGTGTTTCCCTACCCTTCTGTAGGGTGCCCTCTGCGCTCCTCAGCATGTTGAGGAGTTCTGAAAGTTCAACTTCCTTTTCTTGCAAGTTGAAATTCAGTATGAACTGGGCGTAAGTGGATGGAAGGGACTGGAGAATTAAATCCGTATAAAGTTCACTGTCCAACGTGGTCCCAAGTTCCGCGAGCTCCTCAGTGTAGCCAATCATATTAAGCACGTGGTCCGCTACCGATGATCCGACGGCCAACTTTGTCGAAAATAACTTCTTCGACACTTCGTATCTTGCGATACGAGACTGCTCTCCATACAGTTCTTTTGTATGGAGAAATATGGACTCGAGGTCCATATTCTCATGCCTCCTCTGATGTTCGTTGTCCATAGAGGCAAGCACGAGGCACCTGGCCTTCGCGCAATCAATCTCCCAAGTCTTACGGATTTCCTTATCCGCGACGCTGGAGGTGGGACCTGGGACGGGGGGAGCTTTGGTGGTAAGAAGATACCCTAGCTTGTCGTAAGTGATTGCCAATTTTACATTCCTGAGTTAATCTTTGTAGTTTGGCCCTGTCAGTATGTTTTTATCTAGAAGTAACTTAAGTCCAGTCATTTCGATTTGGTCGCTGCAGGGGGAGAGAAGAAACACTTAGCACGATGCTCTTGCAAGTTTAGAATGGTTTTTAATTTGTCTAAACAGGATGGCTCCCACTGTCTCTCGAATCCCTCCTCAAACCATAAAGGAAGAATTAGTCGGGATTAATCCCACCGTACAATACTTGCTTAACCGTTCAGCCAGGCCGGTGTCGGTACTTCGAGGGAGGTTTTCCAACGCTTTCGCGAAGTTCCTTAATTTAAGAACCTCTTTTCCCTGGGGGCGTAGCCCCGCTAACACCTTTCTAGGCACCTACTAGGTTTATAGCATTGATCGTTTAGTGAGAAATTTCCCGAGGAGTAGCATATACTCATAGTAGGATCGGGATCCAAATATCATCGCGTGACGAAAATGAAGGAATCCTACCATAATCATCACACTCCAAATGGTATGCAAATCTAGCAAGTTTCAGTACTTATGAAACTCCCGATGTGGATTTTTGCCCCATGCTCTTATGATCTTGACGAAGGTCAACAAATCATAAGTCACATGTCAAGTTCTGCCCGTCATTATCCAGGTTAATTTGAACCCACCCGTATATACCCTTGACGAAGGTCAACAAGGCAATACGACTGTCCCAAACCAACGCATCTATCTATGCTACATATGAACACCCAACAGCTACCAATCTCTATGCCTTGACGAAGGTCAACAAACATAGCTTGAATACTATTGAATATTCATACGAAACGACGGAGGGCTATGAATGGTTTTGGCGAAACCGTGAACGTAGTGAACTTGATATAATCGATGGAACGAGATAGCTTTTAGAAGGAGTGGCTCAAGCTCCGCATTTAAAAGTTAGTTTTGAAAAGAACCGAGTGGTTTTTCGAAAGTGTTCCAACGACTTTAACTTGGTTTATTATCTTGCATTAGTTCTTTTAATGCGTGATATTCTTGCATTAGTTCTTTTAATGCGTCCCATCATTTAAACCTACCATTGCAGAAAACAACCAAAATATGGCGTACGCTTATGCCATTCGCATTTGCCACGGGGTCCCGTCATCACTCGTTAGGTTACTTAACTAACGACAGAGCGGGGGCTGGGCTAGCGCGGCTGTAAAACATAAGCAACGCCTAAATATAAAGCAATGATAGACATTACAGATCACAGATGAATACATTGGATATATTAGCAATCCGCAAACCGTTCGAGCCTGCAACGAAAAGCAGATTACACGGTCGCGGTGAATAGCAAATACCCCACCCAAGACCCCTACGGGTGCGGCAAACTACCCGCCAAGTACCCGGTAGTTTGTGCACCCCTCCATGGGTCTATCCTAGGAGCAAAAACAGTAAAAAGAATTATACAATGACAGCTACAACCCCAACCCGGTTGTGCGGCCATACAAATAATATTATTACATCAATTTACATTTACAAATGAATGAAAGAAAAACAAAAGCTCATCTCACATCCACCCCGGCTATTCACCCGCGACAGTCCAACACATTCATATACACATTCCAATATCAAACACAGATCACAGAGATGTATAACCCCGACTAATCGACTTATAGCGATTAGCCGACGTTCAATACATACAAACATCACAGATATAACCATCATAGTCAAAGTGCAGTGAAGTTCGGAAAAAATACGGAATTATAGGACCCCAAAAGTAAATTTCTGTTCTGGAAAATCTGGGCACATATAATATATCTTAAAAATCCCAAAACCCTACCAGGAGAACACTGCATAAAACCCGATCACGAGAGGACTCCAAACGGCGGCGGTTCCGCGGCAAATGCCTACCTCATGCCGCGGAACAGCGGCGGTTTGAATGAATCAGGGGATCGTTTTTCTTGGGTGTTCACACAAAACCCTGAGCCGAATTTAGGTGTATAACAAATCTTGTTTTGACCAGAAATTTTTTTAACAGAAACTAGGGTTTTGTAAAAGTTTGGTTTTTGGATTTTTCGGTTCCGAACTTCGTTACACTTCACTACCAAGCTAGTTTAAGTTTAGTTAGGCTCTGATACCACTGTAAGTCCACGTTGCGACCCCCGGTTCTTACGGGGAGGCGGAAACGGTATAAAAATCAAATTTTTAGCGCATGGGGCAACATGGACTAACAAAGTCGGGATCTTTTCCTAAACTAAAACTAGCAAACTTGCTAAAGAGAGTTAGCTACTCGGAAAGATGGTTATACCTAAACTTGAACTCCTTCTTCTTCAAACTTTGTAGAGGTTGATGGTTCTTTCCTTGTCGCCTTCTTCCGTCGAAGATGGATCCACCTGAGGGTTCAACCTTCGGGCTCTTCCTCAAACTTTGAGTGAACTAGGATCTCCGGCTTGCTAAACCTTGAACCCTAGAGAGAGTAGAGAGTATCTATGGGGTGCTTTCTTTTTCAAGGTGAGGGATTCTCAACACATGAGAAGGAATCACCTTGAGCTTGAGGAAGAAGAAGATGAAATAAGGAGAGAGAATGATTATGATAGAATGAGCTCTTTTCTTTTGCAACCATGACTAAAAGAAAAGGAATTATCTAATTAATAATAATAAATCAAAAATGAAATAGTTGATGGTTGTATTTGGAATGACCACTATCATAACTTGCAATAAATGAGTGTAAGCAAGAATCAAGGAGAATCCTTGCAAAGCATGATGGTGGTCAACATTCAACCATGGTCAACAAGTCAACCATGGTCAACAAGTCAACAAAATCAACCATAACAATATTTCATTTAATTACTATTATTAATTGATATTTCATAAATCTATTAGGGTTTGGAAAATGACGACTGTCAACTGTGCATACGCACCCGTTCCGAAACCCTAATGAAATACCTCATCCTCCGCCTCAAGCAACTGTGCATACACACCTGCATTCTCGTTCCGAGGAACAAGAATACCAAGATATAAAAGCAACCCCAAAACATATACCAGTATCTGGCTCAAACCAGAGCCCGCCAGTATAATCCGTCCGGACTCCAAACGTGCAAAAGTGCGCGGATGAGAACGAACCCTGCCGCAAAACCATGCGACCTCTACTCTGTTTTGCCCAGAGGCGAATACCCTCTGTGTGGGACTCTAAAGACTCGACACTACGCTGGCAGTGGGTTTAACCACAGACCGCAAGCGGCACTAGCTGTGCGTAACGGTCCCCAGGTAGATGCCGACAAGAAGGCTGACGAGGTGAACCCCATCTGAACTCCTACTGAGTCTGAATGTGACATTCTCCGTACAGTCCGGTCTGTTCGTCTGATACATCGCATGTCGGGCCTAGGGGGCGGTAAAACGTCAGTCCCCCAATAGCGGTACAAGTCGTGTCGGAGTGAAGCCCAAAACACCCTGAGATAACACTGGAAGCCTACCAGTATATCTCGCTTGCCCTGGCCAGGGACTACTCATGTAATGGCTCTCCTAGACACAGCGCGATGTCAACCCCCAATACCGGGAGAGACGAATCCTGTCTAACCGTCACTGCCTCCAAGTGCTTCGGGACTGCACCCAACCACTACCTGTTTGCACGACTCCTTTGAGCCGTGGTAGGGTAGTGATCAAAGTGCAGTGGGAACACACTCGAGGCGAAGTGCCAGTGTCAAGTCAGCGGACTAAGCTGTACTCATGTCACCTGAGAACTGATAACTGACGATAGGTATAATACCAACCTGTCAGTTCCCGACGAGTCCTGTCCAGTGTACTCGTAACCTAACGAGCACCCGTATACTATCTCCAGTACGACGTACTGATGGCTGTGGGACAGACCATCTCCCACACTGGGATGAGAAGCGCATACGCTAGTCTACTCCGGAGTATCGATGCCCTGTCTCGATAGTCCTGCGACTAGGGACCTGTATAAGGATGTGCTTATAGATTACCCAGTCCCCACTAGTGTGACTGCCATCACAATGCTGGTAATCAAGCAAAGATCCTAAGGGCTCCACTAATGCGTATAGGTGATATCGCAAAATAAGCACATGTACACATTGAAGTAGAAACAAACCAAGTAGCATACTACTATATTGAGCAAGATTGTTTATACAAGGTGAATATCCCAAGCTTCCATTAAGTAATATACAAACTAGTATGATACAGTAATGGCCTCTAGGGCATATACACTAACAATCTCCCACTTGCACTAAGGCCATGTACTGGCGTATCAAAGACCTATCATCTCGATTAGCCGCTCGAACTGAGTCTGGGGTAGGGCCTTGGTGAATGGATCTGCAGTGTTTTCTTCTGAAGCAACCCTCCGAACCTCGATCTCCTTGCGATCCACGATCTCCTGATCAGGTGATACCGCCTCAAGATGTGCCTGGATCTCTGATGGGACCTGGGTTCCTTCGCTAAAGCTATAGCCCCGTTGTTGTCGCAATACAGAGGTATTGGGTCAACAATGGACGGAACCACCTGAAGTTCTTTCAAGAACTTCCTCATCCAGACAGCTTCTTTTGCGGCATCAGATGCAGCGATGTATTCCGCTTCCATAGTCGAGTCTGCAACGGTTTCCTGTTTGGAACTCTTCCAACACACCGCCCCTCCATTGAGGGTAAAGACAAAACCCGACATGGACTTGGAATCATCCTTGTCACTCTGGAAGCTGGAGTCAGCAAAGGCCTCGATCTGGAGGTCTTTTCCGCCATACACCAAGAACATCTCCTTAGTCCTTCTCAGGTACTTGAGAATGTTCTTTACTGCTATCCAGTGTTTCTCCCCAGGGTTTGACTGATACCGGCTTACTACACTCAGTGCATAAGATACATCCGGTCTGGTACACAACATCGCATACATTATAGAGCCTACCGCAGAAGCGTAGGGTATAATAGACATGCGATCCCTCTCCAAATCAGTCTTGGGAGACATCTCTTTAGAGAGGGTGATCCCGTGACAAGCCGGTAGGTTACCGCGCTTGGAATCTTCCATACTGAATCTTTTCAGTACGGTGTCGATGTACCTGGACTGTGAAAGTCCTAATATCCTCTTGGATCTATCACGATGGATCCGGATCCCCAGGATGTATGAGGCATCACCCAGGTCTTTCATGGAGAACCTGTGTGACAAGAAACCCTTGACAGATTGTAGCATAGGAATGTCATTTCCTATTAAGAGAATGTCATCCACGTATAAAACAAGGAATACTACAGTTATCGCTACAAATCTACTATAGATGCATGGTTCATCTGGATTTTTGATAAAGTCAAATTCCTTGACCGTCTCATCAAAACAGATGTTCCAACTCCGCGATGCCTGCTTTAGTCCATAGATGGACTTAAGCAACTTGCACACCTTTCCGCTGCTCCCACTCTGATTGAAACCCTCTGGCTGATCCATATAGACACACTCCTCTAAATTTCCATTTAGAAAAGCGGTTTTTACGTCCATCTGCCAAATCTCATAATCGTGGAAGGCAGCAATGGCAAGAAGGATCCGAATGGATTTCAGCATAGCCACTGGCGAAAAGGTTTCGTCATAGTCCAAACCAGGTCTTTGACGGAAACCCTTTGCTACAAGTCTAGCTTTATAGGTCTCAACCTGTCCATCTACACCAATCTTCCTTTTGAAGATCCACTTGCATCCTACGGGTTTTACCCCGTCTGGAGCAATGTCCAACATCCATACTTTGTTGGTGTACATGGACTCCATTTCGGTCCGCATTGCATCCAGCCATTTTACCGAGTCAATGCTCTGAACGGCCTGCTGGAAGCTAGTAGGCTCATCATAATCTATGATGCAATCCTCTCTATCCCTGTCTATGAGAAAACCGTAGTATCTCTCGGGCAGATGAGACCGCCTACTACTTCTGCGGAGCGGCATAGGAATGTCCTGTTCTTTTGAACTTACTGGCTCTTCCAAGCTTTCAGTAATAGCTTGTGGTTCTGGAATTTCTTCCAGTTCTATTGCGTTCCCACTTATCTGGGTTTCCAAAAACTCAGTTTCCAAGAAGCGGGCATGTTGAGAAACAAAAACCTTTTGTTCCTCAGCGGAATAGAATAGATACCCCCTGGAGTTCTTTGGGTATCCCACAAACTTACACTGTACAGAACGTGCCTCGAGCTTGTCCGCATGCTGCTTTTTTACAAAAGCTGGACATCCCCATATCTTAAGGTACTTAAGACAGGGTTTCTTCCCACTCCACATCTGATATGGAGTGGTAGGCACAGTCTTGGTGGGAGCCTTGTTCAAGAGATATGCAGCTACTTCTAGTGCATAGCCCCAGAAAGATCGCGGTAACTCAGCCTTACTCATCATGGAACGAACCATATCCAATAGGGTTCGATTCCTTCTTTCCGATACACCGTTATGTTGCGGAGTGTATGGAGGAGTACGCTGAGAGAGAATTCCATTCTCTTTTAAATAGTCCAGGAACTCGGCACTCAAGTATTCACCACCTCGATCCGATCTTAGAATCTTAATACTTTTGCCTGTTTGTTTTTCAACTTCATTCTTGTAATCCCGAAATTTCTCAAAGGCCTCAGATTTGTGCTTCATTAAGAAGACATGTCCATACCTAGAGAAATCGTCTGTGAAAGTAATGAAGTATGAATAACCGCTTCGCGCATGTGTAGACATTGGACCACACACGTCACTGTGTATGAGTCCCAAGAGCTCGCTCGCTCTTTCTCCGTGTCCAGTGAACGGAGTCTTTGTCATCTTTCCCATGAGACAAGATTCACAAGTGGCATAAGACTGATACTCGAACGGATCCAAGTATCCTTCTTTATGTAACTTAGTCAACCGTGTCTCATTGATGTGACCCAGTCTACAATGCCATAAGAAAGCCTGATTGATATCTGGAGACTTTCTTTTGTGTGTATTCTGGACATTGAAAATCTGTGGTTGGTTTAATACGTATATACCATTGCTCAGTGTACCTGACCCAATCAGAACTTGATTAAGGTGAATGTTTACAACATTACTTACAAACGCAAATTCATAACCTTCTTTAGAAACCAAAGATACAGAAATGATATTACAAGTTGCGTTGGGTACAAAAAAGCAATTACGCAAAACCAAAACATGCCCATCTGACATTCCCAGGTGATAGTCCCCCACGGCTTTAGCATCCATGCTAGCTCCGTTCGCAACTCTGAGGGTCATGTCACCCGCCTTCAAAAACCTACAGTTTCTCAACGCCTGCAAAGAATTACAGATATGAGATCCTGATCCGGTATCCAATACCCAGGAAGTAGAGTTTATAGAAAGACAGTTTTCAATAACATACACACCTGAAGCTGAACCCGCAACCTGCTTCAGTTCCTGTGTCCTGGCCTTCCAAGCCCTGCAATCTTTCTTCCAGTGTCCACTCTTATGACAATAGAAGCATTCTTCCTTTCCAACAAGCTTCCCCGCAATCTTTGTTGCCTTTTCCTTTCCCTTCGTACCCACTTTACAAACACCGCCTCTTGGTTTGGCGGGGGCTTTCTTCCTCTTTCCCTTGGCTTTCGCCTTGGACCTAGAGGAAGAAGATCCTCCTACAAACAAAGCGGGTGTTTCCCTACCCTTCTGTAGGGTGCCCTCTGCGCTCCTCAGCATGTTGAGGAGTTCTGAAAGTTCAACTTCCTTTTCTTGCAAGTTGAAATTCAGTATGAACTGGGCGTAGAAAGAGCACTTTACTATTTAAGTCGAGTGCTGCTGGGGGCGGAAAGCAATTATTCCCCCATTGAAAAACACTGCCTGGCGTTGATCTTCGCAATAACAAAGCTTAGACATTACGCATTAGCGCATGAAGTCTATCTCATTTCAAAGGTGGACCCTCTCAAATATCTAATGTCAAAGGCCATATTGACAGGACGACTCGCTAAATGGGCCCTGCTCTTAATGGAGTTCTCAATAGCATATCGACCACTCAAAGCAGTAAAAGGCCAGGCCATCGCCGACTTCCTTGCTGAGCACCCGATACCAGCCGACTCTCCTTTAAACTGCGATCTTCCATACGAACATGCGTTTGATGCGATCGATGGTGATAATACCCGATGGGAGCTTTATTTTGACGGAGCATCTTCCGTGAAGAAGCGCAAACAAAGTACCCCTATAATCAAATCGGGGGTAGGACTCATCTTTATAACTCCACAAGGAGGGATAATGCGCTACGCGTTCTCCCTGACGGAACCGAGGACAAACAACGAAGCTGAATACGAAGCTCTGATAGCAGGCCTCGAGATCGCCATTGACATGGGAATTGAAAACCTCCTCATATACGGAGATTCGCAACTGGTCGTTAGTCAAGTAAACGGCGATTACCAAACATGCAAACCGGAATTGGTAAAATACGGTGAAAAGGTGCAACAACTGCTAACCCAAGTTCCCTCCTATACTTTGGAGAGCATACCACGCGCAGATAACAGCAAAGCGGACGCGTTGGCCAAACTTGCTAAAGAAATGGCTGACGAGAACCTCGATGACATTAGAATCATGGTACAAAGTCGTCGGGTGCTCACCCCCGCAGAAATACCTTCGGAATCACCCAAAGAGAAGGGAGTGACTGAACAAGCGACCTTGCAAATAAAAGAACATGAGAAGGTTGAGGATTGGAGGGAAGTCTTTATAGACTACTTCAAGTCCCACCAAATGCCCGAAGATGCGTCCGCAAGACATCAACTCATAAAACGAGCTCTGTCTTTCGCCTTCGTCAATGATACTCTATACAAGAGGTCATTCGATTCTCTGTGGTTGAGATGCTTAGGACCGGACGAATCGGAAAGAGTCGTTCAGGAAATTCATGACGGAATCTGCGGTTCTCACCAAGCAGGTCCAAAGATGAAGTTGAAGATCAAACGGATGGGCTATTACTGGCCCACGATGATTCAAGACTGCATCGAATATGCGAAGCAATGTCACTCATGCCAGATTCATGGGGACTTCATCCACCAGCACCCAAATCCGTTGCATCCAACGGTAGCTAGCTGGCCATTCGAAATGTGGGGGACTGATATAGTCGGCCCCATCGAACCAGCATCGTCTAAAGGACATCGTTTCATCCTGGCGACGACTGACTACTTCTCTAAGTGGGCAGAAGCAGTACCATTGAGAGAAGTGAAGACGGAGAATATCCTTCATTTCTTCAAAACGCACGTCATATATCGGTTTGGAACTCCGAGGCGGATCATCTCCGATAACGGGCCAGCCTACCGAAGTCATAAAATCAGCCGCTTCGCACAGCAGCATAACATAGACTGGAGATATTCCTCAGTCTATAATCCACGAGCTAACGGTCTCGCCGAGGCCTTCAATAAGATCTTGACGAAAATTATAAAGAAAACAGTGTCCCGAAATAAGAAAGACTGGCATGAGAGACTGCAAGAAGCTCTTTGGGCGTATAGAACCACGTTCAAGACAGCCACAAACACAACGCCATACGCGTTGGTGTTCGGTACGGAAGCAGTACTCCCTCTCGAGATAGAGTTACCCTCTCTACGAGTGGCAGTTCACCACGAGCTAACGGACGAAGAAAATGCTCACCTTCGGCTTGAGGAACTTGACGCCCTTGATGAAACTAGGCTCATGGCGCAACAAAATCTGGAAGCTTATAAAGCAAAGATGATGCGCTCATACGAAAGATTGATCCGACCGAGGACATTCCACCAAGGCGAACTCGTGCTAGTGGTCAAAAGGCCTATGATCCCCAATCGTGCCAAGCGGGGAAAATTCGAGCCGAACTATGAAGGCCCGTACATCATAGATAAAGTTTACCAGGGTGGGGCCTATCTACTCATGGACATGCACGGTGAAAGGCCTTTCAGGCCGATAAACGGTCGCTTCCTAAAGAAATACTACGCTTAATGAGTCACAGCCTAGGTCAACGATAGATGACGACGACTATGTCCGCTCGCTATCTTCCTAAGCTCAAACTTTATAAGCAGTAGCCAGCTTCTCAATAGCGGACCGAAATGTCCCTAAACTAACAGCGGACCGAAATGTCCTTAAACTAACAGCGGACCGAAATGTCCCTAAACTAACAGCGGACCGAAATGTCTTTAAACTAATAGCGGACCGAAATGTCCTTAAACTAATAGCAGACCGAAACGTCTTAAACTAATACCGCAGCATCCTTAGGCTGACGAGATAAAAAAAATAAAATAAAAATAAAATATAAAAATAAAATAAAATAAAAACGGTATGTCCATAAGCAAAAAGGGGCACGGATGAAAACCCGAAAGGGCTCCGTGAGTAAAAACAGCAGGGCTACCGGCGAGTGTTCGTGAAAACCCGAAAGGGCGCGACCTCGTAAAAAAAAAGAGAAAAAGGAAATAAAAAGAATAAAAAAAAGGATGGTATGTCCATAAGCAAAATGGGCACGGATGAAAACCCGAAAGGGCTCCGTGAGTAAAAACAGCAGGACTACCGGCGAGTGTTTCTGAAAACCTGAAAGGGCGCAACCTCGTTAAAGAACACTTACAAGATCCTCTCGACCTTGTAGGGAGAAACCACCTGCGTGAGATCCTTACAACTCACAAGGGAGCAACACACTTAGGGATCCCCATGATTCCTAAGGAGAAAATACACTTGCGAGATCCTCACGACTCGTAAGGAGAACGCTCTTATGGGACCCTCACGGCTCGTAAGGTTTGAAAGTCTTAAGTTACAGAGATCTAAACCTGTGCTTAAGCAACCCCCACAACTTTCGATATTGCCCTACAAGTGGCTCAATACTGACCCTTGTATACAATCCACGGGCGCGAATGAACATTTCCCTAACCAAGGTCCGTCCGTGACTGGGGATATATTCGAATAACCCTTGTAAATCCTCTCGATTTGCAAAGAGAAAACCCTCCTGTAGGATCCTTACGACTTACCGAGGAACAAAACACTTAGGAACCCTCACGATTCCTAGGGAGAAAATACACCTATAAGATCCTAACGACTTGTAGGAAGAAATAGCTTTGTGAGACCCTTACGACTCATAAAGTCAAAAGCCTTAGTCGACAGGACCCTAACCCTGGTCGCTAAGCCTCCTTTGTTCGACAAGGACAGAGGCAAATGATGATTCGCTCCTGGCAACATCCCAGTTGTAGCGGTGCTGATGCCAAAATCAGTGTCCAAGTTCAGGTTTACGGCGAAAAGCCAGTAAGCCGCACATGCATACGAAATAGCCGAAATGATAGGGCAACTTGCAATAAAAAGCAGCAAGTAAAATGTATGCATGCGAAATAGCCGAAATGATTGGGCACCGCGAAAAATAGCCGAAATGATTGGGCGATCGCGACCTTCGCGATATAAAAGCTGAAATGATAGGGCATCGCGGAAATAAAACAAAAAAAATAATGATGATAAAATTTTGGCCCTACAGTTAAGATCACATCGATCCCTGTATACAATCCAAGGGCGTAAACAAAGAGGGAGCCATACTCTCCCAACAAACTCCTCGACTCACGGATACAAACACTCCTTGATGAGAGCCTCGTGATCCGCGTCGACCTGCAGAGCCACCAGCGCCTCCGTGGAAATCCTCGACTCGTTTCAAAACCTAAGGAAACAAATAATCCTTGGCGCTCGGGAAACAAATAATCCCTAGCAAACTCCTCGACTCACGGATACAAACACTCCTTGATGAGAGACTCCTGATCCGCGTCGACCTGCAGAGCCACCAGCGCCTCCGTGGGAATCCTCGACTCGTTTCAAACCCTAAGGAAACAAATAATCCTTGGCGCTCGGGAAACAAATAATCCCTAGCAAACTCCTCGACTCATGGATACAAACACTCCTTGACGAGAGACTCCTGATCCGCGTCGACCTGCAGAGCCACCAGCGCCTCCGTGGGAATCCTCGACTCGTTTCAAACCCCAAGGAAACAAATAATCCTTGGCGCTCGGGAAACAAATAATCCCTAGCAAACTTCTCGACTCACGGATACAAACACTCCTTGACGAGAGACTCCTGATCCGCGTCGACCTGCAGAGCCACCAGCGCCTCCGTGGGAATCCTCGACTCGTTTCAAAACCCAAGGAAACAAATAATCCTTGGCGCTCGGGAAACAAATAATCCCTAGCAAACTCCTCGACTCACGGATACAAACACTCCTTGACGAGAGACTCCTGATCCGCGTCGACCTGCAGAGCCACCAGCGCCTCCGTAGGAATCCTCGACTCGTTTCAAACCCCAAGGAAACAAATAATCCTTGGCGCTCGGGAAACAAATAATCCCTAGCAAACTCCTCGACTCACGGATACAAACACTCCTTGACGAGAGCCTCCTGATCCGCGTCGATCCGCAGAGCCACCAGTGCCCCCATGGGAATTCTCGACTCGTTTCAAACCCCAAGGAAACAAATAATCCTTGGCGCTTGGGAAACAAATAATCCCTAGCAAACTCCTCGACTCACGGATACAAACACTCCGTGACGAGAGCTTCTTAACTCATTTCAACTCGCAGAGCCACCACCCTCTCCGCAAGCAAATCCCCGATTCGTCTCAATTTGTAAGAAGAAGTCTCAGACAGCAAGGATTGAAAAGCTTGCTTCTTGAGCAATGGGGCCCTGCAAGTCAATCCAAACTGGTCTCTTGCATACTATTCACGGGTCTCACTCTCCGAAGTCGAATTTCGACGAGAAGGGAAACAACCGCTTACGAATCCTCTCGACTCGTAAGAGGGAAAATTCTCTTATAGGATCCTTACGACTTATAAGAGAAAATCACACTTAGGAATCCTCACGATTCCTAAGGAGAAAATCCGCCTATGAGATCCTCTCGATCCGTAGGGAGAAAAGCCTCTATGAGACCCTCACGGCTCATAGAGTTGAAAAATCTTAGGCAGCAGATGCGGCCTAAGCCATCGCTATTTCCTAAGGAAGTCGGAATACTCGTTTTAGAAATCCATCAACCATGGTTATTAAGACAGCCTGCTGACAATAAAAAGAAAAAGAGAAGATGACAGAAAGAATATCCGGTCTACATTTGATCTGGCGTGCGTGACGCATTCATTTATGCATGGGCAGAAGACTCAGGACGAGAAATAAGACAAGCTGAAATAGAAAAGGGAAGGGTTTCCATTCATACTGCTAAAAAAAAAATTTTCTTTTACAAGCACAAGAATAATGAATTATTACAACGGTATAACCTCAGATCCGGGGCACGGATTGAGGAAATCAAAAGTAAGGCCATCCAGAGTTCTTCTGGCCTTTCTAATTATTCTTATGCGCAGTCTTTCTCGCTCCTCTGTATCGAGATCATCGGCGAGCCCTCCTGGCCTTTGATAAGCAGCAACTATCGTCGTCTGCTGGAAGACTTGGTGTAGGATGTCAATAAGGCTGTTCCGTCGTTTCTTTGAAATCAGCCCTGTCAGGTACACTGAATGCACGTTGTCTTCGGCATCATCCAGCGCATTGAGCGGTAAGGCCTCATGAAGACCCGGAAGTGCTCTCCATATGGCTCCCAACACGACTTTCAAAAGGGCCGAACGACGAGGCAACAGCCAACCACCGCTTGCGTTCAGACGACCCATGACTTCTGCACATTCAGCGTCTGTAAACTCCTGGTTTTGTTGACGACCCTGAGCGCGGATATCGTCGTAGGTAATAAACTCGTGCAAACTGTATAGATGCACCACCGCCATTATGCCTGGAGGAAATATTACAGGAAGATCAGCAATAGAAAAGCAATAATATACGTAGAGGACTAAATTCCTAGAGAGCAAAACTATGTTCAAGGATAAAGTCCCCTGGATGAAAGCTCTGCTGGTTAAGATTAATCTAAGAATCGATTTTACCTAAAGTTTTCCTAAAAACTTTGAAAAAAAAAGGAGGAGCAAGGCACCGGAGTTCTTGAAGGCAAGAACAAAGCTCTGAGGTCTTCGAAAATAGAAATATGAAAGATGATAAATATCTGGGGGGGACGAAAGGTCCTATTTATAGGCATCAAGTGCCTCTTCGACTTCCAAGAGTTGTCACGGCAGTTTACCCTAATCGGAGCAAACTTCTGTTCAAATTCCGAGGCGGGAGATGAAGCAACGCTTCGTCTTCCCCGTGCTCTGACTTGAAAATTATTTTAATAAAGCGACGCTTCAGATTATTTACGCTGCGCAATACGCCACGTGTCTGACGCAGACGCATCAGCGCAACGCCCAAAGCAGCGCACCCAATCAGAGCAAAGCTCTATTTCAAGCAAAATTAAAGGAAGCAACGCTTCAGCGGCGTATGCGCCGTGCGCTGCGTGACACGTGTCTGCGCAGTTGCGCTAGCGCAGTTGCGCTGCACTGTGCGCTGTGCGACACGTGTCATACCCTGGAGCATTTGCGCTAAACAAAATTAAGCTTCTGAAGAAATCTTTTCTGTTCTTATTAAAACAAGAAGATTTTCTTCTATAAAACAGAAGCCCTTGGATCAAAGATCCGACGGTGGGGGAAATTCCGCCAAATCATTCAGAAAAGGGGATTTCTTCAACAAATTGGACTTGCTTCTTAATTTGCAAGATGAAGCCTCAGGCAGCAGAGGTGGGAAAACTTGCTTCCTGAACGATGGGACCCTACAAGTCGATCTAAAATGGTCTCTTGCATACTATACACGGGTCTCACTCTCCAAAGTCGAGTTTCGGTAAGGAGGAAAACAACCGCTTACGGGTCCTCTCGACTCGTAAGAGGGAAAAATTCTCTTGTAGGATCCTTACGACTTATAAGAGAAAACCGCACTTAGGAATCCTCACGATTACTAAGGAAAAAATACACCTACGAGATCCTCTCGATCCGTAGGGAGAAAAGTCTTTTTGAGACCCTCACGGCTCATAAAGTTGAAAAGTCTTAGGTGGTAGATCCTACCCCTGTCTTCTAAGCCATTACTGCCCTATAAAGAGGTTAAGATGGACCATCTACGAGCCACACTTGCTAAAGCTACATGCCACTGAAATGGAGAAGTTACTCATGAGCGTATAAACTACTTCACACCAGAGTAAAATATAAAGAAATAGAAGGGTGCGGCTCATGGAATTGAGAGTTTGGAACTATATCTTTTAAGAGTCGAGATTTGAGTCAATGATAAATGACGACGCTTGTGTCCGCTCGTTATCTTCTCAGATCAAGATTCTGAAAGTTATATACCAACCCGAAACTGGTCATGCGCTATGCATTACTCTGCACTACTTCACCCACATATATACTTACGTGGGCAAAGTAGTGGAGGGCATTTGTTCCCGCCAAAAATTTCTGCGCAAAAGAGTCCAAGGTATCAAATGGCAGCGATACGCTTAAGAAAATGCGAACCAGTATCTTCCGGCCTGTATTTTGATAAACTCCCCAATGAGAAACTGTTAAATTATGATGGTGTTGAAAGCATCTCGAAAAAACCTTCTATTTGATATATTATGGGCCTCATAATTCATCCGGGATCAAAAGTTATGAGCAAATGTGTTATGCACATGTGATCTAAGGAAGAAGACGCGAACCAGTATTTTCCGAGCTGTATTTTTACAAACTCCGGAACGAAAAACAGCTAAATTATGATGATATTGAAAGTATCTCGAAAATACCTTCGATTTGATATATTATGGGCCTCATAATTCATCCGAGATCAAAAGTTATGAGCAAATGTGTTATACACGTGTAATCTAAAGTAATGCTCTACTACATGGGGAATGCATTTTTTAGTCCCACATCGGGAAAAGGAGAGATGGCTTCTCTACCACTCCCATATAAATAAGAGGGGATACCTCTTAGAAAGGTAGAGTTAAATCCTCAAAGGATTCAATACTCAAAGGAGCTTAGTTCTCCAAAGGAGCGTAGTTCTCCAAGATAGGAGAATGCTCCTCCCCATAATGCGCATATGCGCAAGCGCCATGTGCGCTACGTGCAACGCACGTGTGCCCGCCATGCGGCACCACGTGCAACGCACGTGCGCACCATATGAGAACATTTAATGATATTAAAAGGAGTCTGTTCTCCATATATAGAAGCCCTGCTTCTCCTCATAATGCGCATGTGCGCTACGTGCAACGCACGTTTGCTCGCCATGCGCGCACCACGTGCAACGCACGTGCGCACCATATGAGAACATTTAATAATATTAAAAGGAGCCTGTTCTCCATATATAGAAGCCCTGCTTCTCCTTATAATGCGCATGTGCGCTACGTGCGACACACGTGTGCTCGCCACGCGCGCACCACGTGCAACGCACGTGCGCACCACATGAGAACATTTAATAATATTAAAAGGAGCCTGTTCTCCATATATAGAAGCCCTGCTTCTCCTCATAATGCGCATGTGCGCCACGTGCAACGCACATGTACCCGCCACGCGCGCACCACGTGCAACGCACGTGCGCACCACATGAGAATATTCAATTAAAAGGAGACTCGTTCTCCATAGGAGCTTGCTCCAACCCATAATGCGCATATGCGCAAGATCCATGTGCGCTGCGTGTAAATATGAGCGCCCAATACGTGCGACGCACGTGCGCCCAACACGTGCGACGCACGTGCGCGAACGCAAAGAAGCTTTTTTCAGCAGTAAGAAGTTTAAGCTCCAGCCTGTTCTTCCCCCTAATGAGTGAGACATGGTTCAAAGGGTACATCCCTCCACACCTTCGATATATGGCGCTGTAATCTCTCAGTGTCATCGGAGAGGTGGTGGATCCCAACGACCAATGATCCTTCGTTCTAAAATAAAAAAAAAGAGAAGAAGAGAGAGCATTGACAGAGAAACAGAGAAAGAATTCAGAGAACTCCTAAAAAGAAAGTTTTCTGAAAAGATCAATGATCTAAGAACAAGATCAAGATCTTAAATGTTGAATTAAAACAAAATGCAATTCAGAGCCCAAACAAAACAAAATGCAATGCATTAAAAGGGCAGAGCCCAAACAAGATAGATGCTCTGCATCATTTATAAAAGGGCAGAGTCCACCCAAAATAAGAATAATGCAGTGCATTACTAAAAAGGGGAAAAGCCCTAGCACAAGCCAAAGACAAAAGATGTTGAAACTGGACTTAGCCCAATCATGGCCGTAAGTCCTCAAACTAAATTGACTGAGTACAGCTGCTCCCTAAATCAATTTACATCCGGTTCGAGGGTACATCTCCGAACTCCTCTGAGACCTATCATTGTAATCCTTCAACGACGTCAGAGAGGTGACGGGTCCCGACGACCATACATTAATATGGACTGCGGGGTCCTTAAACTCGTGGACCGGAACGTCCTTAAACTAATGTTGGACCGAAACGTCCCTAAACTAACGGTGGACCACCACGTCCCTAAACTGGAATATGGACCACCACGTCCCTAAACTGGAACAATAAAGCTTCCTAATGCTCTTTTGCCGTATCTAAACGGTCCCGTTTAAGTTGATCTTAGCCCCAAATACGGCTAACGTATCCTTAAACACTCAAATGAACGATAAAATTCCAAATCGACCTTGGTTCAAGGGTATATCTCCGAACTCCTCTGACATCTATCGTTGTAATCCTTCAACGACGTCAGAGAGGCGACGAGTCCCGACGGCCATATATTAAATGGATCACCCCGTTAAGTTGATCTTAGTCCCAAACAGGACTAACGTATCCTTGACGAACGTTTAAGTTGATCTTAGCCGCAACGCGACTAATGCATCCTTAAACTAAAAACACCAAACCCAAATCTAAGTAAATACGGATTTGGACTAGTCCACGTCCTACGGGCGACGGTATTACTCAGTCTCCGTATACAATCCACGGGCAACCACAAACAAAAATAACACCCACGACACGAAGTGAAATTTTGGAGAAGGAGAAAGTTGTTACCGCGATGCGGTAGCGTAATTAACTGCAGGGGCTTGCGCCTGCAGGGAAGAGCGTCCCCACAATCAAAACCCCCTCAAGCGAGGGGGAATCTGACGAAGTCTGCTACATCGGCCGCATCCGTCTAAACCTCCGATACACGGTGCCATAAATCAACTTGGCATCTTCGGAGAGGTGGACGGATAAAACCAAATAGCATCTGCCCCGAATCCCAGCGTCAGGGCACCATCGCGGTCCTGTGCGCCGTCTTTCGGAGGGGAACAGATTCTGGCACGCCCGGTGGGACCTTTTTCTCTTTCCACTCCACACTTCGTGTGTCGTCTTCGCGAACCAATCGCGGTTCGTTAAAAATGGTTGCCTGTGGATTTCAAGTTTACTAAGATTTGGTCTCTCATTTGGTGCAGAAAAGAAAACAAGCATCGATGGCCTCAACCTGTTCAAAATGCTCCAACTGCGATTGCAGCTCGCGTCCGGCCTCAACTGGGGGCATAACCTACGGGCCCCAAGCGGCTTCTTTGTTCACCATGCCAGTGGAACAGGTAACTCAAGCCACCACTGGGCTCTTCTTCGGGACCATGCTCCCGCCAATGAGCTTTAGCACTCCTATGCTCGGACAAGAAGCTCCTAAGAAGTCGTTCTTCGATCGACTTTCAATTACTGCGGCCCCTGTCGACGGATCGCCCGCTACAAAACCGACAGCCTCTGTTTTCACCAGGCTAAATCTGAACTCTAAAATGACTGTCCAAAGGAAGGCAATAACTGCTGCCCCAGAAGTCGTCAAGGCGGCTTCCCCTATCAAAGAGTCAGTCTTTTCAAGACTGACAATTCCTGCTCCTGCATCTGCTCAGGGATCCGTCTTCGGCAGGTTGAATATCACCCCTCAGAAGACAACCTCAGTCTTTAAGAGATTAACACCGGCGGCGCCTCATTCAGACAGGGGGCAAAAAGAAACTATCTCAATCTCTGAGCCAATCCCAACGGCTCGCCGTGCTCGACGTCGCCATTGGCAACGAGTGAAGAAGGCAGGGGGCAACTCTCCCTCAGGGCTAACTCCACCGACTCCAGTGGTGGAAGTCAACGCTGCTATCCCAACCGGGAACAGCTTTGAACTGCTGAGGAGGGTACGGAAGAACTCTCCAACCGCTACACTGAAGAGATCTCCTCCACCTGCGGAGAGAGTTTCAGAAACGAAGCAAGAACAGCCTCCTCAACGGCTGTCCTCAAAAATATATAAAGTTTGGAGAAGGGTTCAAGACTCCGTGATTGACCCAGGTCACTCTCGTCACCAGAAAAAGGCGAAGGTGGAAAAAGACAAGGACCGTCCCATTAAACAACGGGGGACAGCAGCCGCTAGGATGCCCACTTCAACGGTTCCTTCAACCTCAACGGCCCACAAAAGAAGGAGGCCAGAGAAAACTCCTGCATCAGTGGCAAAAGTTAAAAATGGCGAACCCAAACGCCCTAAGGCAGGGGGCATGATAGTTCATACAGTTTATGTAGCATCGGGAAAGGAGGATAGCCGCATATCAACAGGTCATAGACCGCACACGAGGTCAGTGACCAAGGCTCATGAGCAGCAGCAGAAGCTCCAAGAGATGATGAACGCTATGGCCGCACTTACAGGGCCAAAAGAAACCCCTGAAACGTCCTCGGACGAGCGTCAAGAACAAGAAACGGACGCTGAATTCCTTCATCGCGTACTAGAGAAGAAGGATAAAGAGGCTGCGGAGCAGGCGGCCAACATAAAGAAGATGGCCCTCCTGTTCCAGGATATGGTGGGTATGATGATTCAACAAGATCCACCTGCTGAAAATCCCCCAATCATTCTTGAAGACGATAGGGGAGAGACGTCGAATCCTCCACCAGTTTTGTCCGCAGCTAAAGAGGATACAATCTCCAAAGCTGATTTGGATGAATACATCGCCCAGCAAATAAGGGTTCATCATGCAACCGAAACAGCCGGCCAGGTCGTGAAAACGGGGAGACCATATCCGAGTTGGTACGATCAAATCAAATACCCGCCAGGTTATACGATTCCCAAGTTCCATGTCTACAAGGGGACGGGCAATCCTCACCAGCATGTTGCCCAGTTCAGGGCACTCTGCGGCAATACCGGTGGAGATGACAAGCTTTTACTTCGCTAGTTTGTTGGAAGCTTATCGGATACGGCGTTCGAATGGTACTCTGAGCTCCTGAACGACTCTATTAAAACCTTCGCGGAGATGGAGCTGTTGTTTACTCAGCGTTTTGCAAGCGCTAGTGAACGTACCCCGATGACAGCACTGATTAACGCCAGGGTAAAACCCGGCGAGACGTGGGTTCAGTATGCTATACGATGGCGGAACTTATGGTCAAAGTGTGAGCGGCGCATTGAAGAAGCTCCCGCGGTGGGTATGTTTGTAGGAACCCTCGATCCACAAGCAACCATCTCGCAATTTATGATGTTCTTCAAGCCGACAACCTTCCAGGCTTTGATTGACAAACTAGCGCAAATGGATCAAATGGGCCATAAACCCCCTCTTCCAAGGCCAGACACCCGAAATGACAAAGGAAAGGGAAAAGTGATCGTCGTCGCTAATGCTCAACAACAACTGAGCGACTCGAAGCCGGTTGCTCGTCAAAATAATACGCGACCGTACGTGCCCCTTGAGGATAGGATGGGACGTCCTTATTTCTTTCCCCGTGATAAAACGAGGAGGTTATTCGAGTTGGCGTTGCGCAACAGACTCATAAATTTGCCGGATCCAAAACGTCCGTTGCAACCAAGTGACGTCAACGAGCCCAACTACTGTCCTTATCATCGAGTACTAGGCCATCCGATCGAAGATTGCTACGTTTTCAAGAATTGGCTTGAAAACCAGTACCGACAGGGTAAGTTCGCGTTATCTGACAAATGGAAGGTGAATCCCCCGCAGCCCCACACCTCTAAGGGGACGAATACGCCGGGGGCAACATGCTCCGTCATTGAAGAAGCTCTTTGGGAGGTTGTATTATCAGCCAAGACAAAGATGATGCTAAACGATCTTTAGACATGTCCAGCGATCGAGTGGAAGAACCCGTTGGAACCGCAGGTCATTGAAGGGATGTTGAAACCGCGTCCAACTCCAAAGACCGATGGTGGTGGCTCAAGCACTCGCAACCAGTCGTCAAAATCTTCGAAAAAGAAAAAGAAGAAATCTACGAAGCCCGTGAAGCCTGGCGGCAAACGTACAGACTTACAAAAGCAAATTGACGCGTTGGAAGAATACAACCAAAAGGCGCGGACTTCCATTACATTCCAAGAGTTCCTCAATCATGTCTTTCAAGAAGAAGATGAAGGAGAAAGTTCATCGGATGAATCCGAGGAATATGTGGCGAGCTGTCATATGATTTCCCATTCGATCACGAACGATGAGGAGACTCCTTGCACCGAAAAGCTGGGGGCAGATCCCGAACCAAAAATTTTAGGGCCACCAGAGGAAATAATCGACGCATTCCTTAATGAAGCTCGGTTGAAAAGTAAAGCTGATCGGGAGTGCGAAGCGGCTATATTTGAAAGGGCCAAGCGCCAGCGACTTGATAAAGGAGCTGAGACGATCCCGCTGGAGCAAAACACCTCCGCTACCGACAAAATCCAATTCAAGATGAGGAAAAAGTTCGCTAAGGCCATATCAATGGGCATGAAGCTACCATCCTCTGAAGGAAACATCGCCGGTGAAGTGGAAACGCACCCCTCGTATTGCTTATATCATCGGAAGATTTCGCACCCCACTGAAGAGTGCAAAGATTTCGATAGATGATGGCAAGGATATGTTGCTCATCGATAACGCTTTAAGCGGGAAAAACGTAAAACTCGTCGGGAGCAAAGAAATACGACCGAAGGGCTTAAAAGAACTACTAGCGATTGTTGCATGGTTAACACCGGTGGATCACAAGTGCCTACATTCGGGAGTGATTCTGATGAAGAGCTAGAACTTGCCCCTCTCTTTAAAGAGTCCGCTTCAGGAAAAGAAGAAGAACCGAAGGTCTGCGAAAATATCCGGCTGCGGAATCGGACGCTGCATGAAAAGAACCTCGGACCCTTGAACAGAAAAGATAAAGGGAAAGAAAAGGTCTCTGAAGATATCGTCTTAGATGACCAAGTAGTGGAAGAGCTAGCCGCCAAGGACCCGCCGAAGAAGAATAAGGTGGATTACAACGTCTTAGCACATCTAAGGAAGCTGCCCTCACAGCTCAGCATTCTTGACGCCCTTTTGCTATTAAAAGAGGCGAGAGATTCGTTGATTAAGGCGCTCCAAGATTCGGAACAATTCCAAGCATGCTTGGCCGAGGAAAAGATGAAGGATGAATTGGAGGAAGTGCACACGGCCGATGTCACTTTTGGCGATGAAGACCTTCTACTTGGGA
Source organism: Agapanthus africanus (assembly GCA_030015575.1). Taxonomy (NCBI): domain Eukaryota; kingdom Viridiplantae; phylum Streptophyta; class Magnoliopsida; order Asparagales; family Amaryllidaceae; genus Agapanthus; species Agapanthus africanus. Next base: position 810,499,525 of record CM057340.1, on the reverse strand, counting down.
CGTGCGAACACAATCGCCCTCTCTACGTCTCGGGATACTGCCATGATATAAAAATAGGCAAAATCCTGATTGATAACGGGTCGTCTGTTAACCTACTCAACGTGCGGGTGTTGAAAGAAATCTGTATGAGCGTCCAGCACTTTGCTCGTGACAAGATCACCATCTCCAGGTTCGACTCCCAATCGTCAAAGACTCTTGGATCTGTGATACTGACGCTACGCTTCGGGCTACTCGTCACGGATATTAAGTTCTACGTCATAGACGCCAAGACATGTTACAACGCTTTGCTCGGCCGACCATGGTTACACGAGTACAACATCATCCCTTCTACACAACATCAGTGTATGAAGTATTTTAAGGATGGTTTCGAGTATACCGTGACGGGAGAACTGAACCCGTTCTCTGTGAACGAGGTCCGCAAATACGAAGATGCCAAATATTTCTTGCCGGATTTCGAAGACACGGAGAAGTGTCACAAGCCGGAGAATAAAACTAATGCCACCATCCCTGTCTTCGGCAGTGACACCGAGGAAGAAGAGGAGATAGTGTATTCGGGTCCGCTTCAACATAACAAGCCAGGACCGTCCACTCCTACATTGGTCTTTGGTAGCGATTCGGAGGACGAGGTCCATGTCGTATTCTCTGCTCGACCTTCAATACAAGCTTCCGCTGATGAAGAGCAAAGTCTGCAAGTCTCCATGGTGCCGCCTAAACATCATAAAGAACTGGACGCACTTAATATCTACAGTGTAGAAGAGCCGCGGACATTCTATATCCCTCCCAGGCGAGAAAACGAGAAAGCAATTCTGTTTTACCGCTCTGAAGAAACTAAGGTGAAAAAGGAAATCTGGCATGACACAGATCCTGCGCTCGACAGGCTTCAGCCTATCCGTCTTCCCAGATATTATACAGAGGGTTTGAAGAAGCTGCTGAAACGCCAAGGGATATCCTTCAAACAGACCATTAGAGAGGCCAAATTTTATGACAGGGTCTGGAACGTTCCCGGGACCCAACGCAAACTGCCTAACGGGAGAATGGAAACAAGAGGGCTTGGATACATCCGGTCAAAGAAACGAGAGTTACTACCCGGCTGCTACGTCGTGTATGACCTTGATGAAGAAGCGGATGCTCAATGGGAGGACGCTAATCCTAAGCCAGTGAAAGTTCCAAATGCAAAAGAGCCCGGTCCGTCGTTCGAGGAACAAATGGACAGACTTATAAAGAAAGCTGGTCAAAAGGTCCGAGATGATCACAACCGTGAGACGGCCATCTATGAGAAAGCCAAGACGCGACGCCTTCTCCAACAGGCTGTAAAGGATGAAAATGCCGCTCCTTGTCAACCTGTTATAAAGAAGGCTCAGCTCAAAAGCAGAAATAAGTCGAAAGGCCAAAAAGGCACTCAACAACAACAAAGCAGGGCTAAGAAGCCACGCAAACGGGAGTCGAGCGTTATTGATCTATCCCTTATGAAGAAAATGGGGCGAGCATACTCGTTTCCTCGGGACACGACGAAGAAAATACTTGATCTCGCCCTGAAACATCAAATGCTTACATTGCCGGAGTCTAAACACCCTGAACAAGCAGGCGAAGCCTCACACCCGGACTATTGCTCTTACCATCGAGTAGTAGGTCATCCTCTTGAAGATTGCTTCACCTTCAAGAATTGGGTCGAAAATCAATATCAGCTTGGTAAATTCGCTCTGTCCAACAACTGGAGGGTAGCACCACCACAAAAGCACGAGCCTAAGGCCACGAAAGAAAAACCAGTTCCACATTGGGATTGGAAGCGAATTCGTACCTGTCATGTGATAACGATGCTACAAGAAGAATCTGAGAATATGGGCAGCCTTCCCTGGTGCCTCGAAAACAGCAATGATGAGGTGATCTCAGAATTTCCCCCAGCTCCGAAAGAACTGGAGGACGGCATACATACCACTGCGGATAACCTCAAGAAAATTGAGCTGGGGACGATAAACGATCCGCGACCGACATTCGTCAGCGAGCTACTGTCTGAGGAAAAGGTGGCTGCGTTAAAGGACGTCCTTGTACAGCATAAAGATTGCTTCGCATGGAACTATTCCGAGATGCCGGGACTTGATCCAGAAGTTGCTGTACATAGACTGGCAATATCTCCGAGTGTCAAGCCGGTCAAACAAGTGCCGAGAAGAATGCGGCTTGAGCTCGAGATGAGCATCAACGCGGAAGTCAAAAAGCTGATAGACTCCGGCTTTATCCAAGAGGTTCAATACCCTGAATGGATTGCTAATATCGTCCCAGTGATGAAGAAAAATGGGACGGTGCGCATATGCGTGGACTTTCGGGATCTCAACAAAGCCTACCCGAAGGATGATTTCCCAGTACCAGTCACCGAACTAATGATAGACAATACGTCCACGCATGAGATTTTCTCATTCATGGACGGCTCATCAGGATATAATCAAATAAAAATGCACCCTGAAGACCAGAAACATACGGCTTTCCGGACTCCTTTGGGAATATTCTGTTACAAGGTGATGCCCTTCGGTTTAAAGAACGCCGGTGCAACCTACCAAAGGGCCATGACGAAGATTTTCGATAACCTTATACACGAAATTGTTGAGTGCTATATCGACGACCTCGTTGTTAAAAGCAAATCATATGAGGAACATCTCGAGCATCTGAAGACCGTATTTCAACGTCTTCGACAATACAACTTGAAGATGAACCCTCTGAAGTGTGCATTCGGGGTTTCCTCGGGCAAATTCTTGGTATTCGTCGTTCGACACCGAGGTATCGAGATAGATCCGTCCAAGATCAAGGCAATCATGGGAATGCCTCCGCCGAGAACTCTCAAACAGCTGCGGTCTCTCCAAGGGAAGCTCGCGTACATACGGCGATTTATAGCCAACCTCTCAGGAAAGTGCCGCCCTTACAGCCACCTGATGAAGAAGGGAACCCCATTCGTCTGGGATCAAAAGTGCCAAAGCGCACTAGACGAGATCAAACAGTACCTGCAAAACCCTCCAGTGTTGGCTGCTCCAGTGAAGGGAAAGCCTCTCATTCTTTACACGGCCGCCCTTGAAGGTTCTTTGGGCGCATTATGGGCACAAGAGAATGACCAGGGGAAAGAAAGAGCACTTTACTATTTAAGTCGAGTGCTGCTGGGGGCGGAAAGCAATTATTCCCCCATTGAAAAACACTGCCTGGCGTTGATCTTCGCAATAACAAAGCTTAGACATTACGCATTAGCGCATGAAGTCTATCTCATTTCAAAGGTGGACCCTCTCAAATATCTAATGTCAAAGGCCATATTGACAGGACGACTCGCTAAATGGGCCCTGCTCTTAATGGAGTTCTCGATAGCATATCGACCACTCAAAGCAGTAAAAGGCCAGGCCATCGCCGACTTCCTTGCTGAGCACCCGATACCAGCCGACTCTCCTTTAAACTGCGATCTTCCAGACGAACATGCGTTTGATGCGATCGATGGTGATAATACCCGATGGGAGCTTTATTTTGACGGAGCATCTTCTGTGAAGAAGCGCAAACAAAGTACCCCTATAATCAAATCGGGGGTAGGACTCATCTTTATAACTCTACAAGGAGGGATAATGCGCTACGCGTTCTCCCTGACGGAACCGAGGACAAACAACGAAGCTGAATACGAAGCTCTGATAGCAGGCCTCGAGATCGCCATTGACATGGGAATTGAAAACCTCCTCATATACGGAGATTCGCAACTGGTCGTTAGTCAAGTAAACGGCGATTACCAAACATGCAAACCGGAATTGGTAAAATACGGTGAAAAGGTGCAACAACTGCTAACCCAAGTTCCCTCCTATACTTTGGAGAGCATACCATGCGCAGATAACAGCAAAGCGGACGCGTTGGCCAAACTTGCTAAAGAAATGGCTGACGAGAACCTCGATGACATTAGAATCATGGTACAAAGTCGTCGGGTGCTCACCCCCGCAGAAATACCTTCGGAATCACCCAAAGAGAAGGGAGTGACTGAACAAGCGACCTTGCAAATAAAAGAACATGAGAAGGTTGAGGATTGGAGGGAAGTCTTTATAGACTACTTCAAGTCCCACCAAATGCTCGAAGATGCGTCCGCAAGACATCAACTCATAAAACGAGCTCTGTCTTTCGCCTTCGTCAATGATACTCTACACAAAATGTCATTCGATTCTCTGTGGTTGAGATGCTTAGGACCGGACGAATCGGAAAGAGTCGTTCAGGAAGTTTATGACGGAATCTGCGGTTCTCACCAAGCAGGTCCAAAGATGAAGTTGAAGATCAAACGGATGGGCTATTACTGGCCCACGATGATTCAAGACTGCATCGAATATGCGAAGCAATGTCACTCATGCCAGATTCATGGGGACTTCATCCACCAGCACCCAAATCCGTCGCATCCAACGGTAGCTAGCTGGCCATTCGAAATGTGGGGGACTGATATAGTCGGCCCCATCGAACCAGCATCGTCTAAAGGACATCGTTTCATCCTGGCGACGACTGACTACTTCTCTAAGTGGGCAGAAGCAGTACCATTGAGAGAAGTGAAGACGGAGAATATCCTTCATTTCTTCAAAACGCACGTCATATATCGGTTTGGAACTCCGAGGCGGATCATCTCCGATAACGGGCCAGCCTACCGAAGTCATAAAATCAGCCGCTTCGCACAGCAGCATAACATAGACTGGAGATATTCCTCAGTCTATAATCCACGAGCTAACGGTCTCGCCGAGGCCTTCAATAAGATCTTGACGAAAATTATAAAGAAAACAGTGTCCCGAAATAAGAAAGACTGGCATGAGAGACTGCAAGAAGCTCTTTGGGCGTATAGAACCACGTTCAAGACAGCCACAAACACAACGCCATACGCGTTGGTGTTCGGTACGGAAGCAGTACTCCCTCTCGAGATAGAGTTACCCTCTCTACGAGTGGCAGTTCACCACGAGCTAACGGACGAAGAAAATGCTCACCTTCGGCTTGAGGAACTTGACGCCCTTGATGAAACTAGGCTCATGGCGCAACAAAATCTGGAAGCTTATAAAGCAAAGATGATGCGCTCATACGAAAGATTGATCCGACCGAGGACATTCCACCAAGGCGAACTCGTGCTAGTGGTCAAAAGGCCTATGATCCCCAATCGTGCCAAGCGGGGAAAATTCGAGCCGAACTATGAAGGCCCGTACATCATAGATAAAGTTTACCAGGGTGGGGCCTATCTACTCATGGACATGCACGGTGAAAGGCCTTTCAGGCCGATAAACGGTCGCTTCCTAAAGAAATACTACGCTTAATGAGTCACAGCCTAGGTCAACGATAGACGACGACGATTGTGTCCGCTCGCTATCTTCCTAAGCTCAAACTTTATAAGCAGTAGCCAGCTTCTCAATAGCGGACCGAAATGTCCCTAAACTAACAGCGGACCGAAATGTCCTTAAACTAACAGCGGACCGAAATGTCCCTAAACTAACAGCGGACCGAAATGTCTTTAAACTAACAGCGGACCGAAATGTCCTTAAACTAATAGCAGACCGAAACGTCTTAAACTAATACCGCAGCATCCTTAGGCTGACGAGATAAAAAAAATAAAATAAAAATAAAATATAAAAATAAAATAAAATAAAAACGGTATGTCCATAAGCAAAAAGGGGCACGGATGAAAACCCGAAAGGGCTCCGTGAGTAAAAACAGCAGGGCTACCGGCGAGTGTTCGTGAAAACCCGAAAGGGCGCGACCTCGTAAAAAAAAAAAGAGAAAAAGGAAATAAAAAGAATAAAAAAAAGGATGGTATGTCCATGAGCAAAATGGGCACGGATGAAAACCCGAAAGGGCTCCGTGAGTAAAAACAGCAGGACTACCGGCGAGTGTTTGTGAAAACCTGAAAGGGCGCAACCTCGTTAAAGAACACTTACAAGATCCTCTCGACCTTGTAGGGAGAAACCACCTGCGTGAGATCCTTACAACTCACAAGGGAGCAACACACTTAGGGATCCCCATGATTCCTAAGGAGAAAATACACTTGCGAGATCCTCACGACTCGTAAGGAGAACGCTCTTATGGGACCCTCACGGCTCATAAGGTTTGAAAGTCTTAAGTTACAGAGATCTAAACCTGTGCTTAAGCAACCCCCACAACTTTCGATATTGCCCTACAAGTGGCTCAATACTGACCCTTGTATACAATCCACGGGCGTGAATGAACATTTCCCTAACCAAGGTCCATCCGTGACTGGGGATATATTCGCATAACCCTTGTAAATCCTCTCGATTTGCAAAGAGAAAACCCTCCTGTAGGATCCTTACGACTTACAGAGGAACAAAATACTTAGGAACCCTCACGATTCCTAGGGAGAAAATACACCTATAAGATCCTAACGACTTGTAGGAAGAAATAGCTTTGTGAGACCCTTACGGCTCATAAAGTCAAAAGCCTTAGTCGACAGGACCCTAACCCTGGTCGCTAAGCCTCCTTTGTTCGACAATGATAGAGGCAAATGATGATTCGCTCCTGGCAACATCCCAGTTGTAGCGGTGCTGATGCCAAAATCAGTGTCCAAGTTCAGGTTTACGGCGAAAAGCCAGTAAGCCGCACATGCATACGAAATAGCCGAAATGATAGGGCAACTTGCAATAAAAAGGAGCAAGTAAAATGTATGCATGCGAAATAGCCGAAATGATTGGGCACCGCGAAAAATAGCCGAAATGATTGGGCGATCGTGACCTTCGCGATATAAAAGCTGAAATGATAGGGCATCGCGGAAATAAAACAAAAAAAATAATGATGATAAAATTTTGGCCCTACAGTTAAGATCACATCGATCCCTGTATACAATCCAAGGGCGTAAACAAAGAGGGAGCCATACTCTCCCAACAAACTCCTCGACTCACGGATACAAACACTCCTTAATGAGAGCCTCGTGATCCGCGTCGACCTGCAGAGCCACCAGCGCCTCCGTGGAAATCCTCGACTCGTTTCAAAACCTAAGGAAACAAATAATCCTTGGCGCTCGGGAAACAAATAATCCCTAGCAAACTCCTCGACTCACGGATACAAACACTCCTTGACGAGAGACTCCTGATCCGCGTCGACCTGCAGAGCCACCAGCGCCTCCGTGGGAATCCTCGACTCGTTTCAAACCCTAAGGAAACAAATAATCCTTGGCGCTCGGGAAACAAATAATCCCTAGCAAACTCCTCGACTCACGGATACAAACACTCCTTGACGAGAGACTCCTGATCCGCGTCGACCTGCAGAGCCACCAGCGCCTCCGTGGGAATCCTCGACTCGTTTCAAACCCCAAGGAAACAAATAATCCTTAGCGCTCGGGAAACAAATAATCCCTAGCAAACTTCTCGACTCACGGATACAAACACTCCTTGACGAGAGACTCCTGATCCGCGTCGACCTGCAGAGCCACCAGCGCCTCCGTGGGAATCCTCGACTCGTTTCAAAACCCAAGGAAACAAATAATCCTTGGCGCTCGGGAAACAAATAATCCCTAGCAAACTCCTCGACTCACGGATACAAACACTCCTTGACGAGAGACTCCTGATCCGCGTCGACCTGCAGAGCCACCAGCGCCTCCGTGGGAATCCTCGACTCGTTTCAAACCCCAAGGAAACAAATAATCCTTGGCGCTTGGGAAACAAATAATCCCTAGCAAACTCCTCGACTCACGGATACAAACACTCCTTGACGAGAGCCTCCTGATCCGCGTCGACCCGCAGAGCCACCAGTGCCTCCATGGGAATTCTCGACTCGTTTCAAACCCCAAGGAAACAAATAATCCTTGGCGCTTGGGAAACAAATAATCCCTAGCAAACTCCTCGACTCACGGATACAAACACTCCGTGACGAGAGCTTCTTAACTCATTTCAACTCGCAGAGCCACCACCCTCTCCGCAAGCAAATCCCCGATTCGTCTCAATTTGTAAGAAGAAGTCTCAGACAGCAAGGATTGAAAAGCTTGCTTCTTGAGCAATGGGGCCCTGCAAGTCAATCCAAACTGGTCTCTTGCATACTATTCACGGGTCTCACTCTCCGAAGTCGAATTTTGACGAGAAGGGAAACAACCGCTTACGAATCCTCTCGACTCGTAAGAGGGAAAATTCTCTTATAGGATCCTTACGACTTATAAGAGAAAATCACACTTAGGAATCCTCACGATTCCTAAGGAGAAAATCCGCCTATGAGATCCTCTCGATCCGTAGGGAGAAAAGCCTCTATGAGACCCTCACGGCTCATAGAGTTGAAAAATCTTAGGCAGCAGATGCGGCTTAAGCCATCGCTATTTCCTAAGGAAGTCGGAATACTCGTTTTAGAAATCCATCAACCATGGTTATTAAGACAGCCTGCTGACAATAAAAAGAAAAAGAGAAGATGACAGAAAGAATATCCGGTCTACATTTGATCTGGCGTGCGTGACGCATTCATTTATGCATGGGCAGAAGACTCAGGACGAGAAATAAGACAAGCTGAAATAGAAAAGGGAAGGGTTTCCATTCATACTGCTAAAAAAAAAATTTTCTTTTACAAGCACAAGAATAATGAATTATTACAACGGTATAACCTCAGATCCGGGGCACGGATTGAGGAAATCAAAAGTAAGGCCATCCAGAGTTCTTCTGGCCTTTCTAATTATTCTTATGCGCAGTCTTTCTCGCTCCTCTGTATCGAGATCATCGGCGAGCCCTCCTGGCCTTTGATAAGCAGCAACTATCGTCGTCTGCTGGAAGACTTGGTGTAGGATGTCAATAAGGCTGTTCCGTCGTTTCTTTGAAATCAGCCCTGTCAGGTACACTGAATGCACGTTGTCTTCGGCATCATCCAGCGCATTGAGCGGTAAGGCCTCATGAAGACCCGGAAGTGCTCTCCATATGGCTCCCAACACGACTTTCAAAAGGGCCGAACGACGAGGCAACAGCCAACCACCGCTTGCGTTCAGACAACCCATGACTTCTGCACATTCAGCGTCTGTAAACTCCTGGTTTTGTTGACGACCCTGAGCGCGGATATCGTCGTAGGTAATAAACTCGTGCAAACTGTATAGATGCACCACCGCCATTATGCCTGGAGGAAATATTACAGGAAGATCAGCAATAGAAAAGCAATAATATACGTAGAGGACTAAATTCCTAGAGAGCAAAACTATGTTCAAGGATAAAGTCCCCTGGATGAAAGCTCTGCTGGTTAAGATTAATCTAAGAATCGATTTTACCTAAAGTTTTCCTAAAAACTTTGAAAAAAAAAGGAGGAGCAAGGCACCGGAGTTCTTGAAGGCAAGAACAAAGCTCTGAGGTCTTCGAAAATAGAAATATGAAAGATGATAAATATCTGGGGGGGACGAAAGGTCCTATTTATAGGCATCAAGTGCCTCTTCGACTTCCAAGAGTTGTCACGGCAGTTTACCCTAATCGGAGCAAACTTCTGTTCAAATTCCGAGGCGGGAGATGAAGCAACGCTTCGTCTTCCCCGTGCTCTGACTTGAAAATTATTTTAATAAAGCGACGCTTCAGATTATTTACGCTGCGCAATACGCCACGTGTCTGACGCAGACGCATCAGCGCAACGCCCAAAGCAGCGCACCCAATCAGAGCAAAGCTCTATTTCAAGCAAAATTAAAGGAAGCAACGCTTCAGCGGCGTATGCGCCGTGCGCTGCGTGACACGTGTCTGCGCAGTTGCGCTAGCGCAGTTGCGCTGCACTGTGCGCTGTGCGACACGTGTCATACCCTGGAGCATTTGCGCTAAACAAAATTAAGCTTCTGAAGAAATCTTTTCTGTTCTTGTTAAAACAAGAAGATTTTCTTCTATAAAACAGAAGCCCTTGGATCAAAGATCCGACGGTGGGGGAAATTCCGCCAAATCATTCAGAAAAGGGGATTTCTTCAACAAATTGGACTTGCTTCTTAATTTGCAAGATGAAGCCTCAGGCAGCAGAGGTGGGAAAACTTGCTTCCTGAACGATGGGACCCTACAAGTCGATCTAAAATGGTCTCTTGCATACTATACACGGGTCTCACTCTCCAAAGTCGAGTTTCGGTAAGGAGGAAAACAACCGCTTACGGGTCCTCTCGACTCGTAAGAGGGAAAAATTCTCTTGTAGGATCCTTACGACTTATAAGAGAAAACCGCACTTAGGAATCCTCACGATTACTAAGGAAAAAATACACCTACGAGATCCTCTCGATCCGTAGGGAGAAAAGTCTTTTTGAGACCCTCACGGCTCATAAAGTTGAAAAGTCTTAGGTGGTAGATCCTACCCCTGTCTTCTAAGCCATTACTGCCCTATAAAGAGGTTAAGATGGACCATCTACGAGCCACACTTGCTAAAGCTACATGCCACTGAAATGGAGAAGTTACTCATGAGCGTATAAACTACTTCACACCAGAGTAAAACATAAAGAAATAGAAGGGTGCGGCTCATGGAATTGAGAGTTTGGAACTATATCTTTTAAGAGTCGAGATTTGAGTCAATGATAAATGACGACGCTTGTGTCCGCTCGTTATCTTCTCAGATCAAGATTCTGAAAGTTATATACCAACCCGAAACTGGTCATGCGCTATGCATTACTCTGCACTACTTCACCCACATATATACTTACGTGGGCAAAGTAGTGGGGGGCATTTGTTCCCGCCAAAAATTTCTGCGCAAAAGAGTCTAAGGTATCAAATGGCAGCGATACGCTTAAGAAAATGCGAACCAGTATCTTCCGGCCTGTATTTTGATAAACTCCCCAATGAGAAACTGTTAAATTATGATGGTGTTGAAAGAATCTCGAAAAAACCTTCTATTTGATATATTATGGGCCTCATAATTCATCCGGGATCAAAAGTTATGAGCAAATGTGTTATGCACATGTGATCTAAGGAAGAAGACGCGAACCAGTATTTTCCGAGCTGTATTTTTACAAACTCCGGAACGAAAAACAGCTAAATTATGATGATATTGAAAGTATCTCGAAAATACCTTCGATTTGATATATTATGGGCCTCATAATTCATCCGAGATCAAAAGTTATGAGCAAATGTGTTATACACGTGTAATCTAAAGTAATGCTCTACTACATGGGGAATGCATTTTTTAGTCCCACATCGGGAAAAGGAGAGATGGCTTCTCTACCACTCCCATATAAATAAGAGGGGATACCTCTTAGAAAGGTAGAGTTAAATCCTCAAAGGATTCAATACTCAAAGGAGCTTAGTTCTCCAAAGGAGCGTAGTTCTCCAAGATAGGAGAATGCTCCTCCCCATAATGCGCATATGCGCAAGCGCCATGTGCGCTACGTGCAACGCACGTGTGCCCGCCATGCGGCACCACGTGCAACGCACGTGCGCACCATATGAGAACATTTAATGATATTAAAAGGAGTCTGTTCTCCATATATAGAAGCCCTGCTTCTCCTCATAATGCGCATGTGCGCTACGTGCAACGCACGTTTGCTCGCCATGCGCGCACCACGTGCAACGCACGTGCGCACCATATGAGAACATTTAATAATATTAAAAGGAGCCTGTTCTCCATATATAGAAGCCCTGCTTCTCCTTATAATGCGCATGTGCGCTACGTGCGACACACGTATGCTCGCCACGCGCGCACCACGTGCAACGCACGTGCGCACCACATGAGAACATTTAATAATATTAAAAGGAGCCTGTTCTCCATATATAGAAGCCCTGTTTCTCCTCATAATGCGCATGTGCGCCACGTGCAACGCACATGTACCCGCCACGCGCGCACCACGTGCAACGCACGTGCGCACCACATGATAATATTCAATTAAAAGGAGACTCGTTCTCCATAGGAGCTTGCTCCAACCCATAATGCGCATATGCGCAAGATCCATGTGCGCTGCGTGTAAATATGAGCGCCCAACACGTGCGACGCACGTGCGTCCAACACGTGCGACGCACGTGCGCCCAACACGTGCGACGCACGTGCGCGAACGCAAAGAAGCTTTTTTCAGCAGTAAGAAGTTTAAGCTCCAGCCTGTTCTTCCCCCTAATGAGTGAGACATGGTTCAAAGGGTACATCCCTCCACACCTTCGATATATGGCGCTGTAATCTCTCAGTGTCATCGGAGAGGTGGTGGATCCCAACGACCAATGATCCTTCGTTCTAAAATAAAAAAAAAGAGAAGAAGAGAGAGCATTGACAGAGAAACAGAGAAAGAATTCAGAGAACTCCTAAAAAGAAAGTTTTCTGAAAAGATCAATGATCTAAGAACAAGATCAAGATCTTAAATGTTGAATTAAAACAAAATGCAATTCAGAGCCCAAACAAAACAAAATGCAATGCATTAAAAGGGCAGAGCCCAAACAAGATAGATGCTCTGCATCATTTATAAAAGGGCAGAGTCCAACCAAAATAAGAATAATGCAGTGCATTACTAAAAAGGGGAAAAGCCCTAGCACAAGCCAAAGACAAAAGATGTTGAAACTGGACTTAGCCCAATCATGGCCGTAAGTCCTCAAACTAAATTGACTGAGTACAGCTGCTCCCTAAATCAATTTACATCCGGTTCGAGGGTACATCTCCGAACTCCTCTGAGACCTATCATTGTAATCCTTCAACGACGTCAGAGAGGTGACGGGTCCCGACGACCATACATTAATATGGACTGCGGGGTCCTTAAACTCGTGGACCGGAACGTCCCTAAACTAATGTTAGACCGAAACGTCCCTAAACTAACGGTGGACCACCACGTCCCTAAACTGGAATATGGACCACCACGTCCCTAAACTGGAATATGGACCACCACGTCCCTAAACTGGAACAATAGAGCCTCCTAATGCTCTTTTGCCGGATCTAAACGGTCCCGTTTAAGTTGATCTTAGCCCCAAATACGGCTAACGTATCCTTAAACACTCAAATGAACGATAAAATTCCAAATCGACCTTGGTTCAAGGGTACATCTCCGAACTCCTCTGACATCTTTCGTTGTAATCCTTCAACGACGTCAGAGAGGCGACGAGTCCCGACGGCCATATATTAAATGGATCACCCCGTTAAGTTGATCTTAGTCCCAAACAGGACTAACGTATCCTTGACGAACGTTTAAGTTGATCTTAGCCGCAACGCGACTAATGCATCCTTAAACTAAAAACACCAAACCCAAATCTAAGTAAATACGGATTTGGACTAGTCCACGTCCTACGGGCGACGGTATTACTCAGTCTCCGTATACAATCCACGGGCAACCACAAACAAAACAAACACCCATGACACGAAGTGAAATTTTGGAGAAGGAGAAAGTTGTTATCGCGATGCGGTAGCGTAATTAACTGCAGGGGCTTGCGCCTGCAGGGAAGAGCGTCCCCACAATCAAAACCCCCTCAAGCGAGGGGGAATCTGACGAAGTCTGCTACATCGGCCGCATCCGTCTAAACCTCCGATACACGGTGCCATAAATCAACTTGGCATCTTCGGAGAGGTGGACGGATAAAACCAAATAGCATCTGCCCCGAATCCCAGCGTCAGGGCACCATCGCGGTCCTGTGCGCCGTCCTTCGGAGGGGAACAGTTCCCAATATCTCCATAATCGAATGCAATATCGTATAAAGGTGCATATGTGTATATACGTAAGTATGGACGTACAAATGTGTATGTCCGCAAGTATGGGTGTACAATATGTATATCATGATGCAGCAACCTTACTGTGTAGTGACATGGCAATTATCGATGATGAAGTGTGTGAGCCGGCAAATCTGTGTACGTGTAACATACATATTATCGATAATGGTGCAGGTGTACTAGCACAGGTATAAGCAATGCAATGAAAATAATATGAATGCAGCATAAGGTAAATCATATGCAAATACTGACGGGTATACGTATCTAACATGATCGAGTCGGTTAATCAATCAATCGGCATCCAGCCTCACAACATCCTGTACGATATACTCTATCGTACGGTATCCTCTAGTCAAGGGTATGGATCAAACCTCAAGTCAAACTCATCACGTACGGAAAATTATCGTACGGCGGCATTAAGCTATCAGAGATCCTATCATCCTATAAGACGAGGAGGGTACGGACCTAACGTCTCGTACGGCTATCACTCACGATTCACAATATATATAAATATCTCTATATACCTATGTCCTAGGTCACATCCGCAATAATCTCATATCAGGGGACCAACAGGGTATAATTCATCTCAATCGACCCGCATCCCTATACCGACATATCACCAAGTCATCATATCGCATCGTACATTCTGTTCATCACATTTATCTCTCACATCGAATCAATTCTACATAAACATTTTATCTCACTATAAGCATACGTATCTAATCTAATATACACTCCCGAACCATACAAACAGTTTTTGAAAGATGCGAATCGTAGTTTTGAAAGTAGGGGCTACGGTGTTTTTAAAGAAAGATATCATTTGAAAATCCGTAACGTCCCTCAGGATATCTGTTTAAAAGATGCATACAATTCTTCGGTTTGAAAATAGGTATGGTTCGGATGACACATCTACGTCGACTATCTAGTCCTATAGTACCCTAAACGGCAATGTCATCAAATATTACCCTCAAATCCCGTCATCACATATTAGCCGTATCACATCACTTCTAACTATCATTTAGTTTCTAATATAGTTTCTCTAACTATCATTTAAGTATATCTATAGTTTTCTATTAAACGATTCCTTAAACATTTACTATGAATCGGTTTCCATAAAAAACTTGCGGGGGTGCTATACGCCATTCACCCGACTTCCCTCGTGGATATAGATCCAATCACCTTGATCCTTACTTGTCGAAGTCGATGATGCCATGCTCCATCACCTCGGAATCCACGTGAAGGTATCTACAATAATAACATATATCGCAACGCTATTAAAATCAAGTTCTGAAAACCGAAACGGCACACGGATCACCTATAAGTTAGAACCTATAGCCCACACATGCAAAACCAACCAATTATCCCTAGTTGTTGATGTACAAACACCCAACAACCAACACAATATCAAATACTAAAATCCAAATTTCAGAACACGGAAAACCCGAAAACAACAACATAGGAAAACCTTTCCCAGATTTTGACTCAGGTCAAACTAGCCAATTTTGCATATGGGGTTGCTCTAGATATAGGATAACAATGCCACAGACCAAAATCCACACCATTCTACCCCGACATGGCCGCAATTTGCGGCCAAAACGATTTAATCTGCGGCCAGATTATCATATTAGGGGCTCAGGTTTCTAGGGGTTCTTCATGGTTGCCTGCACGTCTCTCTGTCATGGGAACTTATTTTCTAGTGGTCTCGGGTCATCTCAGATTCCCATATACCCTCACAGACTGTCAATTTAACCGATGTCGGAAAGTTCCAAGTTTGTGTTTGGTTTCCATTCTCTGTTCTAGGTCAGTAAAAACACCACTAAGGTCTAAGTAAGCACCCACTACTAGTTATAGGTCCACATAAACACCCAACCCTTCTCTTGAATTTCCAAACATCGCAATACCACACTAAAACAACTCCTAAACTAAACAAAAATGCTAGTAATTCAAACTAAACTAAATGGAAGGGATTATATCTCATGGGTGCTGCTCAAGAAAAACCCCAGCTCTCCAAAGTCATCAAAATCCCACATTGATGGGTCCAAAGTGTAGAGGGTGAAGAGGGGATCAACTTTTGTGAAGAGGGTTTAGGGTTTTGGTGAATATTTGGAGATGGATCTTGGGGTAGAGGTGGAGGGAAGTGAGTTGAGGAATATGAAGAAGGAAAAATAATGGGGGAAATGAAGTAACATGGCTGCCCCCTCTCTCTCCTCTTATTCTCACCCACTCTCTCATCTAATTACTCTTTTTCCCTTTTCTCTTTTCTTTTCTTTTAAAACCAAACCCTAAAATACCCAAAACAACACAAGAAAACAACATGTAACCAAAATGCAACATGACATGGTGCACTAGCCATGGAAAACTGTAGAAATACGGATTTGGCTTAATTGCGATCAGCAGTGCACTAATCGGGTAAAATTTTAAACTGCATATAATAAATCTTTAAAATACCAAATCCTTTAAATATATTTTTAAATGAATAAATTATTTTAATTTCCATTTATTTCACAAATATTGGTATGTATTTATACCCATTTTCGAAAACCCCAATTTCGGAAATCGGGCAGTTTTCGGGAAAAATATTATTTTAATATTAAATTCCAAAAATAATATTTTATATTTTCTGAAATGTTACAGAAACTCGCCGGCTCAATGCATCGGCTACTTTGTTTTATCGGCTTTCTTTATACCGAATGACAAATGACACAAACCTCTATGTATAAGAAACTCACTTTCTATACCAACTATTCAACTTATGATCACCATTGATATACTTCAACGCCTCATGATCTGAATTTAACACAAACTCTTGATGAAGTGATAATGCTCTCAATGTCGAAGAGATTGAACAATCGCATAAAATTTGACATCATAAGTTGAGTAACTATTACTTGAGGCGTTCAATTTCTTACTAAAGAACGCAATAGGCTGACATTCCTGACTCAATACTTCGCCAATTCCCAATTTAGATGCATCACAATCAATTTCAAACACTTTACCAAAGTCAGGAAGTGTAAGCACTGGAGCTTCGGTGATTTTCTTCTTAATCAACTCAAAACTCTCGTTGGCCGCTTTCTTCCACTCGAATGTTTTTCCATTTAAGCTTTCGGTCATTAACACCATCAACGTACTGAAATTATTTATGAATCGCCGATAAATTGGAGCCAAACCATGAAAACTGCGCACTTCATAAATAGATGTCAGCGTCGGCCATGAAGTGATAGCTTCTAGTTTCACCGGGTCGACTTTTACCCCTTCAAATGTAACTATTTTACTCAAGACGATCAAATTGTTGGTAACAAACTTGCATTTCTTGAGATTCACAAACAATCTCTGCTCTCTCAGGATATATAAAATCTGCCGAAGATGTTCAACATTATGACGCCACGCTTCCCAAAATGCATAAAATGTGAAACACGACTCGGCCAGCCATGCTACCCATGGTAAGGAATCATCTTTCCATAGTCACATTAAGACTGTCATGAAATAATCAAGCACAAAAAATATATAACTAATGCTAAACATGTTCAATGCCATAATAAAAAGAATCAAACTGGAATAGCGGAAATGTCAAGTCACACTGATCCAATAATGAAATAGAAAGGGTCCACAACACTTTGTCCTTTATGAGCTCACAAAATAAAACTAAGGAACATAGTTCAGTACTAGAATAAATTAAACAGACTAATAACTGGAATAATAGATACACCTCACTGCTCAACTATCCCCTCGAAGCACTCCGGATCCTGCGGTTCTAAAGTCAACAATCTGGGCCATGCAAAACCTAGATGTCAGAGCGTCAAATATAATATCATAAAGATAATAACCGAAATGAGATGCAATATGTCAATATAACATGACACAAGAATGATGTCAATTGATCATACAATAAAATCAGCAATAAACGATGACATAAAAAGCAGGATATGGCAAAGCAATCATGTCATGTGGAACCTATGTGTCCATGTCACTAGTAGTTATTTATCCTACAGGTATTTGAAACCAATGATTGAAACATGGTAACATATCATATTCAATACAGGCGAATGATGTCATGTGTCAGATACATACATGTCAATATACAGATGAATGATATCATGAGTCAGATACATTCATCCCATAACACGGATGCCCCTTTGACTATGATACAAATGTCTCTATTTTGACCATAATTTAGATGTTCGCTATTGACCATAATACAGATGTCCATGTAAGTCAAGTCAAGTAGTAATAGGCAATATCATAAACTTGTTGGCAATGGATAATAATTTTATTACGAGACTCATGACATGATGATCAATAAACATGTTCAAGTATAAATGCAGGTAAACAATCGATGTGATAGCATGATTAATAATAGCATATTCGTACCGGATAACATGAGACAATATCAGACATCTTAACATTAGCAATATCAGACTTGGTAACAAGTAATAAATTCAAGCATGCATACATGTAAGTAAACAATATATATATAATATGGTTATGATAGCCTAATCATATTAGACAATGCATCAGAATCATATCCAGTAGCATAACACATATGGGTAAAGCTATTTAACATATCAGGTAACTAACCGGGTTAAAATATCAGTTTAGACGGCTCATCAATGGATGAGATGACTCGTGCGTATGTGAGATGGCTCACAATGAGAAAAGACAACTCATAAGTCGTCCCGAATTATTATTTGTTCTAGTTGTATAAGACGACTCATGTCTGTCTTGAGCCATCTCGATCCTAACTTGAGACGGCTCAATATGTTTTGAGATGGCTCGTTCTATATTTAGAACGTCATATTTTCTCTCTGGGTGTATAAGACGGCTCGATTAATGTTGAGATGGCTCGAGGTCCTTTTCTGAGATGATCAGATTTCTTTTATTATGGTTTCAATTTAAATTCGTTGCATGAAAGAACAACAAGGATCACATCGATTCATTTAGGTTCCAATACATCAATTTAACAATAGAAAAATATAATCTTTATAATTCAACCATGTGTTATAACTAGATCAGATTCGATGACACATCGCGACACAACCAGAATCAAGTTAAAGGATCATATTTAGATTATGATAACAAGAAAACGTATTTAAGGGTTCATGAGTTATTATATCATAATATGCATATTAACGAGATCTGATCTCGCTATAGCAAGTACCAAGTACTTGCCTTGATCAATGATGAACATGGTGTTTACAAAGTACAAGATCTTGAAACCTATGCAAGACCTCGACTTGGATGAGTTCGGTTGGATGCGGCCACGATCAAGAAGATTTCACCGCAACAGGGAAGAAAAAGACAATCACGTTGACGATGATGATGGTGCACAGCCGCGAGGGATGGAAGGGTCGGCCGCTAAGGTTAGGGCTTCGATTTTAGAGGAGAAGCAATATCAAAGTTAGGGTTTGCATGAGAAACATAAAGGACTACATAGTATGGGTTTAAACCATAGGCCGGATAGTTCAAGGATTCCTTTGTAAAATAGGACTAAGGGTTAACTTAGACAAAATAATATTATCAAGCATATAGTAAATCATGTATATCCTTCATAATAACCCAATAATAACCAATAACCCAATGTAATAACAAGTCAGAATCTCGTCAAGTATCAAATCATGTTTGAGACAGCTCATATACACTTGAGCCGACTCGCAGGTCTTTCCCAACAATCGTTTCCTCTCTGTCTTCATGAAAAGGCTCAGGACATGTCTGAGCCGGCTCGACCTTTCTCCTAAGAAAACAGAATCAAATAAAATACCTATCAAGTATATTCGAGCAAATACCGTACATACGTTCTAGGGTGTTACAAACAAGCTGCTCCAAATTTTGACTATTAACCAAGATGTCATCAAAGTAGACTACCACAAACTTCCCAACAAAAGGTCGAAACTTGGTTCATGAGTCGCATAAAGGTACTTGGCGCATTAGACAACCCAAACGGTATAACAAACCACTCATACAATCCATCTTTCATCCTAAAGGATTTCTTCCCCTCATCTCCTCACCGAATCCTAATTTGGTGATACCCACTTATCAAGTTGATCCTTGAGAGTACACTTGAACCTGAAAGATTATCTAGCATATCATCGAGCCGAGGTATAGGGAATCAATATTTTACCGTGATTTTGTTGATAGCTCGGAAATCGATACACATTCGCCAAGATCCATCTTTCTTTGGAACAAGTAACGCCGACACCGCACAAGGACTCATGCTTTCCTTCAAGCATCTCTTTTGCATCAAATCCTCGACTTGTGATCGCAATTCTTCATGCTCCTTTGGTGTCATGCGATAAACCGGTTTATTCGGTAAGATTTCTCCCGAAACAAGATCGATATGATGCTAAATATCCAGGCCAAGTGGCAACCCATCAGATAAGTCTTCTGGCATGACATCTGAATATTATTTCTAAAAACCCTTCAAGATCGGTAGATAGCTTGGATGTTCTTTATTAGCCTCCAACACCATTAAAGTATACATCGCACCATTTTCTTCAGCCGCCTCCATAAACTCGGTATGACTAAAGAAATTATTAACTGAGTTTTTGTTACGTACTCCTTCAATTTTCGACGTCCCCAAAGTAATCTTTACTCCATCCTTAATGAAAGAGTAAGTATTCGTATACCCAGCATGTACCACTCTTCGATCGAATTGCCATGGTCGACCAAATAGCAAGTGACACGCATCCAGCGACACTACATCACACTATAAAGAATCCTAATAATTCTTGCCGATAGAAAAGAATACCAACCACTTCTCGGTGACCGATACTGTAATGACCCGGTTCTTGCTCACGGAAAGAAGTGCCACATGGAACAAAGTGCCACGCCAAGTATCATGCCAAGGGGGCGGGGGCCACCTCTTAAATCTATGGGGGACACCTCTTGAATCCGTGAGACCCATTATAGAACAATGGGGAATAATACATTCCGAAAGAGGGTAGATCCAGAACTATAAATGAAATGATACCACTCTTTAATACAGAGGTGCCTTTTAAGTGAACCGGCACTACAGGAGATTAAGAACTTCGTAATTAAGCGTGCTCGAGCCAGGGAAGTCTTGGAATGGGTGACCTCTTGGGAAGTGGCCCCTTCGGCCAGAGCGGACAATACTCTCTATATTGGGGGTGGGGCGTGACAGAATGGTATCAAAGCTGGTCCCTCAATAGTTATAGGTCTGTCGTTTGAGGATGAACCATTGCTCAAAGGTAGGGAGAATGTCGAGACCCGGTTCTTGCTCACGGAACAAAGTGCCACGCCAAGTGTCATGCCAAGGGAGCGGGGGCCACCTCTTGAATCCGTGGGACCCACTATACAACAAAGGGAATAATACATTCCGAAAGAGTCGCCTTTTAAGTGAACCGATATTATAGGAGATTGAAAACTCCGTAGTTAAGCGTGCTCGAGCCAAGGAAGTTCTGGGATGAGTGAGCTCCTGGAAAGTGGCCCCTGGTCGGGTCCGGTTAGCCCCGAAGGACAAAACCGTGCGGTTTCGGCCAGAGCAGACAATACTCTCTGTATTAGGGGTGGGGCGTGACAGAATAAAAGCGGAACATGACAGAGCCAACCATGCTCCCTGTGGATAGGAATCATCCCTCCACAGTCACATTATGACTGTCTATAAGATATCAAGATCGGTAAATATAAAATCTATCTAGTACATGCCCATTTACCAAAATAAAAGAGTCAAGAAAATATATAAGCGGAAACGATAGTAATATTTAATAAACAACATCTGGAAATACGTCCCAATATGAGCTCACATCAAGAAATAAAAGTGCGGAAAAATAAGCCAAGAGTATAAAATCTAAACATCTCTAAACCATACATAATCAATTCCTCACTTCTCGGCTTGACGGCTAAAGTACTCCTGTTTAGCCTGCGATAGAAATAGAGAAACCGGGACATGCAAAAGCCATACGTCAATGTAGGGTGTTTTCCGTCACCCCGTTGAGATGGGAATACGCGTGCACTTGTCAGACGTACTATAGATTCCCCCTGCCTAGGGTAGGCCGGGATTTATTGATTGTGGGGATCCGAATCTCCGGCAGCTGCGGACTAAGCTGCCGTTAATTACCTCTCGCCTTTGGGGCGAGGGAACCTCCGATTGACAGGTTAAACTGGTCATGCGAACTCAATGTGCAGTGTATGTGTGTTTTGTTTTGGAGGGGGTCTTGGATATATCGGGAGCTACGCAGAGTTTTTACGGGGTTTCCGCTACCCGGATAGCGGGCTGGGGGTCAAGGGGGCTTGGCAGCCCCCTCGCGGGGTGCGAGGCAGCGCCCCGGCCCAAATTTTTTTTGAGAGGGACAGTGTTGTAGAGTATGTGTGTATGTATATGTATATATACATATATAAAAAAAAGGGAAAGGGCATCCAAAGGATGCGTGGGAAAAAGCGCCAGCGCTTTGGGATCAAGAGCGCTGAGCACAAGAGCGCTAGCGCACCACGTGTCAGCACGTGGGCGCTCGGGCGCTAGCGCTTTGGGCGCTAGAGCGCTAGCGCCCCACGTGTCAGCACGTGGGCGCTTGAGCGGCAAAAGGGACTTGGTCCCTGCAATGGGAGTTGTACTCCCAGAAAGGAGCACTTATTATTCTCTGTCTATATATATATATATATATATATATATATATAAGGAGTTAAACTCCTAGGATATTTTGAAGCTGATGAGGGGCTTCTCCCCTTGAGCCCTAGTTCTTCTCCAAAGTGGGGTTTCTGGAGATGGGTCTCCTTCTTCTTCCTTTGTTGGCCGGATCTTCTTCCTTTGTTGGCCGGATCTTGAAGATCAAGAAGTATGAGATTTCAAAAATCTCTCCTTTCTGAGATCTGATGGTAGATCTGAGTTTCCCTTTATGGGTTTTGTGGTGGAAAACTATTTAGTTTTATAAAAGGAAGAGTAAAACTCTTGATTTAATTCAAAAGAAAGAAGAAGGTTTTAGAACCTTGAGGACGGAGAAAGATCTCAGATCTAGATTTGCTCTTTGGAGAGAGAGAAAAGTTGTTGAGATATTTCATTATCTTTACCTTTATAGGCTATACACTTTACATATAGCACCTTGGGCTTCGCAAGATGGCATTTTGCCTATCCCATGGCTCATGTGCCATTTCTTTTTGCACATAAGCCATGGGCTTTACAAAAATTTGGCTTTATGCCCATTTCGCATACATTCATGCATAAAAAATTACATAAAAATTATTTATTACATGATATATATTTTGTCATGGAGGAGGCTGGCCCCGGGCTCGACTTGGGCATGGGCCCGCTTGACCTGGGCTTGGGCCCACCTGGCTTGGGGTTGACCTTGACTTTGACTCGGTCAACCGGGGGTGCAAATTTTGACCCCAACAAAGTGCCCCCCATCTATAAATGCACATCGCACATTTCAGTTGTGTGCATGAAATTGATGGATCTTGAAGCTGAACTTCGAGGTGGAACATCATTCCGGGGGCGGAGCATCATCCCGGGGAGCATGATTCCCGGGGATCAGAGCATCATTCTGATTCGCGAAGCATAATTCTAGGGTCGGAGTATCCCTCGGGGAGCATGATTCCCGGGGATCGGAGTATCATTCCGATTTGCGGAACATGATTCCAAGGATCGGAGTATCATTTCGAAGCATGGAGCATGATTCCAGGGATCAGAGCATCATTCCGAAGGGCGGAGCATGATTCCAGGGATCAGAGCATCATTCCGAAGAGCAGAGCATGATTCCAAAGATCGGAGCATCATTCCGATGAGCATAATTTCGGAGATCGGAGCATAATTCCGAGGATCGGAGCATCATTCGGAAGAGCGGAGCATGATTCCAAGGATCGGAGCATCATTCCGAAGGGCGGAGCATGATTCCAGGGATCGGAGCATCATTCCGAAGGGCGGAGCATGATTCCAGGGATTGGGGCATCATTCCGAAGAGCGGAG
The DNA here is from genome assembly GCA_030015575.1 of Agapanthus africanus. Lineage (NCBI taxonomy): Eukaryota > Viridiplantae > Streptophyta > Magnoliopsida > Asparagales > Amaryllidaceae > Agapanthus > Agapanthus africanus. The sequence goes on along the minus strand of CM057340.1, from coordinate 810,476,046 downwards.
CATGATTCCAGAGATCGGAGCATCATTCCGATGGGCGGAGCATGATTCCAGGGATCGGAGCATCATTCCGAAGAGCGGAGCATGATTCCAGAGATCGGAGCATCATTCCGAAGAGCGGAGCATGATTCCAGAGATCGGAGCATTATTCCGATGAGCATAATTTCGGAGATCAGAGCATAATTCCGAGGATCGGAGCATCATTCTGAAGAGCGGAGCATGATTCCAAGGATCGAAGCATCATTCTGAAGGGCGGAGCATGATTCCAGGGATCGGAGCATCATTCCGAAGGGCGGAACATGATTCCAGGGATCGGAGCATCATTCCGAAGAGCGGAGCATGATTCCAGAGATCGGAGCATCATTCCGATGAGCATAATTTCGGAGATCGGAGCATAATTCCGAGGATCGGAGCATCATTCCGAAGGGCGGAGCATGATTCTAGGGATCGGAGCATCATTCCGAAGGGCAGAGCATGATTCCAGGGATCGGAGCATCATTCCGAAGGGCGGAGCATGATTCCAGGGATCGGAGCATCATTCCGATAAGCATAATTTCGGAGATCGGAGCATAATTCCGAGGATCAGAGCATCATTCCGAAGAGCGGAGCATGATTCCGGGGATCAGAGCATAATTCCGAAGAGCGGCAGACATTCTGACCGAAGCATAATTTCGATATAGAGGTTGATTCCCAGGCGAAGCATAATTCCGATAGGGAAGGCAGATACACCGAGGCGAAGCTTGATTTCGACGCGGGGGATGCTCTGAGACGAAGCATGATTCCTGCATAGAGCTTGTTGGTCGACTTGATTCCGAGGTGGGGCTTAATTCCGACGCGGAGGTCGCTGGTTGATTCCGAGCCGAAGCATAATTCTGACAGGGAAGACAGATACACCGAGGCGAAGCTTGATTTCGACGCGGGGGACATTCTGAGGCGAAGCATGATTCCGGCGCAGAGCTGGTTGGTTGATTTGATTCCGAGGCGGAGCATAATTCCGGCAGGGAAGGTAGATATCCCGAGATGAAGCATGATTTCGACACGGGGTAAATTCTGGGACAGAGCATGATTCCGCCGCAGAGGTTGTTGGTTTGATTTGATTTGGGTTGACATCAGCATCGCTACACTGGAATATGGTACCAGGAGCGAATCATCATTTGCCATGAGTGGATTTGAGGATTTCGGTTTTGGTTTGGCATCTGCATTGCTGCACTGGAATAATACCAGGAGAAACTCATCATTTGCCCCGGGAGGACTTGGGAACTGGTTTTTTTGTTTGGCATCAGCATCGCTACACTGGAATATGGTACCAGGAGCGAATCATCATTTGCGTTTGCTTATTAGGAAACGATAGCTTAGGAGACAGGTTTTAGGTCCCTATCACCAAAGAATTTCCAATTTTGTGAGCCGTAAGGGTCTCACAAAGCATTTTCTCCCTACGGGTCGTAAGGATCCCGCAAGTGTATTTTCTCCTTAGGAGTCGTGGGGACTCTTAAGTGTGTTGCTCCTTTGTGAGTCGTAAGGATCTCACGCGGGAATTTTCTCTTCACAAAGTCGAGAGGACTTTGTGAGTGCATTTTATCTCTTTTTACGAGTTTGCGTCCTTTCGGGTTTTCACAAACTCGCCGGCAGTCCTGCTGTTTTTACTCACGGAGCCCTTTCGGGTTTTCATCCTTGCCCATTTTGCTTGTGGAGATACCTTCTTTTTTTTTTGAATCTTCCCCGCTGGTGGGACTTTGAATGTGGTCTCGCCGGTAGGACCTGGGAGAGATTGGGATCGTTTTACGCCCGTGGATTGTATACGGTTTTGCAGGATTTATGATCCAGACCGTAGGGCCAGAAAAATTTTGGGACTTTGTTTGCGCCTGTATCGCTGCACCGGAATATAGTACCAGGAGCGACTCATCATTCGCCGTTGGGGTATGGAAGTTGGAATTTGGTTGGCGTCTGCATCGCTGCACTGGAATATGGTACCACGAGCGAATCATCATTCGCCATTGGGATTTGCATTTGGAATTTAGTTGGTGTCTACATCGCTACACTGGAATATGGTACCAGGAGCGACTCATCATTCGCCGTTGGAGTATGGGATTTGGAATTTGGTTGGCGTCTGCATCGCTGCACTGGAATATGGTACCAGGAGCGACTCATCATTCGCTATTTAGGAATTGAGATTTGGAATTTGGTTGGCGTCTGCATCGCTACACTGGAATATGGTACCAGGAACGACTCATCATTCGCCACTTGGGGATTGGGGAGAGATGGCTTAGGAGACGGGTTTAGATTCCTATCGCCTAAGGCTTTTCAATTTTATGGGCCGTGAGGGTCCCATAAAAGCATTTTCTCCCTACGAGTCGTAAGGATCCCGCAGGTGTATTTTCTCCTTAGGATTCGTGAGGACTCCTAAGTGTGTTTTTTCTTTATGAGTCATAAGGATCCCACAAAGGTTTGTTCTCCTCATGTATTGTGAGGACACATGAGTGGGTCTTCTCAATAGAGCATAATTCCAAAGGTGGAGACCAGCCATGTAACTGGTGATTATGATAGGGCATGGGTATGATGAGAATTATTTGAGCCCGTGGATTGTATATGGTAGTCAATTTGGGGACTGGCTGTAGGGCTGGGAGAATTTTGAGAAATTTGAATTTTGGTTGGCGTCTGCATCGCTGCACTAGAATATGGTACCAAGAGCGACTCATCATTCGCCACTTTTTTTTTTACTGCGATTACTCTATCATTTTAGCTTTTCTTATCGCGAAGATCGCGATTGCCCTATCATTTCGGCTTTTATTCGCGGTTGCCCAATCATTTCGGCTTTATTTTCATCTTTATTTTCCTCCCTGATTTTTATTGCGAGTTGCCCCATCATTTCGGCTTTTCTTTATTTCTCTTTTATTTACACATTTTTTGTTTATTTACACACACACACACACACACACACACACATATATATATATATTAAATTCCCAGTTTAACGACTTAGAGGTCGGTTGTTCCCAGTTTAACGATGTGGTGGTCGATTATTCCCAGTTTAAAGACTTGGTGGTCTGTCATTTCCAGTTTAACGACTTAGAGGTCATCTGTTTCCAGTTTAACGAGGTGGTGGTCATCTGTTTCCAGTTTAAAGACGTGGAGGTCATCTGTTTCCAGTTTAACGACTTAGAGGTCATCCGTTTCCAGTTTAACGACTTAGAGGTCATCCGTTTCCAGTTTAAAGACTCAGTGGTCATCTGTTTCCAGTTTAATGACGTAGAGGTCATCTGTTTCCAGTTTAACGACTTAGAGGTCATCTGTTTCCAGTTTAACGACTTGGGGGTCATTTGTTTCCAGTTTAACGACTTGGGGGTCATCTGACGGGGAGCTTAGAGAAGATACCCGATTGAGCAGTTGTCAAGAGCGCCGCTGGAGCTTGCATGAGATGCCTTATTACTTTGTCGGTGATGATGGCCTTGCCCCCAGCTGGGGCCAAGGAAAGCCGTTCAAATACCGACTTGCGTTTGAAGATGGCAATTGGAAACTGTTAACCCGTGCAAATAGAAACATGATTTCAGTATATACGATTGATATGTACATTGATTGAGCTCGCATGAACATTTAACCCGAAATATGGGAGGAGATATTATTCCCACCGGGCGTGCCAGAATCTGTAGGGTGTTTTCGTCATCCCATTGAGATGGGAATAGGCGCGCGCTTGTCAGGTGTACTACAGATTCCCCCTGCCTAGGATAGGCCGGGGTTTATTGATTGTGGGATCCGAATCTCCGGCAGCCGCGGACAAAGCTGCCGTTAATTACCCCTCGCCTTTGGGGCGAGGGAACCTCCGATTGACGGGTTAAACTGGTCATGCGAACTCAATGTGCAGTGTACGTGTGTTTTGTTTTGGAGGGGGTCTTGGATATATCGGAAGCCACGCAGAGTTTTTACGGGGGTCCCGCTACCCGGATAGCGGGCTGGGGGTCAAGAGGGCTAGCAGCTCCCTTGCGGGGTGTGGGGTAGCGCCCCGGCCCAAATTTTTTTTTAGAGGGACAGTGTTGTAGAGTATGTGTGTATGTATATATATATATAAAAAAAGAGAAAGGGCATCCAAAGGATGCGTGGGAAAAAGCGCCAGCGCTTTGGGTGCTAGCGCTTTAAGCGCAAGAGCGCTAGCGCTTTGAGTGCTAGCGCACCACGTGTCAGCACGTGGGCGCTCGGGCGCTTTGGGCGCTAGCGCTCTGAGCGCAAGAGCGCTAGCGCTTTGGGCACTAGCGCTCTGAGCGCAAGAGCGCTAGCACTTTGAGCGCTAGCGTACCACGTGTCAGCACGTGGGCGCTCGGGCACTAGCGCGCTGAGCCCAAGAGCGCTAGCGCACCACGTGTTAGCACGTGGACGCTCGGGCGCTAGCGCTTTGGGTGCTAGCGCGTTGAGCGCAAGAGTGCTAGCGCTTTGAGCGCTAGCGCCCCCCGTGTCAGCATGTGGGCGCTCGAGCGGCAAAAGGGACTTGGTCCCTGCAATGGGAGTTGTACTCCCAGAAAGGAGCACTTATTATTCTCTCTCTCTCTCTCTCTCTCTATATATATATATATATATATATATATATATATATATATATATATGAGGAGTTAAACTCTTAGGATGTTTTGAAGCTGATGAGGGGCTTCTCCCCTTGATCCCTAGTTCTTCCCCAAAGTGGGGTTTCTGGAGATGGGTCTCCTTCTTCTTTCTTTGTTGGCCGGATCTTGAAGATCAACAAGTATGAGATTTCAAAAATCTCTTCTTTCTGAAATCTGATGGCAGATCTGAGTTCCCCTTTGTGGGTTTTGTGGTGAAAAACTATTTAGTTTTATAAAAGGAAGAGTAAAACTCTTGATTTAATTTAAAAGAAAGAAGAAGGTTTTAGAACCTTGAGGACGGAGAAAGATCTTAGATCTAGATTTGCTCTTTGGAGAGAGAAAAAAGTTGTTGAGATATTTCATTATCTTTACCTTTATAGGCTATATACTTTACACATAGCCCCTTGGGCTTCGCAAAATGGCATTTTGCCTATCCCATGGCTCATGTGCCATTTCTTTTTGCACATAAGCCATGGGCTTTACAAAAATTTGGCTTTATGCCCATTTTGCATACATTCATGCATAAAAAATTACATAAAAATTATTTATTACATGATATATATTTTGTCATGGAGGAGGCTGGCCGCGGGCTCGACTTGGGCATGGGCCCGCTTGACCTGGGCTTGGGCCCACCTGGCTTGGGGTTGACCTTGACTTTGATTCGGTCAACCGGGGGTGCAAATTTTGACCCCAACAGTCAGTGCGTCATAATAGGAAAACAATATTAATAAATAGGAAAACAATATTAATAACCAGGATGTAACAATATATGTAAACATGAATATAAAGAATAACACAGATATGAACGGTGAGGTATGTATGTGTATGTGAAGTGCGATGAGTAACCTAAAACTGTGCTACTAGGTTATCTACTCTAAATTCTTTGAAATTAATTTAATGGAATCGTCGATATAACTCAATAATATCCCGTGCGTGCCCGGGACCATGGTCAAGACTCTCGGGCTGATTCCGAGACATGCCGCTAAGCAGTAAACATGTAACATGTACAGACCAATGATGTCAGCAGCAGCATCCCGGGGCTGGCCTAGCCCGTAAAGACTGATTCGTATAAGTATCGAACTTTTGTGTTACAAATCAGGTTTCATCATTGTTTTCCCCTTACCCTTAAGGTTATGTGTTCAAGTCAGGTATTTATGATATGAATCTAATACCAACACAGGATCAAGCAGGTACAGTTTTGTCTATGTAGACAAAAGATTACGTCCGCCAGGACAACAAGTCAGGATTGTCGGTATTAGTAACAAGATCAAAGTATCAAGTCAAGTAGTATGTCAGGACATGTCATGTGGTGCATATATATCAAAAAGATACCCAAATGTGAAACTATAACGAATATCTGACACGGTAAGCACTACGGATACCAGGATGTATATGTGTCTATCTGTAATAACCTATTATATGTATCCATGACTATGTATGATGCAAGCTCGATAACATGGTGCACTAATATAGAAGTAACATGATATAATGAAGTTCCGGCATACAACTAGATATGCAATTGACAGTACGGATACGAACGGATATCGAAAAACGGTAAAACTATAACATTGGATGCACAATACCACACATGTATTATTTTTATTCATATATAAATATATATACTATAACATAGCATGTTGCAAGATAAACTTGCCTGATCGGATCTCACGTCGGGGTACGTACGTCACGTTTGGCGTAGGGTAAACGTTGCGATGCACATACGCGCGTACAGGACTGGACCTGGCTAATCCAAGACGTAACCACACTGGATAATAATGACGAATGGGTCGTCCGGATCGTCGGCGACGTGCGCGACTCCGGCGACAACCGGAAAACAGAAAAGAAAAGAGAAAGAAAGAAGAAGAGAAAAGAGAAGGGGTTTTGTGGATGCTCTGGGTTGTGGGGACAAAGAGGGAAGTGACGACTATGATAGGTAGTCGACGGCGAGGGATACGTCGGCAGTGGGTTTATTGGGTTGGTTGGGTGCTCGGGTTCTTGGTTGCAGGGTTTGTGGTGTCAGGGTCTGCAGGGAGATGAGGAGAAGGATGGGTGATGACGACGAAGTCGGAGGTCTCCGGCGATGAGAGGTGCCGGCGTCGGGGTTCTTAGGCTCGTGGGTATGGGTTCTCGAGTGAAGTTGCTGGGGTCATGGTGGTAGCATTGTAGTGTCGGGGGTTTGCAGGGAGGTGAGGAGAAGGAGGAAGTGGGGGTAAGGTCGTGGTGAGGTTGACGAGGCGGTGAGGTGATCAGTGGTGGAGGCAAGGGAGTTTCTGGCGTTAGGTTCTTGGGTTGTCGAGGGTTGTTGGGTGCTCGAGAGTTGTAGGAAGGGAGAGGAGGTGGAATGGTGGTCGAGGGTGAGGAGGTGGTGAGGTTGGGATGGTCGTGGGGAGGTCAGCGACGAGGGCTAGGGCTCGGGCATGGGTTTCTCGCAGCGAGGGCGAGGGAAAGAAGAAAGACAAGGAGAGAGAGGTAAAGTGTATTAGGTTATATATATATATATACATATACATATATATATATACATATACATATACATATATATATATATATATATATATACATACATACATATATATATATATATATATATATATAAGAAAGAGAAAGAGAGAGGTAGGTGAGAGAGATAGGGTGAGTAGAGAGAGAGACGGTGAGAATATATTATTTAGTTAAATATATATATATTTAACTATATATATAACTAAATAATATATTCTCACCGTCTCTCTCTCTACTCACCCTATCTCTCTCACCTACCTCTCTCTTTCTCTTTCTTATATATATATATATATATATATATATATATATGAACTGTTTATATATAAATTATTATAATATATTTTTCTAGGATTTATAGCTAATATCAAATATACTCCGAAAAATACCCGGGTTCTGTCTAAAAATCTAGTTTTAAAATACGAATAATAAACGTGTCAGTTAAAATTATAATGCGACATCCGGTTAGATAAAATGCATACCCTAAAGAACGGATACACGTAAAAACACGTAGCGATCCAAACGAGTCCGTTTCATCAAACAGGACATTAGCACAATATATGGATGTACTCACAAGATATGGGGTATGATAACAGGCCATGCTAGACATTAAAAATATTATACTTTGTTATAATTTGTATTATCTGAAAGAAATGCATATGCAACATATCATATAAGTGTAATATCAAATCTAAATGCGCATGGATTTTTCGTACTTGTAAGGATATGTCGTAATCTAGAACCAAGATGGGTTTCAAGCATGCGGTTCGGGTCGGATACTAACCATAGACACCAAAGCACTATCTGCACCCAAAATAAATAACAATCAAGAAATAGTCACAAGATTAGAAAACACTCAAATCGAATATGGTATAAATGAACTAGGGTGTTACATTATACCCAACTACAAAAAAAATTCGTCCTCAAAATTTACAGAACAAGAAAAGACAAGAAAACATGAATCTAAGAAAATAGGTGTGGAAAATTCTGTCAAATCTCGTCTTCACGTTCCCAAGTTGATTCTCAGTGTGAACGATTCCCCTATGAAACAAGTACTAGAGAGATAATCTTGTTTTTGAGGACCTTTTCTCTTCGATCTATAATCGCCATCGGTCTTCTTCGTATGTCAAGTCCTCTCTTACTGTTAGGTCCGAGTGATTGATTAGTTTGAAAACTTGTGTTTACCGCAATCAGAAACGGCGTCGCTTTGCAGCTAGCCGGTGAGTGCGGGTCGATCCACAGAGATGGGTAGATTTCTTATTGTGTCTTTACGAGTTGATTCCAAATGTTGTTTGGATTGTTTAATCTAAAAAAAACTAGATCTATCACTGAACTAAATTAATCTAAATTAAAATCTTGCTAGGGTTAGGTTTAGGGGAAGTTTGGAGATTAAGGGTTTCCTTACCGCTTTCATTGCCCTATTTTAGATCTATTAGATGTTACGGTAATTATCAATAAAGTGGATCCGAATCTTTTGGGAAGATGTTTCTTCCTTTAGATTCGTATCCTTCCTTTATCGATAATTACCCTAACCCCCATGGAAAACACGCGCAACCGGCCCTTTATACTACGGTTCATCGTTACCTCGTGGGGTAGGATGCCGTAGGGAGCGGTTGTGCGTGCATGCATGGAGTTCTAACTCTTAGGTGTGGATGGCATGAAAGGGGTGAGAGATCTCATCTCTCAAACCTTTCCCTAAGGCTAACCCTAACAAGCGAGAGACTACTCGCTCATTAGGGGATGATAAGACATACTAATTAAAAGAATTAAAACAAAGACATAAAATAACTTACTAGGTTGACGACTCCCTCCAAGCAATATAGAACAGATCTGAATAATACTATCAGCAATTTTGAATTTTATTGATTGAAAAGAGGCATAGGGTTTTACAATTTTTGACTACAATTTATAAGAAAACAGGGAAACTAGGGTTACAGACTCTCGCACATGTGAAAATACAGATTTGCCCACTGAAAATCCAAACCCCTGCACCGACGCACCGACCCAGAAATTTTCCACCGACACGGGCACTTGATGGCCGTGGAACCGCGGCGCCAGCCTAGGTTTGGCCGCGGTTCCGCGGCCAAAGAAGGGAATTGGATCTTCATTTTTCTGGGCTTGGTTCATGGATTCTTGGGCTTTCAACTTTTATACTTCTTTTCTACATTTGACTTCTGGGTCTTCGCCAGATCTTCAGTGACAACTTGTAATGATCTTTTGACCGCTCACTTTGACATTTCGGACTGCATTGCCTTATACAATTGTGACTTGTTCTTCGTTACTAAAATTCTTCTACTTGTGGGTCAAAAGTCTCTCTTTTGTATCATCTTTTGTCTTTTCTCACTGTCTTCGCTCCAAGAGCCTGTATCCTGTAATATGCAACAAACGTGCGTCAAGAGTACCTGTTTATTTATAAAACGGATAAGAATACGGGAATGAAGAATGCAATATTATGGTCTGAACAGTGATCTAGGACGTGCGTCTCATCTCGAACATACTTACGGAGTTGAGATACACGAAACACGTCGTGAACATTTGTCAAGGATGGTGGTAAAGTCAATCGATAAACTACTTCTCCAACGCGCTCGATAATACCGAAAGGCCCCACGAATCGAGGACTAAGCTTACCTCAACTGCCAAATCGAATCACTCCTCTGGTCGGTGATATCTTTAGGAATACAAGATCACCAACTGTGAAATCCAGAGGTCTTCGTCCTGTATCGGCCTAACTTTTCTATCGATCTTGTGCCGCCTTCATATGATTTCGGATCATATTAACATTCTCTACTGTTTGCACAATAAGATCCGGTCCCAATAATCTTCTTTCTCCAATATTGTCCCAACAGACGGGCAAGCGACACTTACGACCGTACAATGTTTCAAATAGAGCCATTTGTATAATCTCCTGAAAACTGTTATTATACGAAAACTCCAATAAATGCAAATGATCCTCCCATGAACCCTTGAAGTCCAACATGCATGCTCTCAATATATCCTCAAGAGTTTGGATCGTTCTTTCGGACTGGCCATCAGTCTGAGGATGATAGGTGGTGCTAAACTTCAATCGAGTCCCCAAACTTTCCTATAGACTCCTCCAAAAGTGCGATAAGAATCGGGTATTACGATCGGAAACGATGCTCACAGCTACTCCATGCAATCTCACAATCTCCTACATGTACCGCTCTGCTAAAGCCTTCGTCAATCGACCAATTCGAAATGGTATAAAATGAGCTGCCTTGGTCAATCGATCAACAATAACCCAAACTGCATTGTTTCTATTTGGACTCCACGGTAATGCTGTCACGAAATCCATGGTTATATGTTCCCACTTCTACTGAGGAATCGGAAGTGGTTGCAATAAACCGGCTACCTTTTGATGTTCAGCCTTGACTTGTTGACACACCAAGCACTTCGATACATAGCGAGCAATCTCCCTTTTCATGCCTTCCCACCAGAAATGCTGTCGTAGATCTCGGTACATCTTCGTGCTTCTCGGATATACGGAATATGCGGAACTATGAGCCTCTTTCATAAATTCTTCACGAATATCTCTTTTTGGCACACATAAATGGCTTCCATATTGTAACGAACCATTTTCATGAATCAACAAGTCCGTTCAAAGTCCCGCTTCAATTTTTCCTCGAAACTTCTGCAATCTTAGATCGTACGACTGTGCTGCTTTAATATTATCGATCAAGAACGACTGTACTTGCAATTGTATCAACTGTCCCAAAGAATGTGGTAATACGATCTTCAACTCGAATCTCTGAAACTCAGCGATAATCACCTTCTGTGCAGTAAACATCCGTATTGCTGGCAACCGACTTAGCGCATCCGGCACTACATTAACTTTTCTCAGATGGTATTTTAGATCAAGATCATAGTCAGCCATCAGCTCTAACCATCTACGCTGCCTCATGTTGAGCTCTTTCTGTGTGAACACATACTTTAGGCTCTTATGATCAGTAAATACTTCTACCCTTTCGCCCAATAAGTAGTTTCTCCAAATCTTCAAAACGAAAATCACCGCTGCTAGCTCCAAATCATGAGTCGGGTAACTCTTCTCATGGGTCTTCAATTGTCTCGACGCGTAGGCTATAACCTTCTCATGCTGCATTAGAACACATCTCAAGCCTTTCCCAGATGCGTCGCTGTGAATAACCAACCCTCCGGAACTGTCTAGCACTGTCAAGATAGGAGTGGTGGTCAATCTTTGCTTCAACGCTTCGAAAACTGACGCACATTTCTCTGTCCATACGATCGATATCTCTTTTCTCATTAGCTTGGTCAATGGTTCATCTATTCGAGTGAAATTCTCCACGAACCTTCTATAATATCCATCGAGCCCACGAAAACTTCTAATCTCTACTACGTTCCTTGGAATCGGCCAATCATGAACTGCTGCAATTTTTTCAGGATCCACAGTAATTCCATCTCCGGATACGAAATGAACCAAGAACTTTACTTCTTCGAGCCAAAACTCGCACTTGCTCATCTTAGCATATAACCTTTCTTGCCTCAATATTTGCAGTGTGATCTTCAAGTGTTCTGCAAGCTCTTCTTGGCTCCTCGAATAGACCAGAATGTCATCAATAAACACCACTACGAACTGGTCCAAATACGGTGAAAAAATTCGGTTCATCAAGTCCATAAATATCGCCGATGCGTTTGTGACTCCGAATGGCATCACTAAGTACTCGTAATGTCCATATCGAGTTTGGAACGCTGTCTTGCAAATATCTTTTGATTTTACTCGAACTTGATGATATCTGGATCGAAAATCCAGCTTCGAGAATACCCTCACGCCACTGAGTTGATCGAATAATTTGCCGATGCGAGGGATCGAGTACTTATTCTTAATAGTCACCCGATTTAATTCTCGATAGTCGATGCACATTCTCCGCGTGCCATCTTTCTTCTTGACTAGAAGAACTGGAGCTCCCCACGGTGAATTTCTGCTGTGAATCCAGCCCTTCTCTTATAATTCGGCGACCTGTTTCTTGACTTCTTCTATCTCTACCGGTGCCATCGGGTAGTAAGCCTTTGAAATCGGCGCTGCTCATGGAACAAGATCAATCGCAAACTCCGCATCTCGTTTTGGCGATAAACTCGAGATGTCTTTGAACACATCCATAAACTCTCGAACTACTGCTGGCGCTTCCTCCTTATCTACTTTTATTGACAAAAGAACGACACTTATCGGCCTATCCCTAAATTCGAATGGCCCGACAGATCTGCTACCTCCTGAAAATATAAACTCCGGATGTCCGGGAATCTGGAAGATTACTTTCTTTGCCCTACAATCGATGTGAGCATGGAAAGTGCCGAGAAAATCCATTCCCAAGACGGCATCATTGCTGCCAGTATCGATCGCCAAGAAATCCGCGAATAGCTCTTGTCCGCATATAACAATTGGACAATCTTTGCACTCACTACTAGATATAATTTTTCTATTCCCAATGTGTATGTCCCAGCAACTAGACATGGACGCGTGTGGAATCGAGTGTGTAGTAATAAACTTGGACGACATAAAACAATGGGATGCACCTGAATAGAATAATGCTAATGCAGAAAAATTATGAATGAGTAGGATACCTTAAAAAACTTCATCTGAAGCCTTGGCCTCCTCGGCCGTCAAAGTGAAAGCCCATGCTTGAATAGGCCCCTGAGTAATCTGCTTCTTCCCCTGAATCTGCTTCTGCGGTAGCTTCTGAGTATCGTTCCTCAATCGTCACTTTGAAGGAAAAGCATTGATGCTATAGTCAGCTGATCCGCAAACAAGACAGAGTACAAGCTTCCTTTAAAATTCCATCTGTAAGTGTCCGGGTTGATGGCAAAAGTCACAAATCACGCCCCTTTTCTGATCGGATACAATGGGCTTCTTCGTAGATACAATGCCTCGCCTGTTCACCGGGATGCCTCTGCGTACATGAGCTCTGTTCGGAATAAATTCTGGCTTCCGCACTACAACGGCTTTCTGCTGAGCACCCTTCGCTTTCGCCGATAAGCTCTGCTGCTCCCTGGCTGCCTTGAGAACTTGGGAGAAGGTAGTCAATCCCAGAGATATAATATGTCTCTGAATCTCCGCATCCAAGCTACGCATGAACCTTCGTGCCCTATCTGCATTGTCAGCAACCAAAGGTCCTGCAAATCGACTGAGCCGAGTCCACTCAGTTGCATGTGCATCAACGGATCCGCCATTCTGCTTCAGGCTAATAAACCTTTCTTCCATTTCTTCTCGAGCAGTTTGCGGAAAGAACTTCTCCAAGAAATTTCGCAAAAATGCTGCCCAAATGATCGGCTTGGACAGACGGGTCTCCTCTACGAGCCACCACTCGCAAGCGTAATCCACCAGTTGGATGCGTACTACGTCCACCCTCTTGTCATCTGGAGTCTGCGCGGCGATGAGTAGATTTTCCGTGTCAACTAACCACTGCTCCGCTGGCAGTGGCTCCTCCAATCTATTAAATATGGATGGACCAAGCCTTCTGAAATCCGCCACGGTGCCCTCACGCCGTGCTGGCCCGGGTGTTGCAGCCACTACGGACTACTGGACTGTCCGCAAACCCTTCTGAAAAGCCTCGGCTTGCCGATGATTCAGATCGGTTTGCCGCTTATGGTTTTCTAGCATCCCACGTATAACTCCAAGCAATGCGGCGTTATCAACACGCCTCTGGTATGATCAAAAATATCTATCCGCCATTCTGAAGCCAAGACACTGAAGAGAATTAGCAACGGTAAACAGGATTCAATAAACAAGATAGTTATAAATTCAAGAATGGCAAGATAGTAATGTGGCAGGACATGTTCCTAATTACGGGTTTTCTGATTAGTGTATCGGGTTTAATACCGAACTACAAAAGAATCAAACCCGGCTAATCCTAAATCCTATGGCTCTGATACCAACCAAATCCTGTCACGCCCCGCTTCCCAGAGTGTGCTAACTACGGCATGTAACAGAGCAAACCATGCTACCTGTGGATAGGAATCATCCCTCCACAATCACATTACGGCTGTCTATAGAATATCAAAAACAATAAAATATAAAATCTATCTAGTACATGTTCATTTGCCAAAATAAAAGAGTCAAGAAAATGTATAAGCAGAAATGATAGTAATATCCAATAAATAACATCTAGAAATACGTCCCAATATAGGCTCACATCAAGAAATAAAAGTGCTAAAAAATAAGCTAAGAGTCTAAAATCTAAACATCTCTAAACCACACATAATCAATTCCTCACTGCTCGGCTTGACGTCTAAAGTACTCCTGTTCAGCATGCGACAGAGATAGAGAAACCGGGCTATGCAAAACCTAAACATTAGTGCGTCGTAATAGTAAAACAATATTAATAACCAGGATGTAATGATATAGGTAATCATGAATATAAAGAATAACACGGATATGAACGGTGAGGTATGTATCTGTATGTGAAGTGCGATGAGTAACCTAAAACTGTGCTACTAGCTTATCTACTCTAAAGTCTTTGAAATCAATTTAATGGAATCGTCGATATAACTCAATAGTATCCCGTGCGTGCCTGGGACCACGGTCAAGACTCTTGGGCTGAATCCAAGACGTGCTGCTAAGCAGTAAAAAGGTAACATGTACAGACGAATGATGTCAGCAGCATCATCCCGGGGCTGGCCTAGCCCGTAAAGACTGATCAGTATAAGTATCGAACTGTTGAGTTACAATTCAGGTTTCATTATTGATTTCCCCTTACCCCCAAGGTTATGTGTTCAAGTTAGGTATTTATGATATGAATCTAATGCCAATACAGGATCAAGAAGGTACAAGTTTTGTCTATGTAGACAAAAGGTTACGTCCATCAGGTCAACAAGTCAGGATTGTCGGCATTAGTAACAAGATCAAAGTATCAAGTTAAGTAGTGTGTCAGGACATGTCATGTGGTGCATATATATCAAAAGGATACCTAAATGTGAAACTCTAACGAATATCTGACATGCTAAGCTACGGATACCAGGATGTATATATGTCTATCTGTAATAACCTGTTATATATATCCATGACTATGTATGATGCAAGCTTGATAACATGTCGCACTAATATAGAAGTAACATGATATAATGAAGTTCCGGCATACAACTAGATATGCAATTGACAGTAGGAATACGAACGGATATCGAAAAACGGTAAAACTATAACATTGGATGCACAATACCATACATGTATTATTTTTATTCATATATAAATAGATATACTATAACATAGCACGTTGAAAGATAAACTTGCCTAATCGGATCTCACGTCTGGGTATGTACGTCACGTTCGACGTCGGGTAAACGTTGCGATGCATACACGCACGTACAGGACTGGACCTGGCTAATCCAAGACATGACCATACTGGATGATGACGATTGGTCGCCCGGATCATCGACGACGTGTGCGAATCCGGCAACGGCCGGAAAACAGAAAAGAAAAGAGAAAAAAGAAAAGAAAGAAAGAAGAAGAGAAAAAAGAAGGGGTTTTGTGGATGCTCTGGGTTATGGGGACAGAGAGGGAAGTGGCGACGATAATAGGCAGTTGACGGTGAGGGCTACGTCGACAGTGGGTTTCTTGGGTTGGTTGGATGCTCGGGTTCTTGGTTGCAGGGGTTTGTGGTGTCGAGGTCTGCAGGGAGATGAGGAGAAGGTTGGGTGACGACGACGAAGTCGGAGGTCTCCGGCGATGAGAGGTTCCGGCGTCGAGGTTCTTAGGCTCATGGGTATGAGTTATCGGGTGAAGTTGCTGGGATCGTGGCGGCGGTGTTGTGGTGTCGGGGGTTTGCATGGAAGTGAGGAGAAGGAGGAAGCGGGGTTGAGGTCGTGGTGAGGTCGACGAGGCGGTGGAGGTGATCAGCGGTGGAGGTGAGGGATTTTCTGGCATCGGGTTCTTGGGTTGTCGAGGGTTGCTGGGTGCTCAGGAGTTGTGGGAAGGGAGAGGAGGTGGAAAGGTGGTCGAGGGCAAGGAGATGGTGAGGTTAGGATGGTCGTGGGGAGGTCGGCGACGAGGGCTCGGGCTCGGGCGTGGGTTTCTCGCGGCGAGGGCGAGGGAAAGAAGAAAGAGAGGGGGAGAGAGAGGAAATGTGTATTAGGTTATATTATATATATATATATATATTTATATATAGATAAACAAAAGAAAGAGAGAGACAGGAGAGAGATAGGGTGAGAATATATTATTTAGTTAAAAATGTATTTAATATATAATATATATATATATATATATATATTAACTATTTATATATAAAATATTATAATATATTTTTCTAGGATTTATAGCTAATATCAAATATACTCCGAAAAATATCCGTATTCTGTCTAAAAATCTAGTTTTAAAATACGAATAATACACGTGTCAGTTAAAATTATAATGCGACATCCGGTTAGATAAAATGCACACCCGTAAGAACGGATATACGTAAAAACACGTAGCAATCCAAACGAGTCCGTTTCATCAAACTGGACATAAGCACGATATATGGATGCACTCACAAGATATGGGGTATGATAACAGGCCATGCTAGACATTAAAAATATTATACTTGGTTATAATTTGTATTATTTGAAAGAAATGCAGATGCAACATATCATATAAATATAATATCAAATCTAAATGTGCACGGATCCTTCGTACTAGTAAGGATATGCCGTAATTTAGAACCAAGACGGGTTTCAAGCATACGGGTCGGATCAGATACTAACCATAGACACCAAAGCACTATCTGCACCCAAAACAAATAACAATCAAGAAATAGTCACAAGATTAGAAAACACTCAAATCGAATATGGTATAAATGAACTAGGGTGTTACATTTTCTGTCACGTCCCACCTTTGAACAATACAGACCTACTATTGAGGGATCAGCTCTAATACCATTCTGTCATGCCCCACCCCCAATACTCTTTGTATTGGGGATGGGACGTGACAGATATGTCGTTTCCCTTTCGAAGCCAAGTGAGCCGATAGGGTTTTTCTCGCTTCTCGGTCTTTAATTGCAACTTGTCAACCATCACTCGGACGACAATGTTTTCATAACCACCACCATCAATGATTACGTCACATACCCTTTAGTCCTACATCGAGTATAAAAGATGTTATGTCGCAGCCAATCATCCTCGTCTTTGCTCGCTTGGCCATTCAAATTGCGCCGAATCATTAGGGATTCTTCATGATCATAATAAGTAATCTCTTAGACGTCTTCATCATCATACTTATCATAGATGGGTGGTTTCACTTCTACTTTTTTTAACAACTTCCCCTTCTATTATGGTTACGACTCTTCGGTTGGGACACTCGGCTTTGTAATGCCCATATCCTTAGCATTTATGATATTGGTCCATCTTGCCTCCTCCAAATCCACTTCGTTTATTTGAGCTCGTTGGTGTTTCTTTGGCCGAACTTGTATTATCGGCGTTTTTTTTAGAATTTGGTCATTTTTGGTGTCTCAGCTTTTTTTGCTCGGTAGTTACCTACCGATGAGGAACTTCCTCGGTTGGTATCGTTATTCGATCTCAGCCGCTTTTTGGCCTTCAGTTGTTTCTCTACTTTGACTGTCAATTTATATAGGTCATTGTATGAAATATATTATTGGAGCTCGACGATATCTTTGATTTCAGCGCGAAACCTGCCTAAGTATCGAGCAATTGTTTTGTTGCTCAGCTCCGTTGACTCCGCATCTCATCATCAATAAGATGAATTTCTCGGTCTACTCTTCGATGGATCGGCTCCTTGCCTAAGAGTATGGAATTGGATATAGGTTTGTTGCACAAAATTCTCCGGTAGAAATTATTCACGAAGCTTCTTTTCC
The DNA here is from genome assembly GCA_030015575.1 of Agapanthus africanus. Classification (NCBI taxonomy): domain Eukaryota; kingdom Viridiplantae; phylum Streptophyta; class Magnoliopsida; order Asparagales; family Amaryllidaceae; genus Agapanthus; species Agapanthus africanus. The sequence goes on along the minus strand of CM057340.1, from coordinate 810,458,150 downwards.
ATCTTTACCTAAGTTGAGATCTTTGGTTTTTCAGGTTGGACGTGTTTGATTTTAAGATTCTTCCACCAAATTGAAGCGTGACCCTTCAACTTGAGTGGGGCCGCCTTCACCATTCTCTCCTTGGAAATCTCCTTGTAGTCGAAGAACCGCTCGATGGTAGGCAACCGGTTGATGATAGCCTCCAGATTGATTCTATCCCAAAACTCCAGTAACTCCACCTTTATGTCAGATCATCTATAGCTGTCGGTTGGATACCGATCTCTGCGTCTAATACTCTCTTCATCGTTGAATCTCAAACGCTGAAAATGGTTTTCATTTCCGGATTGAAATTTTTTTTAAGGTATCTTAGTTAAAGACAACATTAGTTGAGGGTATTTGTTCATATCGGAATATTGCATTTTATACCGCCCATTCTTACGCTCGTGTGTTTATAGGTAGGTACTTTTAATCCGTGTTTGTTACATGTTTACAGAATACAGGTTTCCAGTACAAATATTGCAAATCAGGATAAAATCTCCACAGTTACGCTAAAAGCAGAACATCTGTCGACAGCAGATAAAAGCCGGGTTCCGGTCATCCATATCCGTCCAGTGCCGAGTACCGGTTCCCGATACACGACATGTGACAGTAGTCATTCGTGTCTGGGACAAGCACAGAGCACGAGGTGGGCTGCACAAGAATCAATGGGTGCGCGGAGCTCGAGGGAGATAAAGTCAAAAGTGAAGAAAAGATATGCAATCTTGGACTTGGAAATCTGCAAAGATTCTGAAGACTTTTGTGTATTTTGAAGATTACAAACACGAGGGCACATAAAACCAGGAACCCACCAGAAATCCCACTGCCCAATTCATCATTATGGCCGCGCATGCGCGGCCAAAGTAGGGTATTGGCCGCGCATGCGCCGCAGGGTGGGGCCCACACACCGTCGTTTTTCAGGGGCTTTTTGGTAATCTCATCTCTAGTCTGCTGGTTGCCCTAGAATTCATTTTCCCTGCCTATAAATACAGCAGTTCAGAGCTAAGCCAAGGGAGCATTTTTTAGAGCTTTTCTTTAGCCTCTTTTTTGTGTAGTTTTGTTCTTCTTCTTCTTCTTCTTCATTCTTTCTCCATTAAAATTGTAGTGAGAGCTTTTTGAGTGGAAGATTAATGAAGATGAGGATTTTTTATCTTTCTTGTTAGTTTCGCTCCCCCTTGAGATTCTTGCTTTCTCTTGATCATTCAACCTCTTCATTGAGCTTGAATGGTTAAGGGTTAGTTATTGATCTCAAGGGTCGTATTTTCTCACGGGACTAGTTCTTCACTTCACATGCGTTCTCTACCCTTCTCTTGATCTTGCAACCTCTTGATTGAGCTTGCAAGTTTAAGGGTTGGCTATTGATCACATGCTTGGCTTGAGTTCTAGTTCCTTGTTCTTTTTATCGCTTTTTATTACTTGCTTTTTATTACCTTGTCTTTAATTACTTGCAATTTATTTCATGCACTTAATACTTGTAATCTTTTCTTTGTTCTTTTCTTTTTGTTCTCTTTTGTTCATTTTGTGAATGTTGTAATTATTGTTGTTGTTAAGAATCCATATGATATTGTAAGTTAACATTTCTTTGCTCTTTTCCTTTTCCCGTTATTTTCCATTGAACTCCGCCCAAACCATACGCAAGCGCTCCGTTAGGCACCGTACCCTGACAAGGTAACGGTGGTTCCTAACCGCGACCGGTTGTGTTCGGTTTGGCCGGAGGCGAAAGCAAGAGACAAGAACGGAAGGACAAGGGTAAATAAGCCGGATTCCACGAATACCGCGCTTAAATCCCCTAATCCACGTTGTTGCCGATTGCTCGAGCTTCAATTGGTCAAGACTCGGCTCAAAGGTTTCGAGTACGGATTTCTTTAGCTTACAATCTCGTATTTTCTTCTTAACAACTTTATACCTGCAGATAAACACATAGGTTAGATCAAACAAACACATACAAGATTCTTTATTAACTCGTCTAAGACAAGAAGGTAAGATAACACCATCTTCCTGTGGACCGACCCGTGCTCACCGGCTAGCTGCAAAGCGACACCGTCCTGATTGCGGTTACACTTAAATTCTTTGAACATCCGACACGCCAAACGCGTGCGATCAGTATTTTATGTAATATACCTTTTTTATATTTGAAGGAAAAAACTTACATGGTACTCGGTAGAGATTAATAATTGAACATCCTTTCCAGCCCATGAAAGTAGACTTCATAGAAAGTCTTCAAATTAAAACAAAGAGAACATCCAGATTAAGTGTTGCTTCTTTTTTTCCTTAAAGATGGAGACAACACATGAACGCTGGTGAGTTGAAGCTAGCTTTGCACAAAATATTATTCTTATAATTAAGCATCTTGAATCTGTTCTTCATATTTATGGGTCCTTATGTAAAGAATAATTCTCAGTTCATCAAGTGTGAGCTCGTGCTTTATCCCAAAAGAAAAAAGGGAAAAAATCAGAAAAGAAAAGTGTGAGCTCATGCTGATCGAGGTCAGAATGGTCTTCGTCTCGATAATATAAGAGACTTTAATCTAATAACTTAGATCGGTAATATATATATATATATATATATATATATATATATATATATATATATATATTCACTACTGCAATGAAGGGTTGGCTCTACGGATAAAGAAATTCATAAGGGCAGATTTTTATTACCCCTACGGTTTACTCCATAGAAGCATTGTTTATCCCTACGGTGTCCACCATAGAGACACAAATAAATTAAAAAATATTAAAATGCAATGTCTTCATTTGGCCCTACGTTGCCGCAAAAGAGAGCCCTACGGATTAATCCGTAGGGGCAAAAAATGGTTATTTAAAAAATAATAATGTTAAGAATTTTCCCACCGTCCTCCAAAATATCCCACCAACTCGCGCTAGGTCAAAATTCCTCGCCCATCGTCGCCGCCTCACTCTCGTTGTCGAGTTCATCCTTCGTTGCCGCCGATTGAGCTCGTCGTGGAGTTCCTCGTCTCCGCCAATCGTCCTCGTCGCCGCCTCCACCACTTCGAGCTTCATCTTCCCGATCTCCTCCACCTCATCGAAGCTTTGTTCTTCACCTCCTTGAGGAACTTTACTCGTTGGCTGGTCTTTGGCAGAGATGAGTTAGTTTTGATTTTAATTTATAATTTTGTTGTTTTTAATTGGTGTTATTGTTGTTGATTTTAGGGTTAAGGTTAGGGATAGAGTTATAGGGCCAGGATAATTGGGGGTTAATTTGGATTAGGGTTAGGCTTTGGGTGATGATTAGGGTTAGGATTAAGGTTAATTAGGTAAAATAGGGTTAGGATTAAGGTTAGGGTTATAAGGCCGGGTTAATTGTGGGTTGATTTGGGTTAAGGTTAGGCTTTGGGTGATGATTTGGGTTAGGATTAGAGTTAATTAGGTAAAATAGGGTTAGGGTTAGGGTTAATTTGGGTTAATTAGGTAAAATAGGGTTGGTGATGATTAGGGTTAGGGTTAGGGTTAATTAGATTAATTAAGGTTAATTTTGGATTGAGCCAGGATTGATTTGGGTTAGGGTTTGGGTGATGATTAGGGTTAGGGTTAATTTGGTAAAATAGTGTTAATTTGGGTTTGGGTGATGATTAGGGTTAGGCTTAGGGTTAATTTGGTAAAATATGGTTAATTTGGGTTATGGTGTTGATTAGGGTTAATTTGGTTTAATTAATTTAGTTTTGGGTTAATTAGGGATAATTTGAGTTAGGGTGATAATTATAGTTAATTTGGGTTAATTAGGATAAGGGTTTAGGGTGTACTAGTTCTTTCAGTAGGATACTCGATGGTAACGTAAACGTAAAATTTTACCGTAAACGTAAGAAAAACTTACCCTAAACTAAAAACTTCAAACCCTTAAAAACGAAACGTAAACGTAAAACCTATTTAAGTTAAATGTTCAAGTTAAAATCAATATATAATACTCGATAATAATATGAAAGTTTCATATTTTCATCGATATTCATATGTGAAAATCAAAGTACGACTTAGTTCCCGTCTATCGGTTAACATACGTTCGATATTCGTCGTGACATAGAACTATACGAATGTTGTTAAATATCGGACGGTATAGTTCGGTGCTAACAACCATCGTGTAGTCAATGTGACGAAAAGATTCAATCGTATTATAACCGATAGATTTGTCCAGTGTGGACAAGTTAGGAATGTATAAGCAAACACCTGCATTCACTTGTATTTTCATTCGTTTCGAGTTATTTCGTCGGTACTTTTTCGCTGGTTCTCCATATACAAAGATAGATTAGATGTTCATTTCAACGTTATTTCACAGTATTGAAATAATTATCTATCCTATTACAGTGTACTCGGAGAACAACAGGGAGGTGCTGCCGAAATTTACTCAAAACGGATGAAAGCACAAGCGAATGGGTGTCTGCTCTATACATTCTTAATGCGATAGAAGCCTTACCCCCCGACAGCCGAAACACACATATACAACACGAATACATAACAAACGCGCACACAAAACACATACACACTAACAACCCTACACTTAAGCGAAATCATAAATTGAAACAAATATACACAGAATACAACACATACATGGGTATTTTCAAATCTAACCTTATTAATCGATAATTTATTCTTTTCAACGACAAACTTGTCTTTACGGATTTTCTTCTTTGTCAGTAACCATCTCGTTCTTAGATTTCTCAATATAGTTACCATAACCTACAATTTATATGTTATACAGTCTAACATGGCCCATGAGTACATCAGAGTTAAGGACTAGATGTACGTGGATTGACAACAACGCATGCAATTTAAGTTTGTCGCAAGAGTTGCTGCTTTCATTGAATTTACACGAGAACATAATAAGATCGTGTTAGAGAAGATTCTCTGTCCATACGATAAATGTGGGAATAAGTTCTGGCAGAAGATAGAAATCATAGAGTTTCACATCGTTAAACATGGTTTTAGTAGATTTTATACAACTTGGTGTTGGATATGTATGCCTTAGAGGCCATTATTATATATGTATACATGTGGATGCTGGGGATATGTCTGTACAGGACAACCTTGCTTAGTATATAATATATTATTTGAGTTTATTTTATCTTGATATGTTTATTTATTTCTATTGATACTTTATCCTTCTTGCACATATTGATAAAGACATGATGTAGTAGTATACTATTATGATTTATGTAGGGTGTTTTTCGTCACCTCATTGAGATGGGAATACACACGCGCTTGTCAGGCGTACTACAGATTCCCCCTGCCTATGGTAGGCGGGGGTTTATTGATTGTGGGGATCCGAATCTTCGGCAGCCGTGGACTAAGCTATCGTTAATTACTCCTCGCTTTTGGAGCGAGAGAGCCTCCGATTGACAGGTCAAACCGATCATGCGAACTCAATATGTCGTGTGCGTGTGTTGTGTTTTGAAAGGGTTTTGGCTATATCGGGGGCCTCGCAGAGTTTACGGAGGTCCTGCTACCCGGATAACGGGCTTGGGGTCTAGGGGGATAGCAGCCCCCTTGCGAAGTGCGGGGCAGCGTCCCGTTAGAAAATTTTTTCCAATAGGGAACATGTTTTGGGTGTGGAGTGCATGGGAAATGAGGGGTGAGGAGCGTCTTAAAGATGCGTGCATGGCACATGGGCGCTAGACGCCCACCGGTCACATGCCTTGCTCGTGGGCGCTTGGCGCCCGCGGGTCATGTGCCCTGCACGCGGCCGCTGAGCGCTGGGTGCCCGCTGAGCGCTGGGCGCCCGCGGGTCACGTGCCCTACACGCGACCGCTGAGCGTTGAGCGCCCGTGGATCCCATGAGGCGCACGTGGGCGCCCGCGGGTCACGTGCGCGGCATGTGACCGCTGGAAACACCGCAGAAAAGGTGCTTAGTCCCTGGGCTGAGAGTTGAACTCCCAAGGGTCTTTGGAGTTGAACTCCTAACATGGATTATGTTTAGGTTTGGAGTTGAACTCCTAACAGGGATCATGTATAGATTTGGAGTTAAACTCCTAATAGGGTTTTGTTTATGGAGTTAAACTCCAACAGATCTTGAATGGAGTTAAACTCCATGAAATCTTTGAAGATGATCAGAGGGGACCCCTTTCTTCTCCGCTTTAACGCTAGATCTTCTTTTGAGCCTTAGATCTTTCCGAATGAGATTTTTGGAAAATGGTCTCCTTCTTCCTCCTCTCCGTCGGCTGGATCTTGAAGAAGAACATGGGTGAAACTCAAAAATCTCCCTTTTGGGGATTTGATGAAAGATCCGAATTCCCCTTTAATGGTTTTATGGTGAAAACAGTTTCTTTTTGGAAAAAGAGGGATTGAATTCTTGATTTAATTCAAAAGAAAGAAGATTTAGAACCTTGAGGAAGGAGGCACGGACCCTAGAATTTAAGGGAATGAAAAGTTGTTTTCATTTTTTCATCATGTTTACTTTTATAGGCTACACACTTTACATATAGTCCCTTCAGTTTTGCCAAATGGCACTTGTGCCACCCCATGCCTTATGTGCTTATCTCTTTTTGCACAATAGCCATAGAGTTTACAAAATTTTGGCTTTTTGCCTATTTTACGTATATTTATATATATATATATATATATATATATAAAAGAGAATTACATTAAACTAATTTATGGCTTCATTCTTTTTGTCATGGGCCGGTCCCTATGACCTGGGCTTGGGCCCATTTGGCTTGGGGTTGACTTTGATTTTGACTTGGTCAACAGGGGTGTAATTTTTGACCCTAACAATGTGCCCCCGATTAATACTTGCACACCACATATATGGGTCGTATGTATAAAATTGATCGATCTTCTTTCACGTGGAGGTTGACTTGATTTGGCTCCCGTTTTGACGACGTGGAGATCGATGCTGCCCTTCTCGCGACGTGGACGGTCGGTGCTGCTATTTTTGCTACTTGGACGGTCGGTGCTTCCATTTTTGCGACTTGGACGGTCGGTGCCGCTCTTTTAGTGACTTGGACGGTCGGTGATGCCCTTTTAGCGAGTTGGACGGTCGGTGCTGCCCTTTTTGCGACTTGGACGGTCGGTGCTGCCCTTTTAGCGACTTGGACGGTCGGTGCTGCCTTTTTGCTACTTGGACGGTCGGTGCTGCCTTTTTGCTACTTGGACGGTCGGTGCTTGCTCCGCTTCTTGCGGTGTCGGGATTTGATTTGACTTGCTCCGCTTTTTGCGGTGTCGGGGTTGATTTTTTTGATTTCTGCCTATTTGGCGGGACATTTGAATTTGAGAGGAACTTGGAATTTGGATTTTGTTTGGCATCAGCATTGCTGCACTGGAATAATACCAGGAGCAACTCATCATTTTCCCCAGGACTGGAATCAAGGAAATCCGAGATATCGAGATCAAATCTGCCAAAATATTGAAGTAAATCGAAGAAATCAATTCTGGCAGAGACTTAGAGAAGATTTCCAAAATCCAGATATTCAAAAGATCACCACGTGTCACAAAGAAGAAGCCCCAGAGTTTTGAAGCCAAGATGCCACCAACACGCGGCGCTTCCACGGCCAAAACGTGATAAATGCGGCGGATTCGCAGCCTAAAGGAGGAGTTGGGATGTGGGATTTTTTTCGTAGGATCGTCTCAACAAACCCTAATTTATGGAATCTAGGGTTTTCATCTTCTGTGACTATAAATAGAACCCAGAGCCCCTCTTAGAAGTTCATCAAACCGAAGAGATCACGAAGTTCAAGTTGACTCATGCATCCAGGTTGATCAATCGGCTGTTCATTTACCTTCTTCAAGATAGACCGAGAAGCAAGCTAGGATTTTGTATTCCGCTTTCTAAAGGAACAAAAAGTGTAATTGATCAAGTTGATTAATAAAGGTAGTTGTTTTATTCTTATTGCATTTATTTTCTTTATTTACATCATGATCTCTATTTGTTCTTCTATCTCCATCATGCGCGGATAATTCACCGCTTAATAGGGTTCGTAGGATTAGGGTAGATCAATGGAAGATGAAGAATTTCTTAACTTCATTTAAGTCTTATAACGTTTATAAACTTTAGAAAAATAAATGTTAACATCCTAATCGGGCGTGCTATCAATTTATTGATAGTCTTAACCGCGATTTGAGATTAGATTAACAATTGTTTTGTTAAGGGCTAGACATGAATAGAGATCAATGAAAAGATATGGGTCAATAGTGTGGAAACACTAGTTTCTTCAAAGAACCCTAATTCTCATTCATCACTATCAATCTAGTTTTAAATATATCAATAGATAAAAGGAGTCATATTTATTAGTCATCCATTACTACTAAATCCGAACGAACCCTACAAGCCCTCTTCTGATATAAAATCTACATCCGTCTTTAAACTAGATCTATTTTCTACATCCGTATTTTGACATAGATTTAGAAACTATTCTCCACTATTCTTTATTCTTCTATTCTTTTTCAACACGTCTAAAGTAAGATTGAAAGATTCAACGTTTCCCTGAGAACGACCCGTACTCATCTCGGTCTAGCTACACGCGACACCGTTATTGATTGCGGTTATTTTACAAACACTTCTTTAAAATACAGATCAATGAAATGGCTAATACGTTGGATCCTGTTATTACAAGAATTTGATCTTGTCATACGAGACAAGAGTGGATATGAAAACGTTGTAGCCGACCATCTTTCACGCATAAATTTTTCACCAACGTTGATCGTGCTAATAAATGACTCCTTCCCAGACTAACAAATCTTGACCGTATCCTGCGAACCTTGGTTCATGGATATTGTGAATTATCTAGCGACGGTACTTATTCCTAACGATTGGTCGAAACAAGTAATCTTCGATTTCTATCCCAAGTAAAAAACTTTTACTGAGATGAACCTTATTTGTTTAAGTATTGTTCCGATCAAATCATTCGCAGATGTGTCCCTAACGATGAATTCAAGAGTGTATTGTCTTTTTGTCATGACCAGGAATGTGGCGGTCACTTTGGTCCATATAAAACGGCGGAGAAAGTTTTTCAATATGGCTTTTATTGGCCAACATTATTTAAAGATGCATATGATCATTGCAAAACTTGTCCATGGTGTCGATACATGGGTAGGATTTCACGAAGAAATGAGAAGCCGTTCCAACCTATCTTGGTTGTGAAAATATTCGATGTTTGGGGTATTGATCTTATGGGTCCTTTTTTCAAATCATTTGGAAATTTATATATCATGTTAGCGGTTGATTATATCTCAAAATGGGTGGAAGCAATACCGTGTCGCAATAATGACAACATGGTTGTTATTAAGTTCCTTAAAAAAAATATCTTTTCGCGATTCGGGCACCCTCGCGCTATAATTAGCGACAACGGGACGCATTTCTGTAATCGGTCTTTCGAGACTTTGATGCGAAAATATTTAGTCAACCACAAAATTTCTACGCCCTATCATCCCCAAACGAGCGGGCAAGTTGAGATTTCCAATAGGCAGATTAAACAAATTTTGGAGAAGACGGTTTCTAAAAAGCGTAAAGATTGGTCAAAGAAATTGACGGATGCTCTTTGGGCATTTCGTACCGCTTATAAGACCGATCTTGGTATGTCTCCATACCGCCTAATGTTTGGAAAGGTATACCACCTTCCTGTCGAGATCGAACATAAAGCAATATGGGCTATTAAAGAGCTTAACTTCGATTTTGATCAAGCCTTCAGCTATCGAAAGCTGCAATTAAATGAGCTAAGCGGACTCCGAGATGAAGCTTACGATAATGAGGTTATAGTAAAGAACCGGACTAAAGTGTTCCACGATAAAAACCTTTTTAGAAAAACCTTCACGCCGAGACAACAAGTCCTTCTTTACGATTCCCGTCTTCATCTTCATCCGTGTAAGCTAAAATCTCGTTGGAATGGACCTTTTGTGGTGTAGTATGTATACCCGCACGGGGCAGTAGAAATTGAAAATATTAAAAACGGTTCAATTTTTCAAGTAAATGGGCATAGATTGAAATCGTATTTTTTTGCTGACCCAGCAGAGGAGCTTCTGTTTTTACAGGAGCCGCTTTATTATAAATAAATTTCCTCCGCCTCACCTCCATGTCTCGGTAACATTGTCTCATTTTAAGAAAGGTGAATGAAAAATGACTTAACTGAATATCTGCGCATGCCAAAGTATAAGTTTGGGGGTAGTTTTCAATTAATTATTATTATACCCCTATTACTTTCTCTCCCAAAGTCTACAGGTCTATGCGCTCAAAGAACAATATCAGTGAGGACACTGCTGAAAACATATTTGGGGGGAAGGTTTGTATTCACTGAATTATCTTTTGGCACTAGGCACTATATAAATTTTTTTTGATAATGAAAGATTAGAAAGTGAAAAATTACATATGAAAGATAGGAATAGTTTGAGAAAAGAAAGAAAGTTAGACGTTTTCTTAAACGAAACTAGTAATCAGTAGTTATGAGCCGTTGTCCCAAGGGTTAGTAAGATAAAGGAAATTACTAATCTGAGAATAAAAATAAGTCTGAAAAATAGTCCATATTCTTGAGGCCAAACATTTGAATGCCGATACTGTTGGGTTACGCAAGAATCCCGGCCATCAATCCGTAGCCAAATGCGGAACAAAATTTTTCAAAAACTGCCGCTAACGGAACCCTAGTCTACGGATCGAACCATAAGCCCTACATAACCAAAAAACATGCTTAGGGCTAAAGTGATTATACCGAATTGATCCGTGTCCTTCGGTCTTCAACCTTCTTCCCTAGCTCCTTGCGGCTTCCTTGATCAAATTTGATCTCCGGTCTCCCCGCATCGAAAATGATCCACCCGAGAGTCTATGAATCAAGCTCCAACCTTAAATCCGAGGCAACTCGAGTATCTAGTTTGCCACACTAGATAACCAAGGTGAAGTAGAGAGTGTGTAGGATTAATTTTTCTCAATACACCTTAAGTTTCTCAACACATGAGACAATTAGGGTAGAAGTAGAAGAAGATGCCATGAGAGGAGAGTGTGAGGCAAAGAAAATCCAAGTGAAGAAAGCTTGAGTGTTGTGAGCTATTTGTTGTGAGCTTTTTATCAAGCATGCTAGCAACTAAAGAAAACAACTAAAGAATAAATATCTCATGGCTCACCACTCACCAGAAATATCTCACAATACAAACAAGAAACTCATCATGCCACCATGAGTCACCACATGACTCATCACCATGAGTCACCAAGTGAACATGCATGAATAAATGCCAAAACAATGACCCACTCTCCACTTTAATAAACATTTACCCTAAATGTTTAATACAATAAGAAATGGCAACTTCTAAAAAATAATCCTGTAAAGAATTACAAGAATACCCCTCATTCGTATATACATACCGGCATCCGTATTCCGACAGAATACGAATACAACGAGACGAAAATAATCCAACAATATAATATTAGGATCCGGATTAAACCAAAACCCACTTGTATTATCCGTCCGAATCATGATCCGTGCATAAGTGCACGCATATGATTGAACCCTGCCGTAAAACCATACGGCCTCTATATCGTTTCGCCTGAAGCAGAGAAACCCTATGTGTGGGACTCTAAAGACTCGTCAATACGCTGGCAGTGGGTTTAACCACTAACACGTCAGCGGCACTAGCTGTACGTAACGGCTATCCAAGTATTGAGCGAAAGGGAGGCCGACGTGGAAACTCATCCTGAAACCTTTACTGTGCCTGATAGTGACAATTTCCGTACAGTCCGGTCCGTTCGTCTATGAGTATCGCGTATCGAGTCTAGGGGTGGATAAAGTCAGACCCCTAATAACGCGACATTTAGTGTCGGTATGAAACCTATCATCACCTGAGAAACTACCGATCCTAGATCAGTAATTCTCGACTAGCTTGGCCAAGGATTTCTGGTGATGGCCACCCGTGCACAACGCGACATCAACCCCCAATACCGGGGGGAGACGAAACCCCTGACGATCCGCTCACTGCCTCCATGTGACTCGGGACTGTACCCAACTAAAAACTGTTTGCATGACTCCTCTGAGCCGTAGTAGGGTAGTAATCAAAGCACAGTGTGAACTCACACGAGGCAAATGAAGATCTTTGGTCGATAGAATAACCTGTACACATGTTACCTGGAAACTGCCATCTGACAATAGGTATAATACCAACTAGCATGATCCCGATGAGTCCGTCCGGTATACTCATAGACCACCCAGCTCTCACGTATATGATCGCCATCATACTGCAGGTAGTCAAGCAAGAATCCTATGGGCTCTATCAACATGTAATAGTGATCTGTAATGCCACCTGAAACATGTACATGATGATAAAGACAAATCAGATAGCATACTATCATCTCGAGTAAGACTGTTCTATCCGTATAGGTCCTCCCTCAATCATCGCAATCACGTTCCTGTAATCCAATAATTGACTTGAGGGCACTATAGCCAACAATCTCCCACTTACACTTAAGGCTAATTATTACAATGTCGCATACTCACGGCCCGTATGATACAGAATACCCAACTTCTTTACTAATCAGTCTCACAAATCTCGTTTGTGAAACTATTGCGTTCGAGAAATAGACTCAGTGAGTGAATCCGCTCCAGTGTTTCTTTCTGTATCTCTTTTTATCTCAACTTCGCGGAGAAAACTATCTTCCGAAATTAGCAATACCTGTCTTAGAATATGTCTGGATATCTGATGGGACCCAGTTCACAAATGAACTCCAAATCTAGCAAACATCTTAGACTGATAGATTTAATTAAAAATATATTTAATATATAAGATATATATATATATATATATATATTATGTTTATATATAAAATATTATAATATATTTTTCTAGGATTTATAGCTAATATCAAATATACTCCGAAAAATATCCGGATTCTGTCTAAAAATCTAGTTTTAAAATACGAATAATACACATGTCAGTTAAAATTATAATGCGACATCCGGTTAGATAAAATGCATACCCCCAAGAACGGATACACATAAAAACACGTAGTAATCCAAACGAGTCCGTTTCATCAAACTGGACATATGCACGATATATGGATGCACTCACAAGATATGGGGTATGATAACAGTGTTGGGGTCGAAAATTGTACCCCGGTTGAGCAAGTCAAAGTCAAGGTCAACCCCAAGCCAAGTGGGCCTAAGCCCAGATCAAGCGGGTCCATGCCCAGGTCGAGTCCGAACATGAAGCGGCCGGTCCCCTCATGCCAAGATGAAATCATATAATAAATAATTTTTATATAATTTTTTTTATGCATGAATGGGCATAAAGCCAAATTCTTGTAAAGCCCATGGCTTATGTGCAAAAAGAAATGGCACATGAGCCATGAGATTGGTAAAATGCCATTTTGTGAAGCCCAAAGGGCTATATGTAAAGTGTATAGCCAATAAAGGCAAAGATAATGAAAATATCTCAACAACTTTTTCTCTCTCCAAAAGAATCAAGATCTGTGATCTTCTCCTTCCTCAAGGTTCTAAAAACCTTCTTCTCCTTTTGAATTAAATCAAGAGTTTTACTTTTCTTTTTCCAAAACTAAATAGTTTTTTACCACGAAACCCACAAAGGGGATCTCAGATCTCCCATCAGATCTTAAAAATAAGAGATTTTTAAAATCTCACACTTCTTGTTCTTCAAGATCCAGCCAAAAGAGGAGGAAGAAGGAGATCCATCTCCTAAAAATCCCACTTTGGGAAGATCCAGAGCTTAAGGGAGAAGCCCATTTCAGCATCTCCAAAAACATCTTAGGAGTTTAACTCCCCTCTAATTTCTCTTTCGGGAGTTTAAATCCAATTTCTGGGGCTAAAAGCCCCTTTTCCTCGCCGGCGCCCAAGCGCCCAGCGCCCCAAGCGCTCAAGCGCCCAGCGCCCACGTGCCGGGCACGTGGTGCGCTAGCGCTTAAGCGCACACCGCTCAAGCGCACAACGCCCACGTGTCAGACACGTGGTGTGGTAGCGCTTAAGAGCTGTTCATACCATGATATTGCATTATTATATTCCCCATTCTTATGCATTTTACAAGTAAACAGGTGCTTTTGACCCATGTCTGCTACATAGTACAGGTTACAGATTCTCGGAACGAAAACGGTGAAAAAGATAAAAGACGATGCAAAAGTGAGACTACGACCAACAAATAGAAGGATCTTGATCAAGCCTACACGAAGATCAGTTCATAAAGTACAAGGCATCGCAAGGTTCAAGACTTAGTCTCGAAGCAACGATAGAAGTCCACTATAATTTTTCACTGGGAGATCTGGAAGAAACCGAGAAGCCAATCTGTGAAAAGAACTAAAGAAGTAGGAAGACTAAAAAGCCCAAAAACAACAGAAGAAATTGAAGCAGCCAACTCCATCTTTTGGCCGCGGAACTGCGGCCAAACCATGGCTGCGGCCGCGGATCCGCGGCCGGGTAGTGCGTGTAGTGACGGAATTTTTTTACCAAAACTTGTTGGCGGCGCTGACTAGTCTTCCTAGGGGTATTTTTGTATTAGGCCATGCCTCCTTTCATTAATAAAATTCAGATTTCTTTTGGAGAGTATCGATACCTCTTTTCATTTCATCTATTCAGATCTGACAAGTCTTGTGTAAATGTTTGGAGAGAGCCATCTGTAAAGTAAGTAGTTTTATTTAATTGCCTTAGTATAGATCTTTAATTCCTTGCCCTAGTTAGATAGTTAGATATGTTCTTCAATTCTCTAATGAGCGAGTAGTCTCCTCGCTTGTTAGGGTTAGTTTTGGGGAAGGTTTTTGAGAGATGAAGATCTCTTATCCATTTCTTGACCATCACATATAATTAATAGGACTCCATGTATACATGCACACACCGCTCCCTACGGCACCCTATCCCTCGAGGTAGCGGTGATACCGTAGTATAAAGGCCCGGTTGAGCGTGTTTTCCATGGAGGTTAGGGTAAGGATCAATAAAGGAAGGACAAGAACCTAGAGGAAGAAATATCTTCCCGAATGGTTCTAATTCCCTTTATTGATAATTACCATAACTCCTCGTAGATCTTAATTTGGGTATAGAAAGCGGTGAGATTTATTTACATTTCCAAACCTACCCTAAACCTAACCCTAGCAAGATTTAGATCTAGATATATTTAATTTTTAGATTTAATCAATCCGACACCCATCGGAATTAGCTCGTAAGAACAATTAGGAAATTCACAAAATCCCTGTGGACCGACCCGTACTCACCGGCTAGCTTCTAAGCGACGCTGTTCTTGATTGCGGTTTAGAAATATTTTCGACATACAAATCAAATGGCGCCGTTGCTGGGGATGGCGTGTTATTTCCTCTTTGCAATTTCGGGTTAATATAAAATTAAAAAATCATAAAAACTGGAAAATTAAAAAATATAAAAATTTATCATCTTTGTATTCTGTGAAGGGTATTTTGTTGTTAGAATTTTGCAGGATCTACAACCGAGTTCGGATCTGGAAATCTCCAGAAAGCAAAACAGAAAACATCATATCTGAACTAACAGAGGAGTATCACAACAGAGAGTCAGAAAAACCTAGGGATCTGAACCGACCTCTTGATCGCGCTTTCGCCGCATTGACCGCGGATCCGCGGTGAATAGGTGACCTCATCATCTACAAAATTTTCTCGGGGATCAAACCACTTGGTTGACCGCGGATCAGCGGCAAGAACCCCCATTGGGCGGCGGATCAACGGCAGAAAGCTGTCGTCAGGAAGCTAAAATTGCACAGTAATCTTCCTTTCTTTCTCCTCTGCAAATCTCGATATATCTTCTGTAAAAATCTCCTGCAGGATTCTTTGCGCTTTAAAAATCTTCCCCCTTCCAATAACAAATCTTGTGCAGGATTCTTTGCGCCGCGCTTAAAATAAAAAATATTGATTTGAAGTGGTTGTTTACTGTTTTGCATATTTTTAATCGGACTTTAAGGGGCTTGAGACCAATCCAGATTGGGTGGGGATTTCATCACCCTTCCCAGGACCCCAGAAATCACATAAGGCATATGCATTGACCATTATTTAATTAAAAAATACTAGACTCATCCCTAAGGACGTCGCGCTCAATAGGACAGAGGACTAGTTGTAGGTATCGGCCGTTGATCCTAAGCTGACTTTGCGGTGTCTAGGCAAGTGTGTCTAAGGCGAGTGGTTACTTAATTAGGGCCACTACTTGTAGTGGAAAGCCTCCCACTCACCTGGCAGTTACCTGGCCGCTATTGGCGGTGAAGAGGCGGTTTGGGATTCTATTTCTAGCCCTTTGGAACAGTTAGGAGCTGTCTAGCTGACCTAAATGACCCTAGATCTAGGCCTGATTGTGCATTTTTGGTTGATTAAAAGTGTGTCTAAGCCCTTTATCAAAAATCTTCTTTGCAAAAAGTTACAAATAATAAAAAAAACAAAAGAAATTTTTTATAGAAACTTGCAAAATTTTGTCGCTAAAAACTCCTTGCACCACCCACCTTTTTTCTCTTCTCCTTCTTACATCATGGGTACCCCACCTCATAAATCTCTTGCCGAACTTTGGTATCCTGAACCTAACTTTGCCGCTTACGCGAATTGTTTCGGTCGATTTAAGGACGATCCCTCCATGCCCAAAATGTCCTTGAAAGATCAAATAGAAGCGTCTAGGAGAAACAGTTCGACGTTGCAATCCACTTTGTGTCAACCGTGTCAACCTTCACCACCTTCGTACGTTGATACCACTTTCTCGAGTCCTGTTGTAACTCTTAAACTGATATCTATTGCTGAGCATATTGCACAATCTCGTAGCCGATCTTTCACTCCTCTCTACACATCCAGTTCTAGGGATCAACAAGTCCATTCACCTTTTCATACAAATGTTGATCCTACTCCTGTCCAACCATCCAATTCCTACCAGTCCTACCCGACATTCCCACCTTCACTAGACATTGCTTCTACACAGCCATTTGGGAGTTTCACGTATCCAAACTGTTACGCCCCGCTTCCCAAAATACGGTAAACGAGGGATGACTAGGCCAGCCATGCTCCGACGGTCAAGGAATCATCATGCCGTAGTCATACTTCGGCTTCTAGCATTACATGGTAATCAGTAAATAAAGCACAGTATTAAAGGAATCACATCACTAATTTATTACATTAAAATTTCATTGTTCACAAATTACAGATATTAAGAACAATAACTAACCAAGTTCAATCTCACGATCACTTTTATGGAAAGCAGTAAATGAAGAAGGTACACCAAACTATATCTCCGTGAACTCAAAGGGTAGATCCGTCTCCTGTACTGGTCCTCCCGCGGAATCTGAGCATGTATACTCAGGTCGTCAGAGCGACACAATAACAATATTATTATAATAAGATGAAACGGGTATATGAGGTAATACTGGTGTAGGAACAATGCAAGTAATCACTGTGTCACTATATGATGCAGAATATATTATGTGTCCCTATCGGTCTCTAGGTCATGTTTGAAATCACATAGTGGAAGGAGGATCATGTTTAACAGGAGTCTCGTACATACCCGAGACAACGTCCCACATGCCCGGGACACAACCCTGTCAGCCGGATCGCTAGATCCTACCCTACATGTATCAGTATCACGGTTCGAATGATCATCCTCTAAACACGGTCCTGCTAAATACGATACTCTTTCCATTTTGATTTCCCCTTTTTTCTCAGGTTTACACTATTTATGATCTTGATCTAATTGTGTACAAGTATACCAATAGCACGATTTTATCACTGTTCACTGTATCAATCACTGTCATGAACATTCACTTTCCATTGGTGTACTCGTCACTCCTAAACCAACATCTATCACGCACGATAATGAAATGTCCAAACGCACTAACACTGAGTATATGGCAAGGGTATGATATATGTATGTATACTACCATTAAACTCTGTATGTTATGAATCAACATGCATGTCATTAACTAAAATAAATTGCACGAATTAATATGTTAAGAATTCAGCAAAATGATACAAGTAAGATAAATAGAACACTCAGTCAGCAATTCATCAAAATTTGTTTCAGTTCAATCGGGATTCCGGTTTTCAAGATATAGCTGTTTCATTTTAAGTGCCCGCGGCTGGAAATTCAGTTTCAGAACTGAACGTCCGTTTCGCGACACGAATTGCACCCAGTTGGGCTCAGAATTTAGCGATGTTACAGTTAAATGAAATCTAGGGTTTTAAATAGAGTATTTAACTCAATAGACGGATCCTAAATCGCATCTGTACGTTGAAAGTTATACACAGTTTAACCTCAGTGTGTCATTTCTGGATCTGTTCTGGACAGTTATACGTTCTGCCCTTTTAATTACAGTTTAAAATAGAAAATGGCGATGAAACGGAATGAAACCACTTGTTTTGTTTAAATAACAGAATTATATTTAATCTACTATAGGGTTCCGTAACATACGACTTCAAGAAACACAGTGACACAGGTCTTGGGACAGAACACAATAATCAGAAACGCTCTGGACTGCAGTCCAGAGTCGCATTCCGATCTAATTATCATCACGGTTACAGAACAGAAATCATTGGAATTTTACATAGGGTTAAATCTCGTCGAGTCGGCTTCAATTTAAGCCATCGAACGTATCATTCCAGTATGTATGTAATTTACGGCGATTTTATTCATTTTCAGATACGAGAAAAATATTAGTTTTAACGGCATATTTGGGGTATCAATTTTTGTCACTAACAATCGCATTTTCCAGCGAGATTCATACACAATATTTATCATCAAATGGGCCAACAGAAAATATCATTTTCCGTCAAAATAAATTATTATTTCCATTGGGATCTAGCATCGAACACATAGGTCACATTATGTATCGGTAATCGGCAAATCCGTAAACTAGATATTTTAGGTTTGTACCACTAATATATTAGCATGAAGCAAGTAAACACTTGCCTGGAAACGCCTCGGGGTCGCAAGGCAGCAACGGTGTCACGAACGCGCGATGTACGCCGCAAAACGAATTGCGCGAGCTTGGCTCACGACACGGGTTTGACGTCGGAGTTCCCCGGAGCCGTCAAGTGCTTGCTGGAAGCGGAGGTGGTGCTCTGTGGTTGGCCTGGGACTTGCTGGGGTCTACGATGTCGGCGATGGTCGCTCCGGCGACGTGCACAGTGAAGTGCATAGTGATCACTTGGTGTGGGTTTTGGAGAGAGAGGGGGAGCAGTGGGGGTCGGGTTTGGAGTGATGAGGATGGTGCTGAGGATGTAGAGGGTCGCAGATGTGGTTCAGGTGAAGTAGGGGGCTCGTCGGCGTCGGTTGCAGCGGTGACCGTGGTTGGGTGCAAGTGGGTTTGGGAGTGCAGGGGATGCTTGGCGGGGGCTCGGTTGATGAAGGGTGGAGTCATGGAGGGAGAAGGATGGTGGAGGAGGAGTGATCGAGGGTTGCCGAGGGGGTTGTCGTCGGAGGTGGAGGTTGCAGTGGGTTGTTCGAGGTTGGGGGCTCTGTGGTTGTAGAGAGAGAGAGATGAGAAGTGAGTTGGATAGGGAGAGTGACGAGAGGAGTTGGAGACGAGGTTGAAATCGTGGGTGTAACGGCAGGAGCGGGGGTGTGGGCGTGGGCGTGAGGCGCGGCGGAGGAAGGGGATCGCACGCGGGAATGGGGGAATGTTACCGTTGGAGTGAAGGAGATGAACAGGAGTGAGGTCGGGTCGGGTGAGCTGAGGAATTGGGCCAAGGAAGTTGGGCTAAGAATTTTAAAATATTCCCTTAATAAAAATCTTGTGGGCCGAGGGTGAGAATGGCTGGGGATTAAATTAGGGATTTATAAAAATGGGGTGTGGGCTGAGATAAGGAACAGGCTGGGGAATGTTTATAAGGAATTTATTAAGGAAATTTTGAGTGGGCTGAGAGAATTTAGTAAGGGTTTAATAAAGGAAATGAATGAGTGGGTTCGGGTTTAGGGAAAAATAAGGGTTAAATTAAATTGGTTTTATTTGCTTTAGTTTTTGGTTTTAAATTCTGGGTTTTGACTTTTAGGGGGTTAAGGAAAAAAATATAAATATTGGGATTCAAGCAACCACCTTCGATACAAATTGTACGAGGAAAAAGTAAATCTTTGGGATTTAGAAAAAATAGGAAAAACTTTTATTAGGATGGTAACGGGGATTTACATCATACCCCCCTTAACAAAAATTTCGCCCTCGAAATTTAACAAGGATACAAGGAAACAAAGCACTAAACAAAAAGATGTGGATAACGATCACGGATATCTTCCTCCCGCTCCCAGGTGGATTCTCCTGGGGAACGACCGCCCCAAGACACTCGAACTAAAGGAATGATCTTATTCTTCAGCACTTTCTCTCTGCGGTCGATGATGGTAGTAGGCTGCTCCTCGTACGATAAATCGGTACCCAAAACTAGCTCCGAATGGTCCAGGACATGGCTCTCATCCTGAACATAACGCCGCAACTGTGACACGTGGAAGATATTGTGCACACCAGCTAGCGATGGAGGCAAGGCAAGTCGATATACGACCTCTCCCACTCGCTCTAGCACCTCAAAAGGTCCGATAAAGCGGGGACTAAGTTTTCCCCGACCTCCGAATCTGATAACTCCACGAGTAGGGGAAATCTTCAAGAACACATGATCTCCGACTTTGAACTCAAGTGCCCTTCTGCTGGTATCTGCCCAACTCTTTTGTCGATCCTGAGCCGTCTTAATACGCTGCCTGATCATTTGGACCTTGTCAACTGTCTGAACAATGAGTTCGGGGCCCAGTAATCTTCGTTCTCCCACATCATCCTAACATACTGGGGATCGACACTTCCGCCCGTACAGTGCTTCAAAAGGAGCCATCTGAATACTAGCCTGATAACTATTGTTATAAGAGAACTCGACTAGATGCAGATGGTCCTCCCAGGAATCCTGAAAGTCCAACATACAAGCTCTCAACATATCCTCGAGCGTCTGAATCGTACGCTCGGATTGTCCATCCGTCTGTGGGTGATAAGCTGTGCTGAATTTAAGACGGGTTCCCAAACTCTCCTGTAAGCTCTTCCAAAAGTGCGACAAGAATCTCGTGTCCTGGTCTGACACAATGCTGACTGGAACACCGTGAAGTCACACAATCTCCAGCATATATCTTTCTGCTAGTGATTCTGTCGACTGTCCCACTCGGAAAGGTAGGAAGTGTGCAGCTTTTGTGAGGCGATCGACGATAACCCAAATGGCGTTATTGCCCCTAGGGCTCCGTGGTAAGGCCGTCACAAAATCCATAGTAATGTGCTCCCACTTCCATTTCGGTATCGGCAGTGGTTGTAACAATCCTGCTATCCTCTGATGTTCCGCCTTCACCTGCTGACATACCAAACATCTGGATACAAACCTCGCAATTTCTCGCTTCATTCCGTTCCACCAAAAGTGCTGCTTTAGGTCCTGATACATTTTTGTACCTCTTGGATGCACAGAATAAGCTGAACTGTGTGCTTCAGCCAAAACTTCTTCTCGAACATCTCCTTTAGGTACGCAGAGTCTGCTACCGAATCTCAGAGAGCCATCTTCATGTATAATCAAATCCGTTCTCAGTCCAGCTTCCACTTGCTCTCTGAACCTTTGCAATCGGGGATCATCCGCTTGTGCAATCTTGATGCGATCCACCAGGAAAGATTGCACCTGTAGTTGCCAAAATTGACTGAGTGCGTTCGGCGTAACAACCTCAAGTTCAAGTCTCTGGAAATCCTCAATAATGCTCCTCTGATCGGTCAACATCATAACCGCTGGTTTGCGACTGAGCGCATCTGGTACAACATTGACCTTCCTCGGGTGATACTGAAGGTCCAAATCATAATCTGCCATTAGCTCTAGCCATCGGCGCTGCCTCATGTTCAGTTCCTTCTGAGTGAAAACATATTTCAAACTTTTATGATCCGTGTAAACCTCCACTTTCTCACCCAAAAGATAGTGCCTCCAAATCTTCAACGCAAAGACTACCGCAGCTAACTCCAAGTCATGCGTGGGGTAGTTCTTCTCGTGGTTTCTCAGTTGTCGAGAGGCGTAAGCAACTACACGGCCGTGCTGCATTAGGACACAGCCTAATCCCTTCCCTGAGGCATCACTGTGTATCACCAAACCACCGGAATTATCTGGTACTGTAAGTATAGGTGCCGTGGTTAACTTCTGCTTCAGTGTGTCGAATGCCTGAGTGCACTCTTCTGTCCATGTAAACGGCACATCTTTCCGTGTCAGCCTCGTCAATGGTTCCGCGATTCTTGAGAAATCTTGGACGAATCTCCGATAATAACCTGCCAATCCCAGAAAGCTCCTGATCTCGGCTACTGACTTCGGCGTTGGCCAATCTCTGACAGATTCTATCTTCGCCGGGTCCACCGAGATGCCTTCGCCCGAAACAATATGTCCCAAAAACTGAACCTTGTCGAGCCAGAATTCACACTTGCTCAGCTTCGCATACAGCTTCTCTTCCCGAAGAATTTGTAGTACCGTGTGCAAATGCTCAGCATGCTCTTTCCGGGTCTTCGAGTAGACAAGTATGTCGTCGATAAACACAACGACAAACGTGTCCAAGTACTTTTCGAACACTCTGTTCATCAAGTCCATGAATATTGCTGGGGCATTGGTAACACCGAACGACATCACAAGAAACTCGTAGTGTCCGTATCGGGTCGTGAAAGCCGTCTTGCATACATCCTCGGCTGCTACTCTGATTTGATGATATCCAGAACGGAGGTCCAACTTCGAGAATACCTTAGCTCCACTTAGCTGATCGAATAGGTCGTCAATGCGCGGTATTGGGTACTTGTTCTTTATTGTGACCTTGTTCAGCTCCCGATAATCTATACACATTCGCAGCGATCCGTCCTTCTTCTTTACTAACAGAACTGGTGCACCCCACGGTGAAGCGCTTGGCCGAATAAATCCCTTCTCCAATAATTCTTCAATCTGCTTCTTCAATTACGCCAACTCAACTGGTGCCATCCTGTATGGGGCTCTGGATACTGGGGCTGTACCTGGAGTCAAGTCGATCGAGAACTCCAAAATTCGAGGAGGTGGTAGACCTGGTAAATCTTTGGGAAATACGTCCAGAAAGTCCCGAACAATTTCTGGGGCTGGGCTCTTATCAATCTCCATAGCTGTCAGCTCCTTAGGCTTTGCTCTGTACTTAGCTGGCTCCAAAGATTCGCTTCTGCCCTCGAAAATAAACTCCAGGTGATTGGGGATGCGGAAGATCACCTTCTTTGCACGACAATCGATAACTGCATGGAAAGTGCTCATCCAATCCATTCCAAGAATTGCATCGTAACTGCCTGTCCCAATCAGAAGGAAATTTGCATAGAATTCCCTGCCACACACTACAACCGGGCATAATCTACATTCTCGACTAGATATTATAATGCCATTACCCGTATGAATTTCCCATCCCTTGGTTAGTGGTTCATGTGGTATTGAGTGTGTATCAGTGAAATACTCAGACAAGAAACAATGCGATGCTCCCGAATCAAATAGTACTCTAGCTGGCAAGGAATGTACGAGTAGAGTACCTGTAACCACGTCTCCTGACGCCTCTGCCTGCTCGGCGGTCAAGGTGAAAGCCCGTCCCTGACCGCGACCTGTAAAGGGTTGCCTCTGCTCCTGCGGCCTCTGCTGTGACGGTCCAGAACCTCCTTGTATCTCTGCTCGCTCAGGGCAACTGTTAATCCTGTGCTGACTGGAACCGCAAATCAAGCACTGTCCCTTGGCACGGCGACAGTCCTTCTGGGTATGCCCTCCTCTACCGCAATAGCCGCAAACTACACCCTGTCTCTGGGGGCGATGCTGTGGTACGAACGTGCGCTTCATTTGTGTCGTTCCTGCTCTGTGAACCGGTATGGCTCCTCGAGAAGCCGCGTGGGTACGTGCTGGAACGACCGGGGGTCTCCTGAACTTTTTAATCAGTTGCTCCTGAACTCTCGCCGCGTTGAGTACCTGTGCGAAAGTCTGCAAATCCAACGATGCAATCAACTGCTGCAACTCGAAATCTAACCCCTAAAGGAAGCGTCTGGCCCTGGTGGCCTCTGATTTGACCATGTATGGAGCAAAGCAGCTCAGACGGTTGAACTCTGCCGCATATACGTCCACTGGGCGTCCATTCTGCTTTAAAAGAATAAACCTTTCCTCCATTTCTGCCTTGGCTGTGGGAGGAAAATAATGAACTAAGAAGCACTCCTTAAACTTGCTCCATTCAATCGGCTCGTCAAGTCTGCTTTCTTCCACCGACCACCATGTACGGGCTTTGTCTTCTAATTGAATCTTTATCACGTCCACTCTTTCTTCCTCTGGAACCCTGGCGGCTGTCAATAAATTCTCCATGTTCATCAGCCATTGCTCAGCCTCAAGGGGTTCAGCTAGCCCTGTGAATGCAGCTGGGTGTAACCGTCGGAAGTCTGATACGGTACCAGCCCTAGCCTGATAAGCTGGTGGAGCAGCGCCCTCGGGGGCGGTAATAAGTGCGGAGGGTCCTCCTGCGGCGGTAATCGCCCTGAGTCCCTCAGTGAGTAAATCTGTCTTTCTCTCCTCAGCTTCCGCGAGAGTGGTCAGTGCACTAAGTATTCTTTCCGTGCGGTCCTGAGAGCTGGAGTCCGAGGAGGAGTCGTTCGGGAACGTCATATCACTGGAAGATTCAAAAGGATAGGATCAGATTCAAGGATGAAAATTAAGAGTAGTGAAACAAGAATAACGTAATACAGTATAGTTAATGTTATTCCTTGATACTAAACCTGGCTCTGATACCAACTAAACCATGTCACGTCCCGCTTCCCAAAATACGGAAAACGAGGGATGACTAGGCTAGCCATGCTCCGACGGTCAAGGAATCATCCTGCCGTAGTCACACTTCGGCTTCTAGCATTATATGGTAATCAGTAAATAAAGCACAGTATTAAAGGAATCACATCATTAATTTATTACATTAAAATTTCATTGTTCACAAATTACAGATAATAAGAACAATAACTAACCAAGTTCAATCTCATGATCACTTTTATGGAAAGCAGTAAATGAAGAAGGTACACCAAACTATATCTCCGTGAACTCAAAGGGTAGATCCGTCTCCTGTACTGGTCCTCCCGCGGAATCTGAGCATGCATGCTCAGGTCGTCAGAGCGACACAATAACAATATTATTATAATAAGATAAAACAGGTATATGAGGTAATACTGGTGTAGGAACAATGCAAGTAATCACTGTGTCACTATATGATGCAGAATATATTATGTGTCCCTATCGGTCTCTAGGTCATGTTTGAAATCACATAGTGGAAGGAGAATCATGTTTAACAGGAGTCTCGTACATACCCGAGACAACGGCCCACATGCCCGGGACATAACCCTGTCAGCCGGATCGCTAGATCCTACCCTACATGTATCAGTATCACGGTTCGAATGATCATCCTCTAAACACGGTCCCGCTAAATACGATACTCTTTCCACTTTGATTTTCCCTTTTTCCCCAGGTTTACACTATTTATGATCTTGTTCTAGTCGTGTACAAGTATACCAATGGCACGGTTTTATCACTGTTCACTGTATCAATCACTGTCACGAACATTCACTTTCCATTGGTGTACTCGTCACTCCTAAACCAACATCTATCACGCACGATAATGCAATGTCCAAACGCACTAACACTGAGTATATGGCAAGGGTATGATATATGTATGTATACTATCAATAAACTCTGTATGTTATGAATCAACATGCATGTCATTAACTAAAATAAATTGCACGAATTAATATGTTAAGAATTCAGCAAAATGATACAAGTAAGATAAATAGAACACTCAGTCAGTAATTCATCAAAATTTGTTTCAGTTCAATCAGGATTCCGGTTTTCAAGATATAGCTGTTTCATTTTAAGTGCTCGCGGCTGGAAATTCAGTTTCAGAACTGAACGTCCGTTTTGCGACACGAATTGCACCCAGTTGGGATCAGAATTTAGCGATGTTACAGTTAAATGAAATCTAGGGTTTTCAATAGAGTATTCAACAAAACAGACGGATCCTAAATCGCATCTGCACGTTGAAAGTTATACACAGTTTAACCTCAGTGTGTCATTTCTGGATCTGTTCTGGACAGTTATACGTTCTGCCCTTTTAATTACAGTTTAAAATAGCAAATGGCGATGAAACGGAATGGAACCACTTGTTTTGTTTAACTAACAGAATTATCTTTAATCTACTGTAGGGTTCCATAACATACGACTTCAGGAAACACAGTGACACAGGTCTTGGGACAGAACACAATAATCAGAAACGCTCTGGACTGCAGTCCAGAGTCGCATTCCGATCTAATTATCATCATGGTTACAGAACAGAAATCATTGGAATTTTACATAGGGTTAAATCACGTCGAGTCGGGTTCGATTTAAGCGCTCGAACTTATCATTCCAGTATTTATGTAATTTACGGTGATTTTATTCATTTTCAGATACGAGAAAAATATTAGTTTTAACGGCATATTTGGGGTATCAATTTTTGTCACTAACAATCGCATTTTCCAGCGAGATTCATACATAATATTTATCATCAAATGGGCCAACAGAAAATATCAGTTTCCATCAAAATAAATTATTATTTCTATTGGGATCTAGCATCGAACACATAGGTCACATTATGTATCGGTAATCGGCAAATCCGTAAACTAGATATTTTAGGTTTGTACCACTAATATATTAGCATGAAGCAAGTAAACACTTGCCTGGAAACGTCTCGGGGTCGCAAGGCAGCAACGGTGTCACGAACGCGCGATGTGCGCCGCAAAACGAATTGCGTGAGCTTGGCTCACGACACGGGTTTGACGTCGGAGTTTCCCGGAGCCGTCAAGTGCTTGCTGGAAGCGGAGATGGTGCTCTGTGGTTGGCCTGGGACTTGCTGGGGTCGACGATGTCGGCGATGGTCGCTCCGGCGACGTGCACAGTGAAGTGCACAGTGATCACTTGGTGTGGGTTTTGGAGAGAGAGGAGGAGCAGTGGGGGTCGGGTTTGGAGTGATGAGGATGGTTCTGAGGATGTAGAGGATCGCAGATGTGGTTCAGGTGAAGTGGGGGGCTCGTCGGCGTCGGTTGCAGCGGTGACCATGGTTGGGTGCAAGTGGGTTTGGGAGTGCAGGGGATGCTTGGCGGGGGCTCGGTTGATGAAGGGTGGAGTCGTGGAAGGAGAAGGTTGGTGGAGGAGGAGTGATCGAGGGTTGCCGAGGGGGTTGTCGTCGGAGGTGGAGGTTGCAGTGGGTTGTTCGAGGTTTGGGGCTCGGTGGGTGTACAGAGAGAGATGAGAAGTGAGTTGGAGAGGGAGAGTGACGAGAGGAGTTGGAGACGAGGTTGAAATCGTGGGTGTAACGGCAAGAGCGGGGGCGTGGGCGTGAGGCGCGGCGGAGGAAGGGGATCGCGCGCGGGAATGGGGGAATGTTACCGTTGGAGTGAAGGAGATGAACAGGAGTGGGGTCGGGTCGGGTGAGCTGAGGAATTGGGCCAAGGAAGTTGGGCTGAGAATTTTAAAATATTCCCTTAATAAAAATCTTGTGGGCCGAGGGTGAGAATGGCTGGGGATTAAATTAGGGATTTATAAAAATGGGGTGTGGGCTGAGATAAGGAACGGGCTGGGGAATGTTTATAAGGAATTTATTAAGGAAATTTTGAGTGGGCTGAGGGAATTTAGTAAGGGTTTAATAAAGGAAATGAATGAGTGGGTTAGGGTTTAGGGAAAAATAAGGGTTAAATTAAATTGGTTTTATTTGCTTTAGTTTTTGGTTTTAAATTCTGGGTTTTGACTTTTAGGGTTAAAGAAAAAAATATAAACATTGGGATTCAAGCAACCACCTTCGACACAAATTGTACGAGGAAAAAGTAAATCTTTGGGATTTAGAAAAAAATAGGAAAAACTTTTATTAGGATGGTAACGGGGATTTACACATACAATTTCGAATCTTTTACCGAAACCCCTTCCCAACCCATGTTTAGTTTAGAACAGTCATTGGAAGCTTATATTTTAGCCACAAACAAAATGATGAGGAATGTGGATGCGTCCATGGCCGCCCTTATGCAACCTAGTGAACTGGTAGCTAGTTTCCAACTAGCTCCAACAATTCCAATGTATGAGGAGGCGGTTGGACAGAGTGAGAATTTGAGACGAGCGAGTGAGTTCTACACCTTTCCAAATCAAACCTATCCATACCCAATTGAAGCCCACAACTCCGGTTTTCCATCGATGGTCCCAAATAGTTCACAAGTTGAAAATAAAAACGAGTTGTGTGACTTTGTAGTGCTTGATTTACCAGATTGTGAAGAGTCTCTTTCGAGTGAAACCACACCTAATCCTTTTGAACTTTACACATCCACTCTAGAACCTACATTGATAAATATCCATGCTTTTGAGGAGGTGTCCAAAAAAATTGATTTTCACTTGATTAAGGATTTAGACGCCGGGAATATTTTTGATGATGAACCCGTCGATTTGATTGAAATTTTATGTCCAATTCATCATCCCGAGTCATTAAATGTTTCTCCCGAACTTCATATGCGTCTTGATTTTGATGATAATGGCATGGATGAGCTAAATTTTGAAGAGAATATTGAGGAAATTATTGAGAATGAACCAGTTTTGTTTGATGAGTCGGGTTTCCCAGTTCATTATGTCCCTTCCACTGATTGTGTACACCCTCCTGAATCTTTAACTGATACCCTTCCTCACTCACTTCCCTCCGTCCTCGTTCCGACCTTGCAAGAGACCGTTATGCTTTCATCTCAATTACCAAGTTCGACTTACCCATGTTTGATCACGAATCTTGAGGGATTTAATCTCATTTTTCCGCGGGTTGATAGATTAGCACAATCGCTTTTTACACATCGGTCAATACAAGTTGAGCTAATTTATACACTCCATCCCCACCCTCAAGTTCGTATTCCCACTTTCTTTGGTTCTACTAGTCTTCCTTTAATGATACCGAGTATTGATGAA
This sequence comes from Agapanthus africanus, assembly GCA_030015575.1. NCBI lineage: Eukaryota > Viridiplantae > Streptophyta > Magnoliopsida > Asparagales > Amaryllidaceae > Agapanthus > Agapanthus africanus. Next base: position 810,429,272 of record CM057340.1, on the reverse strand, counting down.
TCACAATCCGATATTTTGAGTTCGATAATTTTCAATTGGAGCTTCGATAAAAGTTTCGAAGATATTTTCGCCGACGAACTCGCATTCTTAAACGATACGGATTTTGTGATTAATCAACCTCCACTCGAAGAAGTAGAACCACTACCATTTCTTTTTTCCCTCCGCCATTCTCCTCCACCGAGACCGTATACTGTTTCTATCTCCAGACGGTCTTGTGTGCTTCTCATTTCTTTTCTTTACACTCCATTCTTTCACCAACCCCACCATTACCACGATAAGATTTTTGAATGGTTAGTGCTAACTTTTGGTCTATGTAAGGCCTTGTATAGTTAGATTTTTCCCCTCCCTAAGTCTGATTTTTAACGCTTAAACAGTGGGAACAATGTTTCACTTAAGTTTGGGGGGAACCTTGTTGTATATATATTTTGTTTTTATTTTAACCATAAAAAAATATTTTGTAAATAAATAAACAGGGGACTGCCAACATTTTGACCCTCTTGGTGTGGCATGACAGTGAGGACACTGTCAAGTTTAAGTTTGGGGGTATGCTCGGTAAGCCTTCTTCCTTCGCATTCATATGTACATTTTTTGTATTTGCATATTTATTTTAAAACCCATAAAAATTGAAAATTTTCAAAAATTATAAAAATTAAAGTATTCAATTTTGGACATAATTGACTTGAGTTTGACAAAAAGGTTAACTAGCTAGGAACAGCTAGATCTAGACTTAATAAATTAAAAACCCTAAAAATAACCTTTCTTAAAATTTAACGGTAGAAAATATATGTCTTTGCAGTTTATTTAGAAATAGGCAAGTTTTAAGTTCACTTCTTGGGCTAAGTTAAAACAATGGAAGAGTATTGATATTTTTATTAGAGTATAAATTTGAAAAATAATTCCTAGCTTAAGTCTAGATTCTGAAAATATACACCCTACAACTTGCACAAACACGCACCTTGAAACTTGGAATAGTAGAAGAGACCTTGAAATGTTCTTGTCTAAAGTCCTTAGTACGAAGAAAATAAAATAAAATACAAGTGTGAAACAAGAAAAAATGAACACTGGTTTTTGTGATTACTTAAGGTTGCAAAAATAGAAAAATATTTAGCGAGGGTGCTTCATCACCTAGTGCCTTAGACCAACTGGTTTGGGAGTCACTGCTAAAGCCTTAGGTGTTACAAGACTAGGAAGTACGCTTTAACGTGCAAACGCATTTTGTAATCGGTCGTTGGTACCTCAACAAGTATTAACGGTCGCATGAAGGATGTGTAAGCAAAATTCATTTAAAAATTCAACAATTAAGAAGTATTTTGGACAACGGACAAGAGTATGATTGCTTGATTTGAATTTCCAAGTGTAGGGGTGATATATACACACACGTAGGGGTATGTGATTGGAGTTTAGATAAGAGATAGGAGTAAAGAATAGAACTTGTATCTTTAGTAGAGATGATAAAAATTCCTAAGTGGAGATAGAACCCTAGAAGGAAAACTTAAGAGATGCCGAAGGCTAAACAGGTCTGCAGAACATGTACAATCTTAAGTTAAATAATAAGGAAGTGTGAAGAATATGGGTGGATAATTTACGAGTCGAAGAAAATAGAATTCCTTGTTAGAAAACCTAATTGGGGAATAAAAGTTAATGGGCCGAATTGATAGGATTTTGTGGGACACCTAAAGGTTTAATGGCTTGTTGCACGAGCTCAGTACAATCGCGATTCCCTGCGAAAGTGAGGTTAGGTTTTTGTTGAGAATAAAACTAGGTTTGCTCGAGGACAAGCAAAAGATAAGTTTGGGGGTATTTGTTCATACCATAATATTGCATTATTATATTCCCCATTCTTATGAATTTTACAAATAAACAGGTGTTTTTGATCCATGTCTACTACATAGTACAGGCTACAGGTTCTCGGAACGAAAACAGTGAAAAAGATAAAAGATGATGCAAAAATAAGACTACGACCAACAAATAGAAGGATCTTGATCAAGCCTACACGAAAATCAGTTCACAAAGTACAAGGCGGCGCAAGGTTCAAGACTTCGTCTCGAAGCAACGATAGAAGTCCACTACAATTGTTCACTGGGAGATCTGGAAGAAACCGAGAAGCCAATCTGAGAAAAGAACTAAAGAAGTAGGAAGACCAAAAAGCCCAAAACCAACAGAAGAAATTGAAGCAGCCAACTCCATCTTTTGGCCATGGAACTGCGGCCAAACCATGGCTGCGGCCGCGGTTCCGCGGCCGGGTAGTGCGCGTAGTGACGGAATTTTTTTATAAAAACTTGTTGGCGGCGCTGACTAGTCTTCCTAGGGGTATTTTTATAAATGCAGACATGCGGCAATTGTAAACCTAGGGTTTTCTATGTCCTACCCAATTTCTTGTATTAGGCCATGTCTCCTTTCATTAATAAAATTCAGATTTCTTTTGGAGATCATCGATACCTCTTTTCATTTCATCTATTCAGATCTGACAAGTCTTGTTTAAATGTTTGGAGAGAGCCATCTGTAAAGTAAGTAGTTTTATTTAATTGCCTTAGTATAGATCTTTAATTCCTTGCCCTAGTTAGATAGTTAGATATGTTCTTCAATTCCCTAATGAGCGAGTAGTCTCCTCGCTTGTTAGGGTTAGCTTTGGGGAAGGCTTTTGAGAGATGAAGATCTTTCATCCCTCTCTTGCCCATCACATATAATTAACAGGACTCCATGCATACATGCACACACCGCTCCTTACGGCACCCTATCCCTCGAGGTAGTGGTGATACCGTAGTAAAAAGGCCCGGTTGAGCGTATTTTCCATGGAGGTTAGGGTAAGGATCAATAAAGGAAGGACAAGAACCTAGACGAAGAAACATCTTCCCGAATGGTTCTAATCCCCTTTATTGATAATTACCATAACTCCTCATAGATCTTAATTTGGGTATAAAAAGCTGTGAGATTTATTTACATTTCCAAACTTACCCTAAACCTAACCCTAGCAAGATTTAGATCTAGATAGATTTAGTTTTTAGATTTAATCAATCCGACACCCATCGGAATTAGCTTGTAAGAACAATTAGGAAATTCACAAAATCCCTGTGGACCGACCCGTACTCACCGGCTAGCTACCAAGCGACGCCGTTCTTGATTGCGGTTTAGAAATATTTTTGACATACAAATCAAACGCACAGCGCCCAAGCGCACAACGCCCAAGCACACAGCGCTCAAGCGCCCACTGCCCACGTGTCGGACACGTGGTGTGCTAGCGCTTATGCGCACAGCACTCAAGCGCCCAGCGCTCGCGTGCTAGGCACGTGAGGCGCTGGCCCTACGCGTCCTTTGGGCACTTTTTCCCTTTTTTATATATATGTATACATGTATATATATAGATACACACACACTCCACAACACCGTCCCTATTAGAAAAAACTTTCTAACGGAGCGCTGCCCCACACCCCACAAGGGGGCTGCTTACCCCCTTGACCCCCAGCCCGCTATCCGGGTAGCAGGACCCCCGTAAAAACTCTGCGGGGCCCCCGATATATCCCAAACCCCTTCAAAACACAACACTGCACATTGAGTTCGCATGAACAGTTTAATCGGAGGTTCTTTCGTTCCAAAGGCGAGCGGTGATTAACGATAGCTTAGTCCTCGGCTGCCGGAGATTCGGATTCCCACAATCAATAAACCTCCGCCTACCCTAGGCAGGGGGAATCTATAGTACGCCTGACAAGCACGCACGTATTCCCATCTCAATGGGGTGACGAAAAATACCCTACAGATTTTGGCACGTCCGGTGGGACCTATCTTTCCTCCCATATTTCGGGTTAAACGTTCATGCGAACTCAATCAATATATATATCTATATTTATACTAAAATAATGCTCTTTCATGCAGGTTTTCAAGCATTCACTTTTCAACAATGTCTCTAAAGATGAACCCAGCCCTCAGCACGGCTCCTATCTCCTACACGATGAAGATGGACGCCAGGACGGTCCTTCCGGCCAGTCTCGGGCGACAGTGGGAGGAGCCGCCGCTACCATTTGGCTCTATTCTGTTCGTGTCAGCTAACGCCATCCCAGCTCCTCAAGCCCCGGTGACAGACAAACCGGTCTCGAAGGGCAGGAGGCTAAATGTGGTGGTCTCGAGGGCGCCCCAACCTAAACGTAAATCCGTTTCCGAAAGCCTCTCCGTCGCTCCAGCTGGGGGTAAGGACATTAACGTCAACAAGGCAACAAGGCATCTCGAGCAAGCTCCAGCGGTGCCCCTGACAACTGCTCGGTTAGGTATTTTCTCTAAGCTCCCCATCACTCGGCCTATGGAGGCTTCCCGAAGAGCAGAAGCCGGCCAGGCGCTCAAGGCAGAGAAGCTGAGGCAGAAGCGGCTCAGATACAGAGCCAACAAAAGGGCTAGGGCTCCGGCCATGTTAAAATTTATGAATTTCCAAAGCCCGGACCGCTCCAGTGATGAAAGGACGGCTGAATGTGTTATCCACACAGTCTACATGGTAGGCGCGCATCCCAGTGACAACCTTCGCAGCAAGGATAGGGCTACCACATCTCAAATCCAATCTGGTTTGAATGTGGCTGTCACTTCCCGAGACCAGCATCCTCCTGAAGGTAATGAAAATGCTCTAAGTGAAGCTGATAAGCAGAGAGATCCCTCAGTTCATGAGGAGTCGGGCTCGGAAAGCGAAGATGAGCCAACTTTCCATCCTAAGACCGCAGAGCATCAACTTCTCCAGGAGCTCCGAAAGCGGTTCAGAAACAAAGACAAGGAGATGGCCAAGCTCTATTAAAAAATTGACGACTTGACAAATATCGTCTTACATCTCATGGCCCAACTTGCCTCTCAGCCGCCCAATCAAGCGCATGGTTCTACTCATGGACCGGGAAACGGTGTCCCGAGACAGCCGATGCCTATTCCCTCAAATCTAAAGGTGGGCGGACCGCATGAAGGCCAGTCGCATCCTATCTCGAGAAATGTCTTGGCGGCCGATGACAACAACCCGCTAACTCAAGATCAAATCATGGATTTGGTTGCCAACAAAATCAAAACATTGGTAGCCAAAGCCGGAGAGCAAAAAGATGCCAGCATTAGCGGGAGACCATATCCTGCTCGGTACGATCTTGTGGAGTTTCCCACTGGCTATGTCGTCCCCAAATTTGAAAGGTTCGATGGGACGGGAAATGCGAACCGGCACATTGCCCAATTTAAAGCATCATGCGCAAATACTGGGGGCAATGATGCGCTCCTTCTCCGTCAGTTTGTTAATAGCTTGACGGATGTTACTTTCGATTGGTATGCAAGCATACCAGATGACTCGATCACGACGCTCGCTCAAATAGAATCCATGTTCAAGCAAAGGTTCATGAGTGTCAGCGATAAAATCACCATTGCCGATCTCGTAAGGACAGAGCCAAAGAACAACGAAAGCAACATGGATTTTATAGTCCGATGGTGCAATCTCTCTGTCAAATGTGAACCGCCGTTTGTGCAAGACCAATCCTTCAGTCTTCTTATAGAAAATCTGAAAGACTGGATGAATTCTTTCCTGTGCACCGCAGGCCTTAAAACATTCCAAGAGCTGACAAAAACGGTCTAAACGTTGGAACGCTCAAAGCCTGAGTCCGCTCAGGATCTTCAGTTCACAAACAGACCGAAACCTTAGACGGACGACAACCGAAAAGGCGGAAGTTCTAACAGCACCGATTCTCTAAATAAGCAGAGAGCGGGCGAAGCAAAAACTAACAAATCTCGAGAGCCAACTTTGGAGGAAAGAAGAAATAAGGTCTACTCATTCCGAAGGGACAAGGTCCACAAAATTTTTAAAGATGCTCTGAAGAATGGCCTGCGGCTACCAGAACCAAAAAAACTAAGTGAAGCGAACATGACTGATCATCCCAACTTTTGCCCATACCACCGAGTGCTGGGACACACTATTGAAGACTGTTGCATCTTCAAGGATTGGGTCAAGAAACAATATAAGGCAGGAGAAATATCATTGTCCCTTGGCGTGTTAATAAACAATCAAGCAGCGACCGCCAATTTCATACAAACGAAGCCCGAAGTCCTTCAGGGACCTGATTCACTCAGACATCTGCCTTTCTCTAAAAAGAGCGGACCAAGACAACAAGCTAAGAGCCAAGCGAGCAACATTGCCAATGAAGAAGCAATAGACGGGTACACAACCCATACGGTCTATATGATGGAGCTCAGAGGACCAAGTCCTCCTACGCCATACAACTATGACAATGACGCGGTTGTTGCCATCCAACATCGGCCCGATCCAAATGATGAAGAGCTCGCTCAGGCCATTGAGCCAAAGGAACCCGTGGTTCATGCTGAATCAAGTTCAGGCGGTAGGGATAACCCCGTTGTCATACCTGGAACTGTAGAACAAGCATTATTCCAATGGCTTCAAAGGCAACTTCAGGACAGGGATGAGAAGATGGCCAAGGTCAATTCTAAAGTCGACGAGCTGGCAAATGTTGTGGCGGATCTCATGACCCAAGTCGCCCGATTGCAATTACAGCAAAATCAAATTTTGGTTCATGAGCTGGGGATTGATATCCGGAAGCAGCTGACCGATGCTCCCTCCAGCCCGAGAGTGGAACACCTTTGTGAAAAACGGACGCGATCAGCCTCTAGTCCCTCCGATACGTACACTGAAGGTGGTAAGCAGACAGTAGGAGAACCAAAGACTTATCGTCCTCAGGGTCCAGCATCAGTAAGGGCACCTACTCCAACGGAGAGAAAGAAGAAAGTATACTCCTTCAGGAGGGATAAAGTCTGCGAAATATTCATGGATGCCTTGAACAAAGGTCTTCATCTGCCTATTCCAAAGAGGCCACATGAGATGAACATGACCGGCAATCCCATATACTGCCCATATCATAGAATGGTGAGTCATACTATTGAAGACTGCTATGTTTTTAAAGATTCGGTAGAGAACCAATACAAACTTGAGAAAGCCTCACAGTCGTCAGATGAACCGACAAGCCACAGAGCTAAGATCATCAACACAGCCCCGCCGAGATCAAAGTTTGAGGAGCTGGGATAAGAAAACCCCAGACCACCAAGTCTTTAAACCGGGAACAATCGACCACCTTGTAATTAAACTGGGAACAATCGACCTCTAAGTCGTTAAACTTGGGATGTAAAAAAATGTGTAAATAAAAAAATGTGTAAATAAAAAGGAAAAAGAAAAGCCGAAATGATGGGACAACTCGTAATAAAAATCAGCGAGTAAAATAAAGATGAAAAATTAAGCCGAAATGATACGGCAACCGCGAATAAATAGCGGAAATGATAGGGCGATCGCGACCTTCGCGATAAGAAAAACTGAAATGATAGAGCAATCGCGGTAAAACAAAAAATATATATACAAAAACAAAAACAAAAATAAAAACAAAACAACGGCGAATGATGAGTCGCTCCTGGTACAATATTCCAGTGCAGCGATGCAGACGCCAACCAAAATCCGATTTTCCAAAATTCCCCCCAGCCCTACGGCCAGTCCCCAAATTGACAACCGTATACAATCCACGGGCTCAAATAATTCTCATCATACCTATGCCCCACTGCAATCACCAGTCCAGCGGTCGGTCTCCGCCCTTGGAATTATGCTCCATTTGGGAAGACCCACTCATGTATCCTCACGATACGTGAGGAGAAAATCCCCGCGTGAGATCCTTACGAATCATAAAGGAAAAACACACTTAGGGGTCCTCACGACTCCTAAGGAGAAAATGCACCTACGGGATCCTTACGACTCGTAGGGAGAAAATACTTTTATGGGACCCTCACGGCCCATAAAATTAAAAAGCCTCAGGTGATAGGGATCTAAACCTGTCTCCTAAGCCATCGCTCCCCAACAGGCAATGGTGAATGATGAGTCGCTCCTGGTACCATATTCCAGTGCAGCGATGCAGACGCCAATCAAATTCTAAACGCCATACCCCAAGTAGCGAATGATGAGTCGCTCTTGGTACTATATTCCAGTTCAGCGATGCAGACGCCAACCAAATTCCAAATCCCATGCCCCAACGGCGAATGATGAGTCGCACCTGATACCATATTTCAGTGCAGCGATGCAGACGCCAACAAAGTCCCGAAATTTTTTCGGCCTTACGGTCTGGATCATACATCCTGCAAAACCGTATACAATCCATGGGCGTAAAACGTGTAAGTGCACGGCGGCGCCCCGGATCGGGCCATTAAACTTGTCCTAGCTAACTAACAAGATAGGGAAGAGATATACCGACTGATCCGAGTCCTCCGGTCTTCATCTCCACTCCGATCTCCTCGCGGGATCTCCGTCCGTCTCCTCCTCGTCGGAAAGGGCACCATGAAGCCGGGTACTTTTACGGGCTCCCACCTCAATACCGAGGCAACTCGGGCATGAAGCTGGCAAGTCGACATGCCCAAGATGTGCTGTAGGAAGTGTAGTGCTTTGTCTCTTCGGGGTTATGTTGCTTTGGAGGATGGAGGGATCATGAATGGACTTTGGAATGAAGTGTAGAATTTTGCAAGCATGAAAATGATATGAACCAATCTTTTCTCAACATGAACTCTCTCCCTCTCTTCCACAAAATGTGGCCGGCCCCTCATCAAGAGAATGGTGGAGGAAAAATGAAATCAACCATACTTAAACCATGAAGGAGAGTGAGTGTAGTAGAAAGCAAGGGGTGACCACAAACAAACATCATGATAACAAAACCCATATCCAAATCAAATCCTTTCAAATCTCATTAATGCAAAAGCATGGATGAAAGATATCATAATCAATACAATTGCAAGAAACCCCCTCCACAAATGTTATTTGCACAATTGCAAATAACCCCCTCCATCGGAAAAGTCCGGCCGGGAAAGAACAAAGGAAAACCGGCCGGAACGGAATGCAAACTGGCAACTCCAGAAAACTGGTCCCGTAATAAATTACAGGAAAACCCCATACTGTGCATACACACCCGCATCTGTATTCCGTCCGGATACAAATGCAATGAGACAAAATCTACACCGTACTATACTAGGATCCGGCTTAAACCAAAGCCGGCTAGTAATATCCGTCCGATCCTGATCCGTGCAATACCGCACGTATCTGATCGAACCCTGCCATATATCTATACGGCCTCTAGTACAAACCGTCCGATCCTGATCCGTGCAATACCGCACGTATCTGATCGGACCCTGCTATATCTCCATACGGCCTCTACAGCGTTTCGCCCGAAAGCTGAGTAACTGAAAGTGTGGTGGACTCTAAAGACTCGTCAATACTATGGCTGTGGATTTAACCACTAGCACGTCAGAGGTATAAGCCAATACGTAACGGGCCACCAGCTATTGACTAAAAAGGGACGTCGATGAGCGAACTTATCCTGACACCCTACTGAGCCTGTCAGTGACAATATCCGTACAGTCCGGTCCGTTCGTCTATGAGCATCGCATGTCGGGCCTAGGGGGTGGGTAAAAGTCAGACCCCCAAAAGAGGTACAAGTCGTGTCGGAGTGTAGCCCAGAACACCCTGAGATACTACTGGAATACCTACCAGTAAATCTCCTGCCTTGGCCAAGGACTTCGTGTAATGGCTCTCGTAGACACAGCGCGACCTCACCCCCAATACCGGGAGAGACGAAACCCCCGAAGATCCGCTCACTGCCTCTATGTGGCTCGGGACTGTACCCAACTAAAACCTGTTTGCACGACTCCTTTGAGCTGTGGTAGGGTAGTAATCAAAGCACAGTGGGAACTCACACGAGACAAATGACGATCCCCAGGTCGATGAACTAACCTGTACACATGTCACCTGGGAACTGCTATCTGACGTCAGGTATAAGACCAACTAGCATGTTCCCGGCGAGTCCTGTCCGGTGTACTTATAACCCAATGAGCACCTGTATACATCTTAAGTGAACCAACTGACACCAGTGGCTTGTGAGACCGGCCACCGCCCCTCGTCGGGGTCTCGACTGTATACACTAGCCTACTCTGGAGAATCGATGCCCTGTCTCGAAACTCCCACGACTAGGGACTTTTAAGGATATGCTTGTAGACTCCAGCTCTCACTTATATGATCGCCCTCATACTGCCGGCAGTCAAGAAAGAATCCTAGGGGCTCTATCAACGTGCAATAGTGACATGTCAGGTCACCTAAAGCAGTACACGATGATAAAGGTAAACCAGATAGCATACTATCATCTCGAGTAAGACTGTCGTACCGGGATAGGTCCTCCCTCAATCATTGCAATCACGTGCCTGTGATCCAATAATTGACTCTGAGGGCACTATCTCCAACAATCTCCCACTTGCACTCAAGGCTAATTATTGCGATGTCGCATACTCACAGCCCGTGTGATACCGAACACCCAACTCCTCTACTGGTCAGTCTCACAAAGCTCGTTTGTGAAACTATTGCGTTCAAGGAATAGCCTCAGCGAGTGGATCTGCCTTGATGTTTCTTTCTACGTCTCTCTATATCTCAAGTTCACGGAGAAAACCATCTCCCGAAATGAGCAATACCTGTCTTAGAATGTCTGGATGTCTGATGGGACCGAGCTCATAAATGAACTCCAAATCCAAACTTCTTAGACTGTATCGTCAACTGAACTTAATCAGTATCCTGCGCCATGCCACCCTCCGTATTTCCTTGGACCACCTGTCCAAAATACTGCCCCTCGTCAGAAGGAAAACTATAACTCTGACAACCTCCTTGTCGTCCATGTCACCTTGGAAGCCTGGAATGATAACTGTCTCCCAAACGAGGCTGTCGTTATCATATCCCTAGAACATCCACTTATGTTCTAAAACTGCTTCCGACTGTTTCTCCAGGATTGGATCAATGTCAACTTATTGCATCTAGTGCAAGAACAACATCTGGTGTGGTACTTGACATCTCATGATTGACTCAATTGCCTAAGCAAGTGATCTGCCAATCATGCATATCCCTCTCTATTTTAGTCTATAAGACACCTTTAGAGAGGGTGACTCCATCACCTGCAGGTACACTACCGTGCCAGGAGTCGTCCATTCTAAATACTCTTAGAATGCTGTCAAAGTACCCTGATTGGGAAACTACCCAAATCTACATCTAAAACCATAGATCTAGTAACCAGTATGTCTGATATTGTGTCCAAGTCCCTTGTGGAGAAACCACTGTGTGACGACCAAAGATTAACCGATTGTAGTATAGGAGTTTCTTTTCCTACTCTGTGTATGTCATCCAAATACCAGGATATCACACCCTACTACCTTCTCAACAGATCCATCCCCTATTCTGATGACGTCAAACCCATGACTGTCACATCAGAAATAGATGATCTATCTCCGCTATATCTGCTTAAGTCTATAAATAGACATAAGCCTGATGTCCACCAATGCTTCCGCTGCTCCCACTGACTACGAAAACCCTCTGGCAGAGTCATATAGACGTGCACTTCTAAAGCTAGTTTAGAACGACGCTATACTCATCCTCCTGCCGGGTCTCGCATCCTGGAACAACAACAATGGCATGTGTGGGTAAACAAGAACTTCCCTGTCACCGTCCTTGAGGCTACCGGAGTACCTCTCGGGTGCCTGAAGTTACCCAACTTATCTGCGGAGTGGCCAATGGAATGTCAAATCAGATTGAATCTTTAGGTTCCTTATCAAATCTTCAGTAATCGTTTGCGGTTCTGGAATCGCTTCCAGTTCTACCATACTCCTACTACTGTTTTCTGAAAAATAACCATTTCTTTCAAAATGTGGCGAGTTAAGAACAATATCACTATTGATCTTCCAGATGGTAGAAAATCAACCCTCGTCATAGCCTGGGTCAACCCACAAACAGCCATTACAGAAACGTGCCTTGAGTTGTCCAGTGTCTGGTTTTAATCATAAGCCGGACAACTCCCCGTACCTTAACATCGTTAAGATATGAACTGTTCTATATCCAATATAGAACCAGAGGTACTGATTTAATTGAACCAGATTCAAATCATGCAGCTGTCTCCAGTGCATGTCAACTAAATGGAGAGAGGCCGATCAGCGTTACTCAACTTAGGAATGCTTCCAATTATGAGTAACCTGAAAGAGAAGCAATTTCTCTTTATCATTACTATCAACTGAATACCATACACAAGTATCTACATCTTCGATTACTTTGAAGAATCCCGATACTTGCTACACCTGGTTCTCTACTCTATTCAAATACCTATAACTCCTCAAAACTTAGACCCTGTGTTTCTACGAAACACATGTCAAAGAACTAGAGAAGTTAAAAGTAAACAGAATATAGTATGAAGACCAACCCCTCTGTCCTCTTGGACACTGGACAACATACAATACTCTGTATAAGTCCGCTGAGTCTAACAACTCTTTCACTGTGTGTCGTAGGTTGAAAACTGTACTTATGGTTAAGAAGAATTACACCGCTATTTAATGCTCCTTACCTAACCATCCACTGATATAGGTAAATGTTATCGACATAATATCAAAAGGTATATCTCACTCTATGAAAATAGACGTACAGATATATCAATTTGAAATTGGTGCACAACAGCGGATATTCAAAATCAAATATTTGCCGACCGGCAAACATCCCAGGTGATCTCCTTACATATCACCGATTACAACGAATCCCGATATAATGAGGATGATCACCTTATTCCCAATAACTTACTCCCACTCATCATCTGTAAAACCATACAGATGTGAGAATCAAACCTGGTAAATACATACCCTGGAGCAAGTGTCTAATCGGGAAATCAGTTTTTCTTTTAACAGTACACAGTTGAACTGAAACATTGAAATGTTTCGTTGGGGTATCCCGGTAGTTTTAGTAATGCCTCTTCCAGATTCACGACTGTAACCGTATAGTTCTTTGCCACCTCTCCAAATCCCTTTATTATGTCTTTAGTCATTACCTTCTGCACACCCCTTTAGGCCAATTGGTTTTCTTCCTTCCCTACCGTTCGGCACCAGCCTATGGTTTGGAAGAAGACTATCCAATAAGCATAATGGGTGTACTGTCCTAATCCTAGGAGCACTCGCAATGCGAGAGAAGGTGAAGACAAAAGACAACCGATTAAACCTTATTCCTATTTCTCCTGGACCAGAATCCATCCCCGAACTGGAACAAGTTCCTTTCGAGTTCGTATATAACCATACGATGGAGTATCCAATAAACTGTGGATCTTCGTAGTGATACGGAGTGTCCTGGAGAAATACAAAGGTGATTTAGGATTGGCGAAGAAATACTTGGTTTGGTCGTGAATATCAGTCGCAATTTACTTTGCCCTCTTACTAATCCCTTGCTTTGTCTGAACTTAATACCTTCTGCACACCATCGTTATGCTAATTGGTTTTCTTCATTCCTTACCGGTCGGCACCTGCCTATGGTTTGAAAGAAGACTATCCAATTTGCATAATAGGTGTACTACCTCTAAACCAAGGAGTACTCGCAAGCTGAGAGAAGGTAGAAGGAAAAGACAACTGAATAGTCCTATTCGTTTTCTCCAGAACCGGAAACCATCCTCGAATTCCTTCGAGTTCGTATCTAACCATACGATGGTTTTGTCCAATGGAAGTGGACGTTCGTAGTAATACGGGGTGTCCTGGAGAAAAGGGTAAAAGTAGGAGTGGCAATGAGGTCTGCAACTCTGACAATACAAAAGCCAGTGTAAAGAAGGTTCGGTCAACTTGGTCTCTGAGTCGTAGTCTTAGGGTCGAGTCAATGGTCGCTGCCAAGAGAGAGAGAAAAGAAACACTCAGCGTGCACTCTAACCTAGATCAGAATGGTTACCAATTTATCTAATCTGGAAACCTCCCACTGTACCTCAAATTCTCCTCCAAACCTGAAAGAAGAATTAGTCGGGGTCACCCGAGGAGTAAACCAACTCATCAGTGGGAATCGGGATCCAACTATCATCGCATGATAACGTGACGGAATCCGCTCACGGTATCACACTCCAGAAGGTATGCGCATATCTGGCAAGTTTCAGTTCTTTTGAAACTCCCGATGTGATTTTTACCCCATGCTCTTATGACCTTGACTTTGGCCAACAAATCATAAGTCACATGTCAAGTTCTGCCCGTCATTCTCCAGGTTAATTTGAGCCCACCCGTACAAGCCCTTGACTTTGGCCAACAAGGCTATACGACTGCCCCAAACCAACGCATCTATCTATGCTGCATATGAATAACCAACAGCTACCAAACACTGTGCCTTGACTTTGGCCAACAAACACAGCTTGAATACTATTGACTACCCATATGAAACGACGGAGAGCTACGAATGGTTTCTGGCAAAAACCTTTAACGTAATGAACTTGATATCGTTGAAGGAACGGATAGCTTTTTAGAAAATATAGTGACGAAAACCTTTACTAAAGAGGTCACTCCCGGTGAAGGGATCTCGGCTCTTTCCCCGTAGAATGAGGTGCAGAATATTCCAACTGAATACCACGATGCAAAGCAAAAGTAATCGGCTATAATGAAGTTAATGCCCTGACGCAAACTACTGTCCAAGGGGTCACTCCCGGTGAAGGGATCTCGGCCCTTGCCTCGTCGACTGAGGAGCAGGATATTCCAAATGAATACCACGATGCAAAACAAAAGTGAACGTCCTTGCAATAACAGCCTTTTGAAAAGTGTTCCAACAACATCAGAATAGGTTTGTTTTAACTTGCATTGATCCGAATCAATGCAGTCCCATCAATTGATCACACCACAAAGAACGAAAATATACTGACGTACGTATATGCCATCCGCATTCGCCACTGGGTCCCGTCATCACCCGTTAGGTTAGCTAACTAACGGCAGAGCGGGGACTGGACTAGCGCGGATGAAAAACATATACAACGTCTACTAATATATATACCAATATATTATATTCGCTCAAGGCGTGAATAAAATGCAACATCACAGAAATGTACAGCATCACAGAACAATACAGATATCTGGGATCCCCGGGTTCATAGAGCCACTACTGAAACCCGACGTTCCCCTGGTCGTGTGGATAGCCTGTGCAATGAAATCCTAGACCCCTACGGGTGCGGCAAGTCACCCGCCAAAACCTGAAGCGAGGCAGCCCCCTTTAGCACCGTGAATGGACCACCCAGCACTTCACGGAATCCGGTAACTTGGGCACCCCTCCTGGGTCAACCTGTACCCCCTACGAGTGCGGCGAATAGCCCGCCAATCCTGGAGTGAAGCCCCCTCCGTCCCAATGTCATGAGATGCGGGCTTGTTGCCCTCCAGAACCCGGCTATCCGTGCACCCCTCCGCGGGGCAATCCTAGTACAGAAAGTAAAATATACATACAACGGGTACATCGACCGCAACCAGGTCGTGCCCCAAAAGAATAATACAATCAGGCAGTGACGGCAGTCCACATGTCGGACGCTCGCCCCGCAATATCAAATGTACATAATACAACAGAAACTGTACTGGCATTGCATCCAGGCTATCCCCACGACCGATCCGCAACATCACAGCAAAACACAGAACATCAACGTGAAAGTCACGTTCGCAAATCCGTCTAACCGGGCTATAGCAGTTAGACCGGATTTACCGATCGAGTGACATTCACGGTCGCAGATATAATGTAAATACCGTGAAATAATGTGTTTAAAATATCCGATCGATCAAAAATTAACAAGTGGGCCCCCAAGCAATACTGTAGCACTCACAGAAAATCTGGGCCCAAAATTAATATTCCAAAACCCCTAAAATAAGCCCAGAAGCCCACTGGAAAAATATGATGCAGTGAGGATACAAATGTGCGGCGGAACCGCGGCCCAAGTGGGGATTTGGCCGCGGTTCCGCGCTCCAGGTGTCGACTCACTGTGTCGAACTTTTCCAGTATTCTTAGAATTTCTTGTACATCAGTTTTCTACAACCTGAAAAATTTTAGGAGACCAAAAAATTTCAACAGAAAACTGTCGTGAACTAAAATTGGGTTTTTGGAATTTTGGTCGATCGGAACTGAAAAACACATCAAACGAAGCTAGATGAAATTAATGGCGAGGCTCTGATACCACTGTAAGTGCACGGCGGCGCCCCGGATCGGGCCATTAAACTTGTCCTAGCTAACTAATAAGATAGGGAAGAGATATACCGACTGATCCGAGTCCTCCGGTCTTCATCTCCACTCCGATCTCCTCGCGGGATCTCCGTCCGTCTCCTCCTCGTCGGAAAGGGCACCACGAAGCCGGGTACTTTTACGGGCTCCCACCTTAATACCGAGGCAACTCGGGCATGAAGCTGGCAAGTCGACATGCCCAAGATGTGCTGTAGGAAGTGTAGTGCTTTGTCTCTTCGGGGTTATGTTGCTTTGGAGGATGGAGGGATCATGAATGGACTTTGGAATGAAGTGTAGAATTTTGCAAGCATGAAAATGATATGAACCAATCTTTTCTCAACATGAACTCTCTCCCTCTCTTCCACAAAATGTGGCCGGCCCCTCATCAAAAGAATGGTGGAGGAAAAATGAAATCAACCATACTTAAACCATGAAGGAGAGTGAGTGTAGTAGAAAGCAAGGGGTGACCACAAACAAACATCATGATAACAAAACCCATATCCAAATCAAATCCTTTCAAATCTCATTAATGCAAAAGCATGGATGAAAGATATCATAATCAATACAATTGCAAGAAACCCCCTCCACAAATGTTATTTGCACAATTGCAAATAACCCCCTCCATCGGAAAAGTCCGGCCGGGAAAGAACGAAGGAAAACCGGCCGGAACGGAATGCAAACTGGCAACTCCAGAAAACTGGTCCCGTAATAAATTACAGGAAAACCCCCATACTGTGCATACACACCCGCATCTGTATTCCGTCCGGATACAAATGCAATAAGACAAAATCTACACCGTACTATACTAGGATCCGGCTTAAACCAAAGCCGGCTAGTAATATCCGTCCGATCCTGATCCATGCAATACCGCACGTATCTGATCGAACCCTGCCATATATCTATACGGCCTCTAGTACAAACCGTCCGATCCTGATCCGTGCAATACCGCACGTATCTGATCGGACCCTGCCATATCTCCATACGGCCTCTACAGCGTTTCGCTCGAAAGCTGAGTAACTGAAAGTGTGGTGGACTCTAAAGACTCGTCAATACTATGGCTGTGGATTTAACTACTAGTACGTCACAGGTATAAGCCAATACATAACGGGCCACCAGCTATTGACTAAAAAGGGACGTCGATGAGCGAACTCATCCTGACACCCTACTGAGCCTGTCAGTGACAATATCCGTACAATCCGGTCCGTTCGCCTATGAGCATCGCATGTCGGGCCTAGGGGGTGGGTAAAAGTCAGACCCCCAAAAGCGGTACAAGTCGTGTCGGAGTGTAGCCCAGAACACCCTGAGATACTACTGGAATACCTACCAGTAAATCTCCTGCCTTGGCCAAGGACTTCGTGTAATGGCTCTCGTAGACACAGCGCGACCTCACCCCCAATACCGGGAGAGACGAAACCCCCGAAGATCCGCTCACTGCCTCCATGTGGCTCGGGACTGTACCCAACTAAAACCTGTTTGCACGACTCCTTTGAGCCGTGGTAGGGTAGTAATCAAAGCACAGTGGGAACTCACACGAGACAAATGACGATCCCCAGGTCGATGAACTAACCTGTACACATGTCACCTGGGAACTGCTATCTGACGTCAGGTATAAGACCAACTAGCATGTTCCCGGCGAGTCCTGTCCGGTGTACTCATAACCCAATGAGCACCTGTATACATCTTAGGTGAACCAACTGACACCAGTGGCTTGTAAGACCGGCCACCGCCCCTCGTCGGGGTCTCGACTGTATACACTAGTCTACTCTGGAGAATCGATGCCCTGTCTCGAAACTCCCACGACTAGGGACTTTTAAGGATATGCTTGTAGACTCCAGCTCTCACTTATATGATCGCCCTCATACTGCCGGCAGTCAAGCAAGAATCCTAGGGGCTCTATCAACGTGCAATAGTGACATGTCAGGTCACCTAAAGTAGTACACGATGATAAAGGTAAACCAGATAGCATACTATCATCTCGAGTAAGACTGTCGTACCGGGATAGGTCCTCCCTCAATCATTGCAATCACGTGCCTGTGATCCAATAATTGACTCTGAGGGCACTATCTCCAACAAAACGATCCCAATCCCTCCCAAGTCCTGCCGGTGAGACCACATTCAAAATCCCACCGGCGGTGAAGATTCAAAAAAAGAAAAGAAAAAAAAGAGGTATGTCCACAAGCAAAGTGGGCACGGATGAAAACCCGAAAGGGCTCCGTGAGTAAAAACAGCAGGACTGCCGGCGAGTTTGTGAAAACCCGAAAGGGCCCAAACTCGTGAAAAAGAGATGAAATGCACTCACAAAGTCCTCTCGACTTTGTGAGGAGAAAATTCCTGCGTGAGATCCTTACGACTCACAAAGGAGAAACACACTTAGGAGTCCCTACGACTCCTAAGGAGAAAATACACCCACGGGATCCTTACGACCCGTATGGAGAAAATGCTTTGTGAGACCCCTACGGCTCACAAAATTGAAAATTCTTAGGTGATAGGGACCTAAAACCTGTCTCCTAAGCTATCGCTTCTTGATGAGCAAGCGCAAATGATGATTCGCTCCTGGAACCATATTCCAGTGTAGCGATACTGATGCAAAAACCAAAAACCAAAATCCCCAATTCCTAAATGATGAGTTGCTCCTGGCATTATTTCAGTGCAGCAATACAGATGCCAACAAAAAACCAATCCCAAAATCCTCTCAAAGACAGATGATGATTCGCTCCTGGTACCATATTCCAGTGTAGCGATGCTGATGTCAACTCAAATCAAACAAATCAAACCAACCAATTCTAACATCGACCTCTGCGTCAAACAACGACACTCCGTAATGGGGAAACGTCAAGCGCCACTCCGTGCCAGGGAAACGTCGATCATCGACACTCCGCCTCGGGGAAACGTCCAACAATGACACTCCTCCTCGGGGAAACGTACAGCAGACACTCCGTGCCGGGGGCACATCGACAACAGACACGCCATGCCGGGGACACGTCAACCAGCGACACTCCGTGCCGGGGAAACGTCCAACACAGACACTCCATGCCGGGGAAACGTCGACCAGCGACACTCCGTCTCGGGGAAACGTCCAACAACGACACTTCGCCTCGAGGAAACGTCAAGCAGACACTCTGTGCCGGGGGCACGTCGACAACAGACACTCCGTGCCGGGGACACGTCAACCAGCGGCACTCCGTGCCGGGGGCACGTCGACAACAGACACTCCGTGCCTGGAACACGTCAACCAGCGACACTCCGTGCCGGGGAAACGTCGAACACAGATACTCCATGCCGGGGAAACGTCGACCAGCGACACTCCGTCTTGGGAAAACGTCCAACAACGACACTCCGCCTCGAGGAAACGTCAAGCAGACACTCCGTGCCGGGGGTACGTCGACAACAGACACTCTGTGCTGGGGACACGTCAACCAGCAACACTCCGTGCCGGGGGCACATCGATAACAGACACTCTGTGCCGGGGGCATGTCGACAACAGACACTCCGTGCCGGGGGCATGTCGACCAGCTACACTCCGTGCCGGGGGCACGTCAACAACAGACACTCTGTGCCGGGGAAACGTCCAACACAGACACTCCATGACGGGGAAACGTCAACCAGTGATACTCCGTGCCGGGGAAACGTCCAACACAGACATTCCATGTCGGGGAAACGTCGACCAGCGACACTCCGTCTCGGGAAAACGTCCAACACAGACACTCCATGCTAGAGAAACGTCGACCAGCGACACGCCGTCTCGGGGAAACGTCCAACAACGACTCTTCGCCTTGGGGAAACGTCAAGCAGACACTCCGTGCTTGGGGCACGTCGACAACAGACACTCCGTGCCAGGGACACGTCAACCAGCGACACTCCGTCTCGGGGAAACGTCCGACACAGACACTCCGCCTCGGGGAAACGTCACATACAGGCACACCATGCCGGGGAAACGTCGACCAGCGACACTCTGCATCGGGGAAACTTCTAACAACCGACACTCCGTACTGGGGAAACGTCAAGCAGACACTCCGTGCCGGGGCCACGTCGACTACAGACACTCCGCATCGGGGAAACGTTGACCAGCGACACTCCGTGCTGGGGGCATGTCTACCAAATCACTCCGGGCCAGGGAAACGTCTACTACGGACACTCCGCTTCGGAGAACGTGTCAAGCGTCGACCGTCCATGTCGTTAAAACGGTAGTGCATCCCAAAAGTGGGAACCAAAGCAAGTCGCCTCCACGCGAAAGAAGATCCATCAATTTCATGCACACGACCACATATGTAGTGTGCATTTATTGATGGGGGGCATTTTGTTGGGGTCGAAAATTGCACCCCGGTTGACCAAGTCAAAGTCAAGGTCAACCCCGAGCCAAGTGGGCCCAAGCCCAGATCAAGCAGGTCCATGCCCAAGTCGAGTCCGAACATGAAGCGGCCGGCCCCTTCCATGCCAAGATGAAATCATGTAATAAATAATTTTTATGAATTTTTTTTATGCATGAATGGGCATAAATCCAAATTTTTGTAAAGCCCATGGCTTATGTGCAAAAAGAAATGGCACATGAGCCATGGGATAGGCAAAATGGTATTTTCTGAAGCCCAAGGGGCAATATATAAAGTGTATAGCCTATAAAGGCAAAATAATGAAAATATCTCAACAACTTTTTCTCTCTCCAAACGAATCAAGATCTGTAATCTTCTCCTTCCTCAAGGTTCTAAAAACCTTCTTCTCTTTTTGAATTAAATCAAGAGTTTTACTCTTCCTTTTCCAAAACTAAATAGTTTTTTACCACGAAACCCACAAAGGGGAACTCAGATCTCCCATCAGATCTTAAAAATAAAAGATTTTTAAAATATCACACTTCTTGTTCTTCAAGGTCCAGCCAACAGAGGAGGAAGAAGGAGACCCATCTCCTAAAAATCCCACTTTGGGAAGATTCAGAGCTCAAGAGAGAATCTTGTTTCAGCATCTCCAAAAACATCTTAGGAGTTTAACTCCCCTCTAATTTCTCTTTCAGGAGTTTAAATCCCATTTCTAGGGCTAAAAGCCCCTTTTCCTCGCCGGCGCCCGAGCGCCTAGCGCCCAAGCGCCTAGCGCCCCAAGCGTTCAAGCGTCCAGCGCCCATATGCCGGGCATGTGGTGCGCTAGCGCTCGAGCGCCTAGCGCTCAAGCGCCCAGCGGCTACGTGTCGGACACATGGTGCGCTAGCGCTTAAGCGCACAGTGCTCAAGCGCACAGCGCCCACGTATCCGACACGTGGTGCGCTAGCGCTTAAGCGCACAGCGCCCAAGCGCCCAGCGCCCACGTGTCGGACACGTGGTGTGCAAGTGCTCAAGCGCACAACGCACAACGCTCGCGTGCTAGGCACGTGAGGCGCTGGCCCCCCGCGTCCTTTGGGCGCTTTTCCCCTTTTTTATATATATGTATACACACATACACACACACACACATATAGATACACACACACTTCACAACGCCGTCCCTATTAGAAAAAAATTTCTAACGGGGCGCTGCCCCGCACCCCGCAAGGGGGGTGCTAGCCTCCTTGACCCCCAGCCTGCTATTCGGGTAGCGGGACCCCCATAAAAACTCTGTGGGGCCCCTGATATATCCCAAACCCTTTCAAAACACAACACTGCACATTGAGTTCGCATGAACAGTTTAACCCGTCAATCGGAGGTTCTCTCGTTCCAAAGGCGAGGGGTAATTAACGGCAGCTTAGTCCGTGGCTGCCGGAGTTTCGGATCCCCACAATCAATAAACCCCGGCCTACCCTAGGCGGGGGGAATCTGTAGTATGCCTAACAAGCACGCGCGTATTCCCATCTCAATGGGGTGACGAAAAACACCTTGCAAACCGGCCATGCTAGACATTAAAAATATTATACATGGTTATAATTTGTATTATCTGAAAGAAATGCAGATGCAACATATCATATAAATATAATATCAAATCTAAATGTGTATGGATCCTTCATACTAGTAAGGATATGTCGTAATTTAGAACCAAGACGGGTTTCAAGCATACGGGTCGGATCGGATACTAACTATAGACACCAAAGCACTGTCCGCACCCAAAATAAATAACAATCAAGAAATAGTCACAAGATTAGAAAACACTCAAATCGAATATGGTATAAATGAACTGGGGTGTTACATTTTCTGTCACGCCCCATTTTTGAACAATACAGACCTACTATTGAGGGACCAGCTCTGATACCATTCTGTCATGCCCTACCCCCAATACTCTCTGTATTATGGGTGGGACGTGACAGATACGGCATTTCCCTTTCGGAGCCAAGTGAGCCGATAGGGTTTTTCTCGCTTCTCGTTCTTTAATTGCAACTTGTCAACCATCAATCGGACGACAATGTTTTCATAACCACCACCATCAATGATTATGTCACATACCCTTTAGTCCTACATCGAGTATAAAAGATGTTATGTCGCAGCCAATCATCCTCGTCCTTGCTCGCTTGGCCATTCAAATTGCGCCGAATCATAAGGGATTCTCCATGATCATAATAAGTAATCTCTTAGACGTCTTCATCATCATACTTATCATAGATGGGTGGTTTCACTTCTACTTTTTTTTAACAACTTCCCCTTCTATTATGGTTACGACTCTTCGGTTGGGACACTCGGCTTTTTAATGCCCATATCCTTAGCATTTATGATATTGGTCCATCTTGCCTCCTCCAAATCCACTTCGTTTATTTTAGCTCGTTGGTGTCTCTTTGGTCGAACTTTTATTATCGGCCTCTTTTAGAATTCGGTCATTTTTGGTGTCTCGGCTTTTTTTGCTCGGTAGTTACCTACCGATGAGGAACTTCCTCGGTTGGTGTCGTTATTCGACCTTGGCCGCTTTTTGGCCTTCAGTTGTTTCTCTACTTTGAACGTCAATTTATATAGGTCATTGTATGAAATATATTATTGGAGCTCGACGGTATCTTTGATTTCAGCGCGAAACCTGCCTAAGTATCGAGCAATTGTTTTGTTGTTCGGCTCCGTTGACTCCGCATCTCATCATCAATAAGATGAATTTCTCGGTCTACTCTTCGATGGATCGGGCTCCTTGTCTAGGAGTATGCAACTGGATATAGATTTGTTGCACATAATTCTCCGGTAGAAATTATTCACGAAGCTTCTTTTCCTTCTTTACCTAAGTTGAGATCTTTGGTTTTTCGGGTTGGACGCGTTTGATTTTAAGATTCTTCCACCAAATTGAAGTGTGACCCTTCAACTTGACTGGGGCCGCCTTCACCATTCTCTCCTTGGAAATCTCCTTGTAGTCGAAGAATCGCTCGATGGTAGGCAACCGGTCGATGATAGCCTTCGGATTGATTCTATCCCAAAACTCCAGTAACTCCACCTTTATGTCAGATCATCTATAGCTGTCGGTTGGATACCGATCTCTGTGTCTAATACTCTCTTCATCGTTGAATCTCAAACGCTGAAAATGGTTTTCATTTCCGGATTGAAATTTTTTTTAAGGCATCTTAGTTAAAGACAACATTAGTTGAGGGTATTTTATGTAATATACCTTTTTTATATTTGAAGGAAAAAACTTACATGGTACTCGGTAGAGAATAATTGAACATCCTTTCCAGCCAATGAAAGTAGACTTCATAGAAAGTCTTCAAATTAAAACAAAGAGAACATCCAGATTAAGTGTTGCTTCTTTTTTTCCTTAAAGATGGAGACAACACATGAACGCTGGTGAGTTGAAGCTAGCTTTGCACAAAATATTATTCTTATAATTAAGCATCTTTAATCTGTTCTTCATATTTATGGGTCCTTATGTAAAGAATAATTCTCAGTTCATCAAGTGTGAGCTCATGCTTTATCCCAAAAGAAAAAAGGGAAAAAATCAGAAAAGAAAAGTGTGAGCTCATGCTGATCGAGGTCAGAATGGTCTTCGTCTCGATAATATAAGAGACTTTAATATAATAACTCAGATCGGTAATATATATATATATATATATATATATATATATATAGAGAGAGAGAGAGAGAGAGAGAGAGATTAATGGAGGAAAGAGGCCATAGGAGGGGATTTCCTCCTATGGCGTGGAAAAAATACAACCTCCAACATTTTTTCCGAAGATCGGCACCCATCATCATCATCGTTATCATCTAAAATGTGCGTACACCAAATTTCATGTGATTCCACACTTTTTTCACCGTTGATTTAGTGGGTTCAAAATTAACGGTTTACCGACAATAGAACTTTTTACATTGCTAAATCAACGGTGAAAAAGTTGTAGAATCACATGAAATTTGGTGTACCCACATATTAGATGATAACGATGAAAATGATGGGGGCCGATCGTTGAAGAAATTGGTGGAGGTTGTATTTTTTTCACGCCATAGGAGGAAATTTCCTCCCATGGCCTCTTTTCTCTATTATTCTCATATATATATATATATATATATATATTCACTACTACAATGAAGAGTTGGCTCTACGGATAGAGAAATTCATAAGGACATGTTTATATTACCCCTACAGTTTACTCCGTAGAAGCATTGTTTATCCCTACGGTGCCCACCGTAAAGACATAAATAAATTAAAAAATATTAAAACGCAATGTCTTCATTTAGTCCTACGGTGCCGCAAAAGAGAGCCTTACGGATTAATCCGTAGGGAAAAAAAGGGTTATTTAAAAAATAATAATGCAAAAAATTTCCCACCGTCCTCCAAAATATCCTACCAACCCGCGCCAGGTTAAAATTCCTCGCCCATCATCGCCGCCTCACTCTCGTTGCCGAGTTCATCCTCCGTCGCCGCCGATTGAGCTCATCGTGGAGTTCCTCGTCTCCTCCAATCGTCCTCGTCACCGCCTCCACCACTTCGAGCTCCATCTTCCCGATCTCCTCCACCTCGTCGAAGCCTTGTTCTTCACCTCCTTAAGGAACTTTACTCGTCGGCTGGTCTTTGGCAGATGTGAGTTAGTTTTGATTTGAATTTATAATTTTTTTGTTCTTAATTGGTGTTATTGTTGTTGATTTTAGGGTCAAGGTTTGGTATAGGGTTATAGGGCCGGGATAATTTGGGGTTAATTTGGGTTAAGCTTAGGCTTTGGGTGATGATTAGGGTTAGGGTTAGGGTTAATTAGGTAAAATAGGATTAGGAATAGGGTTAGGGTTATAAGGCCGGGTTAATTGTGGGTTAATTTGGGTTATGGTTAGGCTTTGGGTGATGATTTGGGTTAGGGTTAGGGTTAATTAGGTAAAATAGGGTTTGGGTTAGGGTTAATTTGGGTTAGTTAGGTAAAATAGGGTTGATGATAATTAGGATTAGGGTTAATTAGATTAATTGGGGTTAATTTTGGTTTGAGCTAGGGTTAATTTAGGTTAGGGTTAATTTGGTAAAATAGGGTTAATTTGGGTTTGGGTGATGATTAGGGTTAATTAGGTAAAATATGGTTAATTTGTGTTAGGGTGTTGATTAGGGTTAATTTAGTTTAATTAGTTTAATTTTGGGTTAATTATGGATAATTTGAGTTAGGGTGATGATTATAGTTAATTTAGGTTAATTAGGATAAGGGTTTAGGGTGCACTAGTTCCTTCAGTAGGATACTCGATGGTAACGTAAACGTAAAATTTTACCGTAAACGTAAGAAAAGCTTATCCTAAACTAAAAACTTCAAACCCTTAAAAACAAAACGTAAACGTAAAACCTATTCAAGTTAAATGTTCAAGTTAAAATCAATATAAGATACTCGATGATAATATGAAATTTTCATATTCTCATCGATATTCATATGTGAAAATCAAAGCACGACTTAGTTCCCGTCTATCGGTTAACATATGTTCGATATTCGTCGTGATATAGAACTATACGAAGGTTGTTAAATATCGAACGATATAGTTCGGTGCTAACAACCATCGTGTAGTCAATGTGACGAAAAGATTCAATCGTATGATAGCCGATAGATTTGTTCAGTATGGACAAGTTAGGAATGTATAAAGTAAACACCTGCATTCACTTGTATTTTCATTCGTTTCGAGTTATTTCGTCGGTACTTCTCCGCTGGTTCTCCATATAGAAAGATAGATTAGATGTTCATTTCAACGTTATATCACATCATTAAAATGATTATCTATTCTATTACAGTGTACTCGGAGAACAACATGGAGGTGCGGCCGAAATTTACTCGAAACAGATGAAAGCACAAGCGAATGAGTGTCTGCTCTATACATTCTTAATGGGGATAGAAGCCTTACCCCCCGATAGCCGAAACACACACATACAACACGAATACACAACAAATGCGCACATAAAGCACATACACACTAACAACCCTACACTTAAGCGAAATCATAAATTGAAACAAATATACACAGAATACGACTCATACTTGGGTATTTTCAAATCTAACCTTGTTAATCGATAATTTATTCTTTTCAACGACAGACTTGTCTCTACGGATTTTCTTCTTTGTCAGTAACTATCTCGTTCTTAGATTTCTCAATATAGTCAACATAACCTACACTTTATATGTTATACAGTCTAACATGGCCCATGAGTACATCAGAGTTAAGGACTAGATGTACGTGGATTGGCAACAACGCATGCAATTTAAGTTTGTCGCAGGAGTTGTTGCTTTCTTTGAATTTGCACGCGAACATAATAAGATTGTGTTAGAGAAGATTCTTTGTCCGTGCAATAAATGTGGGAATAAGTTATGGCAGAAGGTAGAAATCGTAGAGCTTCACATTGTTAAACATGGTTTTACTAAACTTTATACAACTTGGTATTGGATATGTATGCCCTAGAAACCATTATTGTATATGTATACATGTGGATACTAGGGATATGTGTGTACAGGACAATCTTGCTCAGTATATAATATATTATTTGAGTTGTTTTTATCTTGATATGTGTATTTGTTTCTATTGATGCTTTATCCTGCTTGCACATATTGATAAATACATGATATAGTAGTATATTATTATGGTTTGTGTAGGGTGTTTTTCGTCATCTCATTGAGATGGGAATACGCACGCGCTTGTCAGACATACTACAGATTCTCCCTGCCTAGGGTAGGCGGGGGTTTATTGATTATGGGGATCCGAATCTCCGGCAGCCGTGGACTAAGCTATCGTTAATTACCCCTCGCCTTTGGAGAGAGAACCTCCGATTGACGGGTCAAATCGATCATGCGAACTCAATGTGTCGTGTGCGTGTGTTGTGTTTTGAAAGGGTTTTGGATATTTCGGGGGTCTCGCAGAGTTTACGGGGGTCCCGCTATCCGGATAGCGGGATGGGGGTCAAGGGGGATAGCAGCCTCCTTGCGAGGTATGGGGCAGCGTCCCGTTAGAAATTTTTTTCCATTGGGGGACGTGTTTTGGGTGTGGAGTGCATGTGAAATGAGGGGTGTGGAGCGTCTTAAAGACGCATGCATGGCATGTAGGCGCTAGACGCCCACGGGTCGCATGCCTTGCATGTGGGCGCTTGGCACCCGCGGGTCACGTGCTCTGCACGCAACCGCTGAGCGCTGGGCGTCCGCGGGTCACATGCCCTGCACGTGACCGCTGAGCGTTGAGCACCCATGGATCCCATAAGGCGCACATGGGCGCTCGCGGGTCACGTGCGCGGCCCGTGACCGCTGGAAACACCGGCGGAAAAGGGGCTTAGCCCCTGAGATAGGAGTTGAACTCCCAAGGGTCTTTGGAGTTGAACTCTTAACAGGGATTATGTATAGATTTGGAGTTGAACTCCTAACAGGGATTATGTATAGATTTGGAGTTGAACTCCTAACAGGGATTATGTATAGATTTGGAGTTAAACTCCTAATAGGGTTTTGTTTATGGAGTTAAACTCCAACAGATCTTGAATGGAGTTAAACTCCTAGAAAACTTTGAAGATGATCAGAGAGGACCTCTTTCTTCTCTTCTTTAACCCTAGATCTTCTTTTGAGTCGTAGATCTTTCTGAAATGAGATTTTTGGAAAAGGTTCTCCTTCTTCCTCCTCTCCGTCGGCTGGATCTTGAAGAAGAACTGGGGTGAAACTCAAAAATCTCCCTTTTGGGGATTTGATGAATGATCTGAGTTCCCCTTTAATAGTTTTATGGTGAAAAACAGTTTCTTTTCGGAAAAAGAGGGATTGAACTCTTGATTTAATTAAAAAAAAAAGAAGGTTTAGAAGCTTGAGGAAGGAGGCAAAAACCCTAGAATTTGAGAGAATGAAAATTTATTTTCATTTTTTCATCATGTTTGCTTTTATAGGCTACACACTTTACATATAGTCCCTTCAGGTTTGCCAAATGGAACTTGTGCCACCCCATGCCTTATGTGCTTATCTCTTTTTGCACAATAGCCATGGGGTTTACAAAATTTTGGCTTTTTGCCTATTTTACATACATTAATTTCTCTCTCTCTCTCTCTCTTTCTATATATATATATATAAATAAGAGAATTACATTAAACCAATTTATGGTTTCATTTCTTTTGTCATGGGCCGGTCCCTATGACCTGGGCTTGGGCCTACTTGGCTTGGGGTTGACTTTGATTTTGACTTGGTTAACAAGGGTGTAATTTTTGACCCCAACAAAGTGCCCCCATCAATACATGCACACCACATATATGGGTCGTATGTATGAAATTGATGGATCTTCTTTCACGTGGAGGTTAACTTGATTTGGCTCCTATTTTGACGACGTAGAGATCGATGCTGCCCTTTTCGCGACATGGATGGTCGGTGCTGCTGTTTTTGCGACTTGGACGGTTGGTGCTG
Organism: Agapanthus africanus; assembly: GCA_030015575.1. Lineage (NCBI taxonomy): Eukaryota > Viridiplantae > Streptophyta > Magnoliopsida > Asparagales > Amaryllidaceae > Agapanthus > Agapanthus africanus. Next base: position 810,400,512 of record CM057340.1, on the reverse strand, counting down.
CCCTTTTAGCGACATGGACGGTCGGTGCTTCTCTTTTAGCGATTTGGACGGTCGGTGCTGCCCTTTTTGCGACTTGGACGGTCGTTGCTGCCCTTTTTGCGACTTGAACGGTAGGTGCTTGCTCCGCTTCTTGCGGTGTCGGGATTTGATTTGATTTTCTCCGCTTTCTGCGGTGCCAGGGTTGATTTTTTTGATTTCTGCCTATTTGGCGGGAAATTTGAATTTGAGAGGAACTTGGAATTTGGATTTTATTTGGCATCAGCATTGCTGCACTGGAATAATACCAGGAGCAACTCATCATTTTCCCCAGGAGGATTTGGGATTTTGTTTTTGGGTCGGCATCATCATTGTTGCACTGGAATAATGCCAGGAGCAACTCATCATTTTCCCGGGAGGACTTGGGATTTAGTTTTTGAGTCGGCATCAGCACCGCTAACACTAAAGCAATGCGAGGAGCGAATCATCATTTTCCGTTGGGAAAACTTGCGATTTAGGTTTTGAGTCGGTATTAGCACCGCTAACACTGAAGCAATGCCAGGAGCGACCCATCATTTGCCATTGGGAAAACTTGGGATTTAGGTTTTGGGTCGGCATCAACACTGCTAACACTGAAACAATGCCAGGAACGACTCATTATTTGTCGTTGCCCGTTAGGGAGCGATGGCTTAGGAGACAGGTTTAGATCTCTATCACCTAAGGCTTTTCAATTTTATGAGCCGTAAGGGTCTTATAAAAGCATTTTCTCCCTATGAGTTGAGAGGATCTCGCAGGTGTATTTCTTCCTAGGAATCGTGGGGATTCCTAAGTGTGTTGCTCTTTGTGAGTCGTAAGGATCTCATGCGGGGATTTTCTCCTCACAAGGTCGAGAGAACTTTGCGAGTGTATTTCATTTCTTTTTTACGAGCTTGCGCCCTTTCGGGTTTTCACAAACTCGCCGGCAGTCCTGCTTTTTTTACTCACGGAGCCCTTTCGGATTTTCATCCGTGCCCGTTTTGCTTGTGGACATACCTTTTTTTTCTTTCTTTTTTTTACATTGGCGAATCCTTATTACTAGTGGGACTTTAAATGTAGTCTCGCCGGTAGTACTTGGGAGAGATAGGGGTCGTTTATGTCCGTGGACTGTATACGGTTTTACAAGATGTATGATCCAGACCGTAGGGCCGTTATGCTCAATTCTCCTACGACTTGGAGCATTCACGCGTATTATTTCTTGAGATATCGGCTATTGATGGGTGGCATGGGACTTTCTCTCTTGGCATTTATTAGCTAGTAGGATCTGTAAGTCCATGCTACCTCTCCCGGTACTTTCGGGCATGCGGAATTTGGTGAAAAACAATTTTCTAGAGGCGGTAACATGGACTCAAAACCGGATCTTTGTTAAACATCTAACTAACAACCTAATTAGGAGTTGTTAACTACTCGGTTAGGGGGTTATACCTTTCTTTCTTGAACTCCTTCGTCTTCAAGCCTCGATGGTTGTCCGGATCGGCTTCACCCCGTCGTCTCCTTGCGCCGAAGATCGATCCCCCTGAAAGCTTCTACCTTTGGCTTCTTCTTCGGTCTTTGAAGAAACTAGTTCACTCGGTTTGCTAAACCTTATGAACTAGAGTGAGTAGAGGAGAGTGTGTTGGGATTTTCTCTATGGTTCTTGGTTCTCAACACATGAGACAAGTGAACCATAGACTAAGGAGAGGGAGAGCAAGAGGAAGGAGATGAGAGCTCAAGAATAAGAGAGAGAATGAGAATGATAGAATGAGCAGGACTTTTCTCACTTGGCTCTCATAATCCAAAACCATCATCACAAAAATAGTAATCAAGTATTGTGTAAATGGTTTAAGTCAAAATGGCTATATCATTTCATGCACTCATATTGCACAAGAGAACAAGCAAGTAAAAAGTCTTTGCCATGAAATGATAGCCATTGTCATCATGATGGTCAACTAGTCCAACCTAGTCAACCGGTCAACAAAGTCAACAAGTCAACAAAGTCAACCCCTCAACAACCATGTCACCACAATACTTAATTAATATTATTGTTAATTACATATCATATTCTCATTAAGGTTGAGCAAAAAGTCAATAGTCAACAGTCAACGGTCAATAACCCTAATGAGAATCCTCTGCCTCTGTCTCTCCGTCAACTGTGCATACACACCCGCATTCACGTTCCGAGGAACACGAATACAAACTGGATAAAACCAATCCCAATACGTACACTAGGATCTGGCTTAAACCAAAGCCCGCTAGTGTAAACTGTCCGGACACTAAACGTGCACAAGTGCACGGATGTGACTGAACCCTGTCGCAAAACCATGCGACATCTACTCTTTTGCCAAAAGGCGAATAGCTTTCTGTGTGGGACTCTAAAGACTCGACACTACGCTGGCAGTGGGTTTAACCACAGACCGCAAGCGGCATTAGCTGTGCGTAACGGTCCCCAGGTAGATGCCGACAAGAAGACTGACGAGGTGAAACCCATCTGAACTCCTACTGAGCCTGAATGTGACAATCTCCGTACAGTCCGGTATGTTCGTCTGATACATCGCATGGCGGGCCTAGGGGGGCGGTAAACGTCAGTCCCCTAATAGCGGTACAAGTCGTGTCGGAGCGAAGCCCAATACACCCTGAGATAACACTGGAAGCCTACCAGTATATCTCGCTTGCCCTGGCCAGGGACTACTCGTGTAATGGCTCTCCTAGACACAGCGCGATGTCAACCCCCAATACCGGGAGAGACGAATCCTGTCTAACCGTCACTGCCTCCAAGTGCTTCGGGACTGCACCCAACTACTACCTGTTTGCACGACTCCTTTGATCCGTGGTAGGGTAGTAATCAAAGTACAGTGGGAACACACTCGAGGCGAAGTGATAGTGTCAAGTCAGCGGACTAAGCTGTACTCATGTCACCTGGGAACTGATAACTGACGATAGGTATAATACCAACCGGTCAGTTCCCGACGAGTCCTGTCCAGTATACTCGTAACCCAACGAGCACCCGCATACTATCTCCAGTACGACGTACTGACGGCTGTGGGACAGACCGTCTCCCACACTGGGATGAGAAGCGCATGCGCCAGTCTACTCCGGAGTATCGATGCCCTGTCTCGATAGTCTTGCGACTAGGGACCTGCATAAGGATGCGCTTATAGATTACCCAGCCCCCACTAGTGTGACTACCATCACAACGCTGGTAATCAAGCAAAGATCCTAAGGGCTCCACTAATGTGTATAGGTGATATACTAAAATAAACACAAGTACACATTGAAGTAGAAACAAACCAAGTAGCATACTACTATTTTGAGCAAGATTGTATATACAAGGTGAATATCCCAAGCTTCCATTAAGTAATATACAAACTAGTATGATACAATAATGGCCTCTAGGGCATATACACTAACAATCTCCCACTTGCACTAAGGTCATGTACTGGCGTATCGAAGACCTATCATCTCGATCAGCCGCTCGAACTGAGTCTGGGGCAAGGCCTTGGTGAATGGATCTACAGTGTTATCTTCTGAAGCAACCCTCCGAACCTCGATCTCCTGGCGATCCACAATCTCCCTGATCAGGTGATACCGCCTCAAGATGTGTCTGGATCTCTGATGGGACCTGGGTTCCTTTGCTAAAGCTATAGCCCCGTTGTTGTCGCAATACAGAGGCATTAGATCAACAATGGACGGAACCACCTGAAGTTCTTTTAAGAACTTCCTCATCCAGACATCTTCCTTTGCGGCATCAGATGCAGCGATGTATTCCGCTTCCATCGTCGAGTCTGCAACGGTTTCCTGTTTGGAACTCTTCCAACACACCGCCCCTCCATTGAGGGTAAAGACAAAACCCGACATGGACTTGGAATCATCCTTGTCACTCTGGAAGCTGGAGTCAGCAAAGGCCTCGATCTGGAGGTCTTTTCCGCCATACACCAAGAACATCTCCTTAGTCCTTCTCAGGTACTTGAGAATGTTCTTTACCGCTATCCAGTGTTTCTCCCCAGGGTTTGACTGATACCGGCTTACCACACTCAGTGCATAAGCTACATCCGGTCTGGTACACAACATCGCATACATTATAGAGCCTACCGCAGAAGCGTAGGGTATAATAGACATGCGACCCCTCTCTAAATCAGTCTTGGGAGACATCTCTTTAGAGAGGGTGATCCCGTGACAAGCCGGTAGGTTACCGCGCTTGGAATCTTCCATACTGAATCTCTTTAGTATGGTGTCGATGTACCTGGACTGTGAAAGTCCTAATATCCTCTTGGATCTATCACGATGGATCCGGATCCCCAGGATGTATGAGGCATCACCCAGGTCTTTCATGGAGAACCTGTGTGACAAGAACCCCTTGACAGATTGTAGCATAGTAATGTCATTTCCTATTAAGAGAATGTCATCCACGTATAAAATGAGGAATACTACAGTTCTCGCTACAAACCTACTGTAGATGCATGGTTCATATGGATTTTTGATAAAGCCAAATTCCTTGACCGTCTCATCAAAACAGATGTTCCAACTCCGCGATGCCTGCTTTAGTCCATAGATGGACTTAAGCAACTTGCACACCTTTCCGCTGCTCCCACTCTGAATGAAACCTTCTGGCTGGTCCATATAGACACACTCCTCTAAATTTCCATTTAGAAAAGCGGTCTTTACGTCCATTTTCCAAATCTCATAATCGTGGAAGGCAGCAATGGAAAGAAGGATCCGAATGGATTTCAGCATAGCCACTGGAGAAAAGGTTTCGTCATAGTCCAAACCAGGTCTTTGACGAAAACCCTTTGCAACCAGTCTAGCTTTATAGGTCTCAACCTGTCCATCTACACCAATCTTCCTTTTGAAGATCCACTTGCATCCTACGGGTTTTACCCCGTCTGGAGCAATGTCCAACGTCCATACCTTGTTGGTGTACATGGACTCCATTTCGGTCCGTATTGCATCCAGCCATTTTACCGAGTCAACGCTCTGAATGGCTTGCTGGAAGCTAGTAGGCTCATCATAATCTATGATGCAATCCTCTCTGTCCCCGTCTATGAAAAAACCGTAGTATCTCTCGGGCGGATGAGACTGCCTACTACTCCTGCGGAGCGACGTAGGAATGTCTTGTTCTTTTGAACTCTCTGGTTCCACTAAGCTTTCAGTAATAGCTCGTGGTTCTGGAATTTCTTCCAGTTCTACTGTGCTCCCACTTATATGGGTTTCTAAAAACTCAGTTTCCAAGAAGTAGGCATGACGAGAAACAAAAACCTTTTGTTCCTCTTCGCAGTAGAAGAAATATCCCTTGGAGTTCTTTGGATATCCCACGAACTTGCATTGTACTGAGCGTGCCTCGAGCTTGTCCGCATGCTGCTTTTTAACAAAAGCTGGACATTCCTATGTTTTAATGTGCTTAAGATAGGGTCTCTTCCCACACCACATCTCATATGGTGTAGTAGGCACAGTCTTAGTGGAAACTCAGTTCAAAAGGTATGCAGCTTGTTAATTATATGTATGCCCTAGAGGCCATTACTGTACATAGGATGTATATTGTAGTGGATGCTGGGACATATATAGGGAGGACTTTCTTGCTCGACATGATAGTATGCTATCTGGTTACCCTTTACCTTAACGTGTATGCTGATTGTCTCTCTGTTACATGTTGGTAAAGCCCTTAGGATCTGTACTTGACTAGCTGGACTATGATGCGGATCATACTAGTGGGGACATGGTAGTCCATAAGTACATCCTTCAAAGTCCCTAGTCGTGGGTGTATCGAGACGGGGCATCGATATACCAGTGTAGACTAGCGTATACCTTCTCGACCCATACAGATGGGCGATGGATGATCCCGTATCCATTGGTGTTTGACATCAGAGATGATATACGGGTGCTCAGTAGAGACTGGGTACACTGGACGGACTCGCCGAGAACTCCCAGATGGTATTATACCTCACGTCAGATGGCAGTTCTCTGGTGACACTGGTACAGAGTAGTCTGTTGACCCGAGATCGTCATAGAGTCTCGTGTGGTTCCCACTGTGCTTTGATTTCCATCTTACCACGTCCAAGAGGGCGTGCAAAACGGTGGTTTTTGGGTACAGTCCCGAGTCACATGGAGGCAATGAGCGATAGGAGGGGATTCGTCTCTCCCGGTATAGGGGTTGATGTTGCGCTGTGTTCGATTGGCTATAACAGGAAATCCCTGGCCAGGGTTGCTGAGATTTACTGGTAAGTGTTACCAGTAGTTTCTCGAACAGTTATAGACCTCATATCGACACGACTTATTGAGCTATTGGGGTCTGACGTTTACCACCCCTAGGCAAGATATGCGACATATCAGACGATCAGACCGGACTGTACGGTAGTGTTACTGGTCGGATTCACTGGAGTGTGAGCGGGCTTGCTCGTCGATCTTCAGATCGCTCAATACCCGGGTGGCCGTTACGTTTAGCAGACCGCTTGCGGCTTGTGGGTGATTGATATGATCATCACCTGCTGCCGGCGTATTGACGAGTCTTTAGAGTCCTACACAGAGGTTTCCTGGCTCAAGCGAAACGAAATAGGAGCGCATATGAGATATGTGCGGGACCGAGAATAATGCGTGTATGTGATACCGTATTCCATTCTCGCGATGAATGTATCGATTAGGTTATATGCGATATACCCTAGTTATCGAATCATGGATTGATTCGATAAGACGATACATTGGATACTAGCCGGTTATATGCGATATGACCGGATCGTTAAATCAAGAGTTGATTTAATGATTTAATGCATAATTATATATTTGATATATTACTTTGCGTTAACTAGTATCGGTTCACTTAAGATGGATTTTCTCACTCGGATGTGCGCATTGTATATGCGATATACTTTTGTGCACTTGATTGTATCATGTTTGATGATACATGTCATGCTAGGGTTCAAGTGTAAAGATTAAACCTTGGTTAATGAAATGGTTAGGGTTTATTATTTATTATTCATTTATCTTATTTAATTATCCTTTTATTTTTGATAAATGAATGAAATAAAAGAGAAAAGAATGGTGGCTAATTTTGTTCTTTAGTTGAAGCTTCATGAAGCTTTGTTCAAGTCAACCATTCTTATCTCATCCTTAACCCTAACCATTCCCACTAACCCTAGTTTAGTCTCTACACTTGACCATGGTTAATTTGATGATAAGAATTCATTTTCTTTTCTTATTCTTTTAACTTATCATAACATTTCTTCTTCTTCTTCCTTGCTTCAAGTGAAGAAAAACTTACCTCATCAATGGTGATTGATGTTTTTGAGTGAGAAATCCAATTCTAAAGTTAACCCACTTCCTATTTCTTCATCCTCTACCTCTTGCCAAGTAGTAGAGTGTGTTTACTTCACAAGTTTCTTGACTTGGTGAAGTCGGAGCTTGATTTAGCGATGCCTCGACGTAGATCATCTTCGGCATGGACATCGACGACCTAGCTTGCCCATTCTCCGACGAAGCCTATCCTAGAGCCCGGATTTGACTTGGACAGCGGAGAGGACTTCGTTGCGGAGCTATGGAGGTGGAGCACCGGATCTACAAAGGTTGTATTTCCGTTTTCTCATTAGTTAAGTGTTAACTAGTTCAATGTTCGCCTAGACATCTAGTTATCGATCCGTAGTTTAGGGTTTGTAGGCACCGTAAAATTTGAAATTGGCATGGTTGATGCCTTGTGAGACCTCTCTTGTGTGCCTAGGAACCCTACACAGCTGATTCTAGCGCATACCCCCAGAATGATCGTGGTAACTCAGCGTTACTCATCATGGACCGTACCATATCCAATAGGGTTCGGTTCCGTCTCTCCGATACACCGTTATGTTGCGGAGTGTATGGAGGAGTAAGCTGAGAGAGAATTCCGTTCTCTTTTAAATAGTCCAGGAACTCGGCACTCAAGTATTCACCACCTCGATCCGATCTTAGGATCTTGATACTTTTGCCGGTTTGTTTTTCTACTTCATTCTTATATTCCTGGAATTTTCCAAAGGCTTCGGACTTATGTTTCATTAAGAAGATATAACCGTACCTTGAAAAGTCATCCGTAAAAGTAATGAAGTAAGAATAACCGCTTCGCGCATGTGTAGACATAGGACCGCACACGTCGCTGTGTACGAGTCCCAACAGCTCGCTCGCCCTTACTCCGTGTCCAGTGAACGGAGTCTTTGTCATCTTTCCTTTGAGACAGGATTGACAAGTGGCATACGATTGATATTCGAACGGATTCAAATATCCTTCTGTATGTAACTTCGTCAACCTTCTCTCATTGATGTGTCCCAGTCTACAATACCACAAGAAAGTCTGATTTATTTCCGGAGACTTTCTTTTGTGTGTATTCTGGACATTGAAAATCTGTGGTTGGTTTAACACGTATATACCATTGCTTAATGTACCTGACCCAATCAGAACTTGATTAAGGTGAATGTTTACGACATTGCTTACAAACGCAAATTCATAACCTTCTTTAGAAACCAAAGATACAGAAATGATATTACAAGTTGCGTTGGGTACAAAAAAGCAATTACGCAAAACCAAAACATGTCCATCTGACATTCCCAGGTGATAGTCCCCCACGGCCTTAGCATCCATGCTAGCTCCATTTGCAACTTTGAGGGTCATGTCACCTGCCTTCAAAACCCTACGGTTTCTCAACGCCTGCAAAGAATTACAGATATGAGATCCTGATCCGGTATCCAATACCCAGGAAGTAGAGTTTATTGAAAGACAGTTTTCAATAACATACACACCTGAAGCTGAAGCCGCAACCTGCTTCAGATCCTGTGTTCTGGCTTTCTAAGCCCTGCAATCATTCTTCCAGTGTCTCTTCTTATGACAATAGAAGCATTCTTCCTTATCCACAAGCTTTCCCACTTTCTTTGTTGCTTTTGCCTTTCCCTTCATATCCACTTTACTAACACCGCCCCTTGGTTTGGCGGGGGCTTTCTTCTTCTTTCCCTTGGCTTTCGCCTTGGACCTAGAAGAAGAAGATCCTCCTACAAACAAAGTGGATGTTTCCCTACCTTTCTGTAGGGTGCCCTCTGCGCTCCTCAGCATGTTAAGGCGTTCTGAAAGTTCAACTTCCTTTTCTTGTAAGTTGAAGTTCAGTATGAACTGGGCGTAAGTGGAAGGAAGGGACTGGAGAATCAAGTCCATATAGAGCTCATTCTCCAACGTGGTCCCAAGGTCCACGAGCTCCTCAATGTAGCCAATCATCTTAAGCACGTGTTCCGCTACCGATGATCCGACGGCCAATCTTGCCGAAAATAACTTTTTCGACACTTCGTATCTTGCGATACGAGATTGCTCTCCATACAGTTCTTTTGTATGAAGAAATATGGATTCCAGGTCCATATTCTCGTGCCTCCTCTGATGTTCATTGTCCATAGAGGCAAGCACGAGGCACTTGGCCTTCGCGCAGTCTAATTCCCAGGTCTTACGGATTTCCTTATCCGCGACGCTGGTTTTGGGACCTGGGACAGGGGGAGCCTTGGTGGTAAGAAGATACCCCAGCTTGTCGTAAGTGATTGCCATCTTGACATTCCTGAGCCAATCTTTGTAATTTGGCCCTGTCAGTATGTTTTTATTTAGGAGTAACTTAAGTCCAGTCATGTCGATTGGTCGCTGCAATTAGGAGAGAGAAGAAACACTCAGCATGATGCTCTTGCAAGTTTAGAATGGTTTTTAGTTTGTCTAAACAGGATGGCTCCCACTGTTTCTCGAATCCCTCCTCAAACCAAAAAGGAAGAATTAGTCAGGATCAATCTCACCGTACAATACTTGCTTAACCGTTCAGCCAGGCCAGTGTTGGTACTTCGAGGGAGGTTTTCCAATGCTTTCGCGAAGTTCCTTAATTAAATAACCTCTTTTTCCTGGGGGCGTAGCCCCGCTAACACCTTTCTAGACACCTACTAGGTTTATAGCATTGATCGTTTAGTGAGAAATTTCCCGAGGAGTAGCATATACTCACAGTAGGATCGGGATCCAAATATCATTGTGTGACGAAACTGAAGGAATCCTACCAGAATCATCACACTCCAAATGGTATGCAACACTAGCAAGTTTCAGTTCTTTTGAAACTCCCGATGTGGATTTTTGCCCTATGCTCTTATGACCTTGACTTTGGCCAACAAATCATAAGTCACATGTCAAGTTCTACCCGTCGTTCTCCAGGTTAATTTGAATCCACCCGCACCTACCCTTGACTTTGGCCAACAAGGCAGTACGACTGTTCCAAACTAACGCATCTATCTATGCTGCACATGAATACCCAATAGCTACCAATCACTATGCCTTGACTTTGGCTAACAAACATAGCTTGAATACTATTGACCATCCATGTGAAACGACGGAGGGCTACGAATGGTTTTGGATAAACCGTGAACGTAGTGAACTTGATATAATCGATGGAACGAGATAGCTTTTAAAAGGAGTGGCTCAAGCTCCGCATTTAAGAGTTAGTTTTGAAAAGAACCGAGTGGTTTTTCGAAAGTGTTCCAACGACTTTTACATGGTTTATTTTTCTTGCATTAGTTCTTTTAATGCGTGATATTCTTGCATTAGTTCTTTTAATGCGTCCCATCATTTAATCCTACCATTGCAGAAAACAACCAAAATATGACGTACGCTTATGCCATTCGCATTCGCCATGGGGCCCCGTCATTACCCGTTAGGTTACTTAACTAACGACAGAGCGGGGGCTGGGCTAGCACGGCTGTAAAACATAAGCAACGCCTAAATAATATCATATATAGATATACTGCAATGATAGCCATTTCAGATCACAGATGAACACATTGGATATACTAGGAATCCGCAATTCGTACGAGCCTGTAACGAAAAGCAGATTACACGGTCGCGGTGAATAGCCAATACCCCACCCAAGACCCCTACGGGTGCGGAAAACTACCCGCCAAGTACCCGAAGCGAAGCAACCTCCCTCAACTCCATGAGTAGGCCACTCGGCACTTTGGCATACCCGGTAGTTTGTGCACCCCCTCCATGGGTCTATCCTAGCAGCAAAAATAGTAAAAAGAAATTATACAATGACGGCTACAACCCTGACCCGGTTGTGCGGCCATACAAATAATTATTACATCAATTTACAAATTTACATGAATTGAAAGAAAAGAAAACTCTCGTCTCGCAACCCCCGGCTATTCACCCGCGACAATCCAATGAATTCATATACACATTCCAATAACATTATAGATCACAGATTTGTATAACCCCCACTAATCGACATATAGCGATTAGCAGACGTTCAATACAAATATCACATCACAGATAAAAACCCGTCAGCTCAAGTCTTTAGAATTTCGATCAAAAATACGGATTTTTTAGGCCCCAAACACAAAATTTTCGTTCTGGAAAATCTGGGCTGAAAAGACATATTCCAAAATTCCCAAAATACCCCACTGAACAAACTGCAACCAAAATTTCCCACTGCCGAGTCAACTCGGCCGCGGAACCGCGGCGGGAGCATGCTCCCTCCGCGTTTCCGCGGCGCTTTGATCGGTTCAGTGGATGAAATTTTTGCAGTTTGCTATAAAAACCCTGAGTCGATTTTTGAAATATGATTTATTACTTTTACAGTACTTTGAAAATCGACAGCAAGCTTGAATTTTTGGTGTATTTCGTGACTTTTTGTTTGATCGATCTTCTAGTTACTTTGCTAACATGTTAGATAGAGTTTAACTAGGCTCTGATACCACTGTAAGTCCATGCTACCTCTCCCGGTACTTTCGGGCATGCGGAATTTGGTGAAAAACAATTTTCTAGAGGCGGTAACATGGACTCAAAACCGGATCTTTGTTAAACATCTAACTAACAACCTAACTAGGAGTTGTTAACTACTCGGTTAGGGGGTTATACCTTTCTTTCTTGAACTCCTTCGTCTTCAAGCCTCGATGGTTGTCCGGATCGGCTTCACCCCGTCGTCTCCTTGCGCCGAAGATCGATCCACCTGAAAGCTTCTACCTTTGGCTTCTTCTTCGGTCTTTGAAGAAACTAGTTCACTCGGTTTGCTAAACCTTGTGAACTAGAGTGAGTAGAGGAGAGTGTGTTGGGATTTTCTCTATGGTTCTTGGTTCTCAACACATGAGACAAGTGAACCATAGAATAAGGAGAGGGAGAGAAAGAGGAAGGAGATGAGAGCTCAAGAATAAGAGAGAGAATGAGAATGATAGAATGAGCAAGACTTTTCTCACCTGGCTCTCATAATCCAAAACCATCATCACAAAAATAGTAATCAAGTATTGTGTAAATGGTTTAAGTCAAAATGGCTATATCATTTTATGCACTCATATTGCACAAGAGAACAAGCAAGTAAAAAGTCTTTGCCATGAAATGATAGCCATTGTCATCATGATGGTCAACTAGTCCAACCTAGTCAACTGGTCAACAAAATCAACAAGTCAACAAAGTCAACCCCTCAACAGCCATGTCACCACAATACTTAATTAATATTATTGTTAATTACATATCATATTCTCATTAGGGTTGAGCAAAAAGTCAATAGTCAACAGTCAACGGTCAACAACCCTAATGAGAATCCTCTGCCTCTGTCTCTCCGTCAACTGTGCATACACACCCGCATTCACGTTCCGAGGAACACGAATACAAACTGGATAAAACCAATCCCAATACGTACACTAGGATCTGGCTTAAACCAAAGCCCGCTAGTGTAAACTGTCCGGACACTAAATGTGCACAAGTGCACGGATGTGACTGAACCCTGTCGCAAAACCATGCGACCTGTCGCAAAACCATGCGACCTGTCGCAAAACCATGCGACATCTACTCTTTTGCCAAAAGGCGAATAGCTTTCTGTGTGGGACTCTAAAGACTCGACACTACGCTGGCAGTGGGTTTAACCACAGACCGCAAGCAGCACTAGCTATGCGTAACGGTCCCCAGGTAGATGCCGACAAGAAGACTGACGAGGTGAAACCCATCTGAACTCCTACTGAGCCTGAATGTGACAATCTTCGTACAGTCCGGTCTGTTCGTCTGATACATCGTATGGCGGGCCTAGGGGGCGGTAAACGTCAGTCCCCTAATAGCGGTACAAGTCGTGTCGGAGTGAAGCCCAATACACCCTGAGATAACACTGGAAGCCTACCAGTATATCTCGCTTGCCATGGCCAGGGACTACTCGTGTAATGGCTCTCCTAGACACAGCGCGATGTCAACCCCCAATACCGGGAGAGACGAATCCTGTCTAACCGTCACTGCCTCCAAGTGCTTCGGGACTGCACCCAACTACTACCTGTTTGCACGACTCCTTTGATCCGTGGTAGGGTAGTAATCAAAGTACAGTGGGAACACACTCGAGACGAAGTGATAGTGTCAAGTCAGCGGACTAAGCTGTACTCATGTCACCTGGGAACTGATAACTGACGATAGGTATAATACCAACCGGTCAGTTCCCGACGAGTCCTTTCCAGTGTACTCGTAACCCAACGAGCACCCGCATCTATCTCCAGTACGACGTACTGACGGCTGTGGGACAGACCGTCTCCCACACTGGGATGAGAAGCGCATGCGCCAGTCTACTCCGGAGTATCGATGCCCTGTCTCGATAGTCCTGCGACTAGGGACCTGCATAAGGATGTGCTTATAGATTACCCAGCCCCCACTAGTGTGACTACCATCACAACGCTGGTAATCAAGCAAAGATCCTAAGGGCTCCACTAATGTGTATAGGTGATATACTAAAATAAACACAAGTACACATTGAAGTAGAAACAAACCAAGTAGCATACTACTATTTTGAGCAAGATTGTATATACAAGGTGAATATCCCAAGCTTCCATTAAGTAATATACAAACTAGTATGATACAGTAATGGCCTCTAGGGCATATACACTAACAGGATCCTCCATCAAACACTTTCTCGATGACGTATGGTCCTTACCAGTTTGGCTCGAATTTTCCCTTGGCATGTCGATTGGGGATGATCGGTCTTTTGAGGACCAACACCAATTTGCCTTTCTTGAAAGCGCGGAGACAGGTCATCTTGTCATAGGCCTGTGACATTTGGGCTCGGTACAGCTCCAGATTTTGCTATACCGCGAGCCTCTTTTCTTCGAGGGTGTCGAGCTCTTTGAGCCAAAGGAGCATGTTTTCCTTCTTTGTCAACTCGTGCTGAACGGCCATTCTTAAGCTTGGAACTTCAACTTCGAAGTGGTGGATCGCCTACACTCCGAAGAGTAATGAGTATGGAGTGGACTGAATTTGAGTGCGGTGTGTGGTATGATATGCCCACAACGCCTCATGAAGTTTGAGATTCCATTCTCTCTTGTTGGCTGAAGAATTTTTCCTCAGGAGCTTGCACAGAGTTTTATTGAAGGCTTCGGCTAGCCCATTAGCCCTTGGATTATAGATGGAGGAATATCTCCAGTCTATCTTGTGTTGAGTAGCGAACCTTGAGACTTTGAAGCTCTTGAAAGAAGGCCCGTTGTCAGATATGATTCTTCTTGGTGTACCGAAAGCGGTATAGGATATTATGCCGGAAGAATGCCAGAATATCTTCTGTCTTGACTTCTTTTAGTGGGACAGCTTCAGCCCATCTGGAGAAGTAGTCAGTTGCAGCCAATATAAACCAGTGGCCTTTGGATAACGGAGGATCAATTGGACTAATTATGTCGGTGCCCCAAACTTCGAAGGGTCATGACGCCACCGTAGGATGCAGTGGATTAGGATGCTTATGAATGAAGTCACTGTGAATTTGGCAGAGATGACACCTCTTCGCATGCTCTTCGCAATCTCTTATCATGGTAGGCCAATAATACCCAAACTGTTTAATTTGAAGTCGCATTTTGGGGCCAGATTGGTGAGCTCTGCAGACGCCTGAGTGAACTTCTTTCATGACTTTTTGGGCTTCGGCCGATGACAGACATCTGAGCCAGAGTTGGTCATATGATCTGTGGTATAGCGTATTATTTACAAACATGTATCGAAGAGCTCTCTTCTTCAGCTGAATACTCGCAGATTTTCCTTCAGGCAGCTTGTCGTACCGGAGGTACTCTATGAAGGTTTCTCTCTAATCGGGCTCATCTTGGATGATTGGAGCTTCTTCGGCAGGATTGTTCTCTTATTCTATGCTTCCCTCTTCACGCAAAAAGACCGAAGGTAGAATTTTCCGGCTTCTGACTGTTATCAGAATTTCATCCACATCGGGATCAGCCAGCTCCTTGGCTAAGCGAGCGAGTACGTCAACTTTTCCATTCAACGCCTTAGGAACTCTCATCAGTTCAATGTGGGTGAACTGTTTCATAAGCTCCACCACCCAGCTTATGTACCGAGCTAACTCGAGTTTGTATATCTTATAATCTCCGTTTACTTGGTTGACAACAAGCTGAGAATCACCGTAGACTCGTAGCCGAAGGATTTCCATTTCTATGGCGAGCTCCAGACCAGCTATCAGAGTCTCGTACTCTGCCTCGTTATTTGTGCGAGGCTCGGTGAGAGCGAAATAACGTCGTAGGGTTCCCATCGATTTCGTGATGAACACCAATCTTATCCCTGCTTTTATCTGTGGTATGCTTGATTTGCTGGAGGTCCTAATTGATGAGGCTCCGTCGAAGTAGAGCTCCCAACATGGCTCTTCATTCTCGAGGTGCAGCACTTGTTCGTTGGGTAACTCGTAATTGAGCGGTGACCCTTCTGGTATGGGATGAGCAGCGAGAAATTCGGCGAGGGCTTGCCCTTTTATTGCTTTCTGAGGAGTATAAATTATGTCAAATTCAAGCAGCATGACAACCCATCTCGTCATTCTACCGGCTAGGCTTTCTTTGTTCATTAAGTGTTTAAGCGGGTCGACCTTGGAGATCAGCATAACCCGATGAGCGAGCAGATAATGCCTCAGTTTCTTCACAGCAAATATCAGAGTCAGACACTGGTTTTCAATCGGGGAATAGTTGTGTTCCGCCCAACCTAAAGTTCGACTGAGCTAGTAGAGGGCATTCTCTTTTCCCTCCTCGTTGTTCTGGGCAAGGAGTGCACCGAGTGACTCATCTATCACGGCAGTATAGAGAATCAATGGTTTATTTAGAATAGGGGCAGCAAGCACTGGAGGGTACAACAGGTACTGTTTGATGCTTTCAAACGCTTCTTGACATTCGGCATCCCAGACAAAAGGAGCTCCTTTCTTCATGAGCTTTGAGAAGGGCCTATATCTCCCCGATAAATTTAAGATAAACCTTCGTATATAAGCAAGTTTTCCTTGAAAAGATCTTAGCTGCATCAGGTTCTTCAGAGGGGGCATCTCCGTGATGACCTTTATCTTGGATAGATCAGCTTCGATCCCTCGATGTCGGACTATGAAGCCAAGGAATTTTCCCAATGACACGCCAAAAGCGCACTTCATAGGATTCATCTTCAGATCGTATTCCCTCAGTCTAGTGAGAACGGTCCTAAGATCTTGGATGTGATCGGCTTTGGCTTTAGTCTTGATGACCAGATCATCAACATAATATTCGACGACTTTATGGATTAGGCCATCAAATATATTGGTCATTGCCCTTTGATATGTAGCACCTGCGTTCTTCAGTCCGAATGGCATCACCTTGTAGCAGTATATTCCTATTAGTGTTCGAAATGTTGTGTGTTTCTCATCCTCAGGCGACATCTTGATCTGATTATATCCAGATGCTCCATCCATGAAGGTGAACAGCTCGTAATTTGAGGTGTCATCGACCATCATTTCCATGACCGGTAGCGAAAAGTCGTCTTTACGACTTGCTTTATTGAGGTCCCTGAAATCGAAGCAAACTCGGATCTGCCCATTTTTCTTCTTCTCCGAGACTATGCATGCAATCCAGTCCGCATATTTCTCTTCTCTGATGAAGCCAGCATTGATAAGTTTCTTAGTTTCCTTGATGACCTTTTCTTCTAGCTCCCTTCTTATTGTTTGGGGAGCTTGTTTGACTGGCTTGACATCAGGAGAAATAGCTAGCTTATGCACAATTACCTCAGAGGAGAGACCGGGCATTTCTTTGAATGTTCGATCTCTCTACCGAATCATTTTCACGTCGAGCTGCACTTTTCTTCTTCTTCAGCTTTTTGGATTTTGAGCCAGATTGAGCCGAATTGGCAACTGGAATGGTGGGTTTCTTTTGCCCTTCCCATTCTGTTCTGGGATCTTTCCGAAGTAGCTTTAGCATCTTCTTCGTCTTATTAGATATGTTCGTACTCCATGGAGGTTGCAGTGAGTCAGTTTCATTTCTCAGGGCAGCGGATTCAGCAGTTTGCTCCCAGAAGGCTTTGTTCCCCACCGAAACACAGAGACGTGACCGCGTAGGTCCGTCTTGCCTGAATTTCGAAGGCAGATTCTATATATCGCGACTTGAATTCTAGGGGCCTTTTTATAGGGCAAGTTGATCAGTTCAATCAGTTAAGGAGATCTTTTCTTCAATTGATTTGGGGAATTTCCCATCGTTGGATCTTTGATCCAAGGGTTTCTGATTTACAGAAGGCAATCTTCTTGTTATTAACAAGATTGGGAAATCTTTTTCATACAGAATTTATTCTGTATTTTGGTGATTTTTAATCACCACTGGATCATTGATCCAACGGTGCTCGGATTTACAGAGCACACTCTTGTTGTTTGAAAAGATTTTGAGGAATCTTTCCTTAAAAGAATTTAATTCTGATTAATTAATGATTTATCATTATTATTGGATCTTAGATCTGTCGGTGGGGAGCTTTTAGTTCCAGCAGTAGCGCACCCGTGCTTTGCACGTGGTTCTCTGCTTAGAGCTCAGCGCACCTGACGCTAGCGCACACGTGCTTTGTACGTGGTGCGCTGCTTAGGGCGCAGCGCACTTGGCGCTGCTTCTGAAGCATTGCTTCATTTCAAAATTTGAATTTTAAACAGAGCTTTGCTATGATTTGGGGAAACAAATTCCTCCCACCGTTGCGCTCACGTGGCTCACACGTGAGTGCAGCGGTGGCAACATCTCCACCATTAGATCAACTTAGAAGTTTAAACGGCACTCAGTGCCTATAAATAGGACCCTTGGCCCTTGAAATGATTTCTATTCATCTTCTTCCTTCTTGTTTTTTGAGAATTTTTATTCTCCCATAGAGCATAGCTCTTCATTTTAAGAACTTTCTTAGGGACAGAACTCTGCCAAACTTAGGTAAAGATTAAATCTTTTTTTAAAAGACCTTTTAATAATCTAGGGTCTTACCCATTAACAGAGCTTTGCTCTTCATAGATCTTTGATCTAAAGAAAACGTATTTAGGGTTTCATCAACAGAGCTTTGCTCTCCATAGATCTTTGATCTAAAGAAAACCCTTTTAGGGTTTCATTAACAGAGCTTTGCTCTCTTGAACCCATAAATCTAAAGAGATCTTTCTTAGGGTTTCTTAGCCCACAAATGAACAGGGCTTTGCTCATGAAGAACTCTTAGAGTTTGTTCATAAATTTCAGATTTTTTTATTCATTAAAACTCTTATTTTAAATTTTCTGATGGTTATTCCATCGTTTTTACAGAGCAAGGCTCTTGAGGAATTTTTATTCCTTCATCATTAGAATTTGACAGGTGTCATTCTTTCATAGAGCACTGCTCTCAAGGGGAGATTTACTCCCTGTCCCGAGGAATTCTCATTAAATGAGAATCAATTGAGGATTTTCTCATTTAATGACAGTCTCATCAAATGATGAGACTGTTTTATTAATGATGCAATATCATCTGGATTATGTGGGTCCCTTTGGTCCCTTTTCACTACATTGCAGTGTGGTACCGATTTGAAGTACCTAGTGACAGGACTTAAATTGTACCATTGGCGGCTGAAAGTTTGTTCTTTTCTGCGCAGGTACTATGTCTTCCGACACTTCCTTCTCGTTCGCCCGCTCAGAAGGCGGATTTCACGAAGCGCCCATAGACCGAGAGATTTTTACGCTGATCAAGGACCATGACCCTGAGCACAAGAATATTCACCTATGGGGTAGATGGTACGATCAAATTATCAGAGCCCGCCAGAGCTTTTCTTGTGCGACACTCTCGGAGCCTATCTCTGCGATCCCTTATGCAGACGCACCCCCAATCAGTTATACTGTGGAGGAGGTAAATTGGACTTCATAAGGTCTCCTTCGGCCTTCTATTGCCGCAGTACTCGTGCAGCCGCCGGTGGCTTTGGACACCCTAGGGCGGCGCATATGTCAGGCCGAGTCGCGCCCTTGGGGACAGCCCTACAACATAGGACAAACTCTCCATCACCCGGTCGGATACCTGCAGTGGGCCCGATATATCTTATCGACAAAGAAATTACAGCTGCTGAAGATTGGACTGTACCCTGCGATCTACGCTTCCTTGTTCCAGTATTCTGCACCTCCGACATGGTGGATCAAGGCGTTTCTCGAACAATGGAACATCCCGACCCAAACCTTTCTCTTATTGGATAGAGAAGTCTCCATTTCTCTAGAGGAATTTGCCGAGGCTTCTGGTTTACCAGTTAGGGGAGAGCATTATGAGGAGCTGCTTCCCCCGGATGAGTATATTTTTGCCACCAAATCAGTGGTAATGGGTCTTACCCCAGAGAACGCCATTCAACACCAGTTCCCAAGTCTGATAAAGGTGTTGAATATGTATGAGAGCCTCTTTCTCGAATCCGGAGGCCGCGGGGTTACATTTACAGATTTTATCGCTCGTTTTCTCCGTGCGGAAGTCTTGTCGCGACAAGGTGAAAAGTTCGCTAAACTTGACGATCCTTTCGGTTTAGATTTGGATCGCCGGCCAATATTGGAAGCCGATCAAAAGGATTTCTTTCTTCCTAACGTTGCGATCGTCCCCTTTTCGGAAATTGCCACTCCGGGCGTCGATGAGGAAGCGTTCTTTTTAGGGTTTCTTGGTTTATTGTTAAGCTGGTTCGCGCTTCCTATGCAGCCTCGCTACATGAGGCCATTTGTTTTCTACCCCGCGCATCGAATGGTTGCCGGAATACAAGTGGCCATCGGGATTGCTGGGTTAGCCCACCTATATCACGGCCTCAGCTTGGCAGCGGATACCTCTGAGCCAGGGGTGCAGCCCGCCAACTTCTCAATGCATTATTTCACCTCATGGCTAGAGTTGCACGTGCTTGGGGTCCTCGGTATCCATAGAAGACCTTCTTTTTGCGACAGATGTAAATTCCCCCGGATAATGCGGCCAGTCGACGCATCCATCGTAAGTCCGACACCGCGGGAAGCTAGGGGTTTGCTCCTTCGTCCACACACGGTTGGAGATGGCATGTCTTTTACTGATAAGATTTTTACTGTCGGCCAGGAATCTGTAGAAGTGGTGCTGCCATTGCAAGACATTTTTAAAGACGGGGCCTCTGTGCTGAAAGCTCAGGAGATTCTTCATCTGTACACCATCAGGCCGGGTTTCTCGTATTTAGGCAAAATGATGCGGCGTTATTCATGAGATACAACCCGCATCGTTTTGCCCAGCAGCTGAGTTCAGGGCGTCCCGCTTGAGGCTTTCTTAGCAGAACCTGCTGCTACCAAAGAAGGGATACGAAGCGTGTTGCATCATTTTATGCGCCTGAACACGGGGTCCAACTTCCTTATCAGCGAACCGAGCTGTGTTACGAAGGCCCTGAATGTGTATGTGGCCTGGTATCAACATTCGATGGGAGCCGTCATCAGGGAGGAGAAACGATTGCTACTTGATCGCAAGGGCACCGCTCCGGCTGGTAATCCGAACGTCCCTCTGAAGCGACGGACTATTGTCCGTCCTCCTTTAAGAGAAGTTGCTGCAGTCGAGGTCCCGCATGATAGGCCCGAACTTCCAATACCTCGTGCTCCCATAGAAGCGGTGACTGTGGCGTCCCCCGAGTCTGGCGTGGGTTCAGATATCAGGACTCACCGTCCCAAGGTGCCCACCAAGCGTAAGCTTGTGCTGGCGGCGACCGGTACTCGCTCGCAAAAGAAAAAGAAGAAGTCGATTCTTGCTGCCGACGTTGTATTTTTTCAGGAGCCTCATGCTCCTTATAGTGAGGACTTGGGCGAATATGGGACCAACGAGGGTCTATTCATAGCGCCGGATGATACTGATCTGGAGGCTGCTATTGTAGCTTCTGTGCGATCAGCAAGCCACAAAGCGGGACTGGTCATTCTCGCACAATCAAGTAAGATTCAATCGTACCTTTTTGCTGCTATGCTTTTGTTATCATGTTTTGACTGACACTCCTTCTCTAACAGGCATTTCTACCGAAGAGGCTCTCGCGGCCTCTCTCAAGACTTTTGAGGAGGAGGAAAGGATTCGCGCTTCACTGGGCGTTGGTATATTTCGGCTCATTGTGCCTTCATTCCCCTTTCTTATGGGTAATCTGACCCCCTTTTCATCTTATCGCAGGGACTACATCGACTCAGGTCATGCCCAGTACGGTGCTAATCCCGCAGGGTAATGCGTAGGTGCTTCCAGGGCCAACTATCGAAGTCCCGGTCTCCTCATTATTGCCAAAAGAGGCTTTACTTAAGCAACCGATGACGGACGCCGTAACGGCTCCAGAGGTAGCGCTTGGCGTGGATGATGACGTCCCGTTGACGGAGGTCTTGAGAAGGTCAGCTCTCACGGCTCGGGCTGAAAGGAAGCGCAGAATGCGTGCAGCAAGGGAGCGTGACGCTGCCTTGGCCGCGGGTGCAGGCTCGAGCGCGGCTACCCCTGCCCTTGCTCCTTCAGAGGGTGCTTCGGCCGCGCTGTCTACCGCTCACAGACAGGCAGCACGTACGGCTCGGGAAGCAATCGAAAGGCTGACCCAAGTTAACGTAACACTGAGTTCTTTTATCAAAGTTTTAATCTTCAGATTCTCATATATCCTATCCTGCAGGGGCGAGTCTTGATGAGGAAGTGGTGGGTGAGATGGCGGCAACCACCGAGTCTGAGGTAGTCACTCTTTCTTAAAAGTCTGGAACTGCCCCAATTGCCACTCTTTCACCTTGCAGTTCCTTACCGTTGTCGGGCGCTGCGAGTATCACGACGATTCTTGTGGAGTCGGGAGATGACGCTACGGGTGGCGAAACCATTCCGATGGAAGAGGGAGAACCAATCGCTGCATCTAGTGACGCCCTTGTTGCGGTTCCGAACGACGACTTACCAGGTAGATTTTGGGTCATTGCTTTCCTTTTCGTTCTGCAATCCCTTTCAATCTCTCCTAATAGTATTTCTCTTGTTGATGCAGGTGTGGTGAGCGTTAAGGTTGTGCCATCCGAGGAAGCATCACGAGTTGCTGCTTTGACGGTGGCCGCCCCTTTGCCTTCTCTCATATCCTCTCAAATGCTGGAAGGCATGGATTTGTGACTCATTGGTTTCATTGTAGGCAGTATACTTTATGTACTGACATTGCATTATTACATCTGTTTACCCCAATCAGAGCAAAGCTCTGTTCAAATTCCAAGACGGGAAACGAAGCAACGCTTCTGTTTCCCCCAATCAGAGCAAAGCTCTGCCTTGAAATTAAAGTTAAAATAAAGGAAGCAACGCTTCAACTAATCTGCGCTCAGCGCTGCGCGACACGTGTCAACGCAGTTGCGCTAGCGCAGTTGCGCTGCGCTCTGCGCTGCGCGACACGTGTCAGCGCAGTTGCGCTAGCGCAGTTGCGCTGCGCTCTGCGCTGCGCGACACGTATCAGGCGCAAGTGCGCTTGCGCCAGCATTTAAACAGAAAAATTCTGGAAAGATCTTTAAATCTTATTAAAACAATAAGATTCTCTTCTGTAAAACAAGAGCCCTTGGATCAAAGATCAACGGTAAGGAAAAATCCCTAAATCACTCAGAGAAAGATCTCTTTAACTGATTTAACAAATCAATTGGTACTATATAAAGGCCCCTAGACTCTAAGTCTAAAAGAGATTGAAAGAATTTGACACAGAGAGAACTTGCAGAAATCTTCTGAAAACTTTGAGAAAGAACTCAGAAAAAAGAAAAAGATAAACCTTTGAAAAGAAGAATTTCTTCTAAAAAGATCAATGATCTAAAAACAAGATCAAGATCTTAAATAAAAAAGAAAAGAAAAGCTCAAATAATGAGAATAAAAAAAAGAAGTAATATACTTCTTTATTAGATCTTTTGATCTACATATAAAGACACAGCCTTTTGATGAACCATTGGTTCTTTAAATCATGAGGTAAAACCTCTTGAAACAAGAAAAAACTTATTTTCTTTGATCTAAATTTGATCAAGAGACTAAACAGTGCCCTGCACTTGTAAAATTTGCATTGTTGTGCTCTTGGGTTGGCGCAAGCCACCAGAGAGCGCCACGTGTCAGCCCCAAAACAAACTGCGCCTTGCGCTTTACAAAAATGAGCATTGCGCTCTTGGATTGGCGCAACTCACCAGAGCGCGCCACGTGTCAGCAGCGCACTAGCACAGCGCAATAGCACAGCGCACTGCGCTTGCGCTCACCAGAACGTGACACGTGTCACCATCACATGAGTTTGCGCCTTGCGCTCCTCAATTGGCGCAAAACGCTTGAGTTCTCAAAGAGCGTTTAATGCAATGCATTATCAAAGGGCATAGCCCAATTAAAAAGGGGTCTATCAGACCAAACAAAAGTGCTATGCACTATTAAAAAGGGGCAGAGCCCAATTAAAAGGAAAAAAAGTCTAAACAGACCAAAATAAAATGCTTTGCATTATTTTAAAAGAGGGCAGAGCCCAAACAAAGGCCTAACAGGCCAATCGCAAATAAAATGTTGAACATTTTCAACTGGACTTAGCCCAATTCTGGCCTTAAGTTCTCAAACTAAATTGAATTGAGCACAAATGCTCTCTCAAATCAATTTACACACGGTTCAAGGGTACATCTCCGAACTCCTCTGATATTTGTCGTTGTAATCCTTCAACGTCGTCAGAGAGGTGACGGGTCCCGACAACCACACATCGATATGGACTGTGGGGTCCTTAAACTCATGGACTTATGCGTCCTTAAACCAACAATACGGACAGTGGGATCCTTAAACTTATGGACTTATGCGTCCTTAAACTAATATCCGTCCCTAAAATGGGAACAATGGGCCACCATGTCCCTAAACTGGCAATGGACCACTATGTCCCTAAACTAGAACAATAGAGCCCAAACGCTCTTTTATCGGATCTAAACGATCCCGTTAAGTTGATCTTAGTCTCAAACTGGACTAACGTATCCTTAATAAACGTTTGAGTTGATTTTAGCCCCAAATACGGCTAACGTATCCTCAAACCAAAACCCCAAACCCAAATCTAAGAAAATACGGATTTGGACTAATCCACGTCCTACGGGCGACGACATAAATTAGTCTTCGTATACAATCCACGGGCAACCACAAACAAAACAAACACCCACGACACGAAGTGAAATTCTGGAGAAGGAGAAAGTTGTTACCGCGATGCGGTAGCGTAATTAACTGCAGGGGCTTGCGCCTGCAGGGAAGAGCGTCCCCAAAATCAAAACCCCCTCAAGCGAGGGGGAATCTGACGAAATCTGCTACATCGTCCGCATCCGTCTAAACCTCCGATACACGGTGCCATAAATCAACTTGGCATCTTCGGAGATGTGGGCGGATAAAACCAAATAGCATCTGCCCTGAATCTCAAGCTAAGACGTCCATGTCTTGGCCGCCATTCGGAGGGGAACAGATTCTGGCACGCCCGGTGGGATCTCTTCCTCTTTCCACTCCACACTTCGTGTGTCGTGTTCGTGAACGAATCGCGGTTTGCTATGGTTGCCTGTGGATTCGAGGTACTTAGATATGGGGTCTTGCTCCGTGCAGAAAATAGAAAATCAATGGCTTCAAACTGCACTCATTGCAACAACTCCCACTCCGTCCTCGCCGGAGGAGTAACCTACGGGCCTCAAGTGGCATCCCTTTTCAAGATGCCAGTGGAACAGGTAACTCAGGCCACCACTGAGCTGTTCTTTAGGACCATGCTCCTACCAATGAGCTTCAATGCCCCTCTGCCGTTGCAAGAAGCTCCGAAGAAGTCGGTCTTTGATCGGCTTGCAACTACTGCGACTCCTCTCAACGGGTCGCCCAAATCCAGTGCATCGGTTTTCAATAGACCGGGTCAAAACTCCAATGGGCCCGTGAAGAAGCACACAATACCAGAAGGTGTTATCCCCAAGAGGATATCCATTCCTGCACATGAAATCGTCAAGGCTGCTTCACCTGCTCGGAAGTCTGCTTTCGATAGGTTGGCTATCCCCATTCAACGGACGTCGGTCTTCAAGAGGCTGGTACCAGCAGCGCCTCACCAGAACAGGGGCACGACAAAGCCATCCCCATCGCCGAACCAGCCCCGACAGCTCGACACGCTCGACGTCGCCACTGGCGCCGAGTGAGGAAGGCTGGAGGCAACTTCCCCTCTGGGATAACTTCGCCAGCTCCGATGGTGGGGATCGATGCTGCTGTTCCAACCGAGAACAGCTTTGAACTGCTGAACAAGGTGCGCAGAAACTCTCCTACTGCAGTGCTGAAGAGAACTCATTCACCTGTGGAGAATACTCCAGAGAAGAAGCTGGAGCAGCCCCCTCAACGGCTGTCCTCTAAAATTTACAAGGTCTGGCGTCAAGTTCAAGACTCCGTAATGGATCAAGACTATCTCCGCCGACAGAAAAAGATGAAGGTTCGGCAGGAGAAGGATTATTCCGTTAAGCCACAAAAAGCAACAGCTACTTGGATGCCCACTACAACGGCCCCCTCAACTTCGATCACTCAAAAAAGAAGGAGGTCGGGGAAGATCCCTGCGTTTTTGGCAAATTGCAAAGACACTGAATCTAAATGCCCCAAGTCTGGGGGCATGGTGGTGCATACCGTTTATATGGCATCTGGGAAAGAGGACAGCCGCGCTGCAACGGGTCACCGACCGCTCACCCGATCCGTGACAAAAGCCCAGGAGCAATAGCAGAAGCTTCAAGAGATGCTGACTACAATGGCCGCACTTACCGGGCCAAAAGAAAGCCCGGAGGCATCATCAGAACAGCGTCATGAACAAAAACTGACGCTGACTTCCTACGCAGAGTCCTCGAAAAGAAAGATAGAGAAGCAGCAGAACAAGCTGCCAACATAAAACAAATGGCACTTCTCTTCCAAGACATGGTAGGGATGATGTTACAGCCGGACCCTCCAACTGAAGACCCTCCGATTATTGTTGAAGACGATAGAGGGGAGACATCTAATCCTCCACCGGCTCTTTCAGCAGCCAAAGAGGAAACCCTCTCCAAGGCCGCACTCGATGATTATATAGCTCAGCAAATTCGAGCTCACCAGACGAATGAAACGGCTGGCTAAGTTGTCAAGACTGGAAGACCCTATCCGGGCTGGTATGACCAAATAAGTTACCCGCTGGGATATACGATCCCTAAGTTCCATGTGTATAAGGGGACGGGGAATCCACATCAGCATGTTGCTCAATTCAGGGCCTTATGCGGCAACACTGGAGGCGACAAAAAACTGTTGCTTCGCCAATTCGTCGGCCGTTTAGCAGAAATGGCCTTTGAATGGTATTCGGAGCTACCTAACGACTCTGTCAAAACATTTGCGGAGATGGAGCTACTGTTTACACAAAGATTTGCAGGCGCTAGCGAGCGCACCCCGATCACCGCATTGATCAACACCAGGGTAAGGCCAGGTGAAACGGGGGGTCAATACGCAATACGATGGCGAAACATATGGTCGAAGTGCGAACAGCGGATCGAAGAAGCGCCGGAGGTGGGCATGTTCGTGGGCACCCTTGACCCTCAAGCGGCCATCTCCCAGTTCATGATGTTCTTCAAGCCAACTACTTTTCAGGACTTGATTGACAAGTTGGCCCAAATGGACCAGATGGGACATAAGCCATCTCCTCCAAAGATGGACTCTCGAAATGAAAAAGGAAAAGGAAAAGCAACCTTCGTCGCCAATGCTCAACAACAGCCGAGCAACTCAAAACCGATTGTTCGCCAAAACAACGTGCGTCCACTCCCTTCCCTCGAGGAAAGACTGGGACGTCCTTACTCGTTTCCCCAGGATAAAACGAGGAAACTGTTTGAGCTGGCAGTGCGCGACGGATTCATTAATCTGCCGAGTCCGAAACGTCCGCTACAGCCAGGCGATATCAACGATCCTAATTACTGCCCCTACCATCGAGCAGTAAGTCATCCGATCGAAGATTGCTTCGTCTTCAAAAACTGGGTTGAAGACCAATACCAACAAGGCAAACTCGCGCTGTCCGAAAACTGGAAGGTGAGCCCGCCACAACCACATGCTCCGAAAAAGATGGATATGCCGGGGGCATCATGCTCATTCATAGAGAAAGCCCAACGGACCACTGCGTCCTAAAACTGGATAATAGACCGAATCGTCGTTAAACTAACAATAGACCACTATGTCCTAAAACTGGCTGTGGAACGCAATGTCCTAAAACTTGCAAATGACCGAAACGTCGTTAAACTACTACCAACCCGCGACATCCCCAGGCTGACGTGATATAAAAAAAACAAAAAAAACGGTATGTCCATAAGCAAAATGGGCACGAATGAAAACCCGAAAGGGCTCCGTGAGTAAAAACATCAGGGCTACCGGCGAGTGTTTGTGAAAACCCGAAAGAGCGCAACCCATTAAAAGACACTTACAGGGTCCTCTCGGCCTTGTAAGGAGAAACCACCCGTGTGAGATCTTTACGACTCACAAGGGAGCAACACACTTAGGGATCCTCACGATTCCTAAGGAGAAATTACACTTGCGAGATCCTCACGACTCGCAAGGAGAACTCTCTTATGGGACCCTCACGGCTCATAAGATTTGAAAGTCTTAAGTTACAAAGACCTGAACCTATTCTTAAGCAACCCCCACAACCTTCGATATGGCCCTACAAGCGGCTCATACTGACCCTTGTATACAATCCACGGGAGCGAATAATCATTTCCCTAACCAAGTCCCACCCGTGACTAGGGATATGTCCATATGGCGAACTACCCTTGTAAGTCCTCTCGACTTATAAGGAGAAAACCCTTTTGTAAGATCCTTACGACTTACAGGGAAACATACACTTAGGAATCCTCATGATCCCTAAGGAGAAAACACGCCTACGAGATCCTCACGACTTGTAGGGAGAAATACCATTGTGGGACCCTTACGGCTCATGAAGTCAAAAGCCTTAGTCGATGGGATCCTAACCCTATTCGCTAAGCCACCTTTGTTCGACATCGACATAGGCAAATGATGATTCGCTCCTGGCAATATCCCAGTTGTAGCAATGCTGATGCCTAAACTGGTATCAAATCCCAAGTCCTTTCATGGTAAATGATGATTCGCTCCTGGCAATATTCCAGTTGTAGCGATGCTGATGCTGAGATTGGCGTCAGATTCCAAGTTCCACACTCGCGATAAAAAAAATCAGCGAGCCATACGTGCATACGAAATATCCGAAATGATGGGGCAACGCAATAAAAAGCAGCAAGTAAAAATGTATGCATGCAAAATAGCTGAAATGATTGGGCAACTCGCAATAAAAAGCAGCGAGTAAAAATAAAATAAATAGCCAAAATGATTGGGCACCGCGAAAAATAGCCGAAATGATTGGGCAATCGCGACCTTCGCGATATAAAAATTGAAATGATAGAGAATCGCTGAAATAAAATAATAATATGAAAGTGAATGAAACTTTTTGCCCTACAGGTGAGATCACATCGATCCCTGTATACAATCCAGGGGCACAAACAAAGAGGGAACCATACCTTCCCAACAGGCTCCACCAGAAAGCGAAGCCAAATCTCGACGATTCATGGACAACCTAAAGACAATCTCGACATTTGTTGCCATATTGCAGATACAATATCAACAAACGAAGCAAAGGAAGATTCCTAGCTTCAAGGTCTCGACGTCAATATCGACAACTTAGAGATCACCAACGGCGTTTCTCCTCACTCCAACCAGTGCAGACGTGATGTCAACAACCGACCTCAGAATCGTAACAAAACGGAGCCATGGCAAAGTCCCTAATTCCAAATCTCAATGGCCACATCTACGGCCCGAAAACCAACAACGGCGTGCCTTCTCATTCCAGCAGGACACAGATGTTACACTATCAAACGGAGCCATGGAAAAATCCCAGCTTCACCTCAGCATTCGTCTCGATACAGCAGACGAGATGTCAATAACGGCGTTCCTTCGCAGTCCAGCAGGATGTAAATGCAACGTCAACAAAAGACCCCATAGTCAGCAAAGCGGAGTGACAGCAAAATCCCAGCTCCACCCCAGCGTTCGTCTCGACACAGCAGACACAACGCCAAAGAAAATAAAGCAAATGCCAAATTCCTAACTTCAGGGTCTTGACGGCAACTCATATAAAGCCTGAAAGACAATCGGAGATCATCTCGCACCAGCGCGAAGTGGTCACCACCTCGACGATCATCTCAATACAGCGGATGAGATGTCACCCCAGCGTTCTTCCCCCAGCAGGATTCGGACGCGCCAAAGCAAACGAAGCAAAGGCCAAATTCCTAGTTTCAGGGTCTTGACGGCAACTCATATAAAGCCTGAAAGACAATCAGAGATCATCCCACACCAGCGCGGAGTGGTCACCACCCTGACGTTTGTCTCGATACAGCAGACGAAATGTCAATACAGCGTCCCTCCTCCAACAGGATTCGGACACACCACAGCAAGCGAAGCGAAGGCCAAATTCCTAGCTTCAGGGTCTTAACGGCAAGTCATATAAAGCCGGAAAGACAATCGGAGATCATCTTGCACCAGTGCGGAGTGGTCACCACCTCAACGTTCGTCTCGATACAGCAGAAGAGATGTCACCCCAGTGTTCTTCCTCCAACAGGATTCAGAAGTGACAATCAAACAGCGGAGCCACAACAAAGTCCCTAGTTCCAAACCTCGACGGTTCACCAACAACCTAGAGACAACCGTGACATTCGTCTCGATATAGAGGACGTAGTGCCAGCAAACGAAGCAAAGGCCAAATTCCTAGCTTTAGGGTCTTGACGGCAAGTCATATAAAGCCTGAAAGACTATCGGAGATCATCCCACACCGGCGCGGAGTGGTTATGACTCATCGGGGCTCTCCAAAATGAGCCTAACCTCAAATAAAAAGTGACATGGAATATCCCTATGCTTGCTCTTTCGACGGTAATATTACCTGAAAGATTACTTGAAGACGTCTTGTCCAGCCCCCGAAGGGATCAGAGACACGACAATCGCAAGGCTACTCGAACAGCAAGATCGCCTATCGAGGAATACATCAGCCAACGCGACGGTACGACGGACAAAACCCTAAGTACCACAGACCCTAACGGACCTTTGTCGTAAAGAGCAGAGGTTAACTGTGACGTTAGGATACTCTTACGAGAAATGCTCGATTCTCTCGACTCGTGAGGAAATTAATGTCTTTACGAGAACTGCTCGATATGTTTCGACTCGTGAGGAAAAGCCTTAGGCAGCGGGGATCAAAAAACCTGTTTCCTAAGCACTGGGACCCTGCAAGTCGGTCCAAAACGGACTCTTGCACACTATTCACGGGTCACACTCTCTAAAGTCAAATCTCGACAAGGAGGGAAACAATCACTTACGGGTCCTCTCGACTCATAAGAGGGAAAATTCTCTTATAAGATCCTTACGACTTATAAGAGAAAACGTACTTAGGAATCCTCACGATTCCTAAGGAGAAAATACACCTACGAGATCCTCTCGATCTGTAGGGAGAAAAGTCTTTATGAGACCCTCACGGCTCATGAAATTGAAAAGCCTTAGGTAGCAGACCTGAACCTGCTTCCTAAGCCATCACTACTCCCCAAGATATTCAAGACAGAATGTTCTATATCGCTTACAGGCTATGCTTACTTGAAGAATATGCCAATAGCAAAGCAGAAAATAAAAAGAAGGAGGAAAAAGATTTGTCATTCATACTCGGAAAATTCTTACATCAATGAGGACAATAAAAAAAAGCAGCATTATTGAAATGTTTACAATGGCAAAACCTCAGATCCAGGGTATGGATTAAGGAATTCAAAAGTAAGGCCATCTAGAGTCTTTCTGGCCTTTCTGATCATTCTCATGTGCATCCTCTCGAGCTCACGCGTGTCAAGATCTTCGGCAAGGCCCCCCATCCATCGATAAGCAGCAATTATCGTCGTCTGTTGAAAAATTTGATGCAGAATGTCAATGAGGCTATCTCGCTGTTTCTTCGAGATCAGCCCCGACAGGTACACTGAATGCACCTTGTCTTCGGCATCATCCAGCGTATTAAGCGGCATGGTCTCGTGAAACGCCGGAAGTGCTCTCCAAATTGCTCTTAGCACGACTTTCAAGAGAGCAGAACGGCGAGGAAGTAACCAACCAACGTGTGCGTGTAGACGACACTGGGCATCTGTAAACTCTTGGTTTTGGTGACGGCCCTGTACGCGGATATCCTCATAGGTAATGAATTCGTGTAGACTGTATAAATGAATAGCCATAATGCCTGAAAGAAACATCATTGGAAGATTAGTAATGAGAAAAAAGACACAGGGAGTTAAACTCCTCGAGAGTAATGCTCTGCATACAGGAGTGACACCTGTCAAAATTATGAGGAGAATTTGAAGAAAATCCCCTGAGAACATTGAAAGCTTTGCTTAGAGAGTAAAGGCTCTATTATTGGAACCCTAATAGGGTTCTCTTTAGTTCTCTTTAGATCCCTAGAGCAAAGCTCTTCTAGTGAAACCCTAAATGGATTTTCTTTAGATCAGGGATCTATTGAGAGCAAGGCTCTTAAAATTGATTTAATTTAATCTAATTTAATTTTTACCTAAAAAATTCTTCAGAGTTTCAACTCTTAAAAATGCTTGAACAAAAGAGCAAGGCTCTGAATAAAAATTCTTATGAAGAGATGCAAAATCATCTAAGGGACCAAAGGTCCTATTTATAGGCATTAAGAGCCGTTTCAACTTCCAAAAGATGGCGCGATGGTTGGAATTCTGCCACCGCTGCGCTCACGTTTGGGGCCACGTAAGCGCAACGGTGTGGGGGGGGCATTTGTTTACTTCAATCAGAGCAAAGCTCTGTTCAAATTCCAAGACGGGAAAAGAAGCAACGATTCTGTTTCCCCCAATCAGAGCAAAGCTCCGCCTTGAAATTAAACTTAAAATTAAAGTTAAAATAAAGGAAGCAACGCTTCAACTAATCTGCGCTCAGTGCTGCGCGACACGTGTCAGCACAGTTGCGCTGCGCGCTGCGCTGCGCGACACGTGTCAGGCGCAAGTGCGCTTGCGCCAGCTGTGCCAGCATTTAAACAGAAAAATTCTGGAAAGATCTTTAAATCTTATTAAAACAATAAGATTCTCTTCTGTAAAACAAGAGCCCTTGGATCAAAGATCCAACGGTAGGGAAAATCCCTAAATCACTCAGAGAAAGATCTCTTTAACCGATTTAACAAATCAATTGGTACTATATAAAGGCCCCTAGACTCCAAGTCTAAAAGAAATTGAAAGAATTTGACACAGAGAGAACTTGCAGAAATCTTCTGAAAACTTTGAGAAAGAACCCAGAAAAAAGAAAAATTTAAACCTTTGAAAAGAAGAATTTCTTCTAAAAAGATCAACGATCTAAAAACATGATCAAGATCTTAAATAAAAAAGAAAAGAAGAGATCAAATAATGAGAATAAAAAAAGAAGAAGTAATATACTTCTTTATTAGATCTTTTGATCTACATATAAAGGCACAGCCTTTTGATGAACCATTGGTTCTTTAAATCATGAGGTAAAACCTCTTGAAACAAGAAAAAACTTATTTTCTTTGATCTAAATTTGATCAAGAGACTAAACAGTGCCCTGCACTTGTAAAATTTGCACTGTTGCGCTTTTGGGTTGGCGCAAGCCACCAGAGAGCGCCACGTGTCAGCCCCAGAACAAACTGCGCCTTGCGCTTTATAAAAATCAGCATTGCGCTCTTGGATTGGCGCAACTCACGAGAGCGCGCCACGTGTTAGCAGCGCACTAGCACAGCGCAATGGCGCAGCGCACTGCGCTTGCGCTCACCAGAGCATGACATGTGTCACCATCATATGAGTTTGCACCTTGCGCTCCTCAATTGGCACAAAACGCCTGACAAGCCACGTAGGGCACTGTCACAGCATTTAATGCAATGCATTATCAAAGGGCAAAGCCCAATAAAAAAAGGGGTCTATCAGACCAAACAAAAGTGCTATGCACTATTAAAAAGGGGCAGAGCCCAATTAAAAGAAAAAAAGTGTAAACAGACCAAAATAAAATGCTTTGCATTATAGTAAAAGAGGGCAGAGCCCAAACAAAGGCCGAACAGGCCAAACGCAAATAAAATGTTGAACATTTTCAACTGGGCTTAGCCCAATTCTGGCCTTAAGTCCTCAAATTAAATTGAACTGAGCACAAATGCTCTCTCAAATCAATTTACACCCGGTTCAAAGGTACATCTCCGAACTCCTCTGATATTTGTCGTTGTAATCCTTCAACGTCGTCAGAGAGGTGACGGGTCCCAACAACCACACATCGATATGGACTGTGGGGTCCTTAAACTCATGGACTTATGCGTCCTTAAACTAATATCCGTCCCCAAAATCGAAATAATGGACCACCATGTCCCTAAACTGGCAATGGACCACTATGTCCCTAAACTAGAACAATAGAGCCCAAACGCTCTTTTGTCGGATCTAAACGATCCCGTTAAGTTGATCTTAGTCTCAAACTGGACTAACGTATCCTTAACAAACGTTTGAGTTGATCTTAGCCTCAAATACGGCTAACGTATCCTCAAACCAAAACCCCAAACCCAAATCTACGAAAATACGGATTTTGACTAATCCACGTCCTACGGGCGACGACATAAATTAGTCTCCGTATACAATCCACGGGCAACCACAAACAAAACAAACACCCACGACACGAAGTGAAATTCTGGAGAAGGAGAAAGTTGTTACCGCGATGCGGTAGCGTAATTAACTGCAGGGGCTTGCGCCTGCAGGGAAGAGCGTCCCCATAATCAAAAACCCTTCAAGCGAGAGGGAATCTGATGAAGTCTGCTACATCGGCCGCATCCGTCTAATCCTCCGATACACGGTGCCATAAATCAACTTGGCATCTTCAGAGAGGTGGGCGGATAAAACCAAATAGCATCTGCCCCGAATCTATGTCTTGGCCGTCATTCGGAGGGGAACAACATCCTTGCAGGAGTCCTTTTTGATCACCTGTATCAGGTGCTGCACCCACATTTCTCCTTCCAGACAGAGATTGCCTTATCTAGCGGCGCTGGTGAGTACAGCCTTTAGCTAATGTCTTTTCTTTTCTTTTACGGGCAGCCAAATCGTTTCTAATTCCTCTTTGTTTTGACTGCAGTACTATAGCTTGAAGGAGGAGACGAAAGAACAGTTGCACCACCGACACTCCCGGCCTTGCCACCTGCCGTAGCCGATATAGTAAACTCCATTGTTCATGAACCTTCTCTATTTCTTGAACCTTCATTTGCCTGTGATTTGTTTTGCAGTGGTGACACCGACTTCAGCTCTGTTCGAACCTCAAATCATAATGCCAGCAGGCTCCTTTTCTAGACGTCCATCTTCAAAAGGCGCTGCGAACAGTCTGCGCATATTGAGTGATTACATCGAGGAGCTTGACGCAGAGGCCCCTACATTCGCTGCAGATTTTTCTGCCGAGATTAATCCAATGCTGGCAACGCTTGTGAACTTCCATAACGAAGGCGTCGATGAGTCCTGGGTTAACCACTGCAGGAAGATTGAGGCCTGCCTGCATGAGCTTGAGCTTATGCATCCTGCTCCTGAGATTCTGGCTGTGAACTCCTAACTAGCTGCATGGGTCGAGTAGAGTGTGTCCTTCCTCCACCATTTTGAACAAGAAACGACCTTGAGGTGGAAAGAACGCGAGGAGGCTTCAGATGAATCTGCCCGGCTGCGCGCCCAAGTTAAAACGAATGCCGCGCAACTGAGAGCTGCTTTTGACACCTTGCAGCAGTATATCTCGGACGGGCTTGTATTGAGGTGGAAGCCCGACTCCATTGAGCGGGTTATGCAGAGTCGCAAAGCTGCCCAACGGGAGATCGATGAGAAGATTTCATCATGCTTGCAGCAAAGGGCTCGAATTGAAGCGGAATTGGCCGCAGTGGCTGATCACGAGAAGGCACCGAAAGGAGTGCGCGAGCAACTTGGTAACATAATGAAAACGCTTCCTTCTCAGTAGCTGTTTTGTATAGATTGAACACTTGTAATCTTTGAATAACATGTATCCATTTTTTATTCTTTCATATGATTCAACTTGTACCCTATTGAATTTATGAATAAAAGATACACATTTTGTTCTACTGTTGCTCTCTTCTCTTTGCTATGTCATTGTCGTGTGTTTTTAGCAAGTGTAGCCTGTAAATGATAGAGAGCATTCCGTCTTGAACACTTCGAGAGATAATGATGGCTTAGGAAGCAGGTTCAGATCTGCTGCCTAAGGCTTTTCAACTTTATGAGCCATGAGGGTCTCATAAAGACTTTTCTCCCTACGAGTGGAGAGGATCTCGTAGGTGTATTTTCTCTGTAGGAATCGTGAGGATTCCTAAGTGTGCTTTCTCTTGAGAGTCGTAAGGATCTCACAAGAGAATTTTCCCTCTTACAAGTCGAGAGGATTCGTAAATAGTTGTTTCCCTCCTTTTCGAGATTCGATTTTGGAGAGTGTGGTCCGTGAATAGTATGCAAGAGTCCATCTTGGACCGACTTGCAGGGCCCCGGTGCTTAGGAAATAGGTCTTTATCCCCATTGCCTAAGGCTTTTCCCTATGAGTCGAGGCGAATCGAGAAATTCTCGCAACGACACTAATTTCCTCACGAGTCGAGACGAGTCGAGAAGTTCTCACAAGAATGTCCTAATATCACAGTTAACCTCTGTTCTTTACGACAAAGGTCCGTTAGGGTCTGTGGTACTAGGGTTTTGTCCGTCGTACCGTCGCGTTGGCTGATGTATTCCTCGATAGGCAATCTTGCTGTTCGAGTAGCCTTGCGACTGTCGTGTCTCTGATCCCTTCGGTATGACGTTTTCAAGCAATCTTCCAGGTAGTTTGACCGTCGGAAGAGCAAGCGTTAGGAATTTTGCCATGCCGCTTTTTACTTGAGGTTAGGCTCATTTTTGGGTGCCCCGATGAGTGATAACCACTCCGCGCTGGTGTGGGATGATCTCCGATAGTCTTTCAGGTTTTATATGAGTTGCCGTTAAGACCCTGAAGCTAGGAATTTGGCCTTTGCTTCGTTTCCTGGCATTGCGTCTGCTATATCGAGATGAATGTCGCGGTTGTCTCTAGCTTGTTGGTGAACCGTCGAGGTTTGGAATTAGGGATTTTGCCGTGGCTCCGTTGTTTGATTGTCGCGTCTGAATCCTGCTGGAAAATTGCTATGGTGACATCTCGTCTGCTGTATCGAGACGAACGTCGAGGTGGTGACCACTCCGCGCTTGTGTGGGATGATCTCCGATAGTCTTTCAGGTTTTATATGAGTTGCCGTCAAGACCCTGAAGCTTGGAATTTGGCATTCGCTTCGTTTGCTTTGGCGTGTCCGAATCCTGTTGGAGGAAGGACGCTGTAGTGACATCTCGTCTGCTGTATCGGGACCAACGTAGAGGTGGTGACCACTCCGGGTTGGTGTGGGATGATCTCCGATAATCTTTCAGGTTTTATATGAGTTGCCGTCAAGACCCTGAAGCTAGGAATATTGCCTTTGCTTCGTTGTTTTGGCGCGTCCGAATCTTGTTGGAGGAGGAACGCTGTTGTTGGCATTGCGTCTGCTGTAATAAGACGAATGTTGAGGTGGAGCTGGGATTTTTCCGTCACTCCTCTTTGCTTCGACCATGGGGACTTTCGTTGACGTTGCATTTGCATCCTGCTGGACTGCGAAGGAACGCCGTTGTCGACATTACGTCTGCTGTAACGAGACGAATGCTGTGGTGGAGCTGGTATTTTGCCATCACTCTGCTTTGCTGATTTTGCGTCTGTGGTAATGTGACGAATGTTGAGATGATCTCCAGGCTGTTTGTGCACCGTCGAGACTTGGCTCTCTTTCGGATGGA
Organism: Agapanthus africanus; assembly: GCA_030015575.1. NCBI lineage: Eukaryota > Viridiplantae > Streptophyta > Magnoliopsida > Asparagales > Amaryllidaceae > Agapanthus > Agapanthus africanus. The sequence continues at coordinate 810,363,502 of CM057340.1, read as the reverse complement.
GCATGGGGCGAAGGTATGGTTCCCTCTTTGTTTGTGCCCCTGGATTATATACAGGGATCGATGTGATCTCACCTGTAGGGCAAAAAGTTTTATTATATATATTTTTCTTTCCGCGATGCTCTATCATTTCAGCTTTTACATTGCGAAAGTCATGATTGCTCAATCATTCGGCTATTTTTCGTGGTGCCCAATCATTTCGGCTATTTTTTATTTACTCGCTGCTTTTTATTGCGAGTTGCCCAATCATTTCGGCTATTTTTGTATGCATATCTTTTACTTGCTGATTTTGTTGCAAGTTTCCCCATCATTTCAATTATTCATATGCATTTTCTTTTACTTGCTGATTTTGTTACAAGTATGGAACTTGGAACTTGATGCCAATCTTAGCATCAGCATCGCTGCGACTGGAATATTTCCAGGAGTGAATCATCATTTGCCGTGAAAGGACTTAGGATTTGATACCGATTTAAGCATCAACATCGCTACAACTGAGATAGTGTCAGGAGCGAATCATCATTTGCCTCTGTCGATGTCGAATAAAGGTGGCTTAGCAAACAGGATTAGGATCCTACTGACTAAGGCTTTTTGACTTTACGAGCCGTAAGGGTCTTATAAAGGTATTTCTCCCTATGAGTCATGAGCATCTCGTCGGTACATTTTCTCCTTAGGAATCGTGAGGATTCCTAAGTGTGTGTTCTCTTATAAGTCGTAAGGACCTTACAAGAGTGTTTTCTCCTTATAAGTCGAGAGGACTTACGAGTGTCGTTCGCCACATGAGCATATCCCTAGTCACTGGTGGGACTTTGTTAGGGAAATGTTTATGCATGCCCGTAGATTGTATACAAGGGTCAATATTGAAACGCTTGTAGGGCAATCTGGGGATTGTGATGGCTTAAGAACAGGTTCAGATCCCTATAGCTTAAGGCTTTTGAATCCAATGAGCCGTGAGGGTCTCAAAGGGGAATTCTCCTTACGAGTCGTGAGGATCTCGTAAGTGTAATTTCTCTCTAGGAATCGTGAGGATCCCTAAGTGTGTTGCTCTCTTGTGAGTCGTAAGGATCTCACACAGGTGGTTTCTCCTTACAGGGTCGAGAGGACCTTGCAAGTGTCTTTTAACGAGCTTGCGCCCTTTCGGGTTTTCACAAAACTCGCCGGTAGTTCTGCTGTTTTTACTCACGGAGCCTTTTCGGGTTTTCATCCGTGCCTATCTCGCTAATGGACGTACCGTTTTTTTTTGCGTCAGCCTTAGGATGCTGCGGTCCGTAGTAGTTTATCGACGTCTCGGTCAACAGCCAGTTTTAGGACATAGTGGTCCATCGTTAGTTTAAGGACGTTTCGGTCCGTCGTTGCCGTATTTGAGGCGAATTTCTAGTTTATGTACTTTTCGGTCTAGTGGCTTTCTCTATGAATGAGCACGATGCCCCCGGCATGTCCATTCTTTTAGGGGCGTGCGGTTGTGGCGGGCTCACCTTCCAGTTTTCGGATAGCGCGAATTTGCCCTGTTGGTATTGGTCCTCAACCCAGCCTTTGAAAACGAAGCAATCTTCGATTGGATGGCTTACTGCTTGGTGGTAAGGGCAGTAATTAGGATTGTTGATATCGCCTGGCTGCAACGGACGTTTTGGATCCGGCAAATTGATGAGTCTGTTGCGCACTGCCAGCTCGAACAGTCTCCTCGTTTTATCCCGGGGAAACGAGTAAGGATGTCCCAGTCTCTCCTCGAGGGATGGGTGTGGACGCACGTTGTTTTGGAAAACAACCGGCTTTAAGTTGTTCGGCTGTTGTTGAGTATTGGCGACGAAGGTTGCTTTCCCTTTCCATTTTTCATTTCGAGATTCCAGCTTTGAGGAAGACGGTCTATGACCCATCTGGTCCATTTAGGCCAGTTTGTCAATCAAGGCCTGGAAGATGGTCGGCGTGAAGAACATCATGAATTGAGAAATGGTCACCTGCGGATCAAGAGTACCCACGAACATTCCCACCGCAGGCGCTTCTTCATTGCGCTGCTCATATTTTGACCATAAATTCCGCCACCGTATCGCATATTGTACCTATGTTTCTCCAGGCTTCACTCTGGCATTGATCAATGCGGTGATCGGGGTGTGCTCTCTAGCGCTTGCAAATCTCTGTGTAAACAGTAGCTCTATCTCTGCAAATGTTTTGTCAGAGTCGTTGGGCAGTTCCGAATACCATTCAAAAGCTGTTTCCGCCAAGCTGTCGATGAACTGACGAAGTAACAATTTGTCGTCACCTCCAGTATTGCCATATAGAGCCTGAACTGGGCGACATGCTCGTGCGGATTTCCCATCCCCCTATATACATGGAATTTAGGGATCGTATATACCGGCGGGTACATTATTTGGTCATACCAGCCCAGATAGGGTCGTCCGGTCTTAACGATCTGCCCAGCCGCTTCATTCGCCTGATGAACTCGTATCTGCTGAGCGATGTAATCATCCAGGGCGACCTTGGAGATGGTCTCCTCCTTGGCTGCTGAAAGAGCCGAAGGAGGGTTCGATGTCTCCTCTCTGTCGTCTTCAATTATTATTGGAGGATCTTCAGCTGGAGGGTCCGGCTGGATCATCATGCCCACCATGTCTTGGAATAGAAGGGCTATTTGTTTTATGTTGGCCGCTTGTTCTGCGGCCTCTCTGTCCTTCTTTTCGAGGATTCTGCGGAGGAAGTCAGCATTGGTTTACTGTTCATGACGCTGCTCCGAAGATGTCTCCGGGCCTGCTTTTGGTCCAGTGCCAGAATTTCTTGGAGCTTTTGTTGTTGTTGCTCCTGAGCCTTAGACACAAAACGTATAAGTCGTCGGTGACCTGTGGAGATACGGCTATCCTCTTTTCTAGATGCCATATATACGGTATGTATCACCATGCCCCCAGACTTAGGACGTTTAGATTCAGTGTCCTTGCGATTTGTCGAAGACGCAGGGATCTTCTCCTGCCTCGTTCTTTTGTGGTCGATTAAAGTCGAGGGAGCCGTTGCAGTGAGCACCCAAACAGATGACACCTTCTGTGGCTTGACAGGGTGATCCCCTTCTCGTCGAACTTTCATCTTTTTCTGTTGGCAGGGATAGTCTTGATCTATCACGGAGTCCTGGACTTGACGCCAGACCTTGTAAATTTTAGAGGACAGCCGCTGAGGGGGCTGCTCCAGCTTCGCCTTTGGGGCATTCTCCATAGGTGGAGGAGATCTTTTCAGCACAGCCGTCAGAGAGTTTTTGTGGACCCTCCTTAGTAGTTCAAAACTGTTCCCAGTTGGAACAACAGCATTAACTTCCACCATTTGAGCAGGCGGAGTCAGTCCAGAAGGGGAATTGCCCCCAGTTTTCTTCACTCGACGCCAGTGGCGACGTCGAGCATGTCGTGCGGCCGGGATCACCTCCGCTGTTGGATGAGCTTCCTCATGCCCCCTGCTTTGAGGAGAGGCTGTTGTCATCGTTAGCCTGCCAAAGACCGATGCCCGTTGAGAGGGGATGGCCAATCTTGAAAAGGCTGATTTTCGTGCAGGAGAAACGGCCTTGGTTACTTCACCCGGAGCGGAAGCTGAAACGGCCAGTCTTCTGAAGACCGACCCCTTCGCCGGAGAAGCCGCCTTGGTGACTTCAGTTATAGGAATGGCTATCCACTTCGGGATAACGCCTTCTGGTATTGTGGGCTTCTTCACGGGCCCGTTGGAGCTTTGGCCCAGTCTGCTGAAAACTGATGCAGTGGACTTGGTGACCCGTTGAGAGGGGCCGCTATAGTTGCAAGCCGATCAAAGACCGACTTCTTGGGAGCTTCTTGTGATGGTACAGGAGCGCTAAAGCTCGTTGGCAGGAGCATAGTCCCGAAGAATAGTCCAGTGGTGGCCTGAGTTACCTGCTCTACTGGCATTGTGAAAAGGAAGGCCGCTTGGGGCCCGTAGGTTACACCTCCAAATGAGCCGGAACGGGAGTTGCAGCTGCAGCTGGAGCAGTTAAAGGCCATTGATGTTCTTTTTTCTACATGAGAGCAAAACAAAATCTTAGTATCTCGAACCCAAGGGCAACCATATTAAACAACGATTCGTTCGCGAACACGACACACGAAGTGTGGAGTGGAAAGAGCAAGAGGTCCCACCGGGCGTGTCAGAATCTTTTTCCCGCCGAAACACAGAGACGCGACCGCGTAGGTCTGTCTTGCCTGAATTTCGAGGGCAGATGCTATTAGGTGCTATCTGTCCACCATTCCGAAGATGCCAAGTTGATTTATGACACCATTTATCGAAGGTTTAAACGGATGCGGCCGGTGTAGCAGATTTCGTCAGATTCCCCCTCGTTGAGGGGTTTTTGATTGTGGGGACGCTCTTCCCTGTAGGCGCAATCCCCTGCAGTTAATTACGCAGGTAACCACTTTCTCCTTCTCCAGATGGTCACCTCGTGTCGTGTGTGCTTGTTTTGTTTTTGGTTGCCCGTGGATTGTATACGGAGACTAATTTGTGTTGTCGCCCGTAGGGCGTGGATTAGACAAATCCGTATTTTCTTAGATTTGGGTTTGGGGTTGGGTTTAAGGATACGTTAGTCTCATTTGAGACTAAGATCAACTTAAACGTATGTTAAGGATACGTTAGTCTAATTTTTAGACTAAGATCAACTTAACGGGATCGTTTAGATCCGACAAAAGAGCATTTGGACACTATTGTTTAGTTTAGGGACTTTATGGTCCATAATTAGTTTAAGGACATTACGGTCCAAGGTTAAGGACATCATAGTCTATGGGCTTAAGGACCCCACAGTCCAAGGTTAAGGACATCATAGTCCGTGGGTTTAAAAAACTCCACAGTCCAAGGTTAAGGACATCATAGTCCATGGGTTTAAAGGACCCCACAGTATGAGATTAAGGACATCATAGTCCATGGGTTTAAATACCCCACAGTCCAGTTTAAAGACGTCATAGTCTATGGGATGTATGGTTGTCGGGACCCGTCACCTCTCTGAAGACGTTGAAGGATTACAACGACATATATCAGAGGGGTTCAGAGATGTACCCTTGAACCAATTATGGTTGGGAGATCTGTAGTTCAGTTGGGACTAAGATCTGAGATTTATGAGCATATGGGCTCAATTAATCTGAGTTGAGGACTTATGGCCAATCTTGGGCTAAGTCCAATCAAGTTAAAATGTTTAACATTTATTTTGGGCTGTTGAGCAATGGGCTTGGCCCTTTTAATAATGTCGAGCATTGACTTGCATTCTAACAATGTTTTTTCTTTTATTGAATGCTAAGCATTCATTATAGGTCTGGGCTTTATTAAAGATCAATTTATGTTCTATCAGTGCACACGTGAGAAACACGTGGCGCGCTTGGCGCTTTGCGCCAGTCAAAGAGCGCAGTGTGCTATGCCAAGTAGTAGCGCATACGTGAAGGACACGTGTCACGCTTGGCGCTAAGCGCCAGATGATGGGCGCATTGCATCAGTTTATGAGTGCAGAGCGCTAGTTTATGAGCGCATTGCGCTATCAATTCAGTGGCGCACACGTGAGTGACACGTGGTGTGCCTGGCACTAAGCGCCAGCCCATGAGCGCAGTATGCTATTTCAAGAGCGCAAAGCGCTAACTGTTAAATGGCGCGTACGTGAAGGACACGTGTTGCTCTTAGTGCTGAGCGCCAATCAATAAGCGCAGTGCGCTATGTTTGGAGCGCTGGGGCTCTGCAGCGCTTTGCGCTAGAAGTGAAGCGCTTAGGCTCTTCTTTTATGCAACTTAGATCGGTTTGTGCACTGAGAATTAAATTCTCTTTTCTAAGAGACTTTGTCTCAAGGTTTTAAGAACAAAGTTCTTACTTTGTAGGAGATATTTCAATCTCTTATGTTGATGAAAGGCTTTGGCTTTTTGGATCTATGATCCTAAGAGAATTGAATTATTCTCCCCCCTCTTATAATGAGATACTCTCTGAAAGACAATTTGTCTTATAGATCTATGATCTGTGAAAAGAATTATATTCTTCTTCTTATGACGAGATCTTTTGATCTCTTTGTGAAAGACCTCGGTCTTATAGATCTATGATCTGTGAGAAAGAAGTATGTTCTTCTTCTTGTTTTAGGATGAGGTCTTTTGATCTCTTTTTGAAGACTTTGGTCTTGTAGATCTATGATCTGTGAGAAGAATTATGTTCTTCTTTTTAATTATGAGGTGGTTTCATCTCTCTGTTCATCATCATTTTTTTTACCTTGAAGAAGATCTTCTTTCTCTGAGAGCTTGGCTCTTCTTTATGAGATCTCTCAAAACTTATGGGAGGGGTTCGTCTCTTTTTTCTCTGTCTCTTCTGTATATCGAGACTTGAAGTCTAGGGGCCTTTTTATAGGGCAAGTTGATCAGTTCAATGAGTTAAGAAGATCTTTTCTCCAATTGATTTGGGGAATTTCCTATCGTTGGATCTTTGATCCAAGGGCTTCTGATTTGCAGAAGGAAATCTTCTTGTTATTAATAAGATTGGGAAATATTTTTCATACAGAATTTATTCTGTATTTTGGTGATTTTTAATCACCACTGGATCATTGATCCAACGGTGCTCTAATTTACAGAGTACAATCTTGTTGTTTGGAAAGATTTTGAGGAATCTTTCCTTAACAGAATTTAATTCTGATTAATTAATGATTTATCATTATTATTGGATCTTAGATCTATCGTTGGGGAGTTTTTAGTTCCAGCGCTAGCGCATCCATGCTTTGCACGTGGTGCGCTGCTTAGGACGCAGCGCACCTGGCGCTAGCGCACACGTGCTTTGCACGTGGTGCGCTGCTTAGGGCGCAGCGCACTTGGCGCTGCTTATGAAGCATTGCTTCATTTCAAAATTTGAATTTTAAACGGAGCTTTGCTCTGATTGGGGGAAACAAATGCCCCCCCCCGTTGCGCTCACGTGGCTCATACGTGAGTGCAGCGGTGGCAACATCTCCACCATTAGATCAACTTAGAAATTGAAACGACACTCAGTGCCTATAAATAGGACCCTTGGCCCTTGAGATGATTTCTATTCATCTTCTTCCTTCTTGTTTTCTGAGAATTTTTATTCTCCCACAGAGCATAGCTCTTCATTTTAAGAACTTTCTTAAGGACAGAACTCTGCCAAACATAGGTAAAGATTAAATCATTTTTTTAAAAGACCTTTTAATAATCTAGGGTTTTACCCATTAACAGAGCTTTGCTCTTCATAGATCTTTGATCTAATGAAAACCCTTTTAGGGTTTCATCAACAGAGCTTTGCTCTCCATAGATCTTTCATCTAAAGAAAACCTGTCATGCCCCGCTTCCCAAAATACGTAAAACGAGGGATGATTAGGCCAGCCATGCTCCTACGGTCAATGAATCATCCCGCCGTAGTCGCACTTCGGCTTCTAGCATTACATAGTAATCAGTAAATAAAGCACAGTATTAAAGGAATCGCATCACTAATTTATTACATTAAAATTCCATTGTTCACAAATTACAGATAATAAGAACAATAACTAACCAAGTTCAGTCTCACGATCACTTTTATGGAAAGCAGTAAATGAAGAAGGTACACCAAACTATATCTCCGTGAACTCAAAGGGTAGATTCGTCTCCTGTACCGGTCCTCCCGCGGAATCTGAGCATGCATACTCAGGTCGTCAGAGCGACACAATGACAATATTATTAATATAAGATGGAACAGGTATATGAAGTAATACTGGTGTAGGAATAATGCAAGTAATCACTGTGTCACTATATGATGCAGAATATATTATGTGTCCCTATCGGTCTCTAGGTCATGTTTGAAATCACATAGTGGAAGGAGGATCATGTTTAACAGGAGTCTCGTACATACCCGAGACAACGGCCCACATGCCCGGGACATAACCCTGTCAGCCGGATCGCTAGATCCTACCCTACATGTATCAGTATCACGGTTCGAATGATCATCCTCTAAACACGGTCCCGCTAAATACGATACTCTTTCCACTTTGATTTCCCCTTTTTCCCCAGGTTCTCACTAGTTATGATCTTGATTTAGTCGTGTACAAGTATACCAATGGCACGGTTTTATCAATGTTCACTGTATCAATCACTGTCACGAATATTCACTTCTCCTTTGGTATACTCGTCACTCCTAAACCAACATCAACCACGCACGATAATGCAATGTCTACTGACTCTAACACGCACTAGCACTAAGTATATGGTAAATGGGGTATGATATATGCATGTATGCCATCATTACGCTAAGGGTAATATGAATCAATAGGCATGTCATTATCTTCCAGAAATTTCATAAATTCATATGTTAAGAAATAAACAAAGCGATACAAGTAAGATAAATAGAACATTCAGTCAGAAATCCATCAAAATTAGTTTCAGTTCAATCGGGATTCCGGTTTTAAAGATACAGCTGTTTCATTTTAAGTGCTCGCGGCTGGAAATTCAGTTTCAGAACTGAACGTCCGTTTCGCGACACGTATTGCACCCAGTTGGGATCAGAATTTAGCGATGTTACAGTTAAATGAAATCTAGGGTTTCCAATATAGTATTCAACGCAATAGATGGATCCTCAATCGCATCTGTACGTTGAAAGTCATGCACAGTTTAACCTCAATATGTCATTTCTGAATCTGTTCTGGACAGATATACGTTCTGCCCTTTTAAATACAGTTTAAAATAGCAAACGGCGATGAAATGGAATGGAACCACTTGGTTTGTTTAGCTAACAGAGTTATCTTTAAGCTACTGTAGAGTTCCGTAACATACGACTTCAAGAAACACAGTGACACAGGTATTGGGACAGTACACAATAATCAGAAACGCTCTGGACTGCAGTCCAGAGTCGCATTCCGATGTAATTATCATCATGGTTACTGAACAGAAATCATTGAAATTTTACACAGGGTTAAAGTTCGTCGAGTCGTCTTCGATTTAAGCCCTCGGACGCATCATTCCAGTTTGAATATAATTTATGGTGATTTTATTCATTTTCAGATACGAGAAAATTCTAGTTTAACGGCATATTTGGGGGTATCAATTTTTGTCACAAACAATCGTATTTTCCAGCGAGATTCATATACAATATTTATCATCAAATGGGCCAACAGAAAATATTAGTTTCCATCAAAATAAACTATTATTTCCATTGGGATCTAGTATCGAACACTTAGGTCACAATATATATCGGTAATCGGTAAATTCATAAACTATACGATTTAGATTTGTACCACTAATATATTAGCATGAAGCAAGTGAACACTTGCCTGGAAACGTCTCGGGGTCGCAAGGCAGCAACGTCGTCACGAACGCGTGATGTACGCCATGAAACAGATTCTCGCGAGCTTGGATCGAGATACGGGTTTGACGTCGGAGTTGCCCGGAGCCTTCAAGTGCTTGCTGGAAGCGGAGGTGGCGCTCTGTGGTTGGCCTGGGACTTGCTGGGGTCGACGATGTCGGCGATGTGCACAGTGAAATGTTTGGAACAAAAGTATGGGTTTTGGAATTTTGAAGAGAGGGAAAGGTTAAGCAGTGGGCTAGGAGATTGTGGTGATGGTGATGATGCTGAGGGGGTAGAGGTCGACGACGTGGTTCAGGTGAAGTGGGGGCTCATCAGCGTCGGTTGCAGGCGGTGACCGTGGTTGGGTGTGCGTGGGTTTGGGAGTGCAGGGGATGCTTGGCAGGGCTCGGTTGATGAAGGGTGTGAAGTCGTAGAGGGAGAAGGAGGGTGAATGAGTGGCTGTCGTCGACGTGGGTCGAGCAAAGAGGTGGGATGATCGCCGGCGGTGGAGGTGGCAATGGGTTCGAGAGAAATTGGGTGTTCGGTGGGTATTTTGGAGGATGAATAAAGTTAGAGATTTTTAGAAACGAGGGAGGAGAGAGATGAGGGAGTGATAGGAACCGTCGGGCAACGTCTCTGCGAGGGCGTGGGCTGCGGCGGGGGAATGGGTGTCGCGAATTGAAGATGAGGCGGGAAAAGAGGAAGCCGTTGAGGGAAGGAGAAAGGGTGCGAAGCGGGTCGGGTCGGGTACGAGGAGGCGGGCTGCTGAGCTGGGCCGGGCCCGATATTAATTCCCTTTTACAAATAAAAATCTGAAGTGGGCTGAGGGTGAGAAGCGTGCTGGGAAAATTTTTAAAGGATTTATTTTAAAAAAAACAAGAGTGGGCTGAGGGAAAATTTGCTTAGAGATTTATTTTAAAAAGGCTTTGAATGGGCTAAAGGTATAGTTTAGGGTTTTAATTTATTTTAGCCTTGGTTTTAATTTGTTTTGAATCTTGGGTTTTGACTTTTAGGGTTAAGGAAAAATATAAACATTGGGATTCAAGCAACCACCTTCGACACAAAAATGTACGAGGAAAAAGTAAATAGGAAAAACTTTTATTAGGATGGTAACGGGGATTTACATCATACCCCCCTTAACAAAAATTTCGTCCTCGAAATTTAACAAGGATACAAGGAGACAAAGTACTAAACAAAGAGATGTGGATAACGATCACGGATATCTTCCTCCCGCTCCCAGGTGGATTCTCCTGGGGAACGACCGTCCCAAGACACTCGAACTAAAGGAATGATCTTATTCTTCAGCACTTTCTCTCTGCGGTCGAGGATGGTAGTAGGCTGCTCCTCGTACGATAAGTCGGTACCCAAAACTAGCTCTGAATAGTCCAGGACATGGCTCTCATCCCGAACATAACGCCGTAATTGTGACACGTGAAAGGTATTGTGCACACCAGCTAGCGATGAAGGCAAGGCGAGTCGATAGGCCACCTCTCCTACTCGCTCTAGCACCTCAAAAGGTCCGATAAAGCGGGGGCTGAGTTTTCCCCGACCTCCGAACCTGATAACTCCACGAGTAGGGGAAATCTTCAAGAACACATGATCTCCGACATCGAACTCAAGTGCTCTTCTGCTGGTATCTGCCCAACTCTTCTGTCGATCCTGAGCCGTCTTAATACGTTGTCTGATCATTTGAACCTTGTCGACTGTCTGAACAATGAGTTCGGGGCCCAGTAATCTTCGTTCTCCCACATCATCCCAACATACTGGGGATTGACACTTCCTCCCGTATAGTGCTTCAAAAGGAGCCATTTGAATACTAGCCTGATAACTATTGTTATAAGAGAACTCGACTAGATGCAGATGGTCCTTTCAGGAACCCTGAAAGTCCAACATACAAGCTCTCAACATATCCTCGAGCGTCTGGATCGTACGCTCGGATTGTCCATCCGTCTGTGGGTGATAAGCTGTGCTGAATTTAAGGCGGGTTCCCAAACTCTCCTGTAAGCTCTTCCAAAAGTGCGACAAGAATCTCGTGTCCCGGTCTGACACAATACTGACTGGAACACCGTGAAGTCGCACAATCTCCTGCATATATCTTTCGGCCAGTGATTCTGTCGACTGTCCCACTCGGAAAGGTAGGAAGTGTGCAGCTTTTATGAGGCGATCGACGATAACCCAAATAGCGTTATTGCCCCTAGGGCTCCGTGGTAAGGCCGTCACAAAATCCATAGTAATGTGCTCCCACTTCCATTCAGGTATTGGCAATGGTTGTAACAATCCTGCTGTCCTCTGATGTTCCGCCTTCACCTGCTGACATACCAAGCACCTGGATATGAACCTCGCAATTTCCCGCTTCATTCCGTCCCACCAAAAGTGCTGCTTTAGGTCCTGATACATTTTTGTACCTCCTGGATGCACAGAATAAGCTGAACTGTGTGCTTCAGCCAAGACTTCTTCTCGAACATCTCCTTTAGGTACGCAGAGTCTGCTACGAATCTTAGAGAGCCATCTTCATGTATAATCAAATCCGTTCTCAGTCCAGCTTCCACTTGCTCTCTGAACTTTTGCAATCGGGGATCATCCGCTTGTGCAATCTTGATGCGATCCACCAGGGAAGATTGCACATGTAGTTGCCAAAATTGACTGAGTGCGTTCGGCGTAACGACCTCAAGTTCAAGTCTCTGGAAATCCTCAATAATGCTCCTCTGATCGGTCAACATCATGACCGCTGGTTTGCGACTGAGCGCATCTGGTACAACATTGACCTTCCCCGGGTGATACTGAAGGTCCAAGTCATAATCTGCCATTAGCTCTAGCCATCGGCGCTGTCTCATGTTTAGTTCCTTCTGAGTGAAAACATACTTCAAACTTTTATGATCCGTGTATACCTCCACTTTCTCACCCAAAAAATAGTGCCTCCAAATCTTCAACGCAAAGACCACCGCAGCTAACTCCAAGTCATGCGTGGGGTAGTTCTTCTCATGGTTTCTCAGTTGTCGAGAGGCGTAAGCAACCACACGGCCGTGCTGCATTAGGACACAGCCTAATCCCTTCCCTGAGGCATCACTGTGTATCACCAGACCACCGGAATTATCTGGTACTGTAAGTATAGGTGCCGTGGTAAACTTCTGCTTCAGTGTGTCGAATGCCAGAGTGCACCCCTTTGTCCATGTAAACGGCACGTCCTTCCGTGTCAGCCTCGTCAATGGTTCCGCGATTCTTGAGAAATCTTGGACGAATCTCCGATAATAACCTGCCAATCCCAAAAATCTCCTGATCTCGGCCACTGACTTCGGCGTTGGCCAATCTCTGACAGATTCTATCTTTGCCGGGTCCACCGAAATGCCTTCGCCCGAAACAATATGTCCCAAAAACTGAACCTTGTCGAGCCAGAATTCACACTTGCTCAGCTTCGCATATAGCTTCTCTTCCCGAAGAATTTGTAGTACCGTGCGCAAGTGTTCAGCGTGCTCTTCCCGGGTCTTCGAGTAGACAAGTATGTCGTCGATAAACACAACGACGAACGTGTCCAAGTATTTTGCGAACACTCTGTTCATTAAGTCCATGAATATTGCTGGGGCATTGGTAACACCGAACGGCATCACAAGAAACTCGTAATGTCCGTATCGGGTCCTGAAAGCCGTCTTGCATACATCCTCGGCTGCTACTCTGATTTGATGATATCCAGAACGGATGTCCAACTTCGAGAATACCTTGGCTCCACTTAGCTGATCGAATAGGTCATCAATGCGCGGTATTGGGTACTTGTTCTTTATTGTGACCTTGTTCAGCTCCCGATAATCTATACACATTCGCAGTGATCCATCCTTCTTCTTCACTAACAGGACTGGTGCACCCCACGGTGAAGCGCTTGGCCGAATAAATCCCTTCTCCAATAATTCTTCAACCTGCTTCTTCAATTCCGCCAACTCAACTGGTGCCATTCTGTATGGGGCTCTGGATACTGGGGCTGTACCTGGAATCAAATCGATTGAGAACTCCAAGATTCGAGGAGGTGGTAGACCTGGTAGATCTTCAGGAAATACGTCCAGAAAGTCCCGAACAATTTCTGGGACTGGGCTCTTATCAATCTCCATAGCTGTCAGTTCCTTAGGCTTTGCTCTGTACTTAGCTGGCTCTAAAGATTCGCTTCCGCCCTCGAAAATAAACTCCGGGTGTTGGGGATGCGGAAGATCACCTTCTTTGCACAACAATCGATAACTGCATGGAAAGTGCTCATCCAATCCATTCCGAGAATTGCATCGTAACTGCCTATCCCAATCAGAAGGAAATTCGCATAGAATTCCCTGCCACACACTACAACCGGGCATAATCTACATTCACGACTAGATATAATAATGCCATTACCCGTATGAATTTCCCATCCCTTGGTTAGTGGTTCATGTGGTTTTGAGTGTGTATAAGTGAAATTCTCAGACAAGAAACAATGCGATGCTCCCGAATCAAATAGTACTCTAGCTGGCAAGGAATGTACGAGTAGAGTACCTGTAACCATGTCTCCTGACGTCTCTGCCTGCTCGGCGGTCAAGGTGAAAGCCCGTCCCTGACCGCGACCTGTAAAGGGTTGCCTCTGCTCCTGCGGCCTCTGCTGTGACGGTCCAGAACCTCCCTGTATCTCTGCTCGCTCAGGGCAACTGTTAATCCTGTGCTGACTGGAACCGCAAATCAAGCACTGTCCCTTGGCACGGCGACAGTCCTTCTGGGTATGCCCTCCTCTACCGCAATAGCCGCAAACTACGCCCTGTCTCTGGGGGCGATGCTGTGGTACGAATGGGCGCTTCATTTGTGTCGTTCCTGCTCTGTGAACCGGTATGGTTCCTCGAGAAGGCGCGTGGGTACGTGCTGGAATGAGTGGGGGTCTTCTGAACTTTTTAATCAATTGTTCTTGAACTCTCGCCGCGTTGAGTACCTGTGCGAAAGTCTGCAAATCTAACGATGCAATCAACTGCTGCAACTCGAAATCTAACCCCTGAAGGAAGCGTCTGGCCCTGGTGGCCTCTGATTTGACCATGTATGGAGCAAAGCGGCTCAGACGGTTGAACTCTGCCGCATATACGTCCACTGGGCGTCCATTCTGCTTCAAAAGAATAAACCTTTCCTCCATTTCTGCCTTGGCTGTGGGAGGGAAATAATGATCTAGGAAGCACTCCTTAAACTTGCTCCATTCAATCGGTTCATCAAGTCTACTTGCTTCCACCGACCACCATGTACGGGCTTCGTCTTCTAATTGAATCTTTATCACGTCCACTCTGTCTTCCTCTGGAACCCTGGCGGCTGTCAATAAATTCTCTATGTTTACCAGCCATTGCTCAGCCTCAAGGGGTTCAGCTAGCCCTGTGAATGCAGCTGGGTGTAACCGTCGGAAGTTTGATACGGTACCAGCCCTAGCCAGATAAGCTGGTGGAGCAGCGCCCTCGGGGGCGGTAATAAGTGCGGAGGGTCCTCCTGCGGCGGTAATCGCCCTGAGTCCCTCAGTGAGTAAATCTGTCTTTCTCTCCTGAGCTTCCGCGAGAGTGGTCAGTGCACTAAGTATTCTTTCCGTGCGGTCCTGAGAGCTGGAGTCCGAGGAGGGGTCGTTCGGGGACGTCATATCACTGAAAGATTCAAAAGGATAGGATCAGATTCAAGGATGAAAATTAAGAGTAGTGGAACAAGAATAACGTAATACAGTATAGTTGATGTTATTCCTTGATACTAAACCTGTCTCTGATACCAACTAAACCATGTCATGCCCCGCTTCCCAAAATACGGAAAACGAGGGATGACTAGGCCAGCCATGCTCCTACAGTCAAGGAATCATCCCGCCGTAGTCGCACTTCGGCTTCTAGCATTACATGGTAATCAGTAAATAAAGCACAGTATTAAAGGAATCACATCACTAATTTATTACATTAAAATTCCATTGTTCACAAATTACAAATAATAAGAACAATAACTAACCAAGTTCAGTCTCACGATCACTTTTATGGAAAGCAGTAAATGAAGAAGGTACACCAAACTATATCTCCGTGAACTCAAAGGGTATCCGTCTCCTGTGCCGGTCCTCCCGCGGAATCTGAGCATGCATACTCAGGTCGTCAGAGCGACACAATAACAATATTATTAATATAAGATGAAACAGGTATATGAAGTAATACTGGTGTAGGAACAATGCAAATAATCACTGTGTCACTATATGATGCAGAATATATTATGTGTCCCTATCGGTCTCTAGGTCATGTTTGAAATCACATAGTGGAAGGAGGATCATGTTTAACAGGAGTCTCGTACATACCCGAGACAACGGCCCACATGCCCGGGACATAACCCTGTCAGCCGGATCGCTAGATCCTACCCTACATGTATCAGTATCACGGTTCGAATGATCATCCTCTAAACACGGTCCCGCTAAATTCGATACTCTTTCCACTTTGATTTTCCCTTTTTCCCCAGGTTCTCACTAGTTATGATCTTGATTTAGTCGTGTACAAGTATACCAATGGCACAGTTTTATCACTGTTCACTGTATCAATCACTGTCACGAATATTCACTTCCCCTTTGGTATACTCGTCACTCCTAAACCAACATCAACCATGCACGATAATGCAATGTCCACCGACTCTAACACGCACTAGCACTAAGTATATGGTAAATGGGGTATGATATATGTATGTATGCCACCATTATGCTAAGGGTAATATAAATCAAAAGGCACGTCATTATCTTCCAGAAATTTCATAAATTCATATGTGAAGAATTCAACAAAGCGATACAAGTAAGATAAATAGAACATTCAGTCAGCAATCCATCAAAATTAGTTTCAGTTCAATCGGGATTCCGGTTTTCAAGATACAGCTGTTTCATTTTAAGTGCTCGCGGCTGGAAATTCAGTTTCAGAACTGAACGTCCGTTTCGCGACACGTATTGCACCCAGTTGGGCTCAGAATTTAGCGATGTTACAGTTAAATGAAATCTAGGGTTTCCAATAGATTATTCAACGCAATAGACGGATCCTCAATCGCATCTGTACGTTGAAATTCATGCACAGTTTAACCTCAATATGTCATTTCTGAATCTGTTCTGGACAGATATACGTTCTGCCCTTTTAAATACAGTTTAAAATAGCAAACGGCGATGAAATGGAATAGAACCACTTGGTTTGTTTAGCTAACAGAGTTATCTTTAAGCTACTGTAGAGTTCCATAACATACGACTTCAAGAAACACAGTGACACAGGTATTGGGAAAGTACACAATAATCAGAAACGCTCTGGACTGCAGTCCAGAGTCGCATTCCGATCTAATTATCATCACGGTTACTGAACAGAAATCATTGAAATTTTACATAGGGTTAAAGTTCGTCGAGTCGGCTTCGATTTAAGACCTCGAACAAATCATTCCAGTTTGAATATAATTTATGGTGATTTTATTCATTTTCAGATACGAGAAAATTCTAGTTTAACGGCATATTTGGGGGTATCAATTTTTGTCACAAACAATCGTATTTTCCAGCGAGATTCATACACAATATTTATCATCAAATGGGCCAACAGAAAATATCAGTTTCCATCAAAATAAAATATTATTTCTATTGCGATCTAGCATCGAACACTTAGGTCACAATATATATCGGTAATCGGTAAATTCATAAACTATACGATTTAGATTTGTACCACTAATATATTAGCATGAAGCAAGTAAACACTTGCCTGGAAACGTCTCGGGGTCGCAAGGCAGCAACGTCATCACGAACGCGTGATGTACGCCATGAAACAGATTCTCGCGAGCTTGGATCGAGATACGGGTTTGACGTCGGAGTTGCCCGGAGCCGTCAAGTGCTTGCTGGAAGCGGAGGTGGTGCTCTGTGGTTGGCCTGGGACTTGCTGGGGTCGACGATGTCGGCGATGGTCGCTCCGGCGATGTGCACAGTGAAATGTTTGGAACAAAAGTATGGGTTTTGGAATTTTGAAGAGAAGGAAAGGTTAAGCAGTGGGCTAGGAGATTGTGGTGATGGTGATGATGCTGAGGGGGTGGAGGTCGACGACGTGGTTCAGGTGAAGTGGGGGCTCGTCGGCGTCGGTTGCAGGCGGTGACCGTGGTTGGGTGTGCGTGGGTTTGGGAGTGCAGGGGATGCTCGGCGGGGCTCGGTTGATGAAGGGTGTGAAGTCGTAGAGGGAGAAGGAGGGTGAATGAGTGGCTGTCGTCGACGTGGGTCGAGCGAAGAGGTGGGATGATTGCCGGCGGTGGAGGTGGCAATGGGTTCGAGAGAAATTGGGTGTTCGGTGGGTATTTTGGAGGATGAATAAAGTTAGAGATTTTTAGAAACGAGGGAGGAGAGAGATGAGGGTGTGATAGGAACCGTCGGGCAACGTCTCTGCGAGGGCGTGGGCTGCGGCGGGGGAATGGGTGTCGCGAATTGAAGAGGATGCGGGAAAAAAGAAAGCCGTTGAGGGAAGGAGAAATGGTGCGAAGCGGGTCGGGTCGGGTACGAGGAGGCGGGCTGCTGAGCTGGGCCGGGCCCGATATTAATTCCCTTTTACAAATAAAAATCTGAAGTGGGCTTAGGGTGAGAAGCGGGCCGGGAAAAATTTTAAAGGACTTATTTTTAAAAAAACAAGAGTGGGCTGAGGGAAAATTTGCTTAGAGATTTATTTTAAAAAGACTTTGAATGAGCTGAAGGTATAGTTTAGGGTTTTAATTTATTTTAGCCTTGGTTTTAATTTGTTTTGAATCTTGGGTTTTGACTTTTAGGGTTAAGGAAAAATATAAACATTGGGATTCAAGCAACCACCTTCGACACAAAAATGTACGAGGAAAAAGTAAATAGGAAAAACTTTTATTAGGATGGTAACGGGGATTTACAAAACCCTTTTAGGGTTTCATTAACAGAGCTTTGCTCTCTTGAACACATTGATCTAAAGAGATCTTTCTTGGGGTTTCTTAGCCCACGAATGAACAGGGCTTTGCTCATGAAACACTCTTAGAGTTTGTTCATAAATTTAAGAATTTTTTATTCATTAAAACTCTTATTTTAAATTTTCTGATGGTTATTCCATCGTTTTTACAGAGCAAGGCTCTTGAGGAATTTTTATTCCTTCATCATTAGAATTTGACAGGTGTCATTCTTTCACAGAGCACTATTCTCAAGGGGAGATTTACTCTCTGGCCCGAGGAATTCTCATTATATGAGAATCAATTGAGGATTTCCTCATTTAATGACAGTCTCATCAAATGATGAGACCGTTTATTAATAATGCAATGTCATCTGGATTATGTGGGTCCATTTGGTCCATTTTCACTGCATTGCAGTGTGGTACCGATTTGAAGTACCTAGTGACAGGACTTAAATTGTACCATTGGCGGCTGAAAGTTTGTTCTTTTCCGCGCAGGTACTATGTCTTCCGACGCTTCCTTCCCGTTCGTCCGCTCAGAAGGAGGATTTCCCGAAGCTCCCATAGACCGAGAGGTTCTTGCGCTGATCAAGGACCATGACCCGGAGCACAAGAATCTTCACCTATGGGGTAGATGGTACGATCAAATTATCAGAGGCCGCCGGAGCTTTTCTTGTGCGACACTCTCGGAGCCTATCTCTGCGATCCCTTATGCAGACGCACCCCCAATCAGTTATACTGTGGAGGAGGTAAATTGGACTTCATAAGGTCTCCTTCGGCCTTCTATTGCCGCAGTACCCGTGCAGCCGCCGGTGGCTTTGGACACCCTAGGGCGGCGCATATGTCACGGCGAGTCGCGCCCTTGGGGACAGCCCTACAACATAGGACTAACTTCCCGTCACCCGGTCGGATACCTGCAGTGGACCCGATATATCTTATCGGCAAAGAAATCATAGCTGCTAAAGATTGGATTGTACTCTACGATCTACGCTTCCTTTTTCCAGTATTCTGCACCTCCGACATGGTGGATCAAGGCGTTTCTCGAACAATGGAATATCCCGACCCACACCTTTCTCTTATTGGATAGAGAAGTCTCCATTTCTCTAGAGGAATTTGCCGAGGTTTCTGGTTTACCTGTTTGGGGAGAGCATTATGAGGAGATGCTTCCCCCGAATGAGTATATTTTTGCCACCATATCAGTGGCAATGGGTCTTACCCCAGAGAACGCCATTCAACACCAGTTCCCAAGTCTGATAAAGGTGTTGAATATGTATGAGAGCCTCTTTCTCGAATCCGGATGCCGCGGGGTTACATTTACGGATTTTATCGCTCGTTTTCTCCGTGCGGAAGTCTTGTTGCGACAAGGTGAAAAGTTTGCTAAACTTGACGATCCTTTCGGCTTTGGTTTGGATCGCCGGCCAATATTGGAAGCCGATCAAAAGGATTTCTTTCTTCCCAACGTCGCGATCGTCCCCTTTTCAGAAATTGCCACTCCGGGCGTCGATGAGGAGGCGTTCTTTTTAGGGTTTCTTGGTTTATGGTTAAGCTGGTTCGCGCTTCCTATGCACCCTCGCTTTATGAGGCCGTCTGTTTTCTACCCCGTGCATCGAATGGTTGCCGGAATACAAGTGGCCATCGGGATTGCTGGGTTAGCCCACCTATATCACGGCCTCAGCTTGGCAGCGGATACCACTGAGCCAGGGGTGCAGCCCGCCAACTTCTCAATGCATTATTTCACCTCATGGCTAGAGTTTTATGTGCTTGGGATCTTCGGTATCCACAAAAGATCTTCTTTTTTCGACAGATGTAAATTCCCCCCGAAATGCGTCCAGTCGACGCATTCATCGTAAGTTCGACACCGCGGGAAGCTAGGGGTTTGCTCCTTCTTCTACGCACGGTTGGAGATGGCATGTCTTTTACTGATAAGATTTTTACTGTCGGCCAGGAATCTGCAAAAACGGTGGTGCCATTGCAAGACATTTTTAAAGATGGGTGTAGGGTGTTTTTCGTCACCCCATTGAGATGGGAATACGCGCGCGCTTATCAGGCGTACTACAGATTCCCCCTGTCTAGGATAGGCCGGGGTTTATTGATTGTGGGGATCCGAATCTTCGGCAGCCGCGGACTGAGTTGCCGTTAATTACCCCTTGCCTTTGGAGCGGGGAACCTCCGATTGACGGGTTAAATTGGTCATGCGAACTCAATGTGCAGTGTACGTGTGTTTTGTTTTGGAGGGGGGCTTGGATATATCGGGAGCCACGCAGAGTTTTTACGGGGGTCCCGCTACCCGGATAGCGGGCTGGAGGTCAAGGGGGCTGCAGCCCCCTTGCGGGGTACGGGGCGCGGGGCAGCCCCCCGGCCCAAAAAAGTTTTTAGAGAGGGACAGTGTTTTGGAGTGTGTGTGTGTATGTATATGTATATATACATATATAAAATAAAAAAAGGGAAAGGGTATCCAAAGGATGCGTGAGAAAAAGCGCCAGCGCTTTGGGTGCTAGCGTTTTGAGCGCTAGCGCACCACGAGTTAGCACGTGGGCGCTCGAGCGCTAGCGCTTTGAGCACTAGCGCACCACGTGTCAGCATATGGGCGCTCGGGCGCTAGCGCTTTGAGCGCTAGCGCACCACGTGTCTGCATATGGGCGCTCGGGCGTTAGCGCTTTGAGCGCTAGCGCACCATGTGTCTGCACATGGGCGCTCGGGCGCTAGCGCTTTGGGTGCTAGCGCTCTGAGCGCAAGAGCGCTAGCGCACCACGTGTAAGCACGTAGACGCTCGGGCGCTAGCGCTTTGGGCGCTAGCGCGCTGAGCACAAGAGCGCTAGCGCTTTGAGCGCTAGCGCATCACGTGTCAGCACGTAGGAGCTCGGGCGCTAGCGCTTTGGGCACTAGCGCGCTGAGCGCAAGAGCGCTAATGCCCCACGTGTCAGCACGTGGGCGCTCGAGCGGCAAAAGGGACTTGGTCCCTGCAATGGGAGTTGTACTCCCAGAAAGAAAGGAGCACTTATTATTCTCTGTATATATATATATATGCGGAGTTAAACTCCTAGGATATTTTAAAGCTGATGAAGGGCTTCTCCCCTTGAGCACTAGTTCTTCCCCAAAATGGGGTTTCTAGAGATGTGCCTCCTTCTTCTTCCTTTGTTGGCCGGATCTTGAAGATCAAGAAGTGTGAGATTTTAAAAATCTCTTCATTTTGAGATCTGATGGAAGATCTGGGTTCCCCTTCGTGGGTTTTGTGGTGAAAAACTATTTAGTTTTTTAAAAGGAAGAGTAAAACTCTTGATTTAATTCAAAAGAAAAAAGAAAGTTTTAGAACCTTGAGGAAGAAGAAGATCACAGATCTGGATTTTTTTGGAGAGAGAAAAGGTTGTTGGGATATTTTATTATCCTTGCCTTTATAGGCTATACACTTTACACATAGCACCTTGGGCTTCACAAAATGACATTTTGCCTATCCTATGGCTCATGTGCCATTTCTTTTTGCACGTAAGCCATGGGCTTTACAAAAATTTGGCTTTATGCCCATTTTTCTTACATTCATTCGTAAAATAAAATAAAAGAAATACAATAAAATTATTTATTACAAATTTTTTTATCTTGGCATGGGGGGAGGCCGGCCGCTTCATGTTCAGACTCGACCCGGGCATGGGCTCACTTGATCTGGGCTTAGGCACACTTGGCTTGGGGTTGACTTTGATTTTGACTTGGTCAACCGGGGTGTAAATTTTAACCCCAACAAATTGCCCCCGATCAATGAATGCACACCACACATATGGGTCGTGTGCATAGAATTGATGGATCTTCTTTCACGTGGAGGCGACTTGATTTGGTTCCCGCTTTTGGGAAGCTGGCACTGCCCTTTTTACGACATGGACGGTCGGTTCTGCCCTTTTTGTGACTTGGATGGTTGATACTGCCCTTTTAGCGACTTGGACGGTCCATGCTGCCCTTTTTGCGACTTGGATGGTCGATGTTGCCCTTTTTGCGACATGGATGGTCGGTTCTGCCCTTTTTGTTACTTGGATGGTCGGTGCTGCCCTTTAAGCGACTTGGACGGTCGGTTCTGCCCTTTTTGCGCCTTGGACGGTCGGTGCTGCCCTTTTAGCGACGTGGACGGTCGGTGCTGCCCTTTTAGCGACTTGGACGGTCGATACTGCCCTTTTAGCGACTTGGACGGTCGATGCTGCCCTTTTTGGGACTTAGACGGTCGATGTTGCCCTTTTTGCGACATGGACTGTCGGTTCTGCCTTTTTTGCGACTTGGATGGTCGGTGCTGCCCTTTTAGTTACTTGGACGGTCGATGCTGCCCTTTTTGCGACTTGGACGGTCGATGCTGCCCTTTTTGCGACGTGGACGGTCGGTTCTGCCCTTTTTGCGACTTGGACGGTCGGTGCTGCCCTTTTAGCGACTTGGAAGGTCGATGCTACCCTTTTTGCGACGTGGACGGTCGGTTCTACCCTTTTTGCGACTTGGACGGTCGGTGCTGCCCTTTTAGCAACGTGGACGGTCGGTTCTGCCCTTTTTGCGACTTGGACGGTCGGTGCTGCCCTTTTAGCGACGTGGACGGTCGGTGCTGCCCATTTATCGACTTGGACGGTCGATGCTGCCCTTTTAGCGACTTGGATGGTCGATGCTGCCCTTTTTGTGACTTGGATAGTCGATGCTGCCCTTTTTGGGATGTGGACAGTCGGTTCTGCCCTTTTTGCGACTTGGACGGTCGGTGCTGCCGTTTTAGCGACTTGGACGGTCGGTGCTGCCCTTTTTGCGACGTGGACGTTCGGTCTGCCCTTTTTGCGACTTGGACGGTCGGTGCTGCCCTTTCAGCGACGTGGACGGGCGGTGCTGCCCTTTTTGCGACTTGGACGGTTGGTGCTTCCCTTTCAGCGACATGGACGGGCGGTTCTGCCCTTTTTGCGACTTGGACGGTCGGTGCTACCCTTTTAGCGATGTGGACGGTCGGCGCTTCCCTTTTAGCGACTTGGACGGTCGATGCTGCCCTTTTAGCGACTTGGACGATCGATGCTGCCCTTTTTGCGACGTGGACGGTCGGTTCTGCCCTTTTTGCGACTTGGACGGTCGGTGCTGCCCTTTTAGCGACTTGGACGGTCGATGCTGCCCTTTTTGCGACGTAGACGGTCGGTTCTGCCTTTTTTGCGACTTGGACGGTCGGTGCTGCCCTTTTAGCGATGTGGACGGTCGGTTCTGCCCTTTTTGCGACTTGGACGGTCGGTGCTTCCCTTTTAGCGATGTGGACGGTCGGTGCTACCCTTTTACCGACTTGGACGGTCGATGCTGCCATTTTAGCGACGTGGACGGTCGATTCTGCCCTTTTTGCGACTTGGACGGTCGGTGCTGCCCTTTTAGCGACGTGGACGGTCGATTCTGGATTTGACTTGCTCCGCTTCTTGCGGTGTCAGGGATGAAGTTAACTTGTTTCCAAGGTGGAATTTGATTCTGCTAGGGAGGTCATTGGTTGTTTTGCTGATTTGATGTGATTTGGATTGACATCAGCACCGCTACACTAGAATATGGTACCAGGAGCGAATCATCATCTATCTTTGAGAGGATTTGGGGATTAGTTTTTTTTTTTTGGCATCTGCATTGCTGCACTGGAATAATGCCAGGAGCAACTCATCATTTGCCCTGAAAGGATTTGGGAATTGATGGCTTAGGAGGCAGGTTTAGATCCCTATCACCAAAGGCTTTTCAATTTTATGGGCCGTAAGGGTCCCATAAAAGCATTTTCTCCCTACGAGTCGAAAGGATCTCGTAGGTGTATTTTCTTCTTAGGAGTCATGGGGACTCCTAAGTGTGTTGCTCCTTTGTGAGTCGTAAGGATCTCACGCGGGAATTTTCTCCTCTCAAAGTCGAGAGGACTTTGAGAGTGCATTTCATCTCCTTTTCACGAGTTTGCGCCCTTTCGAGTTTTCACAAACTCGCCGGCAGTCCTGCTGTTTTTACTCACGGAGCCCTTTCAGGTTTTCATCCGTGCCCGTTTGCTTGTGGACATACCATTTTTTTTTAGAGCTGGTGGGACTTTAAAAGTAGTCTCACCGGCAGGACTTGGGAGAGATTGGGATTGTTTTACGCCCGTGGATTGTATACGGCTTTGCAGGATGTATGATCCAGACCGTAGGGCCGGAAAATTTTCGAGATTTTGTTGGCGTCTGCATCGCTGCACTGGAATATGGTACCAGCAGTGACTCATCATTCGACATTGGGGTATGGGAGTTGGAATTTGGTTGGCGTCTGCATCGCTGCACTGGAATATGGTACCAGGAGCGACTCATCATTTGCCGTTGGGGTATGGGGGTTGGAATTTGGTTGGCGTGTGCATCGCTGCACTGGAATATGGTACCAGGAGCGACTCATCATTCGCCATTGGGATTTGAGTTTGGAATTTGGTTGGCGTCTGCATCGCTGCACTGGAATATGGTACCAGGAGAGACTCATCACTCGCCGTTGGGGTATGGGGGTTGGAATTTGGTTGGCGTCTGCATCGCTGCACTGGAATATGGTACCAGGAGCGACTCATCATTCGCCATTGGGATTTGAGTTTGGAATTTGGTTGGCGTCTGCATCGCTGCACTGGAATATGGTACTAGGAGCGACTCATCATTCGCCACTTGGGGACTTGGAATTTGGATCCTGTTTGGCATCAGCATTGCTGCACTGGAATAATGCCAGGAGCAACTCATCATTTGCCCCGGGAGGACTTAGGATTTGGTTTTTGGGTCGGCATCAGCACCGCTAACACTGAAGCGAAACGCCAGGAGCAACTCATCATTTGCCGTTGCCCGTTGGGAAACGATGGCTTAGGAGACAGGTTTGGGTCCCTGTCACCTAAGGCTTTTCAATTTTATAAGCCGTAAGGGTCTCATAAAAGCATTTTCTCCTTACGAGTCGAGAGGATCTCGCAGGTGTATGTTCTCCTTAGGAATCGTGAGGATTCCTAAGTGTGTTGCTCCTTTGTGAGTTGTAAGGATCTCATGCAGGGATTTTCTCCTCACAAGGTCGAGAGGACTTTGCGAGTGTATTTCATCTCCTTTCATGAGTTTGCGCCCTTTCGGGTTTTCACGAACTCGCCGGTAGTCCTGCTATTTTTACTCACGGAGCCCTTTCGGGTTTTCATCCGTTCCCGTTTTCCTTGTGGACATACCTTTTTTTTTTGATTTTTTTGTTTTTTTTTGTTTTTTGTTTTTTTTTTGGCTGCTGATGGAACTTTAAAAGTAGTCTCACCGGCAGGATTTAGGAGAGATAGGAGCCGTTTACGCCCGTAGATTGTATACGGTTTTGCAGGATGTATGATCCAGACCGTAGGGCTGGTGTGCTCAATTCGTCTGCGACTTGGAGCATTCACGCGTAGTATTTCTTGAGATATCGGCCATTGATGGGTGGCATGGGCCTTTCTCCCTCGGCACTTATTAGTTGGTAGGATCCTCCGTCGAACACTTTCTCGATGACATATGGTCCTTCCCTGTATGGCTCGAATTTTCCCTTGGAGTGTCGATTGGGGATGATCGGTCTTTTGAGGACCAACACCAATTCACCTTTCTTGAAAGCGCGGAGACGGGTTATCTTGTCATAGGCCCGTGACATTTGGGCTCGGTATAGCTCCAGATTTTGCTGCACTGCGAGCCTCTTTTCTTCGAGGGCGTCGACCTCTTCAAGCCGAAGGAGCAAGTTTTCCTCCTCCGTCAACTCGTGCTGAACGACCATTCTTAAGCTTGGAACTTCGACTTCGAGAGGGAGGACTGCCTCCACTCCGAAGAGCAATGTGTATGGAGTGGACTGAGTGGGAGTACGGTGCATGGTACGATATGCCCACAACGCCTCATGAAGTTTGAGATTCCGGTCTCTCTTGTTGGCTGAATCATTTTTCCTCGGGAGCTTGCATAGAGTCTTATTGAAGGCTTCGACCAGCCCATTGGCTCTTGGATTATAGATGGAGGAATATCTCTAGTCTATCCTGTGTTGAGTAGCGAATCTTGAGACTTTGAAGCTCTTGAAAGAAGGCCCGTTGTCAGAAATGATTCTTCTTGGTGTACCTAAGCGGTATAGAATATTATGCTGGAAGAATGTCAGAATATCTCCTGTCTTGACTTCTTTTAGCGGGACGGCTTCAGCCCATTTGGAGAAGTAGTCTGTTGTAGCCAGTATGAACCGGTGTCCTTTGGATGACGGAGGATTAATTGGACCAACTATGTCAGTTCCCCAGACTTCGAAGGGCCACGACGCTACCGTAGGATGCAACGGATTGGGGTGCTTGTGAATGAAATCACCGTGAATTTGGCAGATATAACATTTCTTTGCATTCTCTCCGCAATCCCGTATCATGGTGGGCCAGTAATACCCAAGCCGTTTAATTTGAAGTCGCATCTTAGGGCCAGATTGGTGAGCACCGCAAACGCCTGAGTGAACTTCTTTCATGACTTTTTGGGCTTCAACCGATGACAGGCACCTGAACCTTCACAGACCTTCCTTCGGGCAGCTTGTATTATCGGAAATACTCTATGAAGGGTTCTATCCAATTGGGCTTGTCTTGAACGATCGAAGCTTCTTTGGCGGGACTTCTCTTCTGTTCCGCGCTTTCCTCTTCTCGTAGAGAGACAAGGGGTAGAATTTGCCGGCTCCTGACTGTGATCAGAATTTCGTCCATGTCAGGATCAGCCAGCTCTTTGGCTAAGCGAGCGAGTATGTCGGCTTTTCCGTTCAACGCTCTAGGGACTCTCGTTAGTTCAATGTGAGTAAACCGTTTCATGAGTTCGACCACCCGGCTTCTGTACCGAGCTAACTCGGGTTTGTATATCTTATAGTCACCGCTTACTTGGTTGACGACAAGCTGGGAGTCACCGTAAACCCGTAGCCGAAGGATTTCCATTTCTATGGCGAGCTCCAGACCAGCTATCAGAGCTTCATACTCAGCTTCATTGTTTGTTCGAGGCTCGGTGAGAGCGAAAGAACACCTTTGGGTTCCCATTGATGGCGTGATGAACACCAACCCTATCCCTACTTTTATCTCCGGGACGCTTGATTTACTGGAGGTCCTTATTGATGAGGTTCCATCGAAGTAGAGCTCCCACCATGGCTCATCTTCCTCGATGTGGAGCACTAGGATGAGCGGCGAGGAAGTCTGCAAGAGCTTGCCCTTTCATTGCTTTCTGAGGAGTATAAACTATGTCAAACTCAAGTAGCATGACAGCCCATCTTTCCATTCTGTCGGCTAGGCTTGCTTTGGTCATCAAGTGTTTGAGCGGGTCGACCTTGGAGATCAGCATAACCCGATGAGCGAGTAGATAGTGCCTCAGCTTCTTCACAGCAAATATCAGAGACAGCCATTGCTTTTCGATTGGGGAATAGTTGTGTTCCGCCCCGACTAAAGTTCGACTGAGGTAGTAGAGGGCGTTCTCTTTTCCATCCTCATTGTTCTGGGCAAGGAGCGCACCGAGTGACTCTTCTAGCGCGGCAGTGTAGAAAATCAGCGGTTTATTTGGAATAGGAGCGGCCAGCACTGGAGGGTGCAACAAGTATTGTTTGATGCTTTCGAACGCTATTTGACATTCAGCAACCCAGATAAAAGGAGCTCCTTTCTTCATGAGCTTTGAGAAGGGCCTACATCTTCCCGATAAATTTGAGATAAACCTTCGTATATAAGCAAGCTTGCCTTGAAAAGATCTTAGCTGCGTCAAATTCTTCGGAAGGGGCATCTCCATGATGGCCTTTATCTTGGATGGGTCAACTTCAATCCCTCGATGTCGAACTATGAAGCCCAGGAATTTTCCCGATGACACGCCAAAAGTGCACTTTAGAGGATTCATTTTCAGATCGTACTCCCTCAGTCTGGTGAGAACGGTCCTAAGATCTTGGATGTGATCGGCCTTGGCTTTAGTCTTGACGACCAGATCATCAACATAACATTCGACGACCTTATGAATTAGGTCATCAAAGATATTAGTCATCGCCCTTTAGTATGTAGTACCTGTGTTCTTCAATCTGAACGGCATCACCTTGTAGCAATATATTATGATCGGGGTTCGAAATGCTGTATGTTTCTCATCCTCAGGCGACATCTTGATCTGATTATATCCCGATGAGCCATCCATAAAGGTGAACAACTCGTAATTTGAGGTGTCATCGACCATCATTTCCATGACCGGCAGCGGGAAGTCGTCTTTAGGACATGCCTTGTTGAGGTCCCTGAAATCGACACAAACTCGGATCTGCCCATTTTTCTTCTTCACTGGGACTATGCATGCGATCCAGTCCGCATATTTTTCTTCCCTGATGAAGACGGCATCGATGAGCTTCTTGGTTTCCTCGATGACATTTTCTTCTAGTTCCCTTCTCATTCTTCGAGGAGCTTGTTTGACTGGCTTAGCATCAGGAGATATGGCCAGTTTATGCACGGCTACTTCAGGGGAAAGGCCAGGAATTTCTTTGTACGTCCACGCGAAGCAGTCGACGAACTCGTGCAGCAGGACGATTATCTGCGCTTTCATTTCCTCTGACAAGAGCGAGCTGATGTAGGTCGGCCTTGGATTATCGGGTGTTCCTAAGTCAATATCGGTTAGCTCGTCAAAGGTTGCTTGTCCGCCATCTTCGAGTTCTTGAGGAGCTTCTTCTGGTTTGGTTATCTCGTCATCATCATTTAATCCTTCGCTGGCCTCACCAACATGGATCACGTAGCACGCTTTGGAATCAGGTTGAATGTAGCCTATGCCCCGTCTATCTGGAATTCGTCCATCGATGAGTGCTCGGACCTGGGGCGGATGCTATAACCCTTCATAAAACTTTGCTTCGGACTCCGTTTGATATAACCGGCATCCGCACTTTTTAAAGTATTCCCGCATCTCGGGTGCATAGTATCTGGGATTGAGGACGGACCTTATGCCTCTCTCACAGGGAAGGCATGCGACAAACAAATCGTCCGGGTGCACAACAGGATTTGACCTATAAAACAGGATGCCCTTCTGTCCATTCTTCCTTCTGGAAATGTAGAAAGTTTTCAGCTGGTCAACGGTGAAGACTGACAATGCATCGAGCTCTTTGCATATCTGCTCCGACACCCTTATGACAGCTAGGGGCCCTTCTGCAATTTCGAAGGTCTCTCATAGTTTCGCTTGTTGCATGGGGGTCCAATCTGCGCAGCTATTGCAAGGCAAGTCCTCTTCTTCCGACTCTTCAGTGTCGCTGCCAAGATGAGGGCGGATTTTGCTGCTAGATGGGCCTTCAGCATCAGATTCGTCCGTATCGCTACCGAAACGAGGGCGAGTTTTACGGAAGGACGGACTTCCAGTGTCGGACTCATCAGTGTCGCTATCGAAAAGTGGGCGCACTTGGGCGTTTTTGCTTTTGAAAGTGACAGCCGGCGTAGATTTGATTTTAAGTCTTGGGGGCGCTCTATCCTCAGTCAGTTGTGGCTTAGCATTTTGGTGGTTCATAAAGTACCGAGAATCTTCATATCGGACTTCATGCACACCGAACGGCTAGATGTCTCCGTCAATGCGTCTTTCTTCGCCATTTTTAGTATACTTCATGCATTGATGGAGAGTTGACGGAACGATGCCGTAATCGTGGAGCCACGGCCGTCCTAAGAGAATCTTATAAGACGTGTCGGCGTCGATCACGTATATCTTAGCTTCAGTTTGCAGATCCTCGAATTTGATTGCAAAGCTATAAACCCCAGAACTTGCTGGCAGTTTTGATTGAAGCCTTGAATGACAGTCCTTTCCCTTGACAGGTGTCGGACGTCCATTGACAAACTCTTCAGTTCCGCAAGTTCATGATATTCACTGAGGACCCTGGATCAATCAATATGTGATTAATCCGATCTCTGTCGCTGTACCCGGTCACGTAAAGCGGCCGATTATGCTCAGCCGTTCCCAGTAGCAAGTCTTCGTCCTTAAACGTGACTGCGGCGGTATGCAGAGCATACTGGGCTTCTTTCATATTAATTTCCGCAAAGCAAGCCTGATACCGCTCAGGGTTTTGTAGAGCATGAATGAGAACATCTCTAAGCTCTTGAGATAGAACCAAGGCATCATAGATGCTAAGGAGAGACGGAAGCTTTCGGAGGTGAGCCAAGACATTATAGTCTACTGGGGAAGGACTCGAATCTTCATGAGCAAGTTCTCTGCCATCTTCTTCATTAGCGACTTGTTTTTCCTTCCCTTTTGGGGCGTTACCCTGATTTGGCGTTAGAGCCCTGCCACTTCTGAGCTGGATTTGGTTGGCCTTTGTGGCGAGCTCCTCGTCCTCTTCGGGAAAACAGAGCTCCTCCTCAGAGTCGCTGCCAAGATGGATGGCGTAGCAGGTCACTACTGGGATCTCTTCATTGGAGTCTTCTTCTAACTCCTCCAGAATTTCAGCCGCTCGTACAGGGAGGAACTCTTTCAATTGAATCAGATTTCTTTCCTTCTGTTCATATTCTTCGAGGGAATCGATATATTTTTGAATGGTCGATCTCCATGAGGACTCCTTTTCACGCCGAGCTGCACTTTTCTTCTTCTTGAGCTTTTTGGATTTTGAGCCTGATGGAGCTGCATTGGCAGCTGGAATGGTAGGCTTCTTCTGCCCTTCCCATTCCGTCCTGGGCTCTTTCCGAAGTAGCTTCATCATCTTCTTCGTCTTATTAGATATGTGCGTACTTCACGGAGGCCGTAGTGAGTCGGTTTCATTTCCCAGGGCAGCGGGTTCGGCTGTCTGCTCCCAGAAGGCTTAAGCTTCTGTCTGTATAAAGTTGGTGGTTGCAACTTGATTATTCACCAACACGCTTTTGGACAGCTCGGTCTCTCCAGCCTTGTACTGCTTCTCGACCCAGTCTTTGAATATATAGCAATTCTCGATCGCATGGCTCACTACTCGGTGGTACAGGCAATACAGGGGATTGCCGGTCATTTTGCTTCTTGGGGTCTTTTCGACTCCGGCAATTGTAGGCCGTTGTTCAAGACATCTTTAAATATCATGCGGACCTTGTCCCTTCTGAAAGAGTAAACCTTGTTCTTTTTCTCCTCTAGGGAAGGCCCATCTCCTCCCAGCAATGGCTTTCGAGACCGGTTGGTTTTGGATTCGCCTGCCCTTCGCTTTTTTTCTTTGTCGGGTGCATTGAAGACATTGGTACTGCTGGAACTCCCGCTTCTACGGTTGTCGTCCCGCTTGCTTTTCCAAGTTTTGTCTCTCAGAGAGTCCGGGATAGACTCTTGCTTTGAGCGTTCCAGCGTTTGGACTATCTTGGTTAGCTCTTGAAACGTCTTGAGGCCTGCTGTACACAAGAACGGGACCATCCAATTGCTGAGGTTCCCAATGAGAAGGCTGACGGACTGGTCCTGCTCCAACGGCGGTTTGCACTTGACTGTGAGATTACGCCATCGGGCGATAAAGTTGGTGTTGCTTTCATTCTTCCCCGGCTTGGTCCTCACAAGGTCAGCAATGGAGATTTTATCACTGACACTCATGAACCTTTGCCGAAACAGAGACTCCATTTAGGCAAAAGTAATAATGGACCCGTCCGGAAAACTCGCGTACCAGTCGAAAGCGACACCGGTCAGGCTGTTGATAAACTGATGAAGAAGGAGCACATCATTGCCCCCTGTATTTCCACATGATGCTTTAAAGTGGGCGACGTGCTGATTTGCATTTCCCGTTCCGTCAAATCTTCCAAACTTAGGAATGACATAGCTGCTCAAGAACTCGATCAGATCGTACTGTGCGGGATATGGCCGCCCACTACTGCCGATTTCTTTCTGAGCTTCAGCTTTGGCCACCAATGTTTTAACCTTGCTGGTGACCAAATCCATTATCCAATCTTGTGTTAGCGGGATAGTGCTATCTGAGGACAAGGCGTCCCCAGAAGCGGAATGTGGCCGGCTTTCGTGCGGCCCGACCAGTCTTAGACCCAAAGGAACAGGAATTGGCTGCTTCGGATTGTCATCACCCGGTTGATGAGTAGCGACTTGTGCTTGATTGAAAGACGCTCGAGCAACTTGAGCCGTAAGCTGCATCACAACGTTCGTTAGGTCGTCGATTTTCGAATAGAGCTTGGCCATCTCTTTATCTTTGCTCTTGAGCTGTTTTTGAAGCTCTTGAAGCAGCTCTTACTCCACGGTCCTAGGACGGAAAGTCGGCTCTTCCTCGCTGTCCGAGCTTGACTCTGCCTGGACCGAAGGGTCCTTCTGCCTATCGTCCTCATCGAGAGGGTTTTCATCATCCAGCGGAGGCGGATGTTCTTGGGAAGCGGCAACCACATTCAAGCCAGATTGGGCTTGGGATGTGGTGGCCCCATCCTTGCTCTTGCTGCGAAGGTTGTCGCTGGGGCGCCCGCCTGCCATATAGACCGTATGTATAACATATCCAGCCCTCTTTTTCTTATCGGTGACTGATTTCTCGGATCGCTGTCTTGACCCTCCTGTTTTGGTAACGGGTAGTCGACTGAAGGCGGCTGGCCTGGCCGGATTCTTGAATGGTGCTGGCGCTCCCTTTCTGGGTTTGCCCCGCTGCTTTCGTGTGGCACAGAGCGCCTGATAGACTCTTGAAGAGAAAGTTCCATACTTCTTCTGTTGGGTCCGGGACACGTCTCTTTGTAGCATTGTTCGGACCGCTTTCTTCTTGATTCTGGCGGTCATGGCATTATTCTGAACCCACTTCAGAGGTTCGAAAGAATTGCTGATTTTTAGGCCGACTCAGCCGTCGTCACAGAGTAACCCTGCTCTTGGAACTTCACAAGATTCCACTTGGCCGAAACCCTGCCCCTCTTGTTGGCTTGATACCTGAGCCGCTTCTGCCTTAACTTTTCTGATTTGAGCGCTTGGCAGGATCCGGCTCTTCGGGAGGACGCCGTAGACCGATTGATAGAGAGGCCAGAGAAGACGCCTGATCGTGCATTTGTTGGAGTCATCGCCTGGGGTCGTCCGCAACGTTTGATGTTTCCCTTTGTATCAGAAGTCTTGCCCCATGCTAGAGCGCAAGAGAGCCGTTCAGACACCGTCTTAAGTTTCGGTTGTGGTGCCTTGGCGATCACAACATTCGGCCTCTTTCCCCTTGAGACTGGCTTGGCTACCTGTTTTGCCGGGATTTCTTCCAGATGAGCACTTCCGGCAGGGTAGATGATGACGGAGCCAAACTGGCAGGGCAGTTCCTCCTACTGTAGGCTGAGGCTTGCGGGGAGAACCACACGAGCATTGACCTTGACCACATACGGGATCAGGGTCGCGTTGGAAGCTGAATTCGTCTTCGGAGACATTGTCGTTGAAAGTTGATTGCTGCACTAAAAGGAAACATCATTTCAGTATAGGCAATCGATATATACATTGATTGAGTTCGCATGAACATTTAACCCGAAATATAGGAGGAGAGAAAGGTCCCACCGGGCGTGCCAGAATCTGTAGGGTGTTTTTCGTCACCCCATTGAGATGGGAATACACGCGCGCTTGTCAGGCGTACTACAGATTCCCCCTGTCAGCACGTGGGCGCTCGAGCACTAGCGCTTTGGGCGCTAGCGCTCTGAGCGCAAGAGCGCTAGCGCTTTGAGCGGTAGCGCACCACGTGTCAGCACATGAGCGCTTGGGCGCTAGCGCTTTGGGTGCTAGCGCTCTGAGCGCAAGAGCGCTAGCGCTTTAAGCGCTAGCGCACCACGTGTCAGCACGTGGGCGCTCGGGCACTATCGCTTTGGGTGATAGCGCACCACATGTCAGCACGTGGGCGCTAGCGCTTTGAGCGCTAGCGCCCCACGTGTCAGCACGTGGGCGTTTGAGCGGCAAAAGGGACTTGGTCCCTGCAATAGGAGTTGTACTTCTAGAAAGGAGCACTTATTATTCTCTCTCTCTCTCTATATATATATATATAAATATATATATGAGGAGTTAAACTCCTAGGATGTTTTAAAGCTGATGAAGGGCTTCTCCCCTTGAGCCCTAGTTCTTCCCCAAAGTGGGGTTTCTGTAGATGTGTCTTCTTCTTCTTCCTTTGTCGGCTGGATCTTGAAGATCAAGAATTGTGAGATTTTAAAAATCTCTTCTTTTTGAGATCTGATGGAAGATCTGGGTTCCCCTTTGTGGGTTTTGTGGTGAAAAACTATTTAGTTTTTTAAAAGAAAGAGTAAAACTCTTGATTTAATTCAAAATAAAAAAAAGTTTTTAGAACGTTGAGGAAGAAGAAGATCACAGATCTGGATTTTTTTGGAGAGAGAAAAAGTTGGGATATTTCATTATCCTTTCCTTTATAGGCTATACACTTTACACATAGCCCCTTGGGCTTCACAAAATGGCATTTTGCCTATCGCATGGCTCATGTGCCACTTCTTTTTGCACATAAGCCATGGGCTTTACAAAAATTTGGCTTTATGCCCATTTTTCTTACATTCATTCGTAAAATAAAATAAAAGAAATACAATAAAATTATTTATTACAAATTTTTTTATCTTGGCATGGGGGGAGGCCGGCTGCTTCATGTTCGGACTCGACCCAGGCATAGGCCCACTTGATCTGGGCTTGGGCCCACTTGGCTTGGGGTTGACTTTGATTTTGACTTGGTCAACCGGGGTGTAAATTTTTACCCCAACAACGGGGCCTCTGTGCTGAAAGCTCGGGAGATTCTTCATCTGTACTGCATCTGGCCGGGCTTTCTCGTATTTAGGCAAAATGATGCGGCGTTATTCATGAGATACAACCCGCATCGTTTTTCCCAGCAGCTGAGTTATAATCAGGGAGTCCCGCTTCAGGATTTCTTGGCAGAACCTGCTGCTACCGAAGAGGGGATACGAAGCGCGCTGCATCATTTTATGCGCCTGAACACGGGGTCCAACTTCTATATCAGCGAACCGAGCTGTGTTCCGAAGGCCCTGAATGTGTATGTGGGCTAGTATCAACATTCGATGGGCACCGTTATCAGCGAGGAGAAACGATTGCTGCTTGATCGCAAGGGCACCGCTCCGGCTGGTAATCCGAACGTCCCTCTGAAGCGACAGACTATTGTCCGTCCTCCTTTAAGAGAAGTTGCTGCGGTCAAGGTCCCGCATGATAGGCTCGAACTTCCGATACCTCGTGCTCCCGTGGAAGCATTGACTGTGGCGTACCTCGAGTTTGGCATGGGTTCAGATATCGGGACTCGCCGTCCCAAGGTGCCCACCAAGTGTAAGTTTGTGCTGGCGGCGACCGGTACTCGCTAGCAGAAGAAGAAGAAGAAGAAGTCGATTCTTGCTGCCGACGTTGTATTTGGTCAGGAGCCTCATGCTCCTTATAGTGAGGGCTTGGGCGAATATGGGACCAACGAGGGTCTATTCGTAGCGCCGGATGATACTGATCTGGAGGCTGCTATTGCAGCTTCTGTGCAATCTGCAAGCCACAAAGCGGGACTGGTCATTCTCGCACAATCAAGTAAGCTTCAATCGTACCTTTTTGCTGCTATGCTTTTGTTATCATGTTTTGACTGACACTCCTTCTCTAATCGGCATTTCTACCGAAGAGGCTCTCGCGGCCTCCCTCAAGACTTTTGAGGAGGAGGAAAGAATTCGCGCTTCGCTGGGCGCTGGTATATTTCGGCTCATTGTACCTTCATTCCCCTTTCTTATGGGTAATCTGACCCCCTTTTCATCTTATCACAGGGACTACTTCAACTCAGGTCATGCCCAGTACGGTGCCAATCCCGCAGGGTGATGCGGAGGTGCTTCCAGGGCCAACTATCGAAGCCTCGGCCTTCTCAGTATTGCCAAAAGAGGGTTTACTTAAGCAACCGATGACGGACGCCATAACGGCTCCAGAGGTAGCGCTTGGCGTGGATGATGACGTCCCGTTGACGGAGGTCTTGAGAAGGTCATCTCTCACGGCCCGGGCTAAAAGGAAGCGCAGAATGCATGCAGCAAGGGAGCGTAACGCTGCCTTGGCCACGGGTGCAGGCTCGAGCGCTGCTACCCCTGCCCTTGCTCCTTCAGAGGGTGCTTCGGCTGCGCTGTCTACCAGTCACAGACAGGCAGCACGTGCGGCCCGAGAAGCAATCGAAAGGCTGACCCAAGGTAACGTAATACTGAGTTCTTTTATCAAAGTTTTAATCTTCAGATTCTCATTTATCCTATCCTGCAGGGGAGAGTCTTGATGAGGAAGTGGTAGGTGAGATGGCGGCAACCACCGAGCCCGAGGTAGTCACTCTTTCTCAAAAGTCTAGAACTGCCCCAATTGCCACTCTTTCACCTTGCGGTTCCTTGCCGTTGCCGGGCGCTGCGAGTATCACGACGATTCTTGTGGAGTTGGGAGATGAAGCTACAGGTGGCGAAACCATTCCGATGGAGGAGGGAGAACCAATCGCTGCATCTAGTGACGCCCTTGTTGCGGTTCCAACCGGCGACATACCAGGTAGATTTTGGGTCATTGCTTTCCTTTTCGTTTTGCAATCCCTTTCAATCTCTCCTGACAGTATTTCTCTTATTGATGCAGGTGTGGTGAGCGTTAAGGTTGTGACACCCGACGAAGCATCACGAGTTGCTGCTTTGACGGTCCTTGTGCACCCCGATAGACTGAGCAAGGATTCAGACAATTCTTTAGGCCGTTTCACTTCTCCGATCGACGCTGGCTCCATACCGATGCAACTACCGTAGCCGCCCCTTTGCCTTCTCTCATATCCTCTCAAATGCTGGAAGGCGTGGATTTGTGACTCATTGGTTTCATTGTAGGCAGTATACTTTATGTACCGACATTGCATTATTATATCCCTGCAGGAATCCTTTTTGATCACCTGTATCAGGTGCTGCACCCATGTTTCTCCTTCCAGTCAGAGATTGCTCTATCTAGCGGCGCTGGTGAGTACAGCCTTTAGCTAATGTCTTCTCTTTTCTTTTCTTTTACGGGCAGCCAAATCGTTTCTAATTCCTCTTTATTTTGACTGCAGTACTACATCTTGAAAGAGGAGACGAAAGAACAGTTGCACCACCTGCACTCCCGGCCTTGCCACCTGCCGTAGCCGGTATAGTAAACTCCATTGTTCATGAACCTTCTCTATTTCTCGAACTGTCATTTGACTGTGATTTTTTTTGCAGCGGTGACACAGACTTCAGCTCCGTTCGAACCTCGAATCATAATGCCAGCAGGCTTCTTTTCCAGACGTCCATCTTCAAAAGGCGCTGCGAACAGTCTGCGCATGTTGAGTGATTATATCGAGGAGCTTGACGCAGAGGCCCCTACATTCGCTGCAGATTTTGCTGCCGAGATTAATCCAATGCTGGAGACGCTTATGAACTTCCATAACGAAGGCGTCGTTGAGTCCTGGGTTAACCACTGCAGGAAGATTGAGGCATTCCTGCATGAGCTTGAGCTTATGCATCCTGCTCCTGAGATTCTGGCTGTGAACTCCCAGCGAGCTGCATGGGTCGAGCAGAGTGTATCCTTCTTCCGCTATTTTGAACAAGAAGCGAGGTTGAGGTGGAAAGAACGCGAGGAGGCTTCAGATGAATCTGCCCGGCTGCGCGCCCAACTTAAAACGAATGCCGCGCAACTGAGAGCTACTTTTGACACCTTGCAACAGTATATCTCGGACGGGCTTGTATTGAGGCGGAAGCTCGACTCCATTGAGCGGGTTATGCAGAGTCACGAAGCTGCCCAACGGGAGATCGATGAGAAGATTTCATCATGCTTGCAGCAAAGGGCTCGAATTAAAGCAGAATTGGTCGCGGCGGCTGATCATGAGAAGGCACTAAAAGCAGTGCGCAAGCAACTTGGTAACTTAATGAAAATGCTTCCTTCTCAGTAGCTGTTTTGTATAGGTTGAACACTTGTAATCTTTGAATAACATGTATCCATTTTTTATTCTTTCATATGATTCAACTTGTACTATATTGAATTTATGAATAAAAGATACACATTTTGTTCTACTGTTGCTCTCTTCTCTTTGTTGTGTCATTGCCGTGTGTTTTTAGCAAGTGCAGCCTGTAAATGATAGAGAGCATTCCGTCTTGAACCCTTCGAGAGGTAACGATGGCTTAGAAATCATGTTCAGATCTGTTGTCTAAGGCTTTTCAACTTTATGAGCCGTGAGGGTCTCATAAAGACTTTTCTCCCTACGAGTCGAGAGGATCTCGTAGGTGTATTTTCTCCTTAAGAATCATGAGGATTCCTAAGTGTGCTTTCTCTTGAGAGTCGTAAGGATCCCACAAGAGAATTTTCCCTCTTACAAGTCGAGAGGACTCGTAAATGTTTGTTTCCCTCCTTGTCGAGATTCGACTTTGGAGAGTGTGGTCCGTGAATAGTATGCAAGAGTCCATCTTGGACCGACTTGAAGGGCCCCCGTGCTTAGGAAACAGGTCTTTATCCCCATTGCCTAAGGCTTTTCCCTACGAGTTGAGACGAATCAAGAAATTCTCGCAAAGACACTAATTTCCTCACGAGTCGAGATGGGTCGAGAAGTTCTCACAAGAATGTCTAAACGTCACAGTTAACCTCTGTTCTTTACGACAATGGTCCGTTAGGGTCTATGGTACTAGGGTTTTGTCCGTCGTACCGTCGCGTTGGCTGATGTATTCCTCGATAGGCAATCTTGCTGTTCGAGTGGCCTTGCGACTGTCGTGTCTCTGATCCCTTCGGTAAGACGTCTTCAAGCAATCTTCCAGGTAGTTTGACCGTCGGAAGAGCAAGCGTTAGGAATTTTGCCATGTTGATTTTACTTGAGGTTAAGCTCATTTTGGGGAGCTTCAATGAGTCATAACCACTCCGCGCTGGCGTGGGATGATCTCCGATAGTTTTTTAGGTTTTATA
The DNA here is from genome assembly GCA_030015575.1 of Agapanthus africanus. Lineage (NCBI taxonomy): Eukaryota > Viridiplantae > Streptophyta > Magnoliopsida > Asparagales > Amaryllidaceae > Agapanthus > Agapanthus africanus. The sequence continues at coordinate 810,324,642 of CM057340.1, read as the reverse complement.
TGAGTTGCCGTCAAGATCCTGAAGCTAGGAATTTGTCCTTTGCTTCATTTGCTGGCATTGCGTCTGCTGTATCGAGACGAATGCCACGGTTGTCTCTAGGTTGTTGGTGAACCGTTGAGGTTTGGAACTAGAGATTTTGCCGTGGCTTTGTTGTTTGATTGTCGCGTTTGAATCCTATTGGAAAAACGCTGTGGTGACATCTCGTCTGCTGTATCGAGACGAACGTCGATGTGGTGACCACTCTACGCTGGTGTGGGATGATCTCCGATAGTCTTTCAGATTTTATATGAGCTGCCGTCAAGACCCTGAAGCTAGGAATTTGGCCTTCGCTTCATTTGCTTTGGTGTGTCCGAATCCTGTTGGAGGAAGGACGCTGTAGTGACTTCTCGTCTGCTGTATCGGGATGAACGTCGAGGTGGTGACCACTCCGCGCTGGTGTGGGATGATCTCCGATAGTATCAGCATCGCTGCGACTGGAATATTGCCAGGAGCAAATCATCATTTGCCGTGAAAGGACTTGGGATTTGATACCGATTTAAGCATCAGTATCTCTACAACTGAGATAGTGTCAGGAACGAATCATCATTTGCCTAGGTTTGGATCCTACTGACTAAGACTTTTTGACTTTACGAGCCGTAAGGGTCTCATAAAGGTTTTTCTCCCTATGAGTCATGATGATCTCATAGGTACATTTTCTCTTTAGGAATCGTGAGGATTCCTAAGTGTGTGTTCTCTTATAAGTCATAAGGATCTTACAAGAGTGTTTTCTCCTTGTAAGTCGAGAGGACTTACAAGTGTCGTTCGCCACATGAGCATATCCCTAGTCGCTGGTGGGACTTTGTTAGGGAAATGTTTATTCTTGCCCGTGGATTGTATACAAGAGTCAATATTAAAACGCTTATAGGGCAATCTGGGGATTGTGATGGCTTAAAAACAGGTTCAGATTCCTTAGCTTAAGGCTTTTAAATCCTATGAGCCGTGAGGGTCTCAAAGGGGAATTCTCCTTACGAGTCATGAGGATCTCGTAAGTGTAATTTCTCCCTAGGAATCGTGAGGATCCCTAAGTGTGTTGCTCCCTTGTGAGTCGTAAGGATCTCACGCAGGTGGTTTCTCCTTACAGGGTCGAGAGGACCTTGCAAGTGTCTTTTAACGAGCTTGCGCCCTTTCGGTTTTTCACAAAACTTGCCGGTAGTCCTGCTGTTTTTACTCACAGAGCCCTTTCGAGTTTTCATCCGTGCCCATCTCACATATGAATGTACCTTTTTTTTTGCGTCAGCATTAAGATGTTGCGGTCTATAGTAGTTTATCGACGTCTCGGTCAACAGCCAGTTTTAGGACATAGTGGTCAATCGTTAGTTTAAGGACGTTTCGGTCCGTCGTTGCCGTATTTGAGGCGAATTTCTAGTTTATGGACTTTTTGGTCCAGTGGCTTTCTCTATGAATGAGCACGATGCCCCCGGCATGTCCACTCTTTTAGGGGCGTGCGGTTGTGGCGGGCTCACCATCCAGTTTTCGGATAGCGCGAATTTGCCCTGTTGGTATTGGTCCTCAACCCAGCCTTTAAAAACGAAGCAATCTTTGATTGGATGGCTTACTGCATGGTGGTAAGGGCAGTAATTAGGATTGTTGACATCGCCTGGCTGCAACGGACGTTTTGGATCCGGCATATTGATGAGTCTGTTGCGCACTGCCAGCTCGAACAGTCTCCTCGTTTTATCCCGGGAAAACGAGTAAGGACGTCCCAGTCTCTCCTCGAGGGATGGGCATGGACGTATGTTGTTTTGGCGAACAACCGGATTTAAGTTGCTCGGCTGTTGTTAAGTATTGGCGACGAAGGTTTCTTTCCCTTTCCCTTTTTCATTTCGAGATTCCAGCTTCGAAGGAGATGGTCTACAACCCATCTGATCTATTTGGGCCAGCTTGTCGATCAAGGCCTGGAAAGTAGTTGTCTTGAAGAACATCATGAATTAGGAAATGTTCGCCTGAAGGTCGAGAGTACCCAAGAACATGCCTACCGCAGGCGCCTCTTCGATGTGCTGCTCACACTTCGACCACAAATTCCGCCACCGTATCGCATACTGCACCCATGTCTCTCCAGGCTTTACCCTGACATTGATCAATGCTGTAATCGGAGTACGCTCGATAGCGCTTGCGAATCTTTGTGTGAACAACAGCTCCATCTCTGCAAATGTCTTGATAGAGTCGTTCGGGAGTTCAGAGTACCATTCGAACGCTGTCTCCGAAAAGCTGCCGACGAACTGGCGAAGTAGCAGTTTATCGTCACCTCCAGTGTTGCCACATAGAGCCCTGAACTGGGCGACATGCTGGTGTGGATTTCCCGTCCCCTTATATACATGGAATTTAGGGATCGTATATCCCGGCGGGTACATTATTTGGTCATACCAGCCCGGATAGAGTCATCCGGTCTAAACGATCTGCCCGGCCGCTTCATTCGCCTGATGAACTCGTATCTGCTGAGCGATGTAATCATCCACGGCGACCTTGGAGATGGTCTCCTCCTTGGCTGCTAAAAGAGCCGGAGGAGGGTTCAATGTCTCCTCTCTGTCGTCTTCAATTATTATTGGAGGATCTTCAGCTGGAGGGTCCGGCTGGATCATCATGCCCACCATGTCTTAGAATAGAAGGGCTATTTATTTTATGTTGGCCGCTTGTTTCGCGGCCTCTCTGTCTTTCTTTTCGAGGATTCTGCGGAGGAAGTCAGCATTGGTTTCCTGTTCATGACGCTGCTCCGAAGATGTCTCCGGGCCTGCTTTTGGTCCAGTGAGTGCAGCCATGGCTGTCAGCATTTCTTGGAGCTTTTGTTGTTGTTGCTCCTGAGCCTTAGTCATAGACCGTGTAAGTGGTCGATTACCTGTGGAGATAAGGCTATCCTCTTTTCCAGATGCCATATAAACGGTATGTATCACCATGCGCCCATACTTGGGGCGTTTAGATTCAGTGTCCTTGCGATTTGTCAAAGACGCAGGGATCTTCTCCGGCCTCCTTCTTTTGTGGTCGATCAAAGTCGAGGGAGCCGTTGCAGTAGGTACCCAAACAGATGACACCTTCTGTGGCTTAACAGGGTGATCCCCTTCTCGCCGAACTTTCATCTTTTTCTGTTGGCGGGGATAGTCTTGATCTATCATGGAGTCCTGGACTTGACGCCAGACCTTGTAAATTTTAGAGGATAGCCGCTGAGGGGGCTGTTCCAGCTTCGCCTTTGGGGCATTCTCCATAGGTGGAGGAGATCTTTTCAGCACAGCCATCGAAGAATTCTTGCGGACCATCATTAATGGTTCAAAGCTGTTCCCGGTTGGAACAGCAGCATTAACTTCCACCATTGGAGCTGGCGGAGTCACTCCAGAAGGGGAATTGCCCCTAGCTTTTCTCACTCGACGCCAGTGGCGACGTCGAGCATGTCGTGCGGCCGGGATCACCTCCGCTGTTGGATGAGCTTCCTCATACCCCCTGCTTTAAGGAGAGGCTATTGTCGTCGTTAGCCTGCCAAGGACCGATGCCTGTTGAGAGGAGATGGCCAATCTTGAAAAGGCCGATTTTCGTGCAGGGGAAACGGCCTTGGTTACTTCACCCGGAATGGAAGCTGAAACGGCCAGTCTTGTGAAGACCAACCCTTTAGCCGGAGAAGCCTCCTTGGTGACTTCAGGAGTAGGAATGGCTATCCGCTTCGGGATAACACCTTCTGGCATTGCGGGCTTCTTCATGGGCCCGTTAGAGCTTTGGCCCAGTCTGCTGAAAACTGATGCAGTGGACATAGGTGACCCGTTGAGAGGGGCCGCTGTAGTTCCAAGCCGATCAAAGACCTACTTCTTGGGAGCTTCTTGTGATGGTACAGGAGCGCTGAAGCTCGTTGGCGGGAGCATGGTCCCGAAGAATAGTCCAGTGGTGGCCTGAGTTACCTGCTCCACTGGCATTGTGAAAAGAGAGGTCTCTTGGGGCCCGTAGATTACAACTCCAGATGAGGCGGAACGGGAGTTGCAGTTGCAGCTGGAGCAGTTAAAAGCCATTGATGTTCTTTTTTCTGCACGAGAGCAAAACCAAATCTTATTACCTTGAACCCAAGGGCAACTATATTAAACCGCGATTCGTTCGTGAACACGACACACGAAGTGTGGAGTGGAAAGAGGAAGAGGTCCCACCGGGCATGCCAGAATCTGTTCCCCGCCGAAACACAGAATCGCGACCGCGTAGGTCCATCTTGCCTGCATTTCGAGGGCAGATGATATTTGGTGCCATCCGTCCACCTCTCCGAAGATACCAAGTTGATTTATGACACCATGTATCGAAGGTTTAAACGAATGCGGCCGATATAGCAGACTTCGTCAGATTCCCCCTTGTTGATGGGTTTTTGATTGTGGGGACGCTCTTCCCTGCAGGCGCAAGCCCCTGTAGTTGCTATTTGGTGTTTCAATCTCTTATGTTGCTACTTTGAAGGAGATGTTTCAAGAGCGCAAAGCGCTAACTGTTAAGTGGCGCCTACGTGAAGGACACGTGTTGTGCTTAGCGCTGAGTGCCAGTCAATGAGCGCAGTGCGCTATGTTTGGAGAGCTGAGGCTCTGCAGTGCTTTACGCTAGATGTGGAGCGCTGAGGCTCTTCTTTTATGCAACTTAGATCGATTTGTGTCCTGAGAATTAAGTTCTCTTTTTATAAGAGACTTTGTCTCAAGGTTTTAAGAGCAAAGTTCTTATTTTATAAGAGATGTTTCAATCTCTTATTTTAGTGGAAGGCTTTGCCTTTATGGATTTTTGATCCTAAGAGAATTGAATTATTCTCCCCTTTTATAATGAGACGATCTCTGAAAGACAATTTGTCTTATAGATCTATGATCTGTGAGAAAAATTATGTTCTTCATCTTATGATGAGATCTTTTGATCTCTTTGTGAAAGACCTCGGTCTTATAGATCTATGATCTGTGACAAAGAAGTATGTTCTTCTTCTTGTTTTAGGATGAGGTATTTTAATCTCTTTTTGAAAGACTTTGGTCTTGTAGATCTATGATCTGTGAGAAGAATTATCTTCTTCTTTTTAATTATGAGGTGGTTTCATCTCTCTGTTCATCATCATTTTTTTTACCTTGAAGAAGATCTTCTTTCTCTGAGAGGTTGGCTCTTCTTTCTGAGATCTTTCAAACCTTATGGGAGGGGTTCCTCTCTTTTTTCTCTGTCACTTTTGTATATCGAGACTTGAAGTCTGGGGGCCTTTTTATAGGGCAAGCTGATCCGTTCAATCAGTTAAGGAGATCTTTTCTCCAATTGATTTGGAGAATTTCCCATCGTTGGAAGATCCAAGGGCTTCTGATTTACAGAAGGCAATCTTTTTGTTATTAACAAAATTGGGAAATCTTTTTCATACAGAATTTATTCTATATTTTGGTGATTTTTAATCACCACTGGATCATTGATCCAATAGTGCTCTGATTTACAGAGCACAATCTTGTTGTTTGGAAAGATTTTGAGGAAATTTTCCTTAACAGAATTTAATTATAATTAATTAATAATTTATCATTATTATTGGATCTTAGATCTGTCGGTGGGGAGCTTTTAGTTCCAGCGCTAGCGCACCCGTGCTTTGCACGTGGTGCGCTGCTTAGGGCGCAGCGCACATGTGCTTTGCACGTGGTGCGCTGCTTAGAGCGCAGCGCACGTGGCGCTAGCGCACACGTGCTTTGCACGTGGTGCGCTGCTTAGGGCGCAGCGCACCTGGCGCTAGCGCACACCTGAAACAATGCTTCATTTCAAAATTTGAATTTTAAACAGAGCTTTACTCTGATTGGGGGAAACAGGCTTCAGCTTCTGTCTATATAAAGTTAGTGGTTGCAACTTGATTGTTCACCAACACACTCTTGGATAGCTCAATCTCTCCATTCTTGTACTACTTCTCGAACCAGTCTATGAAGATATAGCAATTCTCGACCGCATGGCTTATTATGCGGTGGTACGGGAAATATAGAGGATTGTCAGTCATTTTTGCTTCGTGTGGTCTTTTCGACTCCGGCAATTGTAAACCGTTGTTCAGGTCATCTTTGAATATCTTGCGAACCTTTTCCCTTCTGAAAGAGTAAACCTTATTCTTTTTCTCCTCTAGGGAAGGCCTTTCTTCTCCCAGCACTGCCTTTCGAGACCAGTTGGTTTTGGATTCGCCTGCCTTTCGCTCATCTTCATTGTCGGACGTATTGAAGACATTGGTATTGCTGGAATTCCTGCTTCTACGGTTGTCGTCCCGCTTGTTTTTCCATGTCTTGTCTCTCTGAGAGTCTGGGGTAGACTCTTGCTTCGAGCGTTCCAGCATTTGGACTTTCTTGGTTAGCTCCTGAAATGTCTTGAGGCCTGCTGTACACAAGAATGGGACCATCCAATTGTTGAGGTTCCCAATGAGGAGGCTGACGGACTGGTCCTGCTCTAGCGGCGGTTCGCACTTAACAGTGAGGTTGCGCCATCGGGCAATAGAGCCCGTATTGCTTTCATTTTTCCCCGGCTTGGTTCTCACAAGGTCAACGATAGAGATTTTATCACTAACACTCATGAATCTTTACCGAAACAGAGACTCCATTTGGGCAAAAGTAGTGACGGACCCGTCTGGTATACTTGCGTACCAGTCGAAAGCGACACCGGTCAGGATGTTGACAAACCGACGAAGAAGAAGTGCATCATTGCCTCTTGTATTTCCGCACGACGCTTTAAAGTGGGTGACGTGCTGATTTTTGTTTCCCGTCCGTCAAAACTTTCGAACTTAGGAATGACGTAGCCACTCTGGAAATCAATCAGATCGTACTGTATGGGATATGGCCGCCTACTACTGCCAATTTCTTTCTGAGTTTCGGCTTCGGCTACCAATGTTCTAACCTTTCTAGCGGCCAAATCCATTATCCGATCTTGTGTTAGAAGGATAGTGTTATCTGGGGCCAAGGCGTCCCTAGAAGCGGAATGTGGTCGACTTTCGTACGGCTCACCCAATTTTGGACCCAAGGGGACAGGATCGGTTGCTTCGGGTTGTCATCACCCAGCTCATGAGTAGAGACTTATGCTTGATTGGGAGGCGGCCAAGCAATTTGAGCCGTGAGCTGCATCACAATATTCATCAGGTCATCAATTTTTTAGTAGAGCTTGGCCATCTCTTTATTTTTGCTCCTGAGCTGTTTTCGAAGCTCTTGAAGCAGCTCTTACTCTGGGGTTCTGGGGCGGAAAGTCGGCTCTTCCTCGTTGTCCGAGCTTGACTCCACATAGACTGAGGGGTCTTTCTTCCTATAGGCCTCATCGAGAGGGTTTTCGTCATCCAGCGGAGGCGGCTGATCTTGGGAAACGACAACCACATTCAAGCTAAATTGGGCTTGGGATGTGGTGGCCCCATCCTTGTTTTCGCTGCGCAAGTTTTCGCTGGGACGCGCGCCCGCCATATAGACCGTATGGATAACATATCCAGCTGTCTTTTTATTATTGGCAGTTGATTTTGCGGACTGATGTCGTGGCCCTTCTTTTTCGGTAATGGGCAATCGAATGAAGGCGGATGTCCTGACCGGGTTCTTGAATAGTGTTAGCACTTCCTTTTTCGTTTTGCCCCACTGTTTTCGTGCAGCACAGAGCGCCTGATAGACTCTTGAAGAGACGGTGTCATGCTTTCTCTGTTGGGGCTGGGACACATCTCTCTGTAGCATCGTTCGGACTGCTGTCTTCTTGATTCTGGCGGTCATGGTGTTATTCTGAACCCACTTCAGGGGTTTGAAGAAGTTTTTGACTTTTATGACCGACTCATTTGTCGATGTGTGGTAACCCTGTTCTTGGAACCTTACATGGTTCAACTTGGCCGGAGCCCTGGCCCTTTTGTTGGCTCTATATCTAAGCCGCTTTTTCCTCAATTTTTCTGTTTTGAGCACTTGGCAAGCTTCGACCCTTCGGGAAGACACCGTAGATAGATTGACAGAGAGTCTAGCAAATACGCCTGCTTGTGCACTTGTTGAAGTCGTCGCCTGAGCTCGTCTGCAACGTTTGATGAGGCCCTTTGTACCCGCAGTCTTTCCCCCAGCTGGAGCACCAGAGAATTGTTGGACACCGTCTTAATTTTGGGTTGTGGCGCCTTAGCGATCACAACGTTCGGCCTCTTACCCTTTGAGACCGGCTTGGCCACCTGTTTTGCCAGGATTTCTTCCAGATGAGCGCTCCCGGCAGGGTAGATGATGAAAGAACCAAACTGGCGGGGTAGTTCCTCCCACTATCGACTGAGGCTTGCGGAGCGAGCCACGCGAGCATTGATCTTGACTACGTACGGGATCAGGGTCACGTCAGAAGCTGAATCCATCCTAGAAGGCATTGTCGTTGAAAGTTGATTGCTTCACAGAAAAACATTATTTCAGTACAAACATTGGTATATATGTTAAATGAGTTCGCATGAACACTTGACCCAAGAAATGGAAGGAGAGAATGGTCCCACCGGACATGCCAGAATCTGTAGGGTGTTTTTCGTCTCCCTATTGAGATGGGAATACGCACGTTCTTGTCAGGCGTACTACAGAATCCCCCTGTCTAGGGTAGACGGGAGTTTATTGATTATAGGGATCTGAATCTCCGGCAGTCATGGACTAAGCTATCGTTAATTACCCCTCACCTTTGGAGCGAGAGAACCTCCGATTGACGGGTCAAACTGATCATGCGAACTCAATGTGCCATGTGCGTGTATTGTGTTTTGAAAGGGTTTTGGATATATTGGGTGTTTTAGGTGTGGAGTGCATGGGAAATGAGAGGTGAGGAGTGTCTTACAGACGCATGCATGACACGTGGGCGCTTGGCGCCCGCGGGTCATGTGCCAGGCGCGTGGGCGCTTAGCGCCCTCGGGTCACGTGCCCTACACACGACTGCTAAGCGCTGGGCGCCCGCGGGTCACGTGAGCGGAACGCGACCGCTGAGCGTTGGGAGCCCACTGGTCACGTGCCCTGCACGTGACCGCTGAGCGCCCACAGATCCCATGAGGCACACGTGGGCGCTGAGTGCCTGCAGGTCATGTCCCCTGCATGCGACCGCTGGACGTTCGTAGGTTACGTGCATGGCACGTGACCGCTGGACGCCCATGGGTCACGTGCGCGGCACACGACAGCTGGAAACACCAGCGGAAAAGGGGCTTAGCCCCTGGGCTGGAAGTTGAACTCTTAAGGGTCTTCGGAGTTGAACTCCTAACAGGGATTATGTATAGATTTGGAGTTAAACTCCTAAAAGGTTTTTTTATAGAGTTAAACTCCAACAGATCTTGAATGGAGTTAAACTCCTAGAAATCTTTGAAGATGATCAAAGAGGACCCCTTTCTTCTCCCCTTTAACCCTAGATCTTCTTTTGAGTCTTGGATCTTCCCGAAATGGGATTTTTGGAAAAGGGTATCCTTCTTCCTCCTCTCCGTTGGCTGGATCTTGAAGAAGAAGAGGGGTGAAACTCAAAAGTCTCCCTTTGGAGATTTGATGAAATATCTGAGTTCCCCTTTAATGGTTTTATGGTGAAAACGGTTTCTTTTTGGAAAAAGAGAGATTGAACTCTTGATTTAATTTAAAAGAAAGAAGGTTTAGAACCTTGAGGAAGGAAGCATAAACCCTAGAATTTGAAAGAATGAAAATTTGTTTTTGTTTTTTCATCATTTTTGCTTTTATAGACTACACACTTTACATATAGCCCCTTGAGCTTTGCCAAATGACACTTGTGTCACCCCATGCCTTATATGCTTATCTCTTTTTGCACGTAAGCCATGGGGTTTACAAAATTTTGGCTTTTTGTCTATTTTACATACATTTATTTCTATATATACAAAAAAAGAGAATTAAATTAAACCAATTTATAGCTTCATTCCTTTTGTCATGGGCTGGTCCCTTTGACCTGGGCTTGGGCCCACTTGGCTTGGGGTTGACTTTAATTTTGACTTGGTCAACCAGGGTGTAATTTTTGACCCCAACAGTTTGACTTTATCTTAACATGTGCATATGTTATACTCGATATTACATATGGCGGTTACATGTTGATAAAGCCCATAGGATCTTACTTGACTACCTGCGTTGTGATAGCGATCATACTTTTGGGAGTAGGGCAGTCCATATGTACATCCTTAAATGGTCCCTAGTCGCGTAATTATCGAGACTGGGCATTGATACTCCAGAGTAGGCTAGTGTATACGTTTTTAGACCCCCGACGAGGGACGATGGTTGGTCCCGCAGCCATTGGTCTGATGCATCTAAGATCGTATACAAGTGCTCACTGGGTATGAGTACACTGGACGAACTTGCCGAGAACTTCTAGATGGTACTATACCTATCATCAGTTGGAATTTCTCAGGTGATATGTGTACAGGTTAGTCTTCGGGCCTGAGATCGTCACTTGTCTCGTGTGAGTTTCCACAGTGCTCTAATCACTACCCTACCACGGCTCTACCGAGTCATATAAACAGGTTTTGGTTGGGTACAGTCCGAGCAACATGGAGGCAGTAAGTGATTATTGGGGATTCGTCTCTCCCGGTATAGAGATTCGATATCGCGCTATGTTCGATTGGTCATGACCATAAGACCTTGGCCAAGGCAGTTGGGATTTACTGATAGGTTGTAGTAGTTTCCCGGATTGGTCCTGAGCCCCATCAGCATGAATTATCGGGTTATTAGGGTCTGAAGTTTACCACACCTAGACCCGGTATGCGATACTCGTTGACGAAGAGACCGGATAATACGGAGATTGTCATGGATAGGCTCAGTAGGAGTTCGGATGAGTTTGCTCGTCGACCTACTTTTCGATAGGTGCCTGGGTAGCCATTACGTGCAGCTAGTACCGCTGACGTGCTTGTGGTTAAACCCACTGCCAGCGTACTTTCGAGTCTTTAGAGTCCCACACAGAGGGTTTCCCTGCTTCGGGGGAAACGATGTAGAGACCGTATGGTTTTACGGCAGGGTTCGATCACATACGTATACTTGTGCACGTATGATGTTCGGGCGGATAATACTAGCGGACTTTGGTTTAAGTAGGATCCTAGTATTATATTCTTAGATTAATTTTGTCTCTTTGTATTCGTATTTTTCGGAATACAGATACGGGTATGTATATACAATGAGGGGTATTCTTGTAATTGTGTAATATGCTTCTAGAAGGAGACACCTCATTATTGTTTTAACCATTTTGATTAAATGGTTAATGAGGTGGAGGTATGAGGTGTTCATTTATCATTAAATGAAGCATGGCTACTTGGTGACTCATGGGATGACTCATGGTTTACTATTTGGGTATGCTTGATATTTTGTGTTGTAAACATTTGATGCAAGGTGGCTTCAAGATATTTTGTGGCATTATTGGTTTGCATTATTAGTTTACAACACTTAGCCATTCTTCATTCTATGCTCTCTACTACACTCTCATCTCCTCATGCTTCATCTTCTTTAACCTCAAAACCTAATTATCTCATGTGTTGAGAAACCTAGGATTAGTGAGACAAATCAATCCATCATCACTCTCTACATCATCTAGGCTACTTAGATTAGCATACTAAATACCCTAGTTATCTCGGTTTAGAGGTAGGAGCTCAAAGTACACACTCTCGGGTGGATCATCTTTGACGCGAGGATGCCGTTGATCAAGTGTGATCCGTACATCCTTTGAGGAGCTAAAGGAGAGGAGTGAAGACCCGAAGGAATTGATTCTTTAGGTATAAAATTGATCATAGTAGATAGTTTCTCTAGTTGCTAATTAGGTTTATGGCAGATCCGGGTATTAGGTTATTCTAGCGCCGGTTTAAACTTGTATAAAAATTTTGTTCCGCAAACCAGCCACGGTTGATGGCCAGGGTGTTAGTGTAACCCAACACTTGGCTATATCACCGGAAAGGACAAGAAGAAAACGGTAATGCGGCAGAAGAAGAAGGAAAAGACGCTAATGCGGCAGAAAAAGAAGAACACGATAATTTCTTTCCAGGAGAAGAAATGGAGGATATGGTAGAGTCTGCCCTAAGTGATAGTATTCCTACTGAAGATGACATTATTTCCGGCCAAGGACCGCATGCGGATAAGTATGAAAAGTTCATGAATGATGCTAGAAGACCAATTTATGAGAATGTAAAGTATTCAACCCTATCATGGTTCGTCCAACTTTTCCAAATTAAGTGCCTAAATGGATTGAGCAACAAGTCATTCACTATGCTTCTGAAGTTCCTGAAAAATTCCATGCCCCCAGGAAATAACGTGCCCGATAACTGGTACGAAACTCAGAAGTTGATGTCTAATTTGGGTCTGAAGTGTGAGAAGATTCATGCATGTCCTAAAGATTGCGTGTTGTACCGAAAAGAGAATTCATATTTGAAACAATGTCCAACATGCAGTGAGGCCAGGTATAAGCCGAAAGATTCTGATAAGAAGCCTGATATACCTGTCAAGATAGCATGATACTTTTCCATAACACAGAGGCTGCTGAGGCTATTCAGGTGCAAGAAAACAGCCGAGGCAATAATTTGGTATCACCATGATGCTCCAAGTGAAGATGGAAAAATGAGTCATCCAAGAGATTCACCGGTATGGAAGGATTTCGATAGGAGGCATGAAATATTCAGCAGTGATCCTCGCAATGTCAGCCTCGGACTCGCTAGTGATAGCTTCTGCTCATTCAACTATATGGTTGGAAGCCACAGCACGTGGCCCGTGATTATAATCTGTCGTCTTGGTTGACTATGGATCATTCCTACTTTATGATTCCTCTTCTTATTGACGGACCAAACTCACCGAGAAAAAATATCGACGTCTATCTCCGACCTCTGATCGATGAGTTAAATCTTTATTCATTGATGGTGTAGAGACTAACGATGCAAACACAGATACAACTTTCACACTGCGTGCTGTTTTAATGTGGACAATTAATAACTTTCCTGCATATGGAATGCTATCAGGTTGGTCTATACATGGCCACAAAGCATGCTCTTATTACCATCAATATACAACATCAAAATGGTTGAATTTTAGCAGGAAGGTTTGTTATTGCGGTCATCAACGTTTCCTGCCACTAGATCATCCCTATAGGTTAGACGCTGCCCACTTTAATGGTCATCAGGAGCTTCTTAGGCCTCCAGCCTCATTGTCTGGAGAGAACGTGATTGCTCAGTGGGATGGCTACAATAATATGACTTTCGGGATAAATCCGGCAAAACGGGTCAAACCACCCTATTGGAATAAATTAAGCATTTTCTACGAGCTTCCGTACTGGTCAACAAATTTAGTACGTCGCTATCCGGACGTCATGCACATAGAGAAGAGAGTATCCGAGCACGTACTCAACTTTCTTCTTTGTAAAGACGGAAAATCGAAAGACAATCTCCATGCTCGGATGAATCTTCAGGACTGGAAAATTAGAAGTGAATTGCAAGCTAAACGATAGCGGGTAAACCAGGCAATTTCTACTTCCCGATGCCGCGTATCATATGTCACAACCGGAGAAGAAAATGTTTCTGCAGGTGTTGCATGATTTGAAAATTCCCACAGTTTTCTCAGGATCATTTAGCAAAAAGATAAAATTGTAAAAGGCAAGATCGATGGGCTGAAAATTCATGATCACCATATTATTATAGAGCATCTTCTCCCATTAGCCCTCAGGACTTCCCTTCCCGAATCGGTTGGTCTAGTAATCAATGACCTTTGTTTCTTTTTTAAAGAATTATGAGCTAAAACCTTGAATGTTGTGACGCTGGAGAATCTAGAAAATTCTATTTCATTGATACTTTGCAAACTTGAGCGTATTTTCCCACCGTCGCTCTTCGATATCATAATACACCTGACGATTTATCTTGCAACCGAGGCTAAGTTTGTCGAAACGGTACAATATCGATGGATGTATCCCATCGAAAGGTACGTGGAATTTTTCGTTTCACGCAATTTGTAAAATTATTGTTTTCCTATATGCCTGTTCAGACGATAAAACTTCACTTTTGATATGACATTTTCCTTACTATTTTTAAATAATAAAAGGTGTATATTATAAATAAAAAATATATTTGGGGTTTATCTGCAAAATATTATTTACCATATGTTTATATATTATAATTAACATTATGAAAGAAAATATATGCATATACTATTTTGATAATCTAAATATGCATATTATATCAAATATCTTTAATCAATATTCTTAAAATATAATATCATATAAAATGGTTAGGATAATATCTCAAAAATACCAAATATTACTAACATTATTTGTTGAGATATTGTGCAGAAATTACATCAGGACTGGAATCAAGGAAATCCGAGATATCGAGATCAAATCTGCCAAAATATTGAAGTAAATCGAAGAAATCAACTCTGGAAGAGACTTAGAGAAGATTTCCAAAATCCAGATATTCAAAAGATCACCACGTGTCACAAGGAAGAATCCCCAGAGTTTTGAAGCCAAGATGCTACCAACACGCGGCGCTTCCGCGGCCAAAACGTGATAAATGCGATGGATCCGCGGCCTAAAGGAGGAGTTGGGATGTGGGATTTTTTGTGTAGGATCGTCTAAACAAACCCTAATTTATAGAATCTAGGGTTTTCATTTTCTGTGACTATAAATAGAACCCAGAGCCCCTCTTGGAAGTTCATCAAACCGAAGAGATCATGAAGTTCAAGTTGACTCACACATTAAGGTTGATCAATGTTCATATCATAATATTGCAATTCATACGCCCCACTTTTGTGCATTTTATAAGTAAACAGGTACTTTTGACGCTCGTTTGTTGCATGTTACAGGATACAGGCTCTTGGAGCAAATACAGTGAAAAAGACGAAAGATGATATAAAAAAGGGACTTTTGACCAACAAGCAGACGGATCTTACTCAAGCCGAGACGAAGAACAGTGCAAGGTCCAAAAGACAAAAGTGAACGGTCAAAAACTCCTTACAAGTTTTCACTGAAGATCTGGAAAAGACCAAGAAGCCAAACAAAGAAAATTAATGAAGAATAAACAAGCCCAAACACCCAGAAGGAAGACCAGAAAATTTGGTGGAATGAACCCACCAAAGGGCCGCGGAACCGCGGCCCAAGCGCCCCATTGCCGCGGTTCCGCGGCCATATCATGCCCATGTCGGTGGAAACTTTTCCAGTCGGTGTGTCGGTGCAGATGTTGGGATTTTTAGGGGGCAAATCTGTAATTTCATGTCTACGAGAGTCTGTAACCCTAGCTTCACTGGTTGCTTATAAATTGTACTCAAAATCTGTAAAATGTATGCCTCTGAGGAATCAATAAAAGTTCAGACCTGTTGAGAGATCAAGAGCATCATCTTTTCTTGTAAGTTTTTAATTTATTTAATTCCTGCCTTAGTTTAATATCATTACTTGCCCTAGTTATCCATTTGTTTGCTGTAGTTCACTAGTTTAGCTATTTTTAATCTGTCGTAAGAAGTAAGTAATTACACTAAAAACATAAAGCAACAAAAAAATTGTCACTTTCAAATAATTCCCTAATGAGCGAGTAAAATCCTCGCTCGTTAGGGTTAGGAACAAGAGAGGGAGTGAGAGATGGATGTCTCTCACCTCCTTCTATGCCAACATATTTTCAAAACGAAACCTTCATGCACGCATGTATGATCCGTCCCTACGGCACCCTACCTGCGAGGTAACGGTGAACCGTAGTATAAAAGGCCGGACATATATGACGTCCATGAAGATCACAGCAATTAATAGGAAAGGACGGATAAGGATCTAGAGGAAGAAACCTTGTTTCTTCCCGATCATCCTAATCCCCCTTGCTAATAATTGTTGTGATTTTTCTAAAAAGCTTAAATCAACGGCATTGAATGAGGTGACAACATTGATCTAATCACCCCTACCTTCGACCTAACCCTAACGAGTTCTTTTATATCACATAAATCAGTTTTTAAATCAATCGACAAAAACCAAACAACCTTCTGAATCAACTCGTTATAACACAAAAACAGAAATTTACACATCTCTGCGGATCGACCCGTATTCACCGGTTAGCTGCAAAGTGACGCCGTTTCTGATTACGGTAAAACATAATTTTTGGATTAATCAAATGGCGCCGTTGCCGGGGATGGCGTAATTTTCTCGTTTTGTATGATTTCGGGTTGATATAAATTTTGAAAAAAATATAAAAATCAGAAAATACAAAATACAAAAATTTTCTTTTCATTATTTTTATCTGTTTGAAGGGTTTTTCGTTGGAATCTTGCAGGAACAGCAAAGACTTTTGGATCTGGAATTTTACAGAAGGTCAAAACAGAAAAGGGAGCATAAGAACAGAGAGGAATCACAAGTACAGAGCTACATAAATTTTTCTAGAGCTTGATCTCCTCATCAGACCACGGAACCGCGGCCAAGGAGCACCCCAGACCGCGGAACCGCGGCGGTTAGGGCTCTTCACTGCTTAAAAATTGCAAGGTTAGCTCTCTTTACTTCCCCTCTGCAACCTCCATATCTTCACTGTAAAAGTTTTCTGCAGGTTTCTTTGCGCTAAAAAATCTTCCTCCCCCTTCTAAATAACAGATTTGCTGCAGGTTTCTTTGCGCCGCGCTAAAATTGAATGCAAGTGAATTTTTGTTTTGCATAATTTAATTGGACTTAAGGGGCTAATTGACCAAATTCAGATTGGGTGGGGATTTCATCACCCTTCCCAGGACCCCAGAAAACACCTAAAGCATGTGCATTGACCACAGTTAATTAAAAAAAGATTAGACTCAGACCTAAGGACAGCGAGCTCAATAGGAAAAGGCCTAGGGTAGGCATCAGCCGTTTATCCTAACCGACATTGCGGTGTCTAGGCTAGTGGTTATTAATTAGGCCCACTGTAGTGGTGGTTCCTTCCCACTTACCTGGCCGTACTTGTCCGTGAAGAGGCGGTTTGAGGTCCTATTTCTAGCCCTAGTAGGAGCTGTCTAGTAGACCTAGGCAACCCTAGATCTAGGCCTGATTGTGCATGTTTAGTTGATACAGTTGTGTCACGAGTCCTTTTTCAAAAACCTCTTTGCAAAAACTCTCACATAAAACAAACAAAAATAAATAAATAAAACTTTTCAAAAACTTGCAACTTGTCGCAAAAAGAAAACCTGCAAATTCACCACACCACTTTCCCTCACTGACGTTATCTTACCCCCACATTCTGTTTTTCATTTTTTTTCTGACTGCACTATCCCTTTTAGTGTATGTCACTTTGGACTAGGGATACAGACGCCCGATTAGTCCGCGTTTCGTTGGTACCGACCAACAAACCTTTCGACACCCAGGTCGAAAATCCGTCCACTTTCTTACCTTCACCTTCAACTTCTTTCACCGAAGGTATGTCGGGATTCAACCCCAACGATACCTTACCGACGGGAAGGATTCCACCTCCGTTAGGTGCGAATGACCCGAACCAGCCGCCTGTTGAAGTGCCCGCACGAGTTGCGCTCCAGGACCTTTTTTACCCCATCCGCACTTCTTTACCCACCTGTCTTTCACCCCCACCGGCAAATGGGGACAATTTTGAGATTAAACCACATTTCATCAATATGCTGCCGAAATTTCATGGTTTGGAAACTGAAGACGCATATATCTTTATTAATAAATTCCAAAATGTGTGCGCTATGATGAAAACGACCCAATTGAGTGATGACGCTATAAGGCTAAGGGTCATTCCTTTCACCTTATGTGACCTAGCCGAGAAGTGGCTATATAGCACCGCATCACATTCTATTAGGAATTGGGATGAGTTTGTGAAAGCTTTTCTAAAAAAGTTTTATCCTCACCATACAACTGCCAGAATCCGCAATGAAATAATTCAATTCTCACAACTTCCTTCCGAACCATTCTGGAAGTGCTTCGAGAGATTCAAGGACCTATTAGTTCAATGCCCTCATCATGGGATAGAAAGTTGGCAACTTTGCCAAATATTATACGAGGGATTGAACTCGGCAACGAAGCAGTTGCTAGAAACCATCAGTCAAGGTCATTTTCTCTCTATGTCTAGTGATGAAGCATGGCAGTTTCTTAAGGATCTTAGTGAGCAAACAATACAGTGGGAGAGTACCAAGACCACATCATCTTCTAGTGGTCAATCTAGGGTAGGCATACATCAATTAGAGATGTCGATTGCCATGAAGGCTGAGATGGCCGCTCTTACGAAAAAGCTAGAAGCGATTGAGACCAAAATCTCATCGCCTTCTCCTGCCCCTGCTATGCCCCCACGAACTGTCTGTGCTTGTTGTGCGGATCCATCGCACCTGACCGAAGAGTGTCCTTATAATGCATCTACACAAGGACAGGATCAAGTCAATGCTGCATTTCAGCAACGACAAAGAAACGATCCGTACTCTTCGACGTATAATCCGGGGTGGAGGAGTCACCCAAATTTCGCTTGGAACCAAAATCAACAATTCCAAGGAAATAATAATAATTTTCAAAGACCTCCTCCTCCACAACAACAACAAGCACCCTCGCAAACTCAATATCAACCGCAACAATTTCAACAACAACCTTACCCTAATCAGGTGAACAATTTTGTGCCGAACAATGCTTACCAGCCAAACAATTATGTTCAACCTAATAATGATAAGGTTAGCTCGCTCGAAAGAAGTCTAGATACATTCCTTAAGCAATCTACACAGTCTACAGCAAGACTTGAGACTTCTATTCAATCTTTAGTGCAAAATAGTGCCTCACACGATCAGAGCATCAAATCTATTGAGGCACAAATTGCACAACTCAATGCAGCTTTGAGCGAGTGCGAAAAAGGAAAACTCTCGTCTCAACCATTGCCCAACCCCGGTTACGCACATGCTGCACACAATCAGCAAAATCATAACGTAAATGCTGTGACCATGTTGAGATCGGGAAAAGTGTTGCGAAACAATATGGGCATTAACAATGACACCCCTGCCGGTGGGCCTTCTTCATCTTCTTCACCATCTTCTTCTTCTTTAGAGCCTATTCTCCATCCTTCACATGGCTCTACCTCTTCTAGCTTGAACGGACATATTTCTCACAACACGAACACATCTACACGGGGTGCCATTCCAACTCGACAATCTGATCCACAAAAATTGGACTCAACCACTTTTCAAAATGTTCCTTTTCCTAATCGGCTGAGATCCAATAAACCAACTCCTCAGATGGAGAAGATTGTCGAGTTGTTCAAACAGGTTAGCATAAATATCCCTCTTTTGGATGCAATTCAGCAAGTTCCTTCATATGCCAAAATTTTAAAGGACTTATGCACCAAAAAGAGGAAGTCGCAAGTACCAAAGAAAGTTTTTGTGGCTAGTGCTATTAGCGATGCTCTTGTAAATTCCTTACCCCCAAAGCAAAAGGACCCCGGGTGTCCTACCATTTCGATAACAATTGGGGACAAGAACATCAATAGAGCACTATTAGATCTTGGTGCGAGTGTCAATTTGCTACCCTATTCTGTGTACGAGCAATTGGGCGTTGGAGAGCTTAAGCCCACTCACTGTACTCTCCAAATGGCCGACCGGTCTATCACTCATCCTAGAGGAGAGCTGGAGGATGTGTTAATAAGAGTAGGGGATTTCATTTTCCCCGTTGACTTTATTATGATGGACACACAACCTGTCGCTAACCCCCGGAACCAAATTCCGGTAATACTAGGTCGACCATTTTTGGCAACTTCCAACGCAGTGATCAATTGTCGTAATGGTTCAATGAACCTATCTTTCGGCAATATGACAATTGAGCTCAATATTTTCAAGTTGGGAAGTCAGCCTGCTGAGTCCAATGCTAGCGTACTCGATGTTTGCTCGATCAATGAGATCGCGGAGGAGGACTGTGAGTTCGAGAATTTTTTGTTCGACCACAACAATGTTAACGCCACTAGTGCGTTCCTCCTAGACTCCGACACAGCTTTCACGGCGGATAACGATTTTGAGTGTTTTACATTCGTCGACGACTTTGAAGACTCATCACCTGAATTGGAGTCTTTTGCTTTTTCGGATGAGAAAATTGAATCATCCGACACTATAGCGTACACTCGGTTCGAACCTTTGATGGAATCATTCAAGTTTGAAACAACTACCCCATTGTTACCATCTATTGTTTCACCTCCTAAACTCGAATTAAAGCTTTTGCCGACACACCTAAAATATGCATATCTAGGTGATAATGAGACCTTACCCGTCATTATATCAGCCTCTCTAGCTCTTAAGCAAGAGAAGGCTCTCTTGATGGTCTTACATAATAATCGGCAAGCTTTCGGCTGGTCTATGGTGGACATTAAGGGGATTAGTCCCCTCATAGTCGAACATCGTATACACTTAATGGATGATGCCAAGCCAGCACGAGATCCACAAAGGCGCCTCAACCCCATCATGAAAGAGGCTGTTAAGAAGGAAATTGTCAAGTGTATGGATAGCGGTATCATTTACCCTATCTCGGATAGCCAATGGGTTAGCCCAATCCATGTCGTGCCAAAGAAATCGGGCATTACGGTCATTACAAATGAGGCAAATGAGTTGATTCCCACTCGCACCCAAACTGGGTGGCGAGTCTGCATAGACTATAGGAAACTCAATGCCGCAACAAGGAAGGACCACTTTCCTTTACTTTTCATTGACCAAATGCTCGAGCGATTGGCAGGGCACGAGTTCTATTGCTTTCTCGATGGCTATTCCGGTTACAATCAAGTCCCCATTGCCAAAGAGGATCAAGAAAAGACAACATTCACTTGTCCCTTTGGCACTTTTGCTTATCGTCGCATGCCCTTTGGGTTATGCAACGCGCCCGCTACATTTCAGCGGTGTATGATGGGGATCTTTTCAGACATGGTTGAAAAGTTCTTGGAGATTTTTATGGATGATTTCTCCATCTTTGGCGACTCCTTCGACAAGTGTTTACGCCATCTTGACGCTGTTCTTACCCGCTGCAGGGATAAGAACCTAACATTGAATTGGGAGAAGTGCCATTTCATGGTACGAGAGGGCATCGTCTTAGGACATGTCATCTCGCAAAACGGCATCGAGGTTGACCGGGCTAAAATCGAAGTGATTTATAACCTCCCTCCCCCAAAATGCGTCAAAGATATCAGAGCCTTCCTTGGCCATGCCGGTTTTTACAGACGGTTCATCAAGGACTTTAGCAAGATTGCTAGACCCTTGACTCTCTTACTGGCCAAGGACACAACTTTTGCTTTTGACTCCACGTGCACTGAAGCATTCGAGTCTTTAAAACATTCACTCATCGCTGTGCCCATCCTCTCATCTCCCGATTGGACGCACCCTTTTGAAATCATGTGCGACGCATCAGACTTTGCTATTGGCGTTGTTCTTGGACAGCACATTAATAAGATGCTGCACGTGATTTATTATGCTAGCCGAACACTAAATGAGGCTCAACTTAATTACACAACAACAGAGAAAGAATTTTTAGCTGTTGTGTTTGCACTCGAAAAATTTCGGCCTTATTTAATCGGCTCTCCAGTCGTTGTTTATACTGATCATTCGGCTCTTCGCCACCTTTTTGTGAAGAAGGATGCTAAGTCAAGGCTAATACGTTGGATCCTTTTATTGCAAGAGTTTGACCTTGTTATTAAGGACAAAAAGGGATGTGAAAATGTAGTAGCTGATTACCTATCACGACTTCCTTCTTCGCCCACGCTTGATCTTCCAATCACTGACGTTTTTCCCGACGAGCAACTCTTGACCGTTTCGTACGAACCATGGTTCGCCGATATTGTGAACTACTTATCCACCGGCTTGATACCAAATGATTGGTCGAAACAAGATAAGCTTCGATTTTTGTCCCAAGTAAAGCATTTTTACTGGGATGAGCCCTATCTTTTTAAATACTGTTCCGACCAAATCATTCGTCGGTGTGTGCCCGAGAGAGAGGTCAAGAGCGTGCTGTCTTTCTGCCACGATCAAGCATGTGGCGGGCACTTTGGCCCAAAGAAGACAGCTGAAAAAGTTTTGCAGTGTGGTTTCTATTGGCTACGACTCTTCAAGGATGTATTTGAATACTGCAAAACTTGCTCCCGGTGCCAACACTTGGGCCGGATTTCACAGAGAAACGAAATGCCACTCCAACCCATTTTGGTAGTGGACATTTTTGATGTTTGGGGTATTGATTTCATGGGACCATTTCCTAACTCTTTAGGAAATATGTATATTCTTTTGGCGGTTGACTATATTTCTAAGTGGGTCGAGGCTGTGCCCAGCCGAACGAACGATAACAAGGTTGTTGTTCGGTTTCTTAAAGAACACATATTCTCTCGATTCGGGCACCCTCGGGCGATAATAAGTGATAATGGTTCTCACTTCTGCAATAGGACTTTCGAGTCCTTAATGCGTAAATACTCTATCACCCACAAATTTTCAACGCCATATCACCCCCAAACATGTGGGCAAGCCGAGGTTTCAAATCGGCAAATAAAGCAAATCTTGGAGAAAACGGTTTCCAAAAACCGTAAGGATTGGTCACTTAAACTGATAGATGCACTATGGGCTTTCCGTACTGCATATAAGACCGATCTTGGTATGTCTCCATACCGGCTTGTGTACGGGAAGGCTTGCCACCTCCCAGTGGAGATCGAGCATAAAGCATTTTGGGCTATCAAAGAGCTGAATTTGTCTTTAGGAGATGCGAGCATCAACAGAAAGCTGCAATTGAATGAGTTGGAGGAGTTGAGGGATGAGGCATATGATAATGCCATAACTGCTAAAAACCGAGCTAAGGTGTTCCACGATAAACACCTTTTGCGAAAAACTTTTGAACCTGGTCAACAGGTTCTACTTTATGACACTCGGTTACATTTTCATCCCGGTAAGCTCCGGTCCAGATGGAAAGGACCTTTTGTAGTCCGCACCGTTTATCCGCACGGTGCGGTTGATCTTGAAAACCCTGAAGACGGTACCTTATTCAAGGTGAATAGGCATCGACTAAAACCGTTCTTCACAGCGGATCCTTCGGAGGAGCTCCTGCTTTTGCAGGAGCCGATCTACACTGAGTGATATTCCTCCGCTTCCACCCCCAAATTTCGTTTCCCAAAGACACTATAAGTTTGGGGGTGTGTATATTATTTGTATATATATTTCCAAAATACCATAAAAAATTTTATAAAAAAAAAATAATAATTTTTGGACCTAATTGCAAATCTACAGATTAAGAGCTGATTTTACAAATAAAACCCTCGTTTTAGAGGGTGTTTTATGCAAATCACCCTCCCATCCCCTATTTAAAGGAACCCGAGCCCCCTGTGTGTTTACCCTAAAAACTTTTCATCTCATCAACCCCTAGCCGCCGCCCCCTACCCTCTGCAGAAGAATCTCGCCGCGCCGCCACCAACCGACCGCGAAACCGCCGCCACAGCCGCCTCCCGCCGTTGATCCGCCGCACTCTGGCCTCTTCACCCCCGGAAATTTTCAGGGGAGGTAACTCTGTCTAAACCCTCTCTGTTACTGCATATCGTTTTACTGTAAACATCTAAATGGCACATAAAATGCAGTATGAAAGAGATTTTTCCCCTGTTTTCGCACACGACATTTACGGTAGATATTTCCCACACGAAATAGCACAAAGGGGCTGGAATTTCCTCCCTTATAATCATGCATCTGCGTTTGCTCTACCTAACCTAGTTGCCCTATTTTACGAATCCATGGAAGATAATAGCCTTGACAACTTAGGTTACATTAAACTGAATTGGGGAAACCGTGAAATTCACATCGATAGGGACATGATACACGAGGTTACACTCATACCACGTGTACCTGCACATGAACACCCACTGCGCTTTAAAGATTATATGCCATTAGTGGGTAATGACTGTGCACGAGAACCGCGTAAGGGCATCCAGGCACGGACCCTTTTCGCAAACGTTTTAACTGTGTGCCGGTGGGCACAAAACAATATTTTTGGAAGTTCTCACAACACGACCTTTTTCACCCCTTCGTTACATGTCGTCCACACTCTAATGACGAAAAATCCTAGGTTCGACATGTGCACGGTTTTGCTCCAATCCATAGGTACGGGGAAACGAGGGAGTGTATATCCATGTCCCATGCTCGTTACCCAACTATGCCGTTGTTTCCTCCAAGCCGAGGAATTTGACTCATATATGATAGATGGTTTCCCGGTTCGACCACTTTTAGAGGGCGTCTCGTCGTCCTACTCTAGACTCACGGATATTTGGACACGAACAGAACCGGCAAAAAATGTACCTGCACACATCCCTAGCTCGAGCTCGACTTCGAGCGGGGATGAACTAACTCCCCAGGAGCATGCGCGATTGATGCGAAGAACGGTGAGAAGAATAGACTCTTTGCGGGATGAGTTTTGGGCAACTGCACGAAAGCACGACCGTCGGTTGACGGAAATTGAGAGGGGGATCCAAACACTTTTGGCTAGAGGGGAAAGATCATGTTCACGCTCACGAGCGCGACGTGGGGCCGGGCAGTGAGGGCACTACTTTCCTCAAGTTTGGGGGTATTAGAGGGTGATGTATATAGTTATCCTTCGCATTGCATTTTGTATATATTTGTTTTCCTTTTGCATATTTAATTTCTGCATTGCATCTTTATATAAAAATCATAAAAAATTGAAAATTTGAAAAACAAAAAAAAAATTTAGAAAACTAAAAAACCCATAAAAATTTGAAAAAATTATAAAAAATTATTCAATTTTGGTTAATTGATTTGAGTTTGATAAAAAGGTTACCTGAGTTGGAAAAAACTAGATCCTAGACTTGGCAAATTAAAAACCCTAAAAATAACATTTCTTAAAGTTTAGCGATAGAGAGTATATGTCTTTGTAGGTTATTTAGAAATAGGTAAATTTTGGGTTCACTTTTTGGGCTAAGTCAAAATGAGGGAAGAGTATTAATATTCTTATTAAAGTATAAGTTCGAAAAATAGTTCCTAGCTTAAGTCTAGATTCTGAAAACATGTACCCTACAAAATTCACAATCACGCACCTTGAAACTTGGATTAGTAGAAGAGACCTTGAATTACTCTTGTCTAAAGTCCTTAGCACAATAAAAAGAAAAAAAAAAGTGAATAAAGGAAAAAAATGGACACTGGTTCTTGTGATTACTTAAGGCTAGAAAATTATTTAGCGAGGGTGCTTTATCACCTAGTGCCTTAGACTAACTGGTTTGTGAGTCACTGCTAAAAGCCTTGAGTGTTGCAAAACTAGGAAAGACGCATTAAAGTGCTAACGCATCTTGTAATCGGCAGTTGGTACCTCAAGAAGTATTAACGGTCGCATGAAGGATGTGAAAATTCACAAATTAATAAGTGCTTTAGACAATGGACGAGAATATGATTGCTTAATTTGAATTTCCAAGTGTAGGGGTGACAATTACACACACGTGGGGATATGTGATTAGAGTTTAGATAAGAGAAAGGAATGAAGAATAAAACTTGTATTTTTAATAGAGCTGATAGAAATTCCTAAGTAGAGATGTAACTCTAGAAAGAGAACTTAAGAAATGCTGAATTCTAAGTAATTTTATAGAACATGTATAATCTTAAGTTACATAATAAGGAATTGTGAAGGATATGGACGGATAATTTGCGGGGCGACGATAATAGAATTCCTTATTAGAAAACCTAATTGGAGAACAAAAGTCGAAAAACCAAATTGATAGGATTTTGTGGGTGTAATCCGCTGAAAACCCTCAGGAGACAACACTCCTCCTACTAGGGACACCTAGAGGTTTAACGGCTTGTTGCACGCGCTCAGTGCAATCGTGTTTCCCTGCGAAAGTGTGGCTAGGTTAGAATAAAATAATAAGTTTGCTCGAGGACGAGCAAAAAAGGTAAGTTTGGGGGTATTTGTTCATATCAAAATATTGCAGTTCATACGCCCCACTTTTGTGCATTTTATAAGTAAACAGGTACTTTTGACGCTCGTTTGTTGCATGTTACAGGATACAGGCTCTTGGAGCAAATACAGTGAAAAAGACGAAAGATGATATAAAAAAGGGACTTTTGACCAACAAGCAGACGGATCTTACTCAAGCCGAGACGAAAAACAGTGCAAGGTCCAAAAGACAAAAGTGAACGGTCAAAAGCTCCTTACAAGTTTTCACTGAAGATCTGGAAAAGTCCAAGAAGCCAAACAAAGAAAATTAATAAAGAATAAACAAGCCCAAACACCCAGAAGGAAGACCAGAAAATTTGGTGGAATGAACCCACCAAAGGGCCGCGGAACCGCGGCCCAAGCGCCCCATTGCCGCGGTTCCGCGGCCATATCATGCCCATGTCGGTGGAAACTTTTCCAGTCGGTGTGTCGGTGCAGATGTTGGGATTTTTAGGGGGCAAATCTGTAATTTCATGTCTACGAGAGTCTGTAACCCTAGCTTCACTGGTTGCTTATAAATTGTACTCAAAATCTGTAAAATGTATGCCTCTGAGGAATCAATAAAAGTTCAGACCTGTTGAGAGATCAAGAGCATCATCTTTTCTTGTAAGTTTTTAATTTATTTAATTCCTGCATCAGTTTAATATCATTACTTGCCCTAGTTATCCATTTGTTTGCTGTAGTTCACTAGTTTAGCTATTTTTAATCTGTCGTAAGAAGTAAGTAATTACACTAAAAACATAAAGCAACAAAAAAATTGTCACTTTCAAATAATTCCCTAATGAGCGAGTAAAATCCTCGCTCGTTAGGGTTAGGAACAAGAGAGGGAGTGAGAGATGGATGTCTCTCACCTCCTTCAATGCCAACATATTTTCAAAACGAAACCTTCATGCACGCATGTATGATCCGCCCCCTACGGCACCCTACCTGCGAGGTAACGGTGAACCGTAGTATAAAAGGCCGGACATATATGACGTCCATGAAGATCACAGCAATTAATAGGAAAGGACGGATAAGGATCTAGAGGAAGAAACCTTGTTTCTTCCCGATCAGCCTAATCCCCTTTGCTAATAATTGTTGTGATTTTTCTAAAAAGCTTAAATCAACGGCATTGAATGAGGTGACAACATTGATCTAATCACCCCTACCTTCGACCTAACCCTAACGAGTTCTTTCATATCACATAAATCAGTTTTTAAATCAATCGACAAAAACCAAACAACCTTCTGAATCAACTCGTTATAACACAAAAACAGAAATTTACACATCTCTGCGGATCGACCCGTATTCACCGGCTAGCTGCAAAGCGACGCCGTTTCTGATTACGGTAAAACACAATTTTTGGATTAATCAATCAATCTGCTGTTCATTTACCTCTTTCAAGATAGATCGAGAAGCAAACTAGGATTTTGTAATCCTCTTTCTAAAGGAACAAAAAGTGTAATTGATCAAATTGATTAATAAAGGTAGTTGTTTTATTCTTATTGCATTTTTTTCTTTATTTACATCATGATCTTTATCCGTTCTTCTATCTCTATCATGCGTGAATAATTTACCGCTTGATAGGGTTCGTAGGATTATGGTAGATCAATGGAAGATGAAGAATTTCTTAACTTCTTTTAAATCTTATGAAGTTTATAAATTTTAGCAAAATAAATGTTAACATCCTAATCGGGCGTGCAATCAATTTATTGATAGTCTTGACCGCGATTTGAGATTAGATTAACAATTGTTTTGTTAAAGGCAAGACATGAATAGAGATTAATGAAGGATAAGGGTCAATAGTATGGAAACACTAGTTTCTTCAAAGAACCCTAATTCTCATTCATCACTATCAATATAGTTTTAAATCTATCAATAGATAAAAGGAGTCATATTTATTAGTCATCCATTACTATTAAATCCGAACGAACCCTACAAGCCCTCTTCTGATATAAAATCTACATCCGTCTTTAAACTAGATCTATTTTCTACATCCGTATTTTGACGTAGATTTAGAAACTATTCTCCACTATTCTTTATTCTTCTATTCTTCCACTTTTTCAACACGTCTAAAGTAAGATTGAAAGATTCAACGTTTCCCTGAGGACGACCCGTACTCATCTCGGTCTAGCTATACGCGACACCGTTATTGATTGCGGTTATTCTACAAACACTTCTTTAAAATACAGATCAATAAAATAGCTAATACGTTGGATCCTGTTATTAAAAGAATTTGATCTTGTCATACGAGACAAGAGTGGATATGAAAACGTTGTAGCTAACCATCTTTCACGCATAAATTCTTCACCAACGTTGATCGTGCTAATAAATGACTCTTTCCCAGACTAACAAATCTTGACCGTATCCTGCGAACCTTAGTTCGTGGATATTGTGAATTATCTAGCGACGGGACTTATTCCTAAGGATTGGTCGAAACAAGATAATCTTCGATTTCTATACCAAGTAAAACACTTTTACTGGGATAAACCTTATTTGTTTAAGTATTGTTCCCATCAAATCATTCGCAGATGTATCCCTAACGATGAATTCAAGAGTGTATTGTCTTTTTTTCATGATCAGGAATGTGGCGGTCACTTTGGTCCACGTAAAACGGCGGAGAAAGTTTTGCAATGTGTCTTTTATTGGCCAACATTATTTAAAGATGCATATGATCATTGCAAAACTTGTCCACGGTGTCAACACATGGGTAGGATTTCATGAAGAAATGAGATGTCGCTCCAACCTATCTTGGTTGTGGAAATATTCGATGTTTGGGGTATTGATCTTATGGGTCATTTTCCCAACTCATTTGGGAATTTATATATCTTGTTAGCGGTTGATTATGTCTCAAAATGGGTGGAAGCAATACCGTGTCGCAATAATGACAACAAGGTTGTTATTAAGTTTTTTAAAGAAAATATCTTTTCGCGATTTGGGCACCCTCACGCTATAATTAGCGATAACGGGACGCATTTCTGTAATCGGTCTTTCGAGACTTTGATGCGGAAATATTCAATCAACCACAAACTTTCTACGCTCTATCATCTCCAAACGAGCGGGCAAGCTGAGATTTCCAATAGGCAGATCAAACAAATTTTGGAGAAGACGGTTTCTAAAAACCATAATGATTGGTCAAACAAATTGACAGATGCTCTTTGGGCATTTCGTACCGCTTATAAGACCGATCTTGGTATGTCTCCATACCGCCTAGTGTTTGGAAAGGCATGCCACCTTTCTATCGAGATCGAACATAAAGCAATGTGGGCTATTAAAGAGCTTAACTTCGATTTTGATCAAGCCTACAGCTTTCGGAAGCTGCAATTAAATGAGCTAAGTGAACTCCGAGATAAAGCTTACGATAATGCGGTTAGAGTAAAGAATCGGACTAAAGTGTTCCACGATAAAAAGCTTTTTAGAAAAACCTTCACACCGGGACAACAAGGCCTTCTTTACGATTCTCGTATTCATCTTCATCCGTGTAAGCTAAAATCTCGTTGGAATGGACCTTTTGTGGTGTGGTATGTATACCCGCACAGAGCAGTAGAAGTTGAAAATGTTAAAAACGGTTCAATTTTTAAAGTACATGGGCATATATTGAAACCATATTTTTCTGCTGACCCGGCAGAGGAGCTCCTGTTTTTACAGGAGCCGCTTTATTATAACTAAATTTCCTCCTCCTCACCTCCATGTCTCGGTAACATTGTCTCATTTTAAGAATGGAGGTGAGTGAAAAATGACTTAACTAAATATCTGTGCGTGCCAAAGCATAAGTTTGGGGGTAGTTTTCATTTAATTATTATTATACCCCTATTACTTTCTCTCCCAAAGTCTACAGGTCTATGCGCTCAAAGAACAATATCAGTGAGGACACTGCTGAAAACAGATTTGGGAGGGAGGTTTGTATTCACTGAATTATCTTTTGGCACTAGGCACTATACAAATTTTTTTTATAATGAAAGATTAGAAAGTGAAAAATTACATATGAAAGATAGGAATAATTTGAGAAAAGCAAGAAAGTTAGATGTTTTCTTAAACGAAACTAGTAATAAGTAGTTATGAGCCATTGTCCCAAAGGTTAGTAAGATAAAGGAATTACTAATCTGCGGATAAAATTAAGTCTGAAAAATAGTCCATATTCTTGAGGCCAAACATTTGAACGTTGATACTGTTGGGTTACGCAAGCACCCCAGCCATCAATCCGTGGCCAAATGCGGAACAAAAAATTTCAAAAACCGGCGCTAACGGAACCCTAGTCTATGGATCGACCCATATGCCCAAGATAACAAAAAAACATGCATAGGCTTAGAGTGATTATACTGAATTGATCCGTGTCCTTCGGTCTTCAACCTTCTTCCCTAGCTCCTTGCGGCTTCCTTGATCAATTTCGATCTCCGGTCTCCCCCATGGAAGATGATCCACCCGAGAGTCTATGAATCAAGCTCCAACCTCAAATCTGAGGCAACTCGAGTATCTAGTTTGCCACACTAGATAGCCAAGGTGAAGTAGAGAGTGTGTAGGATTAGTTTGTCTCAATACACCATAGGTTTCTCAACACATGAGACAATTAGGGTGGAGGTAGAAGAAGATGCCATGAGAGGAGAGTGTGAGGCAAAGAAAATCCAAGTGAAGAAAGCTTGAGTGTTGTGAGCTATTTGTTGTGAGCTTTTTATCAAGCATGCTAGCAACTAAAGAAAACAACTAAAGAATAAATATCTCATGGCTCACCAGAAATATCTCACAATACAAACAAGAAACTCATCATGCCACCATGATTCACTACATGACTCATCACCATGAGTCACCAAGTGAACATGCATGAATAAATGCCAAAACAATGACTCACACTCTCCACTTTAATAAACATTTAACCTAAATGTTTAATACAATAAGAAATGGCAAGTCTAAAAAATAATCTTGTAAAGAATTAAAAGAATACCCCTCATCCGTATATACATACCGGCATTCGTATTCCGACAGAATACGAATACAACGAGACGAAAATAATCCAACAATATAATACTAAGATCCGGCTTAAACCAAAGCCCACTAGTATTATCCGTCCGAATTATGATCCGTGCACAAGTGCACGTATATGATCGAACTCTGCTGTAAAACCATACGGCCTCTACATCGTTTCGCCTGAAGCAAGGTAACCCTATGTGTGGGACTCTAAAGACTCGTCAATACGCTGGAAGTGGGTTTAACCACAAGCACGTCAACGACACTAGCTGTACGTAACGGCTATCCAGGTATTGAGCAAAAGGAAGGCCGATGTGCAAACTCATCCTGAAACCTCCACTGAGCCTGATAGTGACAATATCCATACAGTCCATTCCGTTCGTCTATGAGTATCGCATATCGAGTCTAGGAGGGTGGATAAAGTCAGACCCCTAATAACACGACATTTAGTGTCAGTATGAAACCTATCACCACCTGAGAAACTACCAATTCTAGATTAGTAATTCTCGACTACCTTGGCCAAGGGTTTCTGGTGATGGTCACCCATGCACAACGTGACATCAATCCCCAATACCGGGGGAGACGAAACCCCTGACGATCCTCTCATTGCCTCCATATGGGTCGGGATTGTACCCAACTAAAACCTGATTGCACGACTCCTTTGAGCCGTGGTAGGGTAGTAATCAAAGCACAGTGTGAACTCACATGAGACAAATGACGATCTTTGGTCGATAGACTAACCTGTACACATGTTACCTGGGAACTGCTATCTGACAATAGGTATAATACTAACTAGCATGTTCCCGACAAGTCCGTCTGCTGTACTCATAACCCAATGAGCACATGTATACATGTTAGGTGAACAAACTGACACCAATGGCTTGTGAGACCGGCCACCGCCCTTCGTCGGAGTCTCAATCAGAATACACTAGTCTACTCTGAAGTATCGATGCCCAGTCTCGAAACTCCCATGACTAGGGACATTTAAGGATGTGCTTATAGACCACCCAGCTCTCACGTATATGATCGCCATCATACTGCAGGTAATCAAGCAAGAATCCTATGGTCTCTATCAACATGTAATAGTGATCTGTAATGCCACCTGAAACATGTACGTGATGATAAAGACAAATCAGATAGCATACTATCATCTCGAGCAAGACTGTTCTATCCGTATAGGTCCTCCCTCAATCATCGCAATCACGTGCCTGTGATCCAATAATTGACTTGAGGGCACTATAGCCAACAATCTCCCACTTACACTTAAGGCTAATTATTACGATGTCGCATACTCACAGCCCGTGTGATACCGAACACCCAACTTCTTTACTAATCAGTCTCACAAATCTCGTTTGTGAAACTATTGCGTTCAAGAAATAGCCTTAGTGAGTGGATCCGCTCCAGTGTTTCTTTCTGTATCTCTCTTTATCTCAACTTCGCGGAGAAAGCTATATTCCAAAATGAGCAATACATGTCTTAGAATATGTTAGGATATCTGATGGGACCCAGTTCACAAATGAACTCCAAATCCAACAAACTTCTTAGACTGTATCGTCCACTGAATTTAATCGGTATCCTGCGCCATGCCTTCCTCGGTATCCACTTGGACCACCTGCCCAAACTACTGCCCCTCAAAAGAGGGAAAACTATAACTCTGACAGTCGCTTTGTCATCCAGGTCACCTTGGAAGTCTGGAATGATAACATTCTCCCGAAGGAGACTGTCGTTAGCATATCCTTATAACATCCGCTTATGCTAATAAAATGCTTCCTAATGTTTCTCCAGTATTGGATTAATATAAAAACTTATTGCAGCTAGTGCAAATACAACATCTGGTGTGGTACTTGAGATCTCATGATTGACTCAATTGCCTAAGCAAGTGATATGCCAATCATGCAAATCCCTCTCTCCTTTAGTCTGTAAGACATCCTTTAGAGAGGGTGACTCCATCACTTGCAGGTACACCACCATGCCAGGAGTCGTCCATTCTAAAATATCTTTAGAATAGTGTCAAACTACCCAAATTGGGAAACTTGCCAAATCTAGATCTAAAACCATAGATCTAGTAACCAGAATGCCTGATATTATATCCATATCCAACTGGAGAAATAATTGTGTGACAACCACAGTATAACCGATCGTAGTATAGGAATTTCACTTCCTATAAAGTGCATGTCATCCAAATACCAGGACATCATGCCCTACTACCTTCTTACCAGATCCATCCCCTATTCTGATGAAGTCAAAGCCTATGATGTCACATCAAAAATAGATGATCTATCTCCGCTATACCTGCTTTAGTCTATAAATAGACACATGCTACTTGTCCACTATGCTTCCGCTGCTCCCACTGACTACAACAACCTTCTGGCAGAGTCATATACACGTGCACTTCTAAAGCTAGTTTAGAACGACGCTATACTCTCCCTCCTGCCGGGTCTCATAATCTAGAACAACAGTAATGGTAAGTCTGGGTAAACAAGAACTTCCCTGTCACCGTCTTTGAGAATACCGAAGTATCTCTCGGTTGCCTGAGGTTACCCACCATATCTGCGGAGTGGCTAATGGAATGCCAAGTCCGATTGAATTTTTAGGTTCTATTAAATTTTTAGTAATCGTTTTTCGTTCTGAAATCACTTCCAGTTCTACCATACTCCCAATGATGTTTTCTGAAAAAATCCATTTTACTAAAACTGGTGGCGAGTCAAGAATAATACCACTATTGATCTTCCAGATGGTAGAAAGTTAACCCTCGTCATAGCCCGGGATAACCTACAAACAGCCATTACTGAAACGTGTCTTGAGTTTATCCGGAGTCTGGTTTCAAGCATAAGCCGGACAACTCCATATACCTCAACATCGTCAATATACGAACCATTCTATATACAATACAAAAACATAGGCACTGATTTAATTAGAACCAGATTCAAATCATGCACCTGTCTTCAGTGCATATCAACTAAGTGGAATGAGGCCAAGCAGCATTACTCATCAAGGAGTGCATCCAAGTATGAGTAACCTGAAAGAGAAGCAAGTTCTCAAAACCATTACTATCAACGGAATACCATACACAAGTATCTATATTTTCGATCACCTTGAAGAATCCTGATACTTGCAACAAATGGTTCTCCACTTTATCTTATACCTATAATTTCTTAAAACTGGGACCTTGTATTTCATCGAAATACTTTTCTAAAATTTGAGAAGTCACAAGTAAACAGAATATAGTACGAGCACCACCCCCTTTGTCCTAATGAACACTAGACAATATACAATACTTTGTATAAGTCTTCTGAGTTTAATAACTCAAACCAAGTGCGTTGTAGGTTGAAAAACTGTACTATGGTTAAGAAGAACTAAACCGTTGTTGAACTCTCCTTACCCAATCACCAACTGATATAGGTAAATTTCATAGACATAATTTCAAAAAGTTATATCTCACTTTATAAAATAAATGTACAGATATATTTGTAGGGTGTTTTTCGTCACCCCATTGAGATGAGAATACGCGCGCGCTTGTCAGGCGTACTACAGATTCCCCCTGCCTAGGGTAGGCCGGAGTTTAATGATTGTGGGGATCCGAATCTCCGACAGCCGCGGACTAAGCTGCCGTTAATTACCCCTCACCTTTGGGGCGAGGGAACCTCCGATTAACGGGTTAAACTGGTCATGCGAACTCAATATGCAGTGTACGTATGTTGTGTTTTGAAAGGGGGGTTTGGATATATCGGGAGCCACGCAAAGTTTTTACGGGGGTCCCGCTACCCGGATAGCGGGCTGGGGGTCAAGGGGGCTAGCAGCTCCCTTGCGGGGTGCGGGGCAACGCCCCGTTAGAAATTTTTTTTTCTAACAAGGACAGTGTCGTGGAGCACGTGTGTGTGAAAATATGTATACATATGTATATATGTATATATGTATATATATAAAAGAAAGAAAGGGGGAAAAGGCATCCAAAGGATGTGTGGGGGCAGCACTATGGGCGCTGTGCGCCTAGGTGCTGTGCGCTCAGGCGCTAGAGAGCCACGTGTCGGCACGTGGGCGCTCTGCGCTTGAGCGCAAGCGCGCCACGTGTCGGCACGTAGGCGCTTGGCGCTGGAGTGCAAGCGCGCCACGAGTCGGGACGGGGGAGACTTGCGCTCGAGTGCAAGCGCGCCACGTGTCGGCACGGGGGAGACTTGCGCTCGAGCGCTTGCGCTGGGGCGCAAGCGCGCCACGTGTCGGCACCGGGGCGACTTGCGCTCGAGCGCTTGCGCTTGAACGTAAGCGCGCCACGTGTCGGCACCGGGACGACTTGCGCTCGAGCGCTTGCGCTTGAGCGCAAGCGCGCCACGTGTCGGCACGGGGGAGACTTGCGCTCGAGCGCTTGAGCGCAAGCGCGCCACGTGTCGGCACGGGGGAGACTTGCGCTCGAGCGCTTGCGCTGGGGCGCAAGCGCGCCACGTGTCGGCACCGGGGCGACTTGCGCTCGGGCGCTTGCGCGTGAGCGCAAGCGCGCCACGTGTCGGCACGTGGGCGACTTGCGCTCGGGCGCTTGCGCGTGAGCGCAAGCGCGCCACGTGTCGGCACGCGGGCGCTCTGCGCTTGAGCGCCGGCGAGAAAAAGTGGCTTTTAGCCTAAGAAACAGAAGCTATTCTTCAGAAAGGAAATATTTGTTATGTATATATGTATGGAGTTAAACTCCTGGGATGTTTTGAAGCTGATGAAGGCGGGGTTCTTCTTCTTCCTCCTGTTGTTTGGCCGGATCTTAAAGATCAAGAAGTAGGAGATTTTAAAAATCACTCCTTTTTGAGATCTGATGGGAGATCTGAGTTCCCCTTTGTGGGTTTTGTGGTGGAAAACTACTTAGTTTTTGAAAAGAAAGAGTAAAACTCTTGATTTAATTCAAAAGAAATGAGAAGGTTTAGAACCTTGGAGAAGGAGCAGGAGGCACGAAGAACCCTAGTTTTTGGGGGGAATGAAAAAAGTGTATTTTTATTCATCATCATGTTGCCTTATATAGGCTTACATATTTATATATAGCCCCTTGGGCTTTGCAAAATGGCATTTTACCTATCCCATGGCTCATGTGCCTTTTCATTTTGCACATAAGCCATGGGCTTACAAAAATTTGGCTTTATACCCCTTTTGCATACATTCATGCACAAAAATTACATAAAAATTATTTGTTACATGATTTTTGTTGTTGGCATGGCGGAAGGCCGGACGCTTCGTGTTCGGGCTCGACCTAGGCATTGGCCCACTTGCTTGGGCTTGGGCCCACCTGGCTTAGGGTCGACCTTGACTTTGACTTGGTCAACCGGGGTGCAAATTTTGACTTCAACAAAGTGCCCCCCATCAATAAATGCACACCACATATGTGAGTCGTGTGCATGAAATTGATGGATTATCTTTCACGTGGAGGCGACTTGCCTTGGTTCCCACTTTTTGGGATGCACTGCCCTTTTTACGACATGGACGGTCGGCGCTTGACGCGTCTCCGAGACAGAGTGTCCGTGGTAGACGTTTCCCTTGCCCGTAGCGATCCGGTTCCTGCTTTGTAGGAAGCCTGCACTGCCCTTTTTGCGAAATGGACGGTCGACGCTTGACGCGTCTCCGAGACGGAGTGTCCGTGGTAGACGTTTCCCTGACCCGGAGTGATTTGGTTCCCGATTTGTGGGGAGCCTGCACTGCCCTTTTTGCGACATGGACGGTCAACGCTTGACGTGTCTCCGAGACGGAGTGTCCGTGGTAGACGTTTCCCTGACCCAGAGTGATTTGGTTCCCGATTTGTGGGGAGCCTGCACTGCCCTTTTTGCGACATGGACGGTCGACGCTTGACGCGTCTCCGAGACGGAGTGTCCGTGGTAGACGTTTCCCTGACCCGGAGTGATTTGGTTCCCGATTTGTGGGGAGCCTGCACTGCCCGTTTTGCGACATGGACAGTCGACGCTCTGATCCGGAGCGATTTGGTAGACGTGTCCCCGGCACGGAGTGTCGCTGGTCGACGTTTCCCTGAGGCGGAGTGTCGTTGTTGGACTTTTCCCTGATGCGGAGTGTCCGTGTTGGACGTTTCCCCGATGCAGAGTGTCGCTTGCTGACGTGTCCCCGGCGGAGTGTCGTTGTTGGACTTTTCCCTAATGCGGAGTGTCTGTGTTGGACGTTTCCCCGATGCAGAGTGTCGCTTGCTAACGTGTCCCCGACACGGAGTGTCTGCTTGACGTTTCCCCGGCACGGAGTGTCATTGTTCGACTTTTCCCCGGCACGGAGTGTCGCTGATCGACTTTTCCCCGGCGTGGAGTGTCGGGTTGACTTTTCCCCGGCGCGGAGTGTCGCTGATGGACTTTTCCCCAGCGCGGAGAGTCGGGTTGACTTTTCCCCGGCACGGAGTGTCGCTGATGGACTTTTCCCCGGCGCGGAGTGTCGGGTTGACTTTTCCCCGGCACGGAGTGTCGCTGATGGACTTTTCCCCGGCACGGAGTGTCGCTGATCGACTTTTCCCCGGCGTGGAGTGCCAGGTTGACTTTTCCCCGGCACGGAGTGTCGCTGATCGACCTTTTCCCGGCGCGGAGTGTCGGGTTGACTTTTCCCCGGCGCGGAGTGTCGCTGATCGACTTTTCCCCGGCGCGGAGTGTCGCTGGTCGACTTTTCCCCGGCGCGGAGTGTCGCTGATCGACTTTTCCCCGGCGCGGAGTGTCGGGTTGACTTTTCCCCGGCGCGGAGTGTCGCTGATGGACTTTTCCCCAGCGCGGAGAGTCGGGTTGACTTTTCCCCGGCACGGAGTGTCGCTGATGGACTTTTCCCCGGCGCGGAGTGTCGCTGGTTGACTTTTCCCCGGCACGGAGTGTCGTTATTCGACTTTTCCCGGGCGCGGAGTGTCGGGTTGACTTTTCCCCGGCACGGAGTGTCGCTAATGGACTTTTCCCTGGCGCGGAGTGTCGGGTTGACTTTTCCCCGACACGGAGTGTCGCTGATGGACTTTTCCCCGGTGCGGAGTGTCGCGGGTTGACTTTTCCCGGCACGGAGTGTCGCTGATCGACTTTTCCCCGGCGCGGAGTGTCGGGTTGACTTTTCCCCGGCACGGAGTGTCGCTGATCGACTTTTCCCCGGCGCGGAGTGTCACTGGTTGACTTTTCTCCGGCACAGAGTGTCGCTGATCGACTTTTCCCCGGCGCGGAGTGTCGGGTTGACTTTTTCCCGGCACGGAGTGTCGCTGATGGACTTTTCCCCGGCGTGGAATGTCGGGTTGACTTTTCCCCGGCACGGAGTGTCGCTGATGGACTTTTCTCCGGCGCGGAGTGTCGGATTGACTTTTCCCCGGCACGGAGTGTCGCTGATGGACTTTTCCCCGGCACGGAATGTCGCGGGTTGACTTTTCCCCGGCACGGAGTGTCGCTGATCGACTTTTCCCCGGCGCGGAGTGTCGGGTTGACTTTTCCCCGGTACGGAGTGTCGCTGATCGACTTTTCCCTGGCGCGGAGTGTCGATGGTTGACTTTTCCCCGGCACGGAGTGTCGCTGATCGACTTTTCCCCGGCGCGGAGTGTCGGGTTGACTTTTCCCCGGCACGGAGTGTCGCTGATAGACTTTTCCCTGGCGCGGAGTGTCGGGTTGACTTTTCCCCGGCACGGAGTGTCGCTGATTGACTTTTCCCCGGCGCGGAGTGTCGCTGGTTGACTTTTCCCCGGCACGGAGTGTCGCTGATCGAATTTTCCCCGGCGCGGAGTGTCGGGTTGACTTTTCCCCGGCACGGAGTGTCGCTGATGGACTTTTCCCCGGCACGGAGTGGCGGGTTGACTTTTCCCCGGCACGGAGTGTCGCTGATGGACTTTTCCCCGGTGCGGAGTGTCGCGGGTTGACTTTTCCCCGGCACGGAGTGTCGCTAGTCGACTTTTCCGAGGTGGAGCATAATTCCGGCAGGGAAGGTAGATATCCCGAGGCAAAGCATGATTTCGACACGGGGTAAATTCTGGAACGGAGCATGATTTCGCCACAGAGGTTGTTGGTTTGATTTGACTTGGGTTGACATCAGCATCGCTACACTGGAATATGGTACCAGGAGTGAATCATCATCTATCTTGAGAGGATGTGGGAATTGTTTTTTTTGTTTGGCATATGCATTGCTGCACTGGAATAATGCCAGGAGCAACTCATCATTTGCCCCGAGAGGATTTGGGGATTTTTTTTTGTCGGCATCTGTATTGCTGCACTGGAATGATGCCAGGAGCAACTCATCATTTGCCCCGAGAGGATTTGGGGATTTTTTTGTCGGCATCTGCATTGCTGCACTGGAATGATGCTAGGAGCAACTCATCATTTGCCCCGAGAGGATTTGGGGATTTTTTTTGTCGCCATCTGCATTGCTGCACTGGAATGATGCAAGGAGCAACTCATCATTTGCCCCAAGAGGATTTGGGAATTGGTTTTTGCTTGGCATCAGTATCGCTACACTGGAATATGGTACCAGGAGCGAATCATCATTTGCGTTTGCTTATCAGGAAGCGATGGCTTAGGAGACAGGTTTTAGGTCCCTATCACCTAAGACTTTCAATTTTGTGAGCCGTAAGGGTCTCACAAAGCATTTTCTCCCTACGGGTCGTAAGGATCCCGTAAGTGTATTTTCTCCTTAGGAGTCGTGGGGACTCCCAAGTGTGTTGCTCCTTTGTGAGTCGTAAGGCTCTCACGCGGGAATTTTCTCCTCACAAAGTTAAGAGGACCTTGTGAGTGCATTTCATCTCTTTTTCATGAGTTTGCCCCTTTCGGGTTTTCACAAACTCGCCGGCAGTCCTGCTGTTTTTACTCACGGAGCCCTTTCGGGTTTTCATCCGTGCCTATTTTGCTTGTGGACATACCTCTTTTTATTTTTATTTTATTATTTTTTGAGAGATTGGGATTGTTTTACGCCCGTGAATTGTATACGGTTTTGCAGGATGTATGATCCAGACCGTAGGGCCAGAAAAATTTCAGGACTTTGTTGGCGTCTGCATCGCTGCACCGGAATGTGGTACCAGGAGCGACTCATCATTCACCGTTGAGGTATGGGATTTAGAATTTGGTTGGCGTCTGCATCGCTGCACTGGAATATGGTACCAGGAGCGACTCATCATTCGCCGTTGGGGTATGGGGTTTGGAATTTGGTTGGCGTCTGCATCGCTGCACCGGAATATGGTACCAGGAGCGACTCATCATTCGCCACTTGGGGGTTGGGGAGCGATGGCGTAGGAGACAGGTTTAGATCCCTGTCACCTAAGACTTTTCAATTTTATGGGCCGTGAGGGTCCCATAAAAGCATTTTCTCCCTGCGAGTCGTAAGGATCCCACGGGTGTATTTTTTCCTTAGGAGTCGTGAGGACTCCTAAGTGTGTTTTTCCTTTGTGACTCGTAAGGATCCCACAAATTTGTTCTCCTCATGTATCGTGAGGACACATGAGTGGATTTCCCTCGTTCCCAGTTTAATGACTTAGAGGTCGACTGTTTCCAGTTTAACGACTTAGAGGTCATCTGTTTCCAGTTTAAAGACTTAGAGGTCTGCTGTTTCCAGTTTAATGATTTAGAGGTCATCTGTTTCCAGTTTAAAGACTTAGAGGTCTAATGTTTCCAGTTTAATGACTTAGAGGCCATCTGTTTCCAGTTTAAAGACTTAGAGGTCTACGGATGGCGAGCTTGGAATTTTGGGGTAGGGGCCGGCATCAGCGTTGCTAACACTAAAGCAGAGGTGCCAGGAGCAATTCATCATTTGCCTATTCGTGTTGGGGGAGCGGTGGCTTAGGAGACAGGTTTAGGCCCCTATCGCCTAAGGCTTTTCAATTTTATGGGCCGTGAGGGTCCCATAAAAGCATTTTCTCCCTGCGAGTCGTAAGGATCCCACCGGTGTATTTTCTCCTTAGGAGTCGTAAGGACTCCTAAGTGTGTTTTTCCTTCATGAGTCGTAAGGATCCCACAAAGGTTTTTTCTTCTCATGTATCGTGAGGACACATGAGTGGGTCTTCTCAATGGAGCATAATTCCAAAGGCAGAGACCAGCCGCGTAACTGGTGGTTGCGCTGGGGCATAGGTATGATGAAAATTATTTGAGCCCGTGGATTGTATACGGTAGTCGATTTGGGGACTAACCGTAGGGCCGGAAGAATTTTGGAAATTTGAATTTTTGTTTGTGTTTTTTTTTTGTTTTTATTTTACCGCGATTGCTCTATCCTTTCAGCTTTTTTTATCGCGAAGATCGCGATTGCCCTATCATTTCGGCTTTTATTCGCGGTTGCCCCATCATTTCGGCTTTATTTTATTTTTATTTTTATTCGCTGATTTTTATTGCGAGTTGCCCCATCATTTCGGCTTTTCTCTATTTTTCTTTTATTTACACATTTTTTTTGTTTATTTACATATATATGTATACATATATTTTTACATTCCCAGTTTAACGACTTAGAGGTCGATTGTTCCCAGTTTAATGACGTGGTGGTCAGCTGTTCCCAGTTTAACGACGTGGTGGTCCTTTTTGCTTATCCCAGCTCCTTGAACTTTTGATCTTGGCGGAGCTGTGTTGATGACCTAGCTCTGTGGCTTGCCGATATATCCGAGGATTGTGAGGTTTTTCCAAGCTTATATTGGTCCTCTGCCCAATCTTTGAAAATATAGCAGTCTTCGATGGTATGACCCACTACTCTATGATATGGGCAGTATATGGGATTGTCGGTCATGTTCATTTCCTGTGGCCTCTTTGGAACAGGCAGTTGCATACCGTTGTTCAAGGCGTCCATGAATATTTTGCGGACTTCATCCCTCCTGAAGGAGTATACCTTCTTCTTTCTCTCCATTAGAGTAGGTGCCTTTGCTGATGCTGGTCCTCGAGGCACATGTCTGGGAGGATTAGGTTCCCGAAAGGCTTCGGTCTCCATTTGCATGAAATCGGCGATCGCAGCTTGACTGTTCGCTAACACGCCTTTAGACAGTTCTATCTCTCCCATCTTGTATTGCCTTTCGACCCAATCTTTGAAGACAAAGCAGTCCTCAATGGTATGACCTATCACCCTGTGATAGGAGCAATATTTTGGGTCGTCGGTCATGTTCTCTTCTTGCGGTCTCTTTGATTCTAGCAGTTGTAGACCGTTTCTTAGGGCGTCCCTGAATATCTTGTGGACCTTTTCCCTCTTGAAGGAATAGACCTTTTCCAGCTTCTCTTTCAGAGGCGATTCCCCCCCGGCGTATGTATCGGAGGGACTGGAGGCTGATTGCGGCCGTTTTTCGCGAAGGCGCTCCGCTTTTAGGTTGAAAGGGATATCAGTTGGTTGCCCCCGGGTATCAATCCCTGGCTCATGAGCCAAAATTTGATTCTGCTGTAATTGCAATCGGGCGACTTGGGTCACGAGATCTGCCACGACGTTTGCCAGCTCGTCGACTTTGGAATAGACCTCGGCCATCTTCTCATCCCTGTCCTGAAATTGCCTTTGAAGCCATTGGAATAATGCTTGTTCTGTAGTTCCGGCTATGACAACCGGGTAATCTTTATTGCCTAAGCTCAATTCCGTAGGAACCACGGGCTCCTCTGGCTTATCGGCGTGAGCGGGCTCTTCATCATTTAGATCGAGTCGATGCTGGGTAGCGTCAACCATATCATCACCATGGCTTTGAAGAAGAGGAGGGTTCGTTTCTTCTTGTCCGGCCATGTAGACAGTGTGGACCACGTACCCAGCCATCTCTTTATCTTTGGCGGCTGATTTCGCGGAGCAGTCCGGGCTTTGGAAATTCATAAATTCTAACATGGCCGGAGCTATGGCCCTTTTGTTGGCTCTGTGTCCGAGCCGCTTCTTCCTCAGTTTCTCTGCCTTGAGCGTCTGGCAAGCTTCTGCTCTTCGGGAAGCCGCCATAGGCTGAGTGATGGGCAGGCTTGAGAAGACATCCAATCGAGCAGTTGTCAGAGGCGTCGCTGGAGTTTGCCCGAGATGCCTTGTTTCTTTGCTGGTGTTGATGGCCTTGCCCCTAGCTGGGGCCAAGGAAAGTCGTTCAGACACCGACTTGCGTTTGGGTTGGGGCGCCCTTGAGATCACCATATTTGGTCTCCTTCCTTTCGAGACCAGTTTGTCTGCCACCGGGGCTTGAAGAGCTGGGATGGCGCCAACTGGCATGAACACAATAGAGTCGAATGGTAGCAGCGGCTCCTCCCATTGTCGCCCGAGACTGGCCGGAAGGACCGTCCTAGAGTCTATCCTCATCGTGTAGGAGACGGGAGCTGAGTTCATCATCGAAGACATCGTCGGAAGGTGATTGCTTGAAAATCTGCATGAAAGAGCATTATTTTAGTATAAATACTGGTATGTATAATGATTGAGTTCGCATGAATGCTTAACCCGAAATATGGGAGGAGAGATTGGTCCCACCGGGCGTGCCAGAATCTGTAGGGTGTTTTTCGTCACCCCATCGAGAAGGGAATACGCGCGCGCTTGTCAGGCGTACTACAGATTCCCCCTGCCCAGGGTAGGCCGAGGTTTAATGATTGTGGGGATCCGAATCTCCGGCAGCCGCGGACTAAGCTGCCGTTAATTACCCCTCACCTTTGGGGCGAGGGAACCTCCGATTAACGGGTTAAACTGGTCATGCGAACTCAATGTGCAGTGTACGTATGTTGTGTTTTGAAAGGGGAGTTTGGATATATCGGGAGCCACCCAGAGTTTTTACGGGGGTCCCGCTACCCGGATAGCTGGCTAAGGGTCAAGGGGGCTAGCAGCCCCCTTGCGGGGTGCTGGGCAGCGCACCGTTAGAAATTTTTTTTTCTAACAAGGACAGTGTCGTGGAGCACGTGTGTGTGCAAATATGTATACATATGTATATATGTATATATGCATATAAATAAAAGAAAGAAAGGGGGAAAAGGCATCCAAAGGATGTGTGGGGGCAACACCTTGGGCGCTGTGCGCCCAGGTGCTGTGCGCTAAGGCGCTAGAGTGCCACGTGTCGGCACGTGGGCGCTCTGCGCTTGAGCGCAAGCGCGCTACGTGTCGGCACGTAGGCGCTTTGCGCTCGAGCGCCTGCACTGGAGCGCAAGCGCGCCACGAGTCGGCACGGGGGAGACTTGCGCTCGAGCGCGTGTGCTTGAGCGCAAGCGCGCCACGTGTCGGCACGGGGGAGACTTGCGCTCGAGCGCAAGCGCGCCACGTGTCGGCACGGGGAAGACTTGCGCTTGCGCTTGAACGCAAGCGCGCCACGTGTCGGCATCGGGGCGACTTGCGCTCGGGCGCTTGCGCTCGGGCGCTTGCGCTTGAGCGCAAGCGCGCCACGTGTCGACACGTGGGTGACTTGCGCTCGGGCGCTTGCGCGTGAGCGCAAGCGCGCCACGTGTCGGCACGCGGGCGCTCTGCGCTTGAGCGCCGGCGAGAAAAAATGGCTTTTAGCCTAAGAAACAGAAGCTATGCTTCAGAAAGGAAATATTGGTTATGTATATATGTATGGAGTTAAACTCCTGGGATGTTTTGAAGCTGATGAAGGCGGGGTTCTTCT
Source organism: Agapanthus africanus (assembly GCA_030015575.1). Lineage (NCBI taxonomy): Eukaryota > Viridiplantae > Streptophyta > Magnoliopsida > Asparagales > Amaryllidaceae > Agapanthus > Agapanthus africanus. Next base: position 810,280,451 of record CM057340.1, on the reverse strand, counting down.
TCTTCCTCCTGTTGTTTGGCCGGATCTTAAAGATCAAGAAGTAGGAGATTTTAAAAATCACTCCTTTTTGAGATCTGATGGGAGATCTGAGTTCCCCTTTGTGGGTTTTGTGGTGGAAAACTACTTAGTTTTTGAAAAGAAAGAGTAAAACTATTGATTTAATTCAAAAGAAACGAGAAGGTTTAGAACCTTGGAGAAGGAGCAGGAAGCACAAAAAACCCTAGTTTTTGGGGGGAATGAAAAAAGTGTATTTTTATTCATCATCATGTTGCCTTATATAGGCTTACATATTTACATATAGCCCCTTGGGCTTTGCAAAATGGCATTTTGCCTATCCCATGGCTCATGTGCCTTTTCATTTTGCACATAAGCCATGGGCTTACAAAAATTTGGCTTTATGCCCCTTTTGCATACATTCATGCACAAAAATTACATAAAAATTATTTGTTACATGATTTTTGTTGTTGGCATGGCGGAAGGCCGGACGCTTCGTGTTCGGGCTCGACCTGGGCATTGGCCCACTTGCTTGGGCTTGGGCCCACCTGGCTTAGGGTCGACCTTGACTTTGACTTGGTCAACCGGGGTGCAAATTTTAACTTCAACAATATCGGTTTGAAATTGGTGCATAACTACGGATATTCAAAACCAAATATTTGCCGTCAGGCAAAAATCCAGGTGATTTTCTCAAATATCACCAATTACAACGAATTCCGATATAATGAGGATATAATCACCTAATTCCCAATATCTTACTCCCACTCATCATCTGTAATACTATACAGATGTGAGAAAAAATCTGGTAAATACAAACCCTGGAGTAAGGATCAAATTGAAAAATCAGTTTTCAATTAACAGCGCACAGTGAATACTGAAACATGAAAATGTTTCGAAGGGGTATCCGGGTATTCCTAGTAATACCTCTTCCACTATCCATATTCATGAATGTAACCGTATATTTCCTTGCCATCTCTCAAATCCCTTTATTTGTCTTTACTCGTTACCTTCTGTACACCACACTTAGGCTAATTGATTTTATTCCTTCCCTCCCTTTCGGCACCAGCCTATGGTTTGGAAGAAGACTATCCAATTAGCGTAATAGGTGTACTCTCCTAAATACCAGGAGCTCTCGTAATATGAGAGAAAGTAATGATAAAAGACAACCTGAATAATCCTATTCAATTTCTCCTGAACCGGAGAAATGCAAAGGTGAAGTACGTGTGGCGATGATATACGCGGATTCGTCGTGAATGATAGCAGTCGAAATTTACTCTGCCCTCTTTCTAATCCATTCATTTTTCTTCACTTATTACCTTCTCTACACCACACTTAGGCTAATTGGTTTTCTTCCTTCCCTACCGTTCGGCACCTGCCTATGGTTTGGAAGAAGACTATCCAATAAGCATAATAGGTGTACTCTCCTAATACCAGGAGCCCTCGCAACCTGAGAGAAGTTAAAAGGGCAAAGCCAACCGAATAATCCTATTCAATTTCTCCAGAACCGGAAACCATCCTCGAATCTGAAACAAGTTTCTTCGAGTTCGTATGTAACTATACAATGGTCATATCCAATAAAAGGGGATCTTCGTAGTAATACGGAATGTTCCGGAGAAATGCAAAGGGTAATATAGGAGCGGCACTGATTTATGCGACTATGACAATCCAATAGCCAAAGTGTTTTAAGAAGATTCAGTTAACTTAGTTCATGAGTTATAGTCTAGGGTCGGGCCATGGTCGCAGCCAGAGAGAGAAAGAAAAGAAACACTCAGCATGCACTTGTTTCCCCCAATCAGACCAAAGCTCTGTTTGAATTTCAAAAATTCAAAAATTGAAGCAATGCTTCAGATTCCTTGCGCTGTGCGCAGCGCGCCACGTATCAAAAGCTGACACGCCAGCGCAAGGAGCGCTGCGCCCAAGGCAGCGCACCCCCAATCAGAGTAAGGCTCTGTTTTAAAATTCAAATTTTAAAATAAATGAGGCAACGCTTTAGATCACTTGCGCTCTGCGCTGCGCGCCACGTGTCCAGCGCAGGTGCGCTGCGCTCTGCGCTGCGCGACACGTATCCAGCGCAGGTGCGCTAGCGCAGGTGCGCTGCGCTCTGCGATGCGCGACACGTGTCAAGCGCAGGTGCGCTAGCGCCAATTACGCCAGCACTGGAATTTAAATAATAAATTATTAATTAATTAGAATTAAAATTCTAGAAAGATCTTTCCAATCTTATTAAAATAAGAGGATTGTCTTCTGTAAAACAGAGGCCTTAGGATCAAAGATCCAACGGTGGGGAAATATCCCCAGATCAATCAGAGAAAGATCTCTGTAACTAACTTAACAAACCAATTTACCCTATATAAAGGCCCCTAGACTCCAAGTCTCACATATACAGACATACAGAAAAGAGAGAACTCTCTGAAAAACTTGAAAGGCAAGCCTTTGAAGAAAGAAGATCATCTTCTTCATCTTTGAAGGTAAAGAATCTGATTCTTGAAGAACAGAGATGAAAATATCTCATTAAAAAAGAAGAATCTCTTCTAAAAAGATCAAAAATCTAATAACAAGATCAAGATCTTCAATAAAAAGAAAAAGATTAGAAAGATCTAATCATAAAAAAAATTTAAAGTATTACTTCACAGATCATTTGATCTATATAAAGGCACAGCCTTTTGATAAGAATAAGAACCATTGGTTCTTGAATCTTGAGGTAGAACCTCTTTCATGAGAACAAAAAAACTTGTTTCTTTGATCTGAATTGGATCAAAATGCGCTCTGCGCTATTGTACAGTGCCTTGCACTTTTGAAATACGCCTTTGCACTCCTTGGAATGGAGCACTGCACCAGAGCGCGCCACGTGTCAACCGCAGAACAATCTGTGCTTTGCGCTTCTAAAATAGTGCACTGCGCTCTTAGGGTGGCGCACTGCACCAGAGCGTGCCACGTGTCGGCAGCTCATTGGCGCAGCGCACTGCGCTAACAGACTTGCTCTTAGCAGAGCGTGACACGTGTCACCTCCACATGTGCTAGCGTCTTGCGCTCTTTAATTGGCGCAAAGCGCCTGACAAGCCACGTGGCGTACTATCAGACCACTAAAATGCTATGCATTATTTAAAGGGGCATAGCCCAAGTAAAGGCCTAACATGCCAAATATAAATGCTATGCATTATTTAAAAGGGCAGAGCCCAAGTATAAATGCTATGCATTACAGGGCCCAATGCTATGCATTGTAAATGGGCAGAGCCCAAGCAAAAGCCTAATAGGCAAAACATGAATAAAATGTTGAATATTTTCAAATGGACTTAGCCCAATTCTGGCCATAAGTCCTCAATTTAAACTGAACTGAGCACAACCGCTCTCCCAATCAATTTACACCCGGTTCGAGGGTACATCTCCTTACTCCTCTGACATCTGTCGTTGTAATCCTTCAACGTCCTCAGAGAGGTGACGGGTCCCGACAACCACACATTGTTACGGACTGTGGGGTCCTTAAACTCATGGACTATGATGTCCTTAACCTTGACCGCAATGTCTTAAAACTAACAACGGACTGTGGGGTCCTTAAACTCATGGACTATGATGTCCTTAACCTTGACCGTGATGTCTTAAAACTAATACTGGACTATGATGTCCTTAACCTTGACCGTGATGTCTTAAAACTAATACCGGACTATGATGTCTTTAACCTCGACCGCGATGTCTTAAAACTAACATCGGACTGTGAGGTCCTTAAGCTCACGGACTATGACGTCCTTAACCTCGACCGTGATGTCTTAAAACTAACACCGGACTGTGAGGTCCTTAAACTCATGGACTATGACGTCCTTAACCTTGACCGCAACGTCATAAAACTAACATTGGACCGCAATGTCCTTAAAATATTTATCGACCGCAACGTCACTAAACTAAACAATAGAGCCCCCAATTGCTCTCTTGTCGGATCTAAACGATCCCGTTAAGTCGATCTTAGTCTAAAATTAGACTAACGTGTCCTTAACGAACGTTTAAGTTGATCTTAGCCTCAAATAAGGCTAATGTATCCTTAAACACACACACCCCAAACCCAAATCTAAGAAAGATACGGATTTGGACTAATCCACGTCCTACGGGCGACAGCACAAATTAGTCTCCGTATACAATCCACGGGCAACCGAACACAAAACAAACACCCACGACACGAAGTGACCATATGGAGAAGGAGAAAATTGTTACCGCGATGCGGTAGCGTAATTAACTGCAGGGGTTTGCGCCTGCAGGGAAGAGCGTCCCCACAATCAAAAACCCCTCAGACGAGGGGGAATCTGACGAAGTCTGCTACATCGGCCGCATCCGTTTAAACCTTCGATACACGGTGCCATAAATCAACTTGGCATCTTCGGAGAGGTGGACGGATAGCATCAATTAGCATCTGCCCCGAATTTCAGGCAAGACGCCCACCGCGTCTCTGCCGCGTCTTTCGGAGGGGAACAGATTCTGGCACGCCTGGTGGGACCATTTCCTCTTTCAACTCCACACTTCGTGTGTCGTATTCACGAATGAATCGCGGTTTTTAATGGTTGCCTTTGGGTTTCGAGTTACTAAGATTTGGTCTCTTGCTTGGCGCAAAAAGAAAAAAAGCAATGGCATTCACCTGCTCGAAGTGCTCTAACTGCAGCTGCAACTCGCGTCCTGCCTCAACTGGGGGCATAACCTACGGGCCCCAAGCGGCCTCTCTGTTCACGATGCCCGTGGAGCAGATTAATCAAGCCACCAAAGGGCTGTTTTTCGGGACCATGCTCCCGCCAACGAGCTTCACCGCTCCTCTGCCCGTACCAGAAGCTCCCAAGAAGTCGGTTTTCGATCGGCTTACAGCTGCTGCGGCCCCTCTCAACGGGTCGTCCAACACTGGTGCCTCGATTTTCTTCAGGCTGGGCCAAAATTCCTGCTGGCCCACGATGAAGCTTGCGGTCCTAGAGAAGGTTATTCCGAAGAGAGTAACCAAACCTGCTCCTGAAGTCGTCAAGGCGGCTTCTCCTGCCAAGGGGTCAATCTTTACAAGGCTGACCGTCCCAACTCCCACTCTCGCTCCTGCTACTCAAAAGACATCGGTCTTTAATCGGCTGACACCGGCAACAGCCCTTCACCTGAACAGGGGACAAGACAAGGCCATCCCCGTCATCGAGCCAACTCCATCAGCTCGACATGCTCGACGTCGCCACTGGCGCCGAGTGAGGAAGGCCAGGGGCAACTCCCCTTCTGGGCTAACTCCACCAGCCCCGACGGCAGAAATTAATGTTGTTGTTCCAACTGGGAACAGCTTTGAGCTGTTGAATAAGGTGCGTAGGAATTCTCCTACCGCTGTATTGAAAAGGTCTCCTCCTCTACTGGAGAAGGTTGCGGAAGCAAGGCCAGAACAGTCCCCAGCGGCTGTCCTCTAAGATCTACAAAATCTGGCGGCAGGTCCGAGATTCGGTGATCGATCCAAATTTCTCCCGCCAGCATAAGAAGCTGAAGGTCCAACAGGAAGTTAGCCATCCTACCAAACCGCGGAAAGCTATCTGGGTGCCTACCGCGACGGCCCCCTCAACTTCCACCGTTCATAAGAAAAGAAGGCCGGAGAAGACCCCCATGCCTGCAACAAATGTTAGAGGCACTGAGCCCAAACGCCCCAAGTCTGGGGGCATGGTAGTCCATACCGTTTACATGGCATCTGGGAAGGAGGAAAGCCGCGCTTTTACAGGCCACCGACCACTCACCCGATCCATCACAAGAGCCCAGGATCAGCAGTAGCAGAACCTCCAGGAGATGTTGACTGCGATGGCCGCACTCACCAGGCCAAAAGAAAGCCCGGAGGCGTCATCGGAACAACGTCGCGAACACGAGACCGATGATGAATTCCTTCGTAGAATGCTTGAAAAGAAGGACAAGGAGGCTGCGGAACAGGCGGCCAATATAAAACAGATGGCTCTTCTGTTCCAAGACATGGTCGGCATGATGATACAGCCGGATCCTCCAGCTGAAGACCCTCCAATCATTATTGAAGATGACAGAGGGGAGACGTCGAACCCTCCTCCGGCTCTTTCAACAGCCAAGGAGGAAACCATTTCTAAGGCTACCCTGGACGACTATATTGCAGCAAATAAGAGTTCAACAGGCAAATGAGGCGGCCGGCCAAGTTGTAAAAACAGGGCGACCATATCCGAGCTGGTATGATCAGATAAAATACCCGCCGGGCTACACGATCCCGAAATTCCATGTATACAAGGGTATAGGCAAGCCCCATCAACATGTTGCCCAGTTCAGGGCTCTTTGTGGCAACACCGGCAGCGATGATAAGCTCTTGCTTCGCCAATTTGTCGGCAGTTTATCGGAGACGGCATTTGAGTGGTACTCCGAACTTCCAAATGACTCCATCAAAACTTTCGCAGAAATGGAGTTGTTGTTCACCCAGCGATTTGCAAGTGTTAGTGAACGCACCCTAATAACGGCGTTGATTAATGCAAGAGTGAAGCCAGGCGAAACTTGGGTTCAATATGCAATACGATGGCGGAACTTGTGGTTGAAGTGCGAACAGCGCATCGAAGAAACACCAGCAGTGGGCATGTTCGTGGGCACCCTAGACCCTCATGCAACTGTAGGGTTCCTAGACACCCCAAGGAGGTCTCACAAGGCATCGAACATGCCATATTAAATTTTTACGGTGCCTACAAACCCTAAACTACGGATCGTCGGCTAGATGTCTAGGCGAAAAACTAACTAGTTAACACTTAACTAAAAGTTTAACGGAAATACAACCTTTGTAGATCCGGTGCTCCACCTCCATAGCTCCGCAACGAGGTCCTCTCCGCTGTCCAAATCAAATCCGGGCTCTAGAGTCTGCTTCGTCGGAGAATGGGCAAGCTAGGTCGTCGATGTCCATGCCGAAGATGATCTACGTCGAGGCATCGCTAGATCAAGCTCACAACTTCACCAAGTCATGAAACTTGTGAAGTAAACACACTCTACTACTTGGCAAGAGGTAGAGGATGAAGAAATAGGAAGTGGGTAGACTTTAGTTTTGGATTTCTCACTCTTTTCCAACAATCACCATTGATGGAGCTTGGTTTTCTTCAAAGAAGAATGAAGAAGATGAAGGAAATAGTTATGATAAGTTCATTAGAAAAAGAAAAGAATAATCAAAACTTATCATGACTAAACCATGGTAAAGTGTAGAGATTGAACTAGGGTTAAATCAAATGGTTAGGTTAAGCATGAGATAAGAATGGTGGACAAAGTCAAAGGTTCATGAATCTTCAACTACAAACAAAATTAGCCACCATTCTTTTCTCCTTTCTTTCATTCATTTATCAAAAATAAAAGGATAATTAAATAAGATAAATGAATAACAAATAATAAACCCTAACCATTTCATTAACCAAGGTTTAATCTTAACACTTGAACCCTAGCTTGACATGTACCATCAAACATGATACAATCAAGTGCACAAAAGTATATCGTATATACAATGCGCACATCCGAGTGAGAAAATCCATCTTAAGTGAACCGATACTAGTTAACGCAAAGTAATATATCAAATATATAATTATGCATTAAATCATTAAATCAACTCTTGATTTAACGATCCGGTCATGACGCACATAACCGACTGGTACCATTAGTAACATCTTATCGAATCAACACTTGATCCGATAACCCGGCTATATCGCATATAACCGATCAATGTCACATCGCGAGAATCGAATACAGTATCACATACTCGTATTATTCTCGGTCCCGCACATATCTCATATGCGCTCCTATTTCGTTTCGCTTGAGCCAGGAAACCTCTGTGTAGGACTCTAAAGACTCGTCAATACGCCGGCAGCAGATGATGATCATATCAAGCATCCACAAGCCGCAAGCGGTCTGCTAAACGTAACGGCCACCCGGGTATTGAGCGATCTGAAGATCGACGAGCAAGCCCGCTCACACTCCAGTGAATCCGACCAGTAACACTACCGTACAGTCCGGTCTGATCGTCTGATATGTCGCATATCTCGCCTAGGGGTGGTAAACGTCAGACCCCAATAGCTCAATAAGTCGTGTCGATATGAGGTCTATAACTGTTCGAGAAACTACTGGTAACACTTACCAGTAAATCTCAGCAACCCTGGCCAGGGATTTCCTGTTACAGCCAATCGAACACAGCGCAACATCAACCCCCTATACCGGGAGAGACGAATCCCCTCCTATCGCTCATTGCCTCCATGTGACTCGGGACTGTACCCAAAAACCACCGTTTTGCACGCCCTCTTGGACGTGGTAAGATGGAAATCAAAGCACAGTGGGAACCACACAAGACTCTATGACGATCTCGGGTCAACAGACTACTCTGTACCAGTGTCACCAGAGAACTGCCATCTGACGTGAGGTATAATACCATCTGGGAGTTCTCGGCGAGTCCGTCCAGTGTACCCAGTCTCTACTGAGCACCCGTATATCATCTCTGATGTCAAACACCAATGGATATGGGATCATCCATCGCCCATCTGTATGGGTCGAGAAGGCATACGCTAGTCTACTCTGGTATATCGATGCCCTGTCTCGATACACCCACGACTAGGGACTTTGAAGGATGTACTTATGGACTACCATGTCCCCACTAGTATGATCCGCATCATAGTCCAGGTAGTCAAGTACACATCCTAAGGGCTTTACCAACATGTAACAGAGAGACAATCAGTATACACGTTAAGGTAAAGAGCAACCAGATAGCATACTATCATGTCGAGCAAGAAAGTCCTCCCTATATATGTCCTAGCATCCACTACAATATACATCCTATGTACAGTAATAGCCTCTAGGGCATACATATAACTAACAATCTCCCACTTGCACTAGGGCCATCTGATAGCAGTGGTTGTAGTATCTCATACTCAACCATCCCATAAAAGTCTCTCTCTGGGAACAGGCCTTTGTGAGTGGATCCGCTGTGTTGTCCTCTGAGTCTACTCTCCAAATCTCGATCTCCCTGGAGATCAACCATCTCCATGATCAGGTGACACTGCCTTAGAATATGTCTGGATCACTGATGGGACCGGCGTTCCTTGGCATAAGCCACAACTCCATTGTCTCACAATGGTAGGAACATAGTTCATCTCATGAACCTATATACACCCAAACAGCCTCTTTGGTAGCATCTTAAGTAGCGATGTATCCTGCCTTTATCGTCTAGTATGTCACGGTATCCAGCTTGGAACTCTTCCAACATACCGTCCCTTTACTGAGGGTAAAGACAATGCCTGTGACTGACATTCAGTCGTCTTTATCATCCTGGAACCCTTCCAGTGATTCTCCTCAGGATCGATTGACACCACCTCACTACATCTAGTGAGTTTCCTAACATCCAATTAGATCTATCTCATAGATCCAAAAACCCAGGATTTAGGAGGTATCACTTTGATCCTATATGGAGAATCATCGTGATAAGCGGAGATTGATCGAGCGTAGCATAGGAAACTCCTTCCCTATCAAGAGTATGTCATCCACGTACTCTACGAGGATCGTCACCATACTCCCTACTACCTTTTTGTATATACAAGGTTCATCTACCATTTTGATGATGTCAAACTCTTTGACCGCTTCATCAAAACAGATGTTCCAACTCCGCGATGCCTGCTTTATTACTTAAAACATCTTGTTCACGTTTCCGCTGCTCCCACTGTTTACGAAGCCCTCTGGCTGTGTACTTACAGACGTTCTCTTCTAAATCAATATTTAGAAAAGCAGTCATGGCACCCAACCGCCAGATATCGTAGTCATGGTATGTAGCCGTGGCAAGTAGGATCTGGATGGACTTAAGCATAGCTACTTAGAAAAGGTTTCATCATCATCCATACCTGGTCAATGATGTAGACCTTTAACAAGTCTAGCTTTGAAAGTCTCAACTCTTCCATATACACCAAGTAATCTTCTCAAGATATACTTGCTCCTGATGGGGATTTAACCCTTCAGATATAGCAACTAAAGTCCATACTTTGTTGGTGTATAAGGATTCCATCTCAGATCACTAAGCATCCAGCCATTCTTACAGAGTCTTACTCTTGATGGCCAGCTCGAAACTAGTTGGGTCATCATCTCATGATGCATTCCTCGCTCCCACTGTACCGAAGTATCTCTCAGGTGGGTGAGGAACCCTACTAGATCGGCGGAGAGGCTGAGGTTCGTTGGTATCTACTGAATCCTTTGGTTCTATCAAATCATCAGCTGTAGTTTGTATAGCTGGAACCTTTCCAGTTCTACATTACAGACCTTGCCTCGAGCTTGTCCGAATTTTGTTTTTAGACATAGGCCGGACAACTCCAAATCTTAACTATCTTAAGAGATGGGCTCTTCCCTTTCCATATCACATATGAAGCGGTAGGCATCTGATTTGATTAGAACCCTTTTCAATAGGTATGCAACTTCATAAGTGCATAACTCCCAAAAAGGAAAATGGTAACTCAGTATTACTCATCATAGAGCACACCATATCAAATAGGGTGTATCTGCTCCGCCCCGACATACCAACGTGCTATGGTATATACGGAGGAGTAATGCTGAGAGAGAATCTCATTCTCCTTTAGAATAGTCCAGGATTTCCGTGCTCAAGTATTCTCCTCCTTGATCTCATCGAAGGACATAATACTTATACCCTTATTTTGGTTCTCTACTTCTAACTTATATTCTGTGAATATCTCAAAAGGTTTGGACTTGTGTTTCAACAGGAACATAGGTCTGAAACTCGAAAGATCATCAGAGAACGTAATGAAGTATAAAGAACCAGTCCTGGCATGTGTAGACAGGGGACCTACATACATCAACATGTATCATCCCAAGAGTTCACTGACTCTTTCTCTGTTTCCAGTAAACGGAGCTGTGGTCATCTTATCTTTGTGACATGACTGGCGAGTTTCACAAGATGTAAATTCAAACTGATTTAAACATGCATCTATATGTAACTCTAGCTAGTCGGGTCACATTGATCTGACTTAGTCTACAATGCCTCAAGAAGGATCCGTTCATTTCTGAACTCTTCCTCTTGTGTGTGTTCTGTATACTAAGAACTGTAGTTTGATTTAGAACATCAATGCTTTTAGATAACGTGCCTGAACCGATCAACTTTTGATATAGGAAATGTTCAAAACATTATCCAACAATACAAAATTATATCCTTTCTTTTCTAATAAAGAGACTGATATGATTTTGTATATCAGGTTCGGTATCTAATAACATTCATTCAGAATCAATGTATTGGTAATACAGGGTGACAGTGACCAACAGACTTGGCTGCAACACTTGCCCCGTTTTCTGCTTCATGAAACTTATCACCCGTTCTCAGTTCTCTACCTATCTGTAGCCCTATGTAACAGATTACATATCTGGGATCCTGATCCGGTATCACATACCCAGGACATAGAGGTTACAGAGAAACAGTTCTGTATAATGAACACACACCCGAAGATGATGCATCAGCATGCACTCTCTTCGTTTGGGCGGCATAGGAAATCTGGTATTCCCCTAATTCCTGCTCTGTCTTATAATAATTATAAGTTGGAGCGGGACCAACGTTCCCCAGCTCAGTATAACAAGCGGGTTCGGTCAATATTCCGTATTATTATCTTGATTAAGGCGTGATATGGTCGCTACCTGGAGAGAGAGAGAAGAAAACACTCAGCGTGCGCTCTTGCAAGAATAGATTGGTTTTTATTTTATCTAATCAGGATGGCTCCCACTGCTTTTTATCAAATCTTCCTTCAAACCCTAAAAGGAAAGACTAGCCGGGATTAATTACACACTACAAGTTCGCCAATCTTTCAGCCAGGCCAGTGTCGGTACTTTGAGGGAGGTCCCCCGTGCTTTCGCACGAACCTAATTAATGTAAACCTCGTTTTCCCAGAGGCGTAACCTCGTTGACACCTTTCTAGACACCTACTTGATCGGCTAATTGTAATGTATAAAACTCTCCCAGGAGTAACACTTACTCGCAGCGGGTATCGGGATCCAACTATCTCATAGAAGGTATGCAATCTCATTGCAAATTTCAACACTTGAAATTCCCGATAATATTTTGCCCCTAACGTGCTATGACCTTGACGAAAGCCAACAAACCATAGCCCGCTAGTCAAGTTCAACCCGTACATTTCTTGATCGAATTAAACCCACCCGCACGACCCTTGACGAAAGCCAACAAAGCCGCACGACTACCCTAATCCAATCGCATCGTATGCTAGCAGATAAGCAGCATATAGCTACCGCACACTGCACCTTGACGAAAGCCAACAAATGCAGCACGAATACTATATACAACTTATCTGAAATGACGGAGGGCTACGACAGGTTTTTTCTGAAAACCTATTGCGTAATGAACTTGATATCGTTGTAGAATCAAATGGTTTAAAATGGAGTGTTTTTGAGGCTTTTCTAGTTTTGCTAAAGGAGTCACTCCCGGTGAAGGGATCGTCGGTCCTTTATTCGTCGAATGAGGTGCGGGATATATCATATATATCACTATGCAAAGCAAAACACTTAAAAGCAATCAAAAGACAAACCGAGTGTGTAGCATCTGCCAGTTATTGCTAAAGGAGTCACTCCCGGTGAAGGAATCTCGGTCCTTTCCTCATCGAATAAGGTGCAGGATATATCGCATATACCGCTGTGCAAAGCAAGAACTGTAGCTACCTGTTTTATTTTGAAATTCGATTCTACAACATCTTAGGTTTCTTTTATTTCATTAATCACATTAATGAAGTCCCATCATTTAAGTACCTAAACATCACAGATAAATACGACGTACACTTATGCCATCCGCATTCGCCTCGATGTCCCCTCGTGCACCGTTAGGTTAGGTAACTAACGACAGAGCGGGGCAGGGCTAGCACGGGTGTAAAACATAAGTAACGTCTATATAATATATCATATATACTATATGCTGTATCTATCACAGAACATCTCATGATCACATCACAGATATCGCAGCAGAAGAAACATATGAAATATTGGATATACTAGGACGTCCGTGTTTTCAATACGAGCCAGTATAAAACACGGATTCCACGGTCGTGATGAATAGCCAAACCCACACCCCTAGACCCCTACGAGAGCGGCAAGCAACCCTACCAATTCTAGAGTTAGGAGACCCGGACTCGACTCTTCGAGTTGGTCTCCCACTGGACTCTAGAACCCGGTTACTTGTGCCCTCCTCCTTGGGTCTATCCTAGTGCGGAAAAGTAAATAATATACAAACGGTGACTACTTCCGCAACCTGGAAGCGCCCCAATAAAAGAATATTACATACAAGTTTTTACATGAATGAAAATGAAAAACACTCATCTCATATAAAAAAAACCCGGCTATTCAAACACGACGATCCAATATAACATATCCAGCAACACATAACATCACATGTCATCAACGTAAGTAAATATGTCCATCCCAATTGTCGTTGACATATAGCAACGAAACCGGCGATATCACATATTACACTTACGGTCACAGAAAAGAAAGTGTAAAACTACAATAGTTGGAATCCGCAACCATCTCAGACATCGCATGCCTGACCAAATGAATTACTTAGACATCGCATGCCTAACAATTATAAACCCCGCATTTTAGTCTCATTATCGAAAACACTTTTCAATATCAAGTCGGGCAATTCAACAAGATTCCCGACATCCTGATCGAATACTCGTCGCAAACTTCAGTAGGCGGCCGCACCCCCGATACCGTCGATGAAGTGCACCAAGGCGGAACACCGCTGCCGCGAGCACCCGAACGGATGCTTTCGGCGACGGGGTTCTCCTACAGTCACTTGGTCGGGGCTATGGAGCGAGGCTGTCTATTAAGTTTACCCGGCGAGTATCCGCGTACGCTACGTGATTGCGACGGACTTTTGATCACATCAAAATTCCGTGGCAACCGATCAAGTGAGACTAAACTGCTATGTTTATAACATTCATTTAGTTATCTCATAACTACTTGTGAATTCCAATTATTGTATCCCATTCCGGATAAACAGAAAATGTTAAACTTTCCGATCGAACAATCGAACACCCAAGTTTTCCCGAAACAGATCAACACATGAAATAAGTCTAACAACATTCAGTTCGTACCTCAGTACCGACGGTCCAGCCGTAGAAGGGTCAAGCCAACGCCTCACATGTGGCACGCCGTACTGCCCCAAACCCGAAGGTTCAAAGGGCAGTTCAAGACGGTCACATAATCGAGTTAAGGTTTGTTGTCTTCTAGAGGGTCCATCGCGTTACTTGCACTACTTAGAACGTCGTTAAACTACGGAAAAGTCCAACACTTGGAAATTTCCCGACAGGGGAAAAATTGGGTATTTATATCCGGTCGAACTTTTTAACATATTCTAAAATTTATCCGGAAAGCCAAATAGACAAAATTTGATACCCCGATCGAAACACCGAATCCCCAAAACAACTGCAGAAAATTCAACTCTTGAATAAGTATTAAAAATTCCCAGAAAATCCAACATAAAATAATAAGAGTTACTGTGCAGATCTTGGAGGATGACGTCATCACTTAGCCGCGGAACCGCCGCAGAAGCTGGGCTTCTGCCGCGGTTCCGCGCTCTGTTTGATGAATTATTCACCTGAGTTTGCACAGTAATTCTTATAATTATTTATTGAATTTTTTAGGCATTTTTAATACACAAAAATCCGCATTCTCGGAAAAAGTACAGAGAGCATATTTGTTTTGGGGTTCCGGGTTCGTTCGGACTTCGAATTCCGTATGGACTTCGCCTAAGGCTCTAGCTAGTCTCTGATACCACTGTAGGGTTCCTAGACACCCCAAGGAGGTCTCACAAGGCATCGAACATGCCATATTAAATTTTTACGGTGCCTACAAACCCTAAACTACGGATCGTCGGCTAGATGTCTAGGCGAAAAACTAACTAGTTAACACTTAACTAAAAGTTTAACGGAAATACAACCTTTGTAGATCCGGTGCTCCACCTCCATAGCTCCGCAACGAGGTCCTCTCCGCTGTCCAAATCAAATCCGGGCTCTAGAGTCTGCTTCGTCGGAGAATGGGCAAGCTAGGTCGTCGATGTCCATGCCGAAGATGATCTACGTCGAGGCATCGCTAGATCAAGCTCACAACTTCACCAAGTCATGAAACTTGTGAAGTAAACACACTCTACTACTTGGCAAGAGGTAGAGGATGAAGAAATAGGAAGTGGGTAGACTTTAGTTTTGGATTTCTCACTCTTTTCCAACAATCACCATTGATGGAGCTTGGTTTTCTTCAAAGAAGAATGAAGAAGATGAAGGAAATAGTTATGATAAGTTCATTAGAAAAAGAAAAGAATAATCAAAACTTATCATGACTAAACCATGGTAAAGTGTAGAGATTGAACTAGGGTTAAATCAAATGGTTAGGTTAAGCATGAGATAAGAATGGTGGACAAAGTCAAAGGTTCATGAATCTTCAACTACAAACAAAATTAGCCACCATTCTTTTCTCCTTTCTTTCATTCATTTATCAAAAATAAAAGGATAATTAAATAAGATAAATGAATAACAAATAATAAACCCTAACCATTTCATTAACCAAGGTTTAATCTTAACACTTGAACCCTAGCTTGACATGTACCATCAAACATGATACAATCAAGTGCACAAAAGTATATCGTATATACAATGCGCACATCCGAGTGAGAAAATCCATCTTAAGTGAACCGATACTAGTTAACGCAAAGTAATATATCAAATATATAATTATGCATTAAATCATTAAATCAACTCTTGATTTAACGATCCGGTCATGACGCACATAACCGACTGGTACCATTAGTAACATCTTATCGAATCAACACTTGATCCGATAACCCGGCTATATCGCATATAACCGATCAATGTCACATCGCGAGAATCGAATACAGTATCACATACTCGTATTATTCTCGGTCCCGCACATATCTCATATGCGCTCCTATTTCGTTTCGCTTGAGCCAGGAAACCTCTGTGTAGGACTCTAAAGACTCGTCAATACGCCGGCAGCAGATGATGATCATATCAAGCATCCACAAGCCGCAAGCGGTCTGCTAAACGTAACGGCCACCCGGGTATTGAGCGATCTGAAGATCGACGAGCAAGCCCGCTCACACTCCAGTGAATCCGACCAGTAACACTACCGTACAGTCCGGTCTGATCGTCTGATATGTCGCATATCTCGCCTAGGGGTGGTAAACGTCAGACCCCAATAGCTCAATAAGTCGTGTCGATATGAGGTCTATAACTGTTCGAGAAACTACTGGTAACACTTACCAGTAAATCTCAGCAACCCTGGCCAGGGATTTCCTGTTACAGCCAATCGAACACAGCGCAACATCAACCCCCTATACCGGGAGAGACGAATCCCCTCCTATCGCTCATTGCCTCCATGTGACTCGGGACTGTACCCAAAAACCACCGTTTTGCACGCCCTCTTGGACGTGGTAAGATGGAAATCAAAGCACAGTGGGAACCACACAAGACTCTATGACGATCTCGGGTCAACAGACTACTCTGTACCAGTGTCACCAGAGAACTGCCATCTGACGTGAGGTATAATACCATCTGGGAGTTCTCGGCGAGTCCGTCCAGTGTACCCAGTCTCTACTGAGCACCCGTATATCATCTCTGATGTCAAACACCAATGGATATGGGATCATCCATCGCCCATCTGTATGGGTCGAGAAGGCATACGCTAGTCTACTCTGGTATATCGATGCCCTGTCTCGATACACCCACGACTAGGGACTTTGAAGGATGTACTTATGGACTACCATGTCCCCACTAGTATGATCCGCATCATAGTCCAGGTAGTCAAGTACACATCCTAAGGGCTTTACCAACATGTAACAGAGAGACAATCAGTATACACGTTAAGGTAAAGAGCAACCAGATAGCATACTATCATGTCGAGCAAGAAAGTCCTCCCTATATATGTCCTAGCATCCACTACAATATACATCCTATGTACAGTAATAGCCTCTAGGGCATACATATAACTAACAATCTCCCACTTGCACTAGGGCCATCTGATAGCAGTGGTTGTAGTATCTCATACTCAACCATCCCATAAAAGTCTCTCTCTGGGAACAGGCCTTTGTGAGTGGATCCGCTGTGTTGTCCTCTGAGTCTACTCTCCAAATCTCGATCTCCCTGGAGATCAACCATCTCCATGATCAGGTGACACTGCCTTAGAATATGTCTGGATCACTGATGGGACCGGCGTTCCTTGGCATAAGCCACAACTCCATTGTCTCACAATGGTAGGAACATAGTTCATCTCATGAACCTATATACACCCAAACAGCCTCTTTGGTAGCATCTTAAGTAGCGATGTATCCTGCCTTTATCGTCTAGTATGTCACGGTATCCAGCTTGGAACTCTTCCAACATACCGTCCCTTTACTGAGGGTAAAGACAATGCCTGTGACTGACATTCAGTCGTCTTTATCATCCTGGAACCCTTCCAGTGATTCTCCTCAGGATCGATTGACACCACCTCACTACATCTAGTGAGTTTCCTAACATCCAATTAGATCTATCTCATAGATCCAAAAACCCAGGATTTAGGAGGTATCACTTTGATCCTATATGGAGAATCATCGTGATAAGCGGAGATTGATCGAGCGTAGCATAGGAAACTCCTTCCCTATCAAGAGTATGTCATCCACGTACTCTACGAGGATCGTCACCATACTCCCTACTACCTTTTTGTATATACAAGGTTCATCTACCATTTTGATGATGTCAAACTCTTTGACCGCTTCATCAAAACAGATGTTCCAACTCCGCGATGCCTGCTTTATTACTTAAAACATCTTGTTCACGTTTCCGCTGCTCCCACTGTTTACGAAGCCCTCTGGCTGTGTACTTACAGACGTTCTCTTCTAAATCAATATTTAGAAAAGCAGTCATGGCACCCAACCGCCAGATATCGTAGTCATGGTATATAGCCGTGGCAAGTAGGATCTGGATGGACTTAAGCATAGCTACTTAGAAAAGGTTTCATCATCATCCATACCTGGTCAATGATGTAGACCTTTAACAAGTCTAGCTTTGAAAGTCTCAACTCTTCCATATACACCAAGTAATCTTCTCAAGATATACTTGCTCCTGATGGGGATTTAACCCTTCAGATATAGCAACTAAAGTCCATACTTTGTTGGTGTATAAGGATTCCATCTCAGATCACTAAGCATCCAGCCATTCTTACAGAGTCTTACTCTTGATGGCCAGCTCGAAACTAGTTGGGTCATCATCTCATGATGCATTCCTCGCTCCCACTGTACCGAAGTATCTCTCAGGTGGGTGAGGAACCCTACTAGATCGGCGGAGAGGCTGAGGTTCGTTGGTATCTACTGAATCCTTTGGTTCTATCAAATCATCAGCTGTAGTTTGTATAGCTGGAACCTTTCCAGTTCTACATTACAGACCTTGCCTCGAGCTTGTCCGAATTTTGTTTTTAGACATAGGCCGGACAACTCCAAATCTTAACTATCTTAAGAGATGGGCTCTTCCCTTTCCATATCACATATGAAGCGGTAGGCATCTGATTTGATTAGAACCCTTTTCAATAGGTATGCAACTTCATAAGTGCATAACTCCCAAAAAGGAAAATGGTAACTCAGTATTACTCATCATAGAGCACACCATATCAAATAGGGTGTATCTGCTCCGCCCCGACATACCAACGTGCTATGGTATATACGGAGGAGTAATGCTGAGAGAGAATCTCATTCTCCTTTAGAATAGTCCAGGATTTCCGTGCTCAAGTATTCTCCTCCTTGATCTCATCGAAGGACATAATACTTATACCCTTATTTTGGTTCTCTACTTCTAACTTATATTCTGTGAATATCTCAAAAGGTTCGGACTTGTGTTTCAACAGGGACATAGGTCTGAAACTCGAAAGATCATCAGAGAACGTAATGAAGTATAAAGAACCAGTCCTGGCATGTGTAGACAGGGGACCTACATACATCAACATGTATCATCCCAAGAGTTCACTGACTCTTTCTCTGTTTCCAGTAAACGGAGCTGTGGTCATCTTATCTTTGTGACATGACTGGCGAGTTTCACAAGATGTAAATTCAAACTGATTTAAACATGCATCTATATGTAACTCTAGCTAGTCGGGTCACATTGATCTGACTTAGTCTACAATGCCTCAAGAAGGATCCGTTCATTTCTGAACTCTTCCTCTTGTGTGTGTTCTGTATACTAAGAACTGTAGTTTGATTTAGAACATCAATGCTTTTAGATAACGTGCCTGAACCGATCAACTTTTGATATAGGAAATGTTCAAAACATTATCCAACAATACAAAATTATATCCTTTCTTTTCTAATAAAGAGACTGATATGATTTTGTATATCAGGTTCGGTATCTAATAACATTCATTCAGAATCAATGTATTGGTAATACAGGGTGACAGTGACCAACAGACTTGGCTGCAACACTTGCCCCGTTTTCTGCTTCATGAAACTTATCACCCGTTCTCAGTTCTCTACCTATCTGTAGCCCTATGTAACAGATTACATATCTGGGATCCTGATCCGGTATCACATACCCAGGACATAGAGGTTACAGAGAAACAGTTCTGTATAATGAACACACACCCGAAGATGATGCATCAGCATGCACTCTCTTCGTTTGGGCGGCATAGGAAATCTGGTATTCCCCTAATTCCTGCTCTGTCTTATAATAATTATAAGTTGGAGCGGGACCAACGTTCCCCAGCTCAGTATAACAAGCGGGTTCGGTCAATATTCCGTATTATTATCTTGATTAAGGCGTGATATGGTCGCTACCTGGAGAGAGAGAGAAGAAAACACTCAGCGTGCGCTCTTGCAAGAATAGATTGGTTTTTATTTTATCTAATCAGGATGGCTCCCACTGCTTTTTATCAAATCTTCCTTCAAACCCTAAAAGGAAAGACTAGCCGGGATTAATTACACACTACAAGTTCGCCAATCTTTCAGCCAGGCCAGTGTCGGTACTTTGAGGGAGGTCCCCCGTGCTTTCGCACGAACCTAATTAATGTAAACCTCGTTTTCCCAGAGGCGTAACCTCGTTGACACCTTTCTAGACACCTACTTGATCGGCTAATTGTAATGTATAAAACTCTCCCAGGAGTAACACTTACTCGCAGCGGGTATCGGGATCCAACTATCTCATAGAAGGTATGCAATCTCATTGCAAATTTCAACACTTGAAATTCCCGATAATATTTTGCCCCTAACGTGCTATGACCTTGACGAAAGCCAACAAACCATAGCCCGCTAGTCAAGTTCAACCCGTACATTTCTTGATCGAATTAAACCCACCCGCACGACCCTTGACGAAAGCCAACAAAGCCGCACGACTACCCTAATCCAATCGCATCGTATGCTAGCAGATAAGCAGCATATAGCTACCGCACACTGCACCTTGACGAAAGCCAACAAATGCAGCACGAATACTATATACAACTTATCTGAAATGACGGAGGGCTACGACAGGTTTTTTCTGAAAACCTATTGCGTAATGAACTTGATATCGTTGTAGAATCAAATGGTTTAAAATGGAGTGTTTTTGAGGCTTTTCTAGTTTTGCTAAAGGAGTCACTCCCGGTGAAGGGATCGTCGGTCCTTTATTCGTCGAATGAGGTGCGGGATATATCATATATATCACTATGCAAAGCAAAACACTTAAAAGCAATCAAAAGACAAACCGAGTGTGTAGCATCTGCCAGTTATTGCTAAAGGAGTCACTCCCGGTGAAGGAATCTCGGTCCTTTCCTCATCGAATAAGGTGCAGGATATATCGCATATACCGCTGTGCAAAGCAAGAACTGTAGCTACCTGTTTTATTTTGAAATTCGATTCTACAACATCTTAGGTTTCTTTTATTTCATTAATCACATTAATGAAGTCCCATCATTTAAGTACCTAAACATCACAGATAAATACGACGTACACTTATGCCATCCGCATTCGCCTCGATGTCCCCTCGTGCACCGTTAGGTTAGGTAACTAACGACAGAGCGGGGCAGGGCTAGCACGGGTGTAAAACATAAGTAACGTCTATATAATATATCATATATACTATATGCTGTATCTATCACAGAACATCTCATGATCACATCACAGATATCGCAGCAGAAGAAACATATGAAATATTGGATATACTAGGACGTCCGTGTTTTCAATACGAGCCAGTATAAAACACGGATTCCACGGTCGTGATGAATAGCCAAACCCACACCCCTAGACCCCTACGAGAGCGGCAAGCAACCCTACCAATTCTAGAGTTAGGAGACCCGGACTCGACTCTTCGAGTTGGTCTCCCACTGGACTCTAGAACCCGGTTACTTGTGCCCTCCTCCTTGGGTCTATCCTAGTGCGGAAAAGTAAATAATATACAAACGGTGACTACTTCCGCAACCTGGAAGCGCCCCAATAAAAGAATATTACATACAAGTTTTTACATGAATGAAAATGAAAAACACTCATCTCACATAAAAAAAACCCGGCTATTCAAACACGACGATCCAATATAACATATCCAGCAACACATAACATCACATGTCATCAACGTAAGTAAATATGTCCATCCCAATTGTCGTTGACATATAGCAACGAAACCGGCGATATCACATATTACACTTACGGTCACAGAAAAGAAAGTGTAAAACTACAATAGTTGGAATCCGCAACCATCTCAGACATCGCATGCCTGACCAAATGAATTACTTAGACATCGCATGCCTAACAATTATAAACCCCGCATTTTAGTCTCATTATCGAAAACACTTTTCAATATCAAGTCGGGCAATTCAACAAGATTCCCGACATCCTGATCGAATACTCGTCGCAAACTTCAGTAGGCGGCCGCACCCCCGATACCGTCGATGAAGTGCACCAAGGCGGAACACCGCTGCCGCGAGCACCCGAACGGATGCTTTCGGCGACGGGGTTCTCCTACAGTCACTTGGTCGGGGCTATGGAGCGAGGCTGTCTATTAAGTTTACCCGGCGAGTATCCGCGTACGCTACGTGATTGCGACGGACTTTTGATCACATCAAAATTCCGTGGCAACCGATCAAGTGAGACTAAACTGCTATGTTTATAACATTCATTTAGTTATCTCATAACTACTTGTGAATTCCAATTATTGTATCCCATTCCGGATAAACAGAAAATGTTAAACTTTCCGATCGAACAATCGAACACCCAAGTTTTCCCGAAACAGATCAACACATGAAATAAGTCTAACAACATTCAGTTCGTACCTCAGTACCGACGGTCCAGCCGTAGAAGGGTCAAGCCAACGCCTCACATGTGGCACGCCGTACTGCCCCAAACCCGAAGGTTCAAAGGGCAGTTCAAGACGGTCACATAATCGAGTTAAGGTTTGTTGTCTTCTAGAGGGTCCATCGCGTTACTTGCACTACTTAGAACGTCGTTAAACTACGGAAAAGTCCAACACTTGGAAATTTCCCGACAGGGGAAAAATTGGGTATTTATATCCGGTCGAACTTTTTAACATATTCTAAAATTTATCCGGAAAGCCAAATAGACAAAATTTGATACCCCGATCGAAACACCGAATCCCCAAAACAACTGCAGAAAATTCAACTCTTGAATAAGTATTAAAAATTCCCAGAAAATCCAACATAAAATAATAAGAGTTACTGTGCAGATCTTGGAGGATGACGTCATCACTTAGCCGCGGAACCGCCGCAGAAGCTGGGCTTCTGCCGCGGTTCCGCGCTCTGTTTGATGAATTATTCACCTGAGTTTGCACAGTAATTCTTATAATTATTTATTGAATTTTTTAGGCATTTTTAATACACAAAAATCCGCATTCTCGGAAAAAGTACAGAGAGCATATTTGTTTTGGGGTTCCGGGTTCGTTCGGACTTCGAATTCCGTATGGACTTCGCCTAAGGCTCTAGCTAGTCTCTGATACCACTGTAGGGTTCCTAGACACCCCAAGGAGGTCTCACAAGGCATCGAACATGCCATATTAAATTTTTACGGTGCCTACAAACCCTAAACTACGGATCGTCGGCTAGATGTCTAGGCGAAAAACTAACTAGTTAACACTTAACTAAAAGTTTAACGGAAATACAACCTTTGTAGATCCGGTGCTCCACCTCCATAGCTCCGCAACGAGGTCCTCTCCGCTGTCCAAATCAAATCCGGGCTCTAGAGTCTGCTTCGTCGGAGAATGGGCAAGCTAGGTCGTCGATGTCCATGCCGAAGATGATCTACGTCGAGGCATCGCTAGATCAAGCTCACAACTTCACCAAGTCATGAAACTTGTGAAGTAAACACACTCTACTACTTGGCAAGAGGTAGAGGATGAAGAAATAGGAAGTGGGTAGACTTTAGTTTTGGATTTCTCACTCTTTTCCAACAATCACCATTGATGGAGCTTGGTTTTCTTCAAAGAAGAATGAAGAAGATGAAGGAAATAGTTATGATAAGTTCATTAGAAAAAGAAAAGAATAATCAAAACTTATCATGACTAAACCATGGTAAAGTGTAGAGATTGAACTAGGGTTAAATCAAATGGTTAGGTTAAGCATGAGATAAGAATGGTGGACAAAGTCAAAGGTTCATGAATCTTCAACTACAAACAAAATTAGCCACCATTCTTTTCTCCTTTCTTTCATTCATTTATCAAAAATAAAAGGATAATTAAATAAGATAAATGAATAACAAATAATAAACCCTAACCATTTCATTAACCAAGGTTTAATCTTAACACTTGAACCCTAGCTTGACATGTACCATCAAACATGATACAATCAAGTGCACAAAAGTATATCGTATATACAATGCGCACATCCGAGTGAGAAAATCCATCTTAAGTGAACCGATACTAGTTAACGCAAAGTAATATATCAAATATATAATTATGCATTAAATCATTAAATCAACTCTTGATTTAACGATCCGGTCATGACGCACATAACCGACTGGTACCATTAGTAACATCTTATCGAATCAACACTTGATCCGATAACCCGGCCATATCGCATATAACCGATCAATGTCACATCGCGAGAATCGAATACAGTATCACATACTCGTATTATTCTCGGTCCCGCACATATCTCATATGCGCTCCTATTTCGTTTCGCTTGAGCCAGGAAACCTCTGTGTAGGACTCTAAAGACTCGTCAATACGCCGGCAGCAGATGATGATCATATCAAGCATCCACAAGCCGCAAGCGGTCTGCTAAACGTAACGGCCACCCGGGTATTGAGCGATCTGAAGATCGACGAGCAAGCCCGCTCACACTCCAGTGAATCCGACCAGTAACACTACCGTACAGTCCGGTCTGATCGTCTGATATGTCGCATATCTCGCCTAGGGGTGGTAAACGTCAGACCCCAATAGCTCAATAAGTCGTGTCGATATGAGGTCTATAACTGTTCGAGAAACTACTGGTAACACTTACCAGTAAATCTCAGCAACCCTGGCCAGGGATTTCCTGTTACAGCCAATCGAACACAGCGCAACATCAACCCCCTATACCGGGAGAGACGAATCCCCTCCTATCGCTCATTGCCTCCATGTGACTCGGGACTGTACCCAAAAACCACCGTTTTGCACGCCCTCTTGGACGTGGTAAGATGGAAATCAAAGCACAGTGGGAACCACACAAGACTCTATGACGATCTCGGGTCAACAGACTACTCTGTACCAGTGTCACCAGAGAACTGCCATCTGACGTGAGGTATAATACCATCTGGGAGTTCTCGGCGAGTCCGTCCAGTGTACCCAGTCTCTACTGAGCACCCGTATATCATCTCTGATTTCAAACACCAATGGATATGGGATCATCCATCGCCCATCTGTATGGGTCGAGAAGGCATACGCTAGTCTACTCTGGTATATCGATGCCCTGTCTCGATACACCCACGACTAGGGACTTTGAAGGATGTACTTATGGACTACCATGTCCCCACTAGTATGATCCGCATCATAGTCCAGGTAGTCAAGTACACATCCTAAGGGCTTTACCAACATGTAACAGAGAGACAATCAGTATACACGTTAAGGTAAAGAGCAACCAGATAGCATACTATCATGTCGAGCAAGAAAGTCATCCCTATATATGTCCTAGCATCCACTACAATATACATCCTATGTACAGTAATGGCCTCTAGGGCATACATATAACTAACAGCAACTATTTCACAGTTCATGATGTTCTTTAAACCGACCACGTTCCAGGCTTTAATCGATAAGCTAGCCCAGATGGATCAAATGGGTTACAGACCGTCTCCCCCGAAGCCGGAACCTCGGAACGACAAGGGTAAAGGGAAGGCGGCCTTCGTCGCGAACACCCAACAACAGCCCAGAGCCCCAAAGCTAGCAGATCAACTGGAAGAGAGATGGCGCTATTACAATGAGAAAATGAAGCGTCCTAACTCATTCCCACGGGACAAGACGAAGAGACTGTTCGAGCTGGCTATGCGCAACAGGCTTATCAACTTGCCAAATCCAAGACGACCACCGCAACCCAGCGAAGTGAATAATCCTAATTATTGCCCTTACCACCAAACGGCAAGCCATCCGATCGAGGATTTCTTCGTCTTTAAAGGATGGATCGAAGATCAGTATCTACAAGGAAAGTTTGCGCTGTCTGAGAAGTGGAAAGTAAATCCACCGCAACCGCACACTCCTAAGAAGGCGGACACACCGGGGGCAACGTGCTCTTTTGTTGAAGAAGCTCCATGGGAGGTAGCTCTTTCGGCCAAGACCAAAAGGACGTTGAATGATCTCCAGACATGCCCGGCGATCAGATGGAAGAACCCGCTAGAACCCCAGATCATCGAAGGGATGCTGAAGCCGTGCCAAACTCCAAAGATTGGTGGTGATAGCCAAAGCATTCATGCTCAGCCGTCGAAATCTTCAAAAAAGAAGAAGAAGAAATCCAAAAAGCCCGTGAAGCCTGGCGACAAGCGCACGGACCTACAGAAACAGATCGACACGTTGGAGGAGTATAATCAGAAGGCGCGGACTCCCATCACGCTCCATGAATTCCTCAGCCACGTCCTTAAGGACGAAGATGATGGAGAAGGCTCGTCGGATGAATCTGAGGATTACGTAGCAAGTTGTCATGTGATCTCCCACTCATTTACAGACGATGAAAAGGCTCCTTGCACAAAGAAACTGGGGGCAGAGCCTAAACCGGAGCTTCTGGGGCCGTCAGATGAAATGATCGACACATTCCTTGTAGGGTTCCTAGGCACTCTAATGGAGTCTCACAAGTGATCAAACATGCACAAATCAAATTTTACGGGTGCCTACAAACCCTAATACGGATCGTCAACTAGATATATAGGCGAAGCAAGCATGTAATCGAATTAAATGCTAAGGGAAAGTGACTACAACCTTTGTAGATCCGGTCCACCACTTTCTAAGCTCCGCGATGATCTCCCTCCGCTGTCCAAATCGAACCCTGAACTCAAGCATCGGCTTCGTCGAAGAAATGGGCGGGCTTGATCGTCGGTTCGATGCCGAAGATGATCTACGTCGAGGCATCACAAGAACGAGCTCCAACTTCACCAAGCTTTGAAAACTTGTGAAGTAAACACCCTATACAACTTGGCAAGAGGTAGAGGATGAAGAAATAGGAAGTGGGTAGACTTTAGATTTGGATTTCCCACACTTTTTCATCAATCACCATTGATTTAGCAAGCTTTTTTCTCATGTTGAAGAAGAAGAAGATGAAGAAGATAATATATGATAAGTTATCATTTAAAATAAAAAACTATATGATACTTATCATGTCAACAACCATGGTTTAGTGTAGAGATTTAACTAGGGTTAGATGAGTGGTTAGGGTTAGACATGAGACAAGAATGGTGGACTTATTCAAAGCTTCAAGAAGCTTCAATGTAAAACAAAGAAAGCCACCATCCTTTTCTTTTGCCAAAAGAATGAATAAATAAATAAAGAATTAAAAGAAAAGAAACCCTAACCATTCACTAATCATGGTTTAAGTCTTTACACAAACCCAAGGTTGCATGTATCATCAAACATGATACAAACAAGTGCACAAGAATATATCACATATACAATGTGCAACATCAAGTGAGAATATCCTCATAAAGTGAACCAATACTAGTTAATGTAAAGTAATATATCAAATATATAATTATGCATTAAATCATTAAATCAATACTTGATTTAACGATCCGGTCATATCGCATATAGCCGGCTAGTATCTAATGTATCGGCTTATCGAACCGATCCTTGATTCGATAACTAGGTTATATCGCATATAACTAATCGATACATTCATCGCGAGAATGGAATACGGTATCACATACACGAATTATTCTCGGTCCCGCACATATCTCATATGCGCTCCTATTTCGTTTCGCTTGAGCCAGGAAACCTCTGTGTAGGACTCTAAAGACTCGTCAATACGCCGGTAGCAGATGATGATCATATCAAGCACCCACAAGCCGCAAGCGGTCTGCTAAACGTAACGGCCACCCGGGTATTGAGCGATCAGAAGATCGACGAGCAAGCCCGCTCACACTCCTGTGAATCCAACCAGTAACACTTACCGTACAGTCCGGTCTGTTCGTCTGATATGTCGCATATCTCACCTAGGGGTGGTAAACTTCAGACCCCAATAGCTTGATAAGTCATGCCGACGTAGGGTCCATAACTATCGTGAAACTACTGATAACTCTTACCAGTATATCACTGCAACCCTGTCCAGGGATTTCCTGTTATGGCCAGTCGAGCATAGCACAACATCAACCCCCAATACCGGGAGAGATGAATCCCCTCCTATCGCTCATTGCCTCCATGTGAATCGGGACTTTATCCAAAAACCACCTGTTTGCACGACTCAGTAGAGCCGTGGTAGGGTGTAAATCAAAGCACAGTGGGAGACACACAAGACTCTATGACGATCTCGGGTCAACAGACTAAGCTGTACCAGTGTCACCAGAGAACTGCCATCTGACGTGAGGTATAATACCATCTGGGAGTTCTCGGCGAGTCCGTTCAGTGTACCCAGTCTCTACTGAGCACCCGCATACCATCTTCGATGTCAAACACCAATGGATATGGGATCATCCATCGCCCATCGCATGGGTCGAGAAGATATGCGCAAGTCTACTCTGGAATATCGATGCCCCGTCTCGATATTCCCACGACTAGGAACAATGAAGGATGTATTCATTGTCTACCCAGGCCTCACTAGTATGATCTGCATCATAGTCCTAGAAGTCGAGTACACATCCTAAGGGCTTTATCAACATGTAATCAGAGAGACAGAAAGTATATATGTTAAGATAAAGAGCAACCAGATAGCGTACTATCATGTCGAGCAAGAAAGTCCTACCTATATATGTCCCAGCATCCACTACAATATACATCCAATGTGCAGTAATGGCCTCTAGGGCATACATATAACTAACAATCTCCCACTTGCACTAGGGCCATCTGTAGCAGTGGTCGCAGTATCTAATACTCAACCATCCCATATGAGTCTCTCTCTGGGAAAAGGCCTTCGTGAGTGGATCCGCTGTGTTGTCCTCTGAGTCTTCTCTCCTAACCTCGATCACCCTGGAGATCAACTATCTCCATGATCAGGTGATGCTGCCTCAGAATTTGTCTGGGTCACTGATGGGACCAGGGTTCCAGGGCCGAAGCCACACTTCCATTGTCATACAATGGCAGGAACCTAGTTCATCTTATGAACCAATATACACCCAAACTTCCTCTTTGGTAGTATCTTTAATAGCGATGTTACCAGCCTTTATCGTCTAGTTTGCCACGGTATCTAGCTTGGAACTCTTCCAACATACCGTCCCTTTACTGAGGGTAAAGACAACGCCTGTGACTGACATTCAGTCGTCTTTATCACTCTGGAACCTTTCCAGTGATTCTCCCCAGGATCGATTGATACCATCTTACTACAACTAGTGAGTATCCTAACATCCAATTAGATCTATCTCATAGATCCAAAGCTTAGGATTTAGTATGTATCACTTTGATCCTATATGGAAAATCATTGTGATAAGTGGAGATTGATCGAGCGTAGCATAGGAAACTCCTTCCCTAACAAGAGTATGTCATCTACGTACTCTACGAGGATCGTCACCATACTCCCTACTACCTTTTTGTTTATACAAGGTTCATCTACCATTTTGATGATGTCAACTTCTTTGACTAATCCATCAAAACAGATGTTCCAACTCCGCGATGCCTGCTTCATTATGTAAAGCAACTTGCACACGTTTCCGCTGCTCCCACTGTTTACGTAGACCTCTGGCTGTGTTCTTATAGACGTTCTCTTCTAAATCAGTATTTAGAAAAGCAGTCATGGCACCCAACCGCCAGATATCGTAGTCATGGTATGTAGCCGTGGTAAGTAGGATCTAGATAGACTTAAGCATAGCTACTGGGAAAAGGGTTCATCATTATCCACGCCTGGTCGATGAAGAAAACCTTTAACAAGTCTAGCTTTGAAAGTCTCAACTTGTCCATGTACACCAAGTAATCTTCTCAAGATATACTTGCTCCTGATGGGGATTTAACCCTTCAGATATCGCAACCAAAGTCCATACTTTGTTGGTGTATATGGATTCCATCTCAGATTGCTAAGCATCCAGCCATTCTTACAGAGTCCCTACTCTTGATGGCCTGCTCGAATCTAGTTGGGTCATCATCTCATGATGTATTCCATGCTCCCACTGTCATCAAGAAACCGAAGTATCTCTCAGGCAGGCGAGGAACCCTACCAGATCGGCAGAGAGGCTGAGGTTCGTCGGGGATTATAGAATCCTTTGGTTCTGTCAAATCTTTAGCTGTAGTTTCGTATAGCTGGAACCTTTCCAGTTCTACAGAACTGACCTTGCCTTGATCTTGTCCGGATTTTGCTTTTGACATAGGCCGGACAATCCCAAATCTTAATTTACTTAAGAGATAGGATCTTCCCACACCATATCTTATATGGAGTGGTAGGCACTGATTTGATTCGAACCTAATTCAATAGGTATGCAGCTTCTCAAGCGCATAACTCCCAAAAAGGAAATAGGCAACTCAGTAGTACTCATCATAGAGCACACCTTATCATATAGGGTGTGATTGCTCCGCCCCGAAATACCATCGTGCTATGGTTTATACAGAGGAGTAATGCTGAGAGAGAATCTCATTTTCTTTTAGAATAGTCCAGGGATGCTATGCACAAGTATTCTCCTCCCTGATCTCATCATAGGACATAATACTTATACCCGTATTTTGGTTCTCTACTTCCTAGTTATATTCTGTGAATACCTCAAAAGGTTCAGACTTATATTTCAACAGGAATATATGACTGAATCTTGAGAGATTATCAGAGAATATAATGAAGTATAAAGAACCTGTCCTGGCATGTGTAGACAGGAGACCTTACATACATCATCATGTATCAGTCCCAAGAGTTCATTAACTCTTTCTCTGTTTCCAATAAACAGAGCTATGGTCATATTATCTCTGTGACATGACTGGCAAGTTTCACAAGATGTAAATTCAAACTGATTTAAATATACATCTAAATGTAACTTCAGCCAGTCGGGTCGCATTGATATGACCTAGTCTACAATGCCTTAAGAAGAATTCGTTCATTTCTGAACTCTTCTTCTTGTGTGTGTTCAGTATACTAGGAACTGTAGTTTGATTTAGAACGTTAATGCTTTTAAATAGCGTGCCTGAACCGATCAACTTTTGATATAGGAAGTGTTCAAAACATTATCCATCAATACAAAATTATATCCTTTCTTTAGTAATAAAGAGACTGATATGATTTTGTATATCAGGTTCGGTATCTAATAGCATTTGTTCAGAATCAATGTATTCGTAATACAGGGTGACAGTGACCAACAGACTTGGCTGCAACACTTGCCCCGTTTTCTGTCTCATGAAACTTATCACCCGTTCTCAGTTTTTCTTCCTTTTTTGTAGCCCTATGTAACAGATTACATATCTGGGATCCTGATTCGGTATCATATACCCAGGATGCAGAGGATACTGAGAAACAGTTCTTTGTAATGAACACACCCGAAGGAGATGCATCATATGCACTTTCTTCGTTTGGGCGGCATAGGAATTCTGGTATTCCCCAATTTCCTGCTCTGTCTTATAACAATTATAAGTTGGAGCGGGACCAACGTTCCCCAGCTCAGTATAACAAGCGGGTTCGGTCAATACATCCGTATTATTATCTTGATTAAGGCGCGATATGGTCGCTACCAGGAGAGAGAGAGAAGAAAACACTCTGCGTGCGCTCTTGCAAGATCAGATTGGTTATATATTTTATCTAATCAGGATGGCTCCCACTGTTTTTATCAAATCTTCCTTCAAACCTTAAAAGGAAAGACTAGCCGGGATTAATTACACTCTACAAGTTCGCCAATCTTTCAGCCAGGCCAGTATCAGTACTTTGAAGGAGGTTCCCCGTGCTTTCGCACGGACCTAATTACAGTAAACCTCGTTTTCCCAGAAGTGTAACCCCGTTGACACCTTTCTAGACACCTACTTGATCGGCTAATTGTAAAGTGCAAAACTCTCCCAGGAGTAACAATTACTCGCAGTGGGTATCGGGATCCAACTATCACATAGAAGGTATGCAATCTCATTGCAAATTTCAACACTTGAAACTCCCGATAAAGGTTTTTACCCCTAGCACCTATGACCTTAACTATGGTCAACAAATTATAAGTACTAGTCAAGTTCTACCCGTCATTTCGTGATTAATTAGACCCACTCACATGACCCTTAACTAAGGTCAACAAAGTCACGCGACTGTCCTAACTAATCGCATCATATACGGTGTAGGAAGACATCACTTAGCTACCGTACACTGTGCCTTGACTATGGTCAACAAACACAGCACGAATACTAAGTACTCTACTTCCTAAAATGACGGAGGGTTGCGAATGGTTTTTGTGAAAACCTTTAACGCTTTGAACTTGATCTCGTTGCGGAATCAAATGGTTTTTAAATGGAATGTTTTTGAAGCTTTTCTAGTTTTGCTAAAGGGGTCACTCCCGGTGAAGGGATCGTCGGCCCTTTTCTCGTCGAATGAGGTGCGGGATATATCATATATATCACTGTGCAAAGCGAAAACTATAGAAGCGATCAAAGACAAACCGAGTGTGTAGCATCTGCCAGTTATTGCTAAAGGAGTCACTCCCGGTGAAGGGATCTCGGTCCTTTCCTCATCGAATAAGGTGCAGGATGTTCTATAATGAACACCGCGATGCAAAGCAAGAACTGTAGCTACCTGTTTTTATTTTGAAATTCGATTCCACAACATCTATTAGGTTTATTTTCTTTAATTAATCTCATTAATGAATATCCCATCATTTAAATTTCCTAAACATCACAGATAAATATAACGTACGCTTATGCCATCCGCATTCGCCTCGATGTCCCGTCTGCACCGTTATGTTAGGTAACTAACGGCAGAGCGGAGCAGGGCTAGCGCGGGTGTAAAACATAAGCAACGTCTATATAATATATCATATATACTATATATAATATCTGTCACAGAACATCACATGATCACATATAAATCACAGCAGAAGAAACATATGAAATATTGGATATACTAGGACGTCCGTGTTTTCAATATGAGCCAGTATAAAACACGGATTCCACGGTCGTGATGAATAGCCAATCCCACACCCCTAGACCCCTACGAGAGCGGCAAGTAACCCTACCGATTCTAGGGTTAGGAGACCCGGACTCGACTCCTCGAGATGGTCTCCCACTGGACCCTAGAACCCGGTTACTTGTGCTCCCCTCCTTAGGTCTATCCTAGTGCAGAAAAATAAATAATATACAAATGGTGACAACATCCGCAACCTGGAAGTGCCCCAATAAAAGAATATTACATATAAGTTTTTACATGAATGAAAATGAAAAAACACTCTTCTCACATAAAAACCCCCCGGCTATTCAAACACGACGATCCAATATAACATATCCAGCAACATATAACATCACATGTCATCAACGTAAGTAAATATGCGCATCCCAATTGTCGTTGACATATAGCAACGAAACCGGCGATATCATATATTACACTTACGGTCACAGAAAAGAAAGTGTAAAACTACAACAGTTGGAATCCGCAATCTCCTCAGACATCGCATGCCTGACCAAATGAATTCTTTAGACATCGCATGCCTAACAATTATAAACCCCGCATTTTGGTCTCATTATCGAAAACACTTTTCAATATCAAGTCGGGCAATTCAACAAGATTCCCGAAAAACTGATCGAATGCTCATCGCAAACTTTTAGTAGGCGGCCGCACCCCCGATGCCGTCGACGAAGTGCACCAAGGCGGAACACCGCTACCGCGAGCACCCGAACGGATGCTTTCGGCAACGGGGTTCTCCTACAGTCACTTAGTCGGGGCTATGGGGTGAGGCTGTCTATTAAGTTTACCCAGCGAGTATCCGCGTACGCTACGTGATTGCGACGGACTTTTGATCTCATCAAAATTCCGTGGCAACCGATCAAGTGAGACTAAAGTGCTATGTTTATAACATTCATTGAGTTATCACATAACTTTTGTGAATTCCAATTATTGTATCACATTCCGGATAAACAGAAAATGTTAAACTTTCCGATCGAACATTCGAACACCCAAGTTTTCCCGAAACAGCTCAACCCATGAAATAAGTCTAACAGCATTCAGTTCGTACCTCAGTACCAACGGTCCAGCCGTAGAAGGGTCAAGCCAACGCCTCACATGTGGCACGCCGTACTGCCCCAAACCCAAAGGTTCAAAGGGCAGTTCAAGACGGTCACATAATCGAGTTAAGGTTTGTTGTCTTCTAGAGGGACCATCGCGTTACTTGCACTACTTAGAACGTCGTTAAACTACGGAAAAATCCAACAATTGGAAATTTCCCGGCAGGGGAAAAAGTGGGTATTTATATCCGATCGAACTTTTTAACATATTCTAAGATTATCCGGAAAAGCACACCGACAAACTTAGACAATCCGATCGATACACCGAGTTCCCAATACAACCCAGAAAATGCAACTCTGAAAAAATTATTAAAAATCCCCAGGAAAACTAGCACAGACAACTAAGAGTTACTGTGCAAAATAGGATGCACAAAAAGACAAAATGGCCGCGGATCAGCCGCATTAGCATACTCATGCCGCGGATCCGCGGCTCCTTTATGGAATCAGGCGCTCGAATTTTACAGTACGCCTTGTATCTTCCTGCTGATATTTCTGAATATTTTTAATCTACAAAAATCCACATTTTACAAAAAAGTCCAGAGAGCATTTTTCAAGTCGGGTTTTGGGTCGATCGGACTTCTGATTCCGTCGGGACTTCGCCTAAGGCTCTAGCTAGGCTCTGATACCACTGTAGGGTTCCTAGGCACTCTAATGGAGTCTCACAAGTGATCAAACATGCATAAATCAAATTTTACGGGTGCCTACAAACCCTAATACGGATTGTCAACTAGATATATAGGCGAAGCAAGCATGTAATCGAATTAAATGCTAAGGGAAAGTGACTACAACCTTTGTAGATCCGGTCCACCACTTTCTAAGCTCCGCGATGATCTCCCTCCGCTGTCCAAATCGAACCCTGAACTCAAGCATCGGCTTCGTCGAAGAAATGGGCGGGCTTGATCGTCGGTTCGATGCCGAAGATGATCTACGTCGAGGCATCACAAGAACGAGCTCCAACTTCACCAAGCTTTGAAAACTTTTGAAGTAAACACCCTATACAACTTGGCAAGAGGTAGAGGATGAAGAAATAGGAAGTGGGTAGACTTTAGATTTGGATTTCCCACACTTTTTCATCAATCACCATTGATGTAGCAAGCTTTTTTCTCATGTTGAAGAAGAAGAAGATGAAGAAGATAATATATGATAAGTTATCATTTAAAATAAAAAACCATATGATACTTATCATGTCAACAACCATGGTTTAGTGTAGAGATTTAACTAGGGTTAGATGAGTGGTTAGGGTTAGACATGAGACAAGAATGGTGGACTTATTCAAAGCTTCAAGAAGCTTCAATGTAAAACAAAGAAAGCCACCATCCTTTTCTTTTGCCAAAAAGAATGAACAAATAAATAAATGGATAAAGAATTAAAAGAAAAGAAACCCTAACCATTCACTAATCATGGTTTAAGTCTTTACACAAACCCAAGGTTGCATGTATCATCAAATATGATACAAACAAGTGCACAAGAATATATCACATATACAATGTGCAACATCAAGTGAGAATATCCTCATAAAGTGAACCAATACTAGTTAATGTAAAGTAATATATCAAATATATAATTATGCATTAAATCATTAAATCAATACTTGATTTAACGATCTGGTCATATCGCATATAGCCGGCTAGTATCCAATGTATCGGCTTATCGAATCGATCCTTGATTCGATAACTAGGTTATATCGCATATAACTAATCGATACATTCATCGCGAGAATGGAATACGGTATCACATACACGAATTATTCTCGGTCCCGCACATATCTCATATGCGCTCCTATTTCGTTTCGCTTGAGCCAGGAAACCTCTGTGTAGGACTCTAAAGACTCGTCAATACGCCGGTAGCAGATGATGATCATATCAAGCACCCACAAGCCGCAAGCGGTCTGCTAAACGTAACGGCCACCCGGGTATTGAGCGATCAGAAGATCGACGAGCAAGCCCGCTCACACTCCTGTGAATCCAACCAGTAACACTTACCGTACAGTCCGGTATGTTCGTCTGATATGTCGCATATCTCGCCTAGGGGTGGTAAACGTCAGACCCCAATAGCTCGATAAGTCATGCCGACGTAGGGTCCATAACTATCGTGAAACTACTGATAACTCTTACCAGTATATCACTGCAACCCTGGCCAGGGATTTCCTGTTATGGCCAGTCGAGCATAGCACAACATCAACCCCCAATACCGGGAGAGACGAATCCTCTCCTATCGCTCATTGCCTCCATGTGAATCGGGACTGTACCCAAAAACCACCTGTTTGCACGACTCAGTAGAGCCGTGGTAGGGTGGAAATCAAAGCACAGTGGGAGACACACAAGACTCTATGACGATCTCGGGTCAACAGACTAAGCTGTACCAGTGTCACCAGAGAACTGCCATCTGACGTGAGGTATAATACCATCTGGGAGTTCTCGGCGAGTCCGTTCAGTGTACCCAGTCTCCACTGAGCACCCGCATACCATCTTCGATGTCAAACACCAATGGATATGGGATCATCCATCGCCCATCGCATGGGTCGAGAAGATATGCGCTAGTCTACTCTGGAATATCGATGCCCCGTCTCGATATTCCCACGACTAGGAACAATGAAGGATGTACTCATTGACTACCCAGGCCCCACTAGTATGATCTGCATCATAGTCCTGGAAGTCGAGTACACATCCTAAGGGCTTTATCAACATGTAATCAGAGAGACAGAAAGTATACATGTTAAGATAAAGAGCAACCAGATAGCGTACTATCATGTCGAGCAAGAAAGTCCTACCTATATATGTCCCAGCATCCATTACAATATACATCCAATGTGCAGTAATGGCCTCTAGGGCATACATATAACTAACATTCCTGGACTAAGCTCTCTTGAAAAGTAAAGCGAATCAGGAGCGTGAGATGGCCATATTTGAAAAGGCCAAACGTCGGCGACTGGACGAAAGAGTCGAGGCACTCCCGCCCAATCAAAAGATATCCGTTGCGGATAAAAACAAATTCAAGACGAGGAAAAGGTTTGCTAAAGCCATATCAATGGGAATGAAGCTACTACCCTCCGGAGGAAACTCTCCCGATGAAGCAAAGATACATCCTAGCTACTGCTTATATCATCAAAATATTTCGCACCCCACCAAGGAGTGCAATGCTTTTAAAAGATGGTGGCAGGGATATGTTGCTCACCGGCAACATTTTAAGCAGATGAAACGCAAAACTCAGCGGGAGCAAAGAAGTGCGACTGAGGAGCATAAAAGAGACACCGATAACTGTCGCATGGCCAACACTGGGGGATCGCAAATTCTCACTTTCGGAAGCGAATCTGACAAAGAAATGGCTCTTCGCCCCCTCTTTAAAGAATCCGCATTGGGGAAGGAGGAAGAACCGAAGGCCTGTGAAAACATCCAGCTGCGCAATCACACGCTTCCAG
Organism: Agapanthus africanus; assembly: GCA_030015575.1. Taxonomy (NCBI): domain Eukaryota; kingdom Viridiplantae; phylum Streptophyta; class Magnoliopsida; order Asparagales; family Amaryllidaceae; genus Agapanthus; species Agapanthus africanus. The sequence goes on along the minus strand of CM057340.1, from coordinate 810,243,260 downwards.
AAAATAATCTCGGATCTACGAGTAAAAAAGATAAGGGAAAAGAAAAGGTCTCCGAGGATATTGCCCTGGATGACCAAGTCATGAAAGAACTGACCGCCAAAGACCCGCCAAAGAAGAGTAAGGTGAACTATACGTTCTGGCGCACTTGAGAAAGTTTCCTTCGCAGCTCAGCATTCTCGACGCCCTTTTACTATCCAAAGAAGCGAGAGATTCATTGATCAAGGCGCTACAAGAGCCAGAGCAATTCCAAACTTTTCTCGCCGAAGAAAAGATGAAGGACGAGCTGAAGGAAGTACATACAGCCGATATCACCTTCGGAGACGAAGACCTCCTCCTCGGGACGTGCGAGCACAACCGTCCCCTCTATGTCTCGGGGTACTGCCACGATATAAAGATAGGCAAAATCCTGATTGACAATGGGTCTTCCGTCAACCTACTCAATGTGCGAGTGTTGAAGGAAATATGCATGAGCGTCCAGCATCTCGTTCGTGATAAAATCACTATCTCCGGTTTTGATTCCCAGTCATCGCGGACTCTCGGGTCTGTGATATTGACATTACGCTTCAGGCTGCTTGTCACAGACATTAAATTTCATGTCATTGAAGCCAAGACATGCTATAACGCCTTGCTCGGCCGGCCTTGGTTACACGAGTACATCATCCCTTCTACACAACATCAGTGTATGAAATACTTTAAGGATGGTCTCGAGTATACCATAACAGGAGAGCTGAATCCATTCTCCGTAAACGAAATCCAAAATAATGAAGATGCAAAATATTTCTTACCGGATTTCGAAGACACGGAGAGATGTCACAAACCGGAAAACAAAGCTATCACCACCATTTCTGTCTTCGGGAGTGATACTGAAAGAGAGGAAGCGATAGTTTATTCAGGCCTACCCTAGTACAACAAGCCAAGACCGTCCGCTCCTATGTTGATCTTTGGCAGTGACTCGAAAGATGAGGTCCATGCTATATTCTCTGCTCGGCCTTCAATACGAACATTCACTGATGAATAGAAAAGTTTGCAAGTTGCCATGGTTCCGCCCAAACATCATAAGGAACTAGACGTGCTTGACACCTACAATGTGGAAGAGCTGCAAACATTCTATGTCCCTCCCAGGCGAGAAGGCGAAAAGGCGATCCTATTCTACCGCTCCGGGGAAACTAAAGTGGAGAAAGAAATCTGGCACGGCGCGGATCCTACACTTGACAGGCTTTAGCCCATCCGTCTGCCTAGATATTATACAGAAGGCTTGAAAAGGCTGTTAAAGCGCCAAGGGATACCCTTCAAACAAACCGCTCGAAAAGCTAAGTTCTATGACAAGATCTGGAACGTTCCCGGAACTCAGCGCAAGTTGCCCAACGGGAGAATGGAAGCGATCGGACTTGGATATGTTCGGTCCAAGAAACGGGAGCTACTCCGCGACTGCTACGTCGTACATAACTTTGATGAAGAAGGAGATGCTCAATGGGAGAGTGCTAATCCCGAACCAGAAAAAGTCCCCGACGTGAAAATGCCCAGTCCGTCGTTTGAAGAACAAATGGACAAGCTTATAAGGGAAGCTGGTCAAAAAATTCGAGAAAACCATAATCGCGAAATGGCCATCTACGAGAAAACCAGGACGCGACGCCTTCTTCAACAGACTGCGAAAGATGAAAATGCTCCTCCATGTCAACCTGTTGTGCAAAAGGCCCGACGCAGAGGCAGAAACAATTCAAAGAGCGGAAAAGGCATTCATCAATGACAAAGAGGGACCAAGAAGTCACGCGGTCGGGAATCGAGCGGTCCGGATTTGTCCCTTATGAAGAAGATGAGTCGAGCATACTCTTTTTCTCAAGACAAGACAAAGAAGATACTTGACCTCGCTATAAGACATCAAATGCTTACACTCCCGGAGTCCAAGCACCCTGAGCAAACAGGCGAAGTCTCTCACCCGGACTATTGCTCCTATTATAGGGCAATAGGACATTCTCTCGAAGACTGCTTCACCTTCAAGAACTGGGTTGAAGATCAGTATCAGTTTGGCAAGGTCGCTCTGTCTAGCAGTTGGAGGGTAAATCCGCCGCAGAAGTATGAACCTAAAGCCACGAGAGTAGAACCGAATCAACATCGGTCTTGGAAGCGAGCTCGTACCTGTCATATGATAACGATATCAAAAGAAGAACCTGAGAATATGCATGACCTTCCCTGGTGCTTCGAAAACAATGATGACGAGGTGATCTCAGAATTTCCACCGGCACCGAAAGAGCTGGAAGATGGAATACACACTACTGCTGATAACCTCAAGAAAATTGATTTGGGGACGACAAGTGACCCGCGACCCACATTCGCCAGCGAACTGCTATCTGAAGAAAGGGTGGCTGCGTTAAAAGACATGCTTATGCAGCATAGAGATTTCTTCGCATGGAACTATTCCGAAATGCCAGGATTAGATCCAGAGATCGCGGTCCATAAACTAACGATATCCCCGGACATCAAGCCAATCAAACAAGCACCGAGAAGAATGCGGCTCGAGCTTAAGATGAGCATCAACGCCGAGGTCAAGAAGCTGATTGACTCTGGCTTCATCCAAGAAGTTCAGTATCCTGACTGAATCGCCAACATTGTCCCGGTGATGAAGAAAAATGGGACAGTGCGCATATGTGTGGACTTTCGGGATCTCAATAAAGCCTGCCCGAAGGATGATTTCCCAGTACCGGTCACCGAGCTGATGATAGACAATACGTCCACTCACAAAGTCTTCTCATTCATGGACGGATCGTCAGGATACAATCAGATAAAGATGCATCCCGAAGACCAGAAGCACACCGCTTTCCGGACCCCTTTGGGTATATTCTGCTACAAGGTGATGCCCTTCGGTCTAAAAAACGCCGGTGCCACCTATCAGAAGGCCATAACAAAGATCTTCGATGACCTCATATATGAAATCGTCGAATGTTATATTGACGACCTCGTGGTTAAAAGAAAATCATACGAGGAACATCTCGAATATCTGAAGATCGTATTTCAATGCCTTCGGCAATACAACTTGAAGATGAACCCTCTCAAATGCGCGTTCGGAGTGTCCTCGGGTAAATTCCTAGGATTCATCTTCCGACACCGAGGTATCGAGATAGATCCGTCAAAGATCAAGGCGATCATGGAAATGCCTCCGCCAAGGACTCTCAAACAATTGCGGTCTCTCCAAGAGAAGCTCGCATATATCCGGCGATTTATAGCCAATCTCTTTGGCAAGTGTCGTCCTTATAGTCACCTGATGAAGAAGGGAACCCCGTTCGTCTGGGATCACAAATGTCAAGGCGCGCTGGATGAAATCAAGCAGTATCTGCAGAACCCGCCAGTGCTGGCCGCTCCGGTCAAGGGAAAGCCCATTATTCTTTATACAACAGCCCTTGAAGGTTCCTTAGGCGCATTATGGGCACAATAGAACGACCAAGGGAAAGAAAGAGCTCTCTATTACTTGAGTCGAGTTCTGCTGGGAGCAGAAAGCAATTATTCTCCCATCGAAAAACACTGCCTGGCGTTGATCTTTGCGATAACGAAACTCAGACACTATGCATTGGCGCATGAAGTCCGTCTCATATCGAAGGTGGATCCCCTCAAATATTTGATATCAAAAGCCATATTGACGGGACGGCTCGCTAAATGGGCCCTGCTCTTGATGTTGTTCTCGATAACTTATCGACCTCTTAAGGCAGTGAAAGGCCAGGCCATCGCCGATTTCCTCGCTGAACATCCGATACCGGCCGATTCCCCCTTGAATTGCGAACTGCCAGACGAACATGCGTTTGATGCAATCGATGGTGGTGGTATCCGGTGGGAACTTTATTTTGATGGAGCGTCTTCCATGAAGAAACGCAAACAGAATGAGCCTATAATCAAATCAGGGGTAGGCCTTATCTTCGTGACCCTACAAGGAGGGATAATGCGCTTCGCCTTCTCCTTGACAGAGCCGAGGACGAACAATGAAGCCGAATACGAAGCTTTGATAGCAGGCCTCGAGATCGCCATCGACATGGGAATTGAAAACCTCCTCGTATACGGAGACTCCCAACTGGTCATTAGCCAAATAAACGGCGACTATCAGACGTGCAAACCAGAACTGGTAAAGTACGGCGAGAGGGTACAACAACTACTGACCCAAATACCTTCTTACATCTTAGAAAGCATACCGCGTGCAGAAAATAGCAAAGCAGATGCACTAGCTAAGCTCGCTAAAGAACTGGCTGACGAAAACCTCGATGACGCGAGGATCGTTGTGCAAAGCCGTCGGGTTTTTGCACCGGTGGAAATATATCCGGAGTCGTCCGAAGAAAAGAGAGCGACTGAGCAAATGGCCCTGCAGGTAAAAGACCAAGAAATGGTTGAGGATTGGAGAGAAGTCTTTATAGACTACTTCAAATCCCGTCGAACGCCTGAAGATGCGTCCTCAAAACATCAGCTCATGAAGTGAGCCCTATCTTTTGCCTTCGTCAATGATACTCTGTACAAGAGGTCATTTAATTCCTTGTGGTTGAGATGCCTAGGACCTGAAGAGGCGAAAAGAGTCGTCCAAGAAGTTCACGACGGACTCTGCGGTTCTCACCAAGCCGGGCCGAAGATGAAGTTGAAGATTAAACGGATAGGCTACTACTGGCCCACGATGATTCAGGACTGCCTCGAATATGTGAAGCAATGCCACTCGTGCCAGATTCATGGGGACTTTATCCATCAGCATCCAAATCCACTACATCCAACGGTGGCTAGCTGGCCATTCGAAATGTGGGGAACTGACATAATCGGCCCCATCGAACCAGCATCGTTCAGAGGACATCGTTTCATTTTGGCGACAACTGATTACTTCTCCAAGTGGGCAGAAGCAGCACCGCTGAGGGAAGTGAAGAAGGAGAATATCCTCCATTTCTTCAAGACGCACGTTATTTATCGGTTTGGAACTCTGCGACGAATCATATCTGATAACGGGCCAGCTTACAGAAGCCATAAGATTAGCCGCTTCGCACAACAACACAACATAGACTGGAGATATTCCTCAGTTTATAATCCCCGAGCTAACGGTCTAGCTGAGGCTTTCAACAAGACCTTGACGAAGATCGTGAAGAAGACGGTATCCCGAAATAAGAAGGACTGGCACGATAGGCTGCAAGAAGCTCTCTGGGCATATCGAACTACGTTCAAGACGGCCACAAACACAACGTCGTACGCGTTGGTATTCGGTACAGAAGCAGTACTCCCCCTCGAAATAGAGTTACTTTCTCTACGAGTGGCGGTCCACTACGAGCTGACGGACGAAGAAAACGCTCACCTTCGGCTTGAGGAGCTTGACGCCCTTGATGAAACTCGGCTCATAGCGCAACAAAATCTGGAGGCTTATAAAGCAAAGATGACGCGCCCATACGAAGATTGACTAGGCCGAGGACATTCCGCCAAGGCAAACTCGTGCTAGTAGTCAAAAGACCTATGATCCCCAATCGTGCCAAGCGAGAAAAATTCGAGCCGAACTATGAAGGCCCGTACATCATAGACATGGTCTACCAGGGTGGAGCCTATCTACTCATGGACATGCATGGTGAAAGACCTTTCAGGCCAATAAACGGTCGCTTCCTGAAGAAGTACTACGCTTGATGAGTCACGGCCTAGGTCAATGATAGATGACGACGACTATGTCCACTCGCTATCTTCCTAAGCCCAAAACTCTATAAGTAGTAGCTGGTTAACGGACCGAAACGTCCTTAAACTAACAGCGGACCGAAACGTCCTTAAACTAATAACGGACCACTATGTCCTAAAACTAGCTGTTGACTGAGATGTCGAGAAACTACGGCGGATTGCAGCATCCCAAAGCTAATAAAAAAAGAAAAGAAAACAGTATGTCTATAAGCAATATGGGCACGGATGAAAACCCGAAAGGGCTCCGTGAGTAAAAACAGCAGGGCTACCGGCGAGTGTTTGTGAAAACCCGAAAGGGCGCAACCTCGTTATATAAAAAAAGAAGAAAGGAAAAAAAAAGAAGAGAGAAAAAGGTATGTCCATAAGCAAAATGGGCACGGATGAAAACCCGAAAGGGCTCCGTGAGTAAAAACAGCAGGGCTACCGGCGAGTGTTTGTGAAACCCCGAAAAAGTGCAACCTCGTTAAAAGACACTTACAGGGTCCTCTCGACCTTGTAAGGAGAAACCACCCACGTAAGATCCTTACGACTCACAAAGGAGCAACACATTTAGGGATCCCCACGATTCCTAAGGAGAAATTACACTTGCGAGATCCTCACGACTCGTAAAGAGAACTCTCTTATGGGACCCTCACGACTCATAAGATTTGAAAGTCTTAAGTTTCAGAGACCTGAACCTGTTCTTAAGCAACCCCACAACCTCCGATACTGTCCTACAAGTGGCTCAATACTGACCCTTGTATACAATCCACGGGCGCAAATAAATATTTCCCTAACGAAGTCCCACCCGTGACTAGGGACATGTTCGCACGGTAAACAACCCTTATGAGTCCTCTCGACTTATAAGGAGAAAACTCTCTTGTAAGATCTTTACGACTTACAGGAGAACATGCACTTAGGAACCCTCACGACTCCTAAGGAGAAAACACACCTACGAGATCCTCACGAGTTGTAGGGAGAAATACCTTTATGAGACCCTTACGGCTCATGAAGTCAAAAGCCTTAGTCAACAGGATCTTAACCCTGTTTACTAAACCATCTTTGTCTGACATCGACAGAGGCAAATGATGATTCGCTCCTGGCAATATCCCAGTTGTAGCGGTGCTGATGCCGAAATCGGTGTCTAATCCCAAGCATGCGGCAAAAAGCTGGCAAGCCACACACGCATACGAAATAGCCAAAATGATGAGGCAACTTGCAACAAAATCAGCAAGTAAAAAAGTATGCATACGAAATAGCCGAAATGATTGGGCAACTCGCAATAAAAAGCAGCGAGTAAAAATAAAACAAATAGCCGAAATGATTGGGCACCGCGAAAAATAGCCGAAATGATGGGGCAATCGCGACCTTCGTGATATAAAAGCTGAAATGATAGAGCATCGCGGAAAGAAATAAAATAAAAAATAAAAATGAAATTTATGCCCTACAGGTGATATTCCATCAATCCCTGTATACAATCCAGGGGCGCAAACAAAGAAGGAATCACACTCCGCCTCCCCAAGTTTCATCAGAAAAAGAAGTCAAATCTCAATGGGTCGCAGACAGTATGGAGATCATCTCAACATTCGTCTCATTACAACAGACACAACATCAAGCAAAGCGAAACATCGGCAACTCCCGGTTCCATGACTCGGCGGTGTACAGATGACCGAGAGTCAAATTCCGACTCTGTGAAATGCGGATAAATTCAACCCTTCCTGGCTACGTGAAACGCGGATTATGTCACTTCTGACCCCGTGGAAAACGTCCAGAGCGGATCATGGTCCTCGCAGAGCACGGCAGTGAACCCATGTGAAGCATCCAGAGCGGAGCCTAGTCCTCGCCGAACACGGCAGTGAACCCATGAGAAGCATCTAGTGCAAATTCTTGGTCACGTGGAACACGGATAATGTCACTTCTGACCCCATGGAAAACGTCCAGAGCGGATCCTGGTTCTCGCAGTGCACGACAGCGAACCCTTGTGAAGCATCCAGAGCGGAGCCTAGTCCTCACCAAACATGGCAATGAACCCGTGGGAAGCATCTAGTGCAAATTCCTGGTTACGTGGAACATGGATAACGTCACTTCTGACCCCGTGGAAAACGTCCAGAGCGGATCCTGGTCCTCGCAGAGCACGGCAGTGAACCCGTGTGAAGCATCCAGAGCGGAGCCTAGTCCTCGCCAAACACGGCAGTGAACCCGTGGGAAGCATCTAGTGCAAATTCCCGGTCACGTGGAACACGGATAACGTCACTTCTGACCCTGTGGAAAATGTCCAGAGCGGATCCTGGTCCTCGCAGAGCACGGCAGTGAACCCATGTGAAGCATCCAGAGCGGAGCCTAGTCCTCGCCGAACACGGCAGTGAACCCGTGGGAAGCATCTAGAGCAAAATTCCTGGTTACGTGGAACGCGGATAACGTCACTTCTGACCCCGTGGAAAACGTCCAGAGCGGATCCTGGTCCTCGCAGAGCACAGCAGTGAACCCGTGTGAAGCATCCAGAGCGGAGCCTAGTCCTCGCCAAACACGGCAGTGAACCCGTGTGAAGCATCTAGTGCAAAATTCCTGGTCACGTGGAACACGGATAACGTCATTTCTGACCCCGTGGAAAACGTCCAGAGCGGAGCTTGGTCCTCGCTAAACACGGCAGTGAACCCGTAGGAAGCATCCAGAGCAAATATCGGACTGTGGAGTCCTTAAATCCACAGACTATGATGTCCTTAACCGCGACCGTGATGTCTTAAAACTAACAATCAAACAAAATGATTTTAAACTGATTTTACCTTGGTTTAAGGGTACATCTCTTCACTCCTTTGATATTTGTCGTTGAAATTCCTCAACGTCTTCAAAGAGGTGACGGGTCCCAATAACCACACATTTCGCGGACTGTGAGGTCCTTAAACTCACGGACTATGACGTCCTTAACCTTGACCGTGATGTCTTAAAACTAACATTGGACTGTGAGGTCCTTAAACTCACGGACTATGATGTCCTTAACCTTGACCGTGATGTCTTAAAACTAACACCGGACTGTGAGGTCCTTAAACTCACGGACAATGATGTCCTTAACCTCGACCGTGACGTCTTAAAACTAACATTAGACTGTGAGGTCCTTAAACTCATGGACTATGATGTCCTTAACCTCGACCGTAATTTCTTAAAACTAACAACGGACTATGGAGTCTTTAAATCCACGGACTATGATGTCCTTAACCTCAACCGTAATGTCTTAAAACTAACAACGGACAAGGGTAACTTCACCCATCACTTGCGGGTCCTCACGACTCGTAAGGGAGTAAATTCTCTTGTGAGATCCTTACGACTCTCGAGAGGAAACACACTTAGGAATCCTCACGATTCTTAAGGAGAAAACGCACCTACGGGATCCTCTCGACCCGTAGGTAGAAAATACTTGATGAGACCCTTAAGGCTCATAAAGTTGAAAAGTCTTAGGTGACAAATCCTAACCTTGTTTTCTAAGCCATCGCCACTCTGCAAAAAGTATAAGATTGACAGTCATATACTATCTACGGATCGCACTTGCTAAAATCACAAGACAAACAATACAGCAAGAAAGAAGAAAGCAGAAAAATGACACGAGACATTATGAAGAACGTGTATCTTTTATTCATGAATTCGATTGAGTACAAAATACATCGTGTTAAAGAATAAAAGAAGCAAATACATTTTATTCGCAATTACAAATGATACAAAATTTTCATGGAGAAGGAAGCGTCTTTAACAAATCCGCAAGTTGCTCTCGCACTTCCTTCAGCGCCTTCTCATGATCGGATGTCGCGGCCAACTCTGCTTCCACCTGGGCTCGCTGCTGCAAGTAGGATGAAAGTTGTTCTTCGACGGCTCGCCGAGCTACTTCACGACCTTGGGCATCACGCTCAACAGCATCGAGCTTCTGCTTCAATGTTAACCCATCAGAGATACTTTGCAGAAGGCTCTCGAAGATAACTTTTACCTGGGCAGCGTTCACGTCGACCTCAGCACGCAGTCTAGCAGACTCACTTGAGGTTTCTTTGCATTCCCTCCGCTTTAAAGTCGCTTCTTGTTCAAGATGGCGGAAGTAAGAAGCGCTCTGCTCGATCCATGCCGCCCGTTGAGTGCCCGTGGCCAAGATCTCAGGAGCAGGACGCATAAGTTCCAGCTGATGCAGACAGGCCTCAATCTCCCTGCAGTGATTAACCCAAGACTCGACGACGCCTTCTTTATGGAATTTTACAAGCTTCGCCAACATCGAATTAACCTCGGCAGCGAAATCTGCGGCAGATGTGGGAGCTTCTGCGTCAAGCTCCTCAACGCATCCGCTCAGCATACTCAGACTCATCGTAGCGCCCTTTGAGGATGGACGTCTGGAGAATGGGCCTGCCGGCATCATAATGTAAGACTCAAAAGGAACCGGAGTCGGAGAGACAGCTGCAAAACAAATCACAATCAGATGACGGATCTAGGAATATAAGAGATTCATGAACAATGGGATTTACTATACCAGCTGCAGCAGGCGGCAAGGCCGGGAGGACCGGTGGCGCAACTGATCTCTTATCTCCTCCTTCGATCTATAGCACTGCAATCAGGGCAAGGAAGAATCAGAAACAAGTTCATTATCGAAAAAGAAAGAGCATTAATTGAAAGCTATATTCACCTGTGCCACTAGATGAAGCAAGCTCCGACGGGAAGGAGAAGTGGGGATACAGCACCTGACAGGTGGTCAAAAAGGACTCCTGCAAAGACGCAATAGTATAACGTCGGTACATAAATTATGCAGCCAAGATAAGACTGGTGGGTCACAAATCCATACCTTCCAACATTTGCGATGGTGCGAGAGAAGGCAGAGGGGCGGTCACCATCAGGGCGGTAACTGGCGGCGCTGTCTCGAGTAGCGCGGCATCAGCACTAGCCCCACCTGCATTAGAAACAAGATAAACCCTGTCAGAAAGGATTGCAGAATAAAAAAAAAGAAGGATGGTAACCCAAAATTTACCTGAAGAGTCGCCGGCCGGAACCCTAATGAGGGCGTCATTTGATGCAACGTTTGTGTCTCCCTCCTCCATTGGGATGGTCTCACCTCCCGTTGCCTCATCACCCGACTCCACAGGAGCCGTTGTCACGCTCGCGGCACCGGGAGACGATAAGGAACCGTAAGCAGGGAGAGCGATGATCGGGGCGTTGCCCGACTCTTGAGAAAGAGCGGCCATCTCGTGCTCGGCAATCATGCCCGTCTCACCCGCTACCACCTCGGGCTCAGCGATCGCGGCCGTCTCGTCCACCACTGCCGTAGGCTCGCCCGTAGCAGCCGTTTCATCCACTGCTGCCTCAGGCCTGGCCATAGCAGCCGTCTCACCCGCCGCCACCTTGGGCTCAGCATCGGCAGCCTTCTTGGGCATAGCAGTTCTGACTGTCTCGCCAGCCACTATCTCGGGCCTGGCAACCCCGGCTACATCGCCTACCGTCGCCTCGGGTTCAGCCGGTACTTCCTCCACCGTCCCGTCAGGCTCGACAGTCGCCACCGCTCCTTCAGTAGGACTCGGCCCTGCAGGACAAGATATATAAGAACCGACGGTTGTAAAACTTTGAAAACAAAGCCTCAAAAACACATTACCTGAGGTGGATTTACCATTGGCTTCCCGAGCTGCACGTGCCGCCCGTCTATGAGCAGTGGACAGGGAGACCGGGGGCTCCTCTGAAGGAGTAGCAGCAGGAGTAACGGCGCTTGAGCCCGCTCTCACGGCCAAAGCAGCGCTACGCTCTTTTGCTGCGCGCCTTAGGCGTTTCCTTTCCTCCCGAGCCGTTGCTACAGACCTTTTTGAAGTCTCCTTTAGCAGGGCGTCGTCGTCCGCGTTCAGGGTTGCCTCCAGAGCCTTCAAGGCATCCATCATCGGCTTTTTAAGCAGGGCCTCTCGCGGCAACCCCGAAGAGGCCGGGACTTCAGTAGCTGGCCCGGGGAGAATTCCCGCATCGGCTTGCGAAGTAAGTCTTGCGGTCTCTGCAATGAGATAAGAGAGGGTTAGATTGGCCGTAAAAAGGAGAATGAAGAACCAATGAGCCGAGACGTACCAACGCCCGATAAAGCGCGTTTCCTCTCTTCCTCCTCGAAAGTTTTAAGAGAAGCAGCGATGACTTCTTCGGTAGAAATGCTTGTTTAAAAAGGAAAAGCGTTAGTCATAAACAATGATAAAAGTACGATGAAATAACGAAGAATATAACTGGTGATTACCTGATTGCGCGAGTTTAGCCAACCACGTGTCGCGCCTTGCCAATCGCTCAGAAGCTGCGATAGCGGCCGCCAAATCGGTGTCTTCTGGCTCTACAAAGAAACCCTCGTTGGTTCCATACTCGCTTAGATCTTCGGTAAGAGGGGCCTGAGGCTCTAAGCCGAGTACGGCATCAAGAGAAAGGACCGACTTCTTCTTCTTCTTTTGCGCGCGAACTCCGGCCGCACCCAAGATCAGCTTACGCTTCGTGGGCACCTTGGGACGGCGGGTCCCGATGTCCGAGCCCACGCCGGATTCAGGCGAAACCACATTTACCGTCTCCACGAAGCACAGGGCACTGGGGGCACGTCTACAGGATCACGGGGCAACCCACGCGTGGGGCTTAGCACACGTGGAGGCTCATCTCCAGCATCTCCTCTTACTGGAGGAGGGACAGGGGTCCTTCGCCTTAGAGGAACGTTGCGATCGCTGGCCGGAGGCGCACCCTTGCGATCAAGCAGCAGCCGTTTCTCTTCTCGGATAACAGCGCCCATCGCGTGCTGATATCAGGCCCCGTATACGTTGAGGGCCCTTGGCATGCAAGTCGGCTCGCTAATGAAGAAATGGGAACCCGTATTTAGCCTCATGACGTGATGTAATGCATTCCGTATCCCCTCCCTGGTGGCCACAGGCTCTTCCAAAAACGCCTCCAGTGGGATCCCTTGGTTATAACTTAACTGCTGGGCGAAGCGATGGGGGTTGTACCTCATAAAAAGCACCAAATCATTCTGCCTGAACACCAGGAAGCCCGGCCGGATGGAGTATAAGTGAAGAATCTCCCGGGCTTTCAATACGGAGGCCCCGTCCTTGAAACTATCACGCAACGCCTACACCACCTTGGAGGTCTCCGGGACGATGGTCATGACCTTTTCCGTGAAAGAAATGCCTGCTCCGACCGTGCGCGGACGAAGAAGCAACCCCCTAGCCTCCCGCGGAGGCGGATTCACAATAGAAGCGCCAATCAGCCGCATGACTCTCGGGAGTCTGCACTTCTCTTAGAACGAGGGTCTCTTATGAATACTGAATACCAAATACCCCGAGCACATCCATTTCCATCCATGAAGTAAAATAGTGCATCGGTAAATTAGCGGGTCGCAACCCTGGTTCATTTGCGTCCGCCGTCACGCTGAGACCATGGTACTGGTGGGCCAACCCGGCGATTCCAATCGACAATTGTATGCCAGCCACCATCCGATGCGCTGGGTAGAAGATAGACGGCCTCATGTAGCACGGGTGCATGGGGAGCGCGAACCAGCACAGCAATAGCCCTAGAAACCCGAGAAAGAAGGTCTCCTCGTCGATGCCCGGAGCGGCGATTTCCGATAAGGGGATGACTGCAGCATCGGGGAGGTAAAAACCCTTTTGATCGGCTTCCAGAGCTGGTCGATGATCTAAGCCAAAGCCGAAAGGGTCGTCAAGCTTGGCAAATTTTTCGCTCCGCTGCGATAGAATCTCCGGTCAAAGAAAGCGGGCGATGAAGTCTGCAAAACTAACTCCCCGGCCTCCCGATTCGAAGTAGAGACTTTCATACATATTCAGCACCTTTACTAAACTCGGAAACTGGTGCTGAATAGCATTCTCCGGCGTTAAATCCATCACCAACGGCTTAGTGGCGAAGACATATTCATCAGGAGAAAGCAGCTCCTCATAGTGCTCTCCCCTCACCGGCAGACCGGAAATTTCAGCAAATTCTTCTAAAGTGATGGAAACTTCCCTATCCGTTAGAAGAAAGGTATGCGTGGGGATGTTCTATTGCTCCACGAATGCCTTAATCCACCATGTCGGGGGAGCAGAATATTCAAACAGCGAGGCGAAAACCGCACGATACAAACCGATCTTCAGCAAATGCGCCTTATTCGCTGACAAGATGTATCTGGCCCACTGCAAATACCCGGCCAGAAGTCGAGGGGTCAATCCAATGTTATAAGGTTGTTCCCAAGGACGCGACTCACCCTGGCATATGCACCGCCCTAAAATATCCACGGCTGCCGGCGGCTGCACGGGTATGGCAGCAATCGAAGGTTGAAGAAGATCCTCCGAATTCCAATTAACAACCTCTACGGCATAGTTCACCGGGGGTATATCCGCGTAAGAGATCGACGAGATCGGATCCGACGGCGTCGCACAAGAGAAGCTTCAGCGACCTTTGATGATTTCGCTGTACCACCTACTACACAGATGAAGGTTCTTGTACTCCGGGTCGTAATCCTTAATGAGAGCAAGAACCTCCCGGTCCACCGGCGACTCAGGGAATCCTCCCTCTGAGCGGAAAAACGGGAACGAAAGGTCAGCAGACATGTTGCCTGCAAGAAAAAGCGAAATTCAATTATCAGGATTATAATTTTAAAAGCCTAACGCTTGCTACCTTAAAAAATTTGTACCACACTGCAATGCAGTGGAGAGGGGACCAAAGGGGGACCCACAAAATCCAGACGACAATGCATCAGTTAATAAGACAGCCTCATCATTGGATGAGACTGTCAATTAATGAGGAAATCCTCAAAGAATATTCTCATTAAATGAGAAATCCCTTGAGACAAGGAGAAAATCTCCCTTTCAGAGCAAAACTCTGTCACAGAGTGACACTTGTCAAACTCTGGTCTCAAGGAAATAAAATTCCTTAAAAAGCCTAGCTCTGTAATAATGATGGAAAAATCCATCAAAGAAAAATTAATTCCTAAGAATTAAAATTCTGGGATCTTAAAGATCCATGAAAAAACTCTTATGAGTTCTTCATCAAAAGATCAAAAGATCTATATTTTGTCAATGAGCAAAGCTCTGTTCATGGGTTAAGAAACCCTGAAACAAATTCTTGAGAGCAAAGCTCTGTTTATGAAACCCCAAAAGGGTTTTCTTTAGTTCAAAGGATCTATGAGAACAAGGCTCTGTTAAATAAAATTAATTTAATTTAAGTTAATTTTTACCTAAAATTTTTCTAGAGTTTAACTCTTGAAGTTCTTGAAAATGAGAGCAAGGCTCTGAAAATAAAAATCTCAAGAAGATAATAATCATCTGAGGAGGACCAAGGGTCCTATTTATAGGCGCTGAAGCGCTTCTTCAATTCCTGAATCGATCCAACGTTTCAGATGATGCCACCGCTGCACTCACGTGTGCGCCACGTGAGCGCAACGGTGGGGGGGCATTTGTTTCCCCCAATCAGAGCAAAGCTCTGTTTGAATTTCAAAAATTCAAAAATTGAAGCAACGCTTCAGATTCCTTATGCTGTGCGCTGTGCGCAGCGCGCCACGTGTCAAAAGCTGATACGCCAGCGTAAAGAGCGCTGTGCCCAAGGCAGCGTACCCCCAATCAGAGCAAGGCTCTGTTTTAAAATTCAAATTTTAAAAGAAATGAAGCAACGCTTCAGATCACTTGCGCTCTGCGCTGCGCGCCACGTGTCAAACAGTGGTGCGCTAGCGCAGTTGCGCTGCGCTCTGCGCTGCGCGACACGTGTCAAGCGCAGTTGCGCTGCGCTCTGCGCTGCGCGACACGTGTCAAGCACAGGTGCGCTAGCGCCAATTGCGCCAGCACTGGAATTTAAATAATAAATTATTAATTAATTAGAATTAAAATTCTAGAAAGATCTTTCCAATCTTATTAAAATAAGAGGATTGTCTTCTGTATAATAGAGGCCTTAGGATCAAAGATCCATCGGTGGGGAAATATCCCCAGATCAATCAGAGAAAGATCTCTGTAACTAACTTAACAAACCAATTGGCCCTATATAAAGGCCCCTAGACTCCAAGTCTCACATATACAGACATACAGAAAAGAGAGAACCCTCTGAAAAATTTGAAAGGCAAGCCTTTGAAGAAAGAAGATCATCTTCTTCATCTTTGAAGGTAAAGAATCTGATTCTTGAAGAACAGATATGAAAATACCTCATTAAAAAAGAAGAATCTCTTCTAAAAAGATCAAAGATCAAGATCTTCAATAAAAAGAAAAAGATCAGAAAGATCTAATCATAAAATTTTTTTAAAGAAGTATTACTTCACATATCATTCGATCTATATAAAGGCACAGCCTTTTGATAAGAATAAGAACCATTGGTTCTTGAATCTTGAGGTAGAACCTCTTTCATGAGAACAAGAAAAACTTGTTTCTTCGATCTGAATTGGATCAAGATGCGCTCTGCGCTATTGTACAGTGCCTTGCACTTTTGAAATGCGCCTTTGCGCTCCTTGGACTGGCGCACTGCACCAGAGCGCGCCACGTGTCAACCGCAGAACAATCTGCGCTTTGCGCTTCTAAAACAGCGTACTGCGCTCTTAGGGTGGCGCACTGCACCAGAGCGCGCCATGTGTCGGCAGCGCACTAGCGCAGCGTATTGGCGCAGCGCACTGCGCTAACAGACTTGCGCTTAGCAGAGCGTGACACGTGTCACCTCCACATGCGCTAGCGCCTCGCGCTCTTTAATTGGCGCAAAGCGCCTGACAAGCCACGTGGCACACTATCAGACCACTAAAATGCTATGTATTATTTAAAGAGGCAGAGCCCAAGTAAAAGCCTAACAGGCCAAATATAAATGCTATGCAATATTTAAAAGGGCAGAGCCTAAGTATAAATGCTATGCATTACAGGGCCCAATGCCATGCATTGTAAAAGGGCAGAGCCCAAGCAAAAGCCTAATAGGCAAAACATGAATAAAATGTTGAATATTTTCAAATGGACTTAGCCCAATTCTGGCCATAAGTCCTCAATTTAAATTGAACTGAGCACAACCGCTCTCCCAATCAATTTACACCCGGTTCGAGGGTACATCTCTTTACTCCTCTGACATCTGTCTTTGTAATCCTTCAACGTCATCAGAGAGGTGACGGGTCCCGACAACCACACACTGTTATGGACTGTGGGGTCCTTAAACGCATGGACTATGATGTTCTTAACCTTGACCGCGATGTCTTAAAACTAACAACGGACTGTGGGGTCCTTAAACTCATGGACTATGATGTCCTTAACCTTGACCGTGATGTCTTAAAACTAATACTGGACTATGATGTCCTTAACCTTGATCGTGATGTCTTAAAACTAATACCGGACTATGATGTCTTTAACCTCGACCGCGATATCTTAAAACTAACATCGGACTGTGAGGTCCTTAAGCTCACGGACTATGACGTCCTTAATCTCGACCGTGATGTCTTAAAACTAACACCGGACTGTGAGGTCCTTAAACTCATGGACTATGACGTCCTTAACCTTGACCGCAACGTCTTAAAACTAACATTGGACCGCAATGTCCTTAAACTACTTATCGACCGCAACGTCACTAAACTAAACAATAGAGCCCCTAATTGCTCTCTTGTCGGATCTAAACGATCCCGTTAAGTCGATCTTAGTCTAAAATTAGACTAACGTGTCCTTAACGAACGTTTAAGTTGATCTTAGCCTCAAATAAGGCTAATGTATCCTTAAACACACACACACCCAAACCCAAATCTAAGAAAGATACGGATTTGGACTAATCCATGTCCTATGGGCGACAGCACAAATTAGTCTCCGTATACAATCCACGGGCAACCGAACACAAAACAAACACCCACGACACAAGTGACCATATGGAGAAGGAGAAAGTTGTTACCGCGATGCGGTAGCGTAATTAACTACAGGGGCTTGCGCCTGCAGGGAAGAGCGTCCCCATAATAAAAAACCCCTCAAACGAGAGGGAATCTGACGAAGTCTGCTATATCGGCCGCATCCGTTTAAACCTTCAATACACGGTGCCATAAATCAACTTGGCATTTTCGGAGAGGTGGACGGATAGCACCAATTAGTATCTGCCCCAAATTTCAGGCAAGACGCCCGCCGCGTCTCTGCCGCGTCTTTCGGAGGGGAACGGCACTCTAATCTAGATCAGAATGGTTAATCACTTTATCTAATCAGGATGTTTCCCATTGTTTCCTCGAATTCTCCTCCAAACCCAAAAGAAGAATTAGTCGGGATCATCTAAAATCACCCGAGGAGTAAACCAACTCATCAGTAGGAATCGGGATCCAACTATCATCGCATGATAACTTGATGGAATCCACTCAAGTCATCACACTCCAACTATCATCGCATGCCTGAAAAGTTTTCTGTATGTTTGAAACTCCCGATGTGATTTTTACCCCTAGGACCCAAGTGTCCTTGATGAATAATCAACAAATCAAAAAGTCCTAGTCAAGTTCAACCCGTCATTATCTTGATTCCGTTAAACCCAACCGCACGACCCTTGACGAATAATCAACAAAGTCGTACGACCGTCCTAACCAATCCACATGTCCATGCGACAGAAAAGAATTACAGAGCTACCGCACACTATGCCTCGGTGAATATCAACGACAAACGTAGCGTGAATACTAAGCAATACTAATCTGAAATGACGGAGGGCTACGGCTGGTTTTTGGCGAAAAACCTTTAACGTAATGAGCTTGATATCGTTGAAGGAACCGAGTAGTTTTACAAATGTATAGTGGCGAAAATTTTTGCTAAAGAGATCACTCCCATTGAAGGGATCTCGACTCTTTCCCTGTCGAATGTGGTGCAGGATATTCCAAACTGAATACCACGATGCAAAAAAAAATCGACTACAGTAAAGTTATTACGTTGACATAAATTTCTGCTTAAGGGGTCAACTCCCGATGAGGGGATATCGGCCCTTGCCTTATGGAATGAGGTGCTGGATATTCATAACCGAATACCACTATGCAAAACAAAAGCAAACGTCTGTAATGTCTGTTTTTAAAAAACTTGGTTCCAACAACATCAAATAGGTTTGTTTTATCTTTGCATTGATCAGAATTAATGCAGTCTATCAATTAATCATACCAGAAAAGAACGAAAAATATGATGTGCGTATATGCCACCCGCATTCGCCACTAGGCCCCGTCATCACCCGTTAGGTTACTTAACTAACGACAGAGCGAGGGCTGGACTAGCGCGGGTGCAAAATATATACAACATCTACTAGTATATATATAAATATATATATATAACAATCGTCCTAGGAATGATATATGCAACATCACAGAATAGCGATAAGCATCACAGAACAAACGGATAATCTGGGAGCCCCGGGTTTCCTTTGAGCCGCAAGTGAAACTCGACGTTCTCCTGATCGTGTGGATAGCCTATGCAATGAAAACCTAGACCCCTATGAGCACGGCAAGTTACCCGCCAATTCCAGAAGTGAGGCAACCCCAATCAACAAAGTGAGTGGGCTACCCAGCACTTCACGGAATCCGGTAACTTGACCACCCCTTCGTGGGTCAACCTGTACCCCTACGAGTGCGGCGAATAGCCCGCCAATTCTAGAGTAAGGCCCCCTCCGTCTCAACGCCATAAGATGCGGGCCCGTTTTCCTCTAGAACTCGGCTAACCGTGGACTCCACCGCGGGGTAATTCTAGTATAGAAAAGAAAAGAATATGTACAACGGTGACATCGACCTCAACCCGGTCGTGCCCCAAATAAATAATATACAAACAGGCAGTGACGGCAATCCACATGTCGGACGCTCGCTCCGCAATATCAAATGTACAAATGAAACTAAACTGTACTACCATTACACCACTGGCTATCCACCATGACGATCCAACCACAACCACAGCACAACACAGAACATCAACGTGAATGTCACGTTCGCAAACTCGTCTAAAAGAACATATAGCAATTAGACGAGTTGTACCGCTCTAATGACATTCACGGTCATAGATAGTAATGTATGTACAGAAAACTACGACATTAGAATTCCGCACGCAATTAGCAACTAAACCAATTTCCAAAACCATGAAAAAAACAGTGAGCTAAAGTTCTAAAAATCGACCGTTAAAAGCCAATTCGGAAGTTCGAATCAAAACGAAACCCGCCCAAACCTTCGCGGGAAGTTAGAGTACGAAATTAACTTCGAGTCAGGGGGTCTAAAGGGGGACCCCACCCTCAAGGCCACCACAAGGTGTCCAGGGGGTGAGGCTAACCCGAAACTGCACAAGGTGGGACAGTTTCGGGTCCCCACCGCCAAGACCACGTTGTGGTGGTCTTGGGGAGTGAGACCAGCCATTCAGTCCCCCCGAGGGTTCCCCAGGATGCCCATGAACTACCCCGCGTCTTCTCAGTTCAAACTGTGAGCCCGTAGGGTGTGCAAACTTCTCAAACTTTCAGTTTTTGGAACTGTTTTTGTCGGCCGTTTTTGCATGACAAAAACGGCAGATTTCTAATGTCGCAATAAGTTAACTACGGCTTATGGAATGGCACTAATACCATGTTGGGTTATGCAAGCACCCCGGCCATCAATTCGTGGCCAAATGAGGAACAAAAATTTTCAAAAACCGACGCTAAGGAACCCTAGTCTACGGATCGACCTATAAGCCCTAGATAACAAAAAACATGCATAGGGTTAGAGTGATTATACCGAATTGATCCGTGTCCTTCGGTCTTCAACCTTCTTCCCTATCTCCTTGCGGCTTCCTTGATCAATTTTGATCTCTGGTCTCCCCACATCGAAGATGATCAACCCGAGAGTCTATGAATCAAGCTCCAACCTCAAATTCGAGGCAACTCGAGTATCTAGTTTGCCACACTAGATAGCCAAGGTGAAGTAGAGTGTGTGTAGGATTAGTTTGTCTCAATACACCCTAGGTTTCTCAACATATGAGACAATTAGGATGGAGGTAGAAGAAGATGCCATGAGAGGAGAGAGTGAGGCAAAGAAAATCCAAGTGAAGAAAGCTTGAGTGTTGTGAGCTGTTTGTTGTGAGCTTTTTATCAAGCATGCTAGCAACTAATGAAAACAACTAAAGAATAAATATCTCATGGCTCACCAGAAATATCTCACAATACAAACAAGAAACTCATCATGCCACCATGAGTAACTACATGACTCATCGCCATGAGTCACCAAGTGAACATGCATGAATAAATGCCAAAACAATAAATCTCACTCTCCACTTTAATAAACATTTAACCTAAATGTTTAATACAATAAGAAATGGAAACTTCTAAAAAATAATCTTGTAAAGAATTACAAGAATACCCCTCATCCGTATATACATACCCGCATCCGTATTCCGACAGAATAAGAATACAACGAGACGAAAATAATCCAACAATATAATACTAGGATCCGGCCTAAACCAAAGCCCACTAGTATTATCCGTCCGAATCATGAACCGTGCACAAGTGCACGTATATGATCGAACCCTATCGTAAAACCATACGGCCTCTACATTGTTTCGCCCAAAGCAGGGAAATCCTATGTGTGGGACTCTAAAGACTCGTCAATACGCTGGCAGTGGGTTTAATATGCACGTCAGCGGCACTAGCTGTACGTAACGGCTACCCAGGTATTGAACGAAATGGAGGACGATGGGCAAACTCATCCTAAAACCCCTACTGAGCCTGATAGTGAAAATATCCGTACAGTTCGGTCCGTTCGTTTATTAGTATCGCATACCAAGTCTAGGGGGCTGGATAAAGTCAAACCCCTAATAACGCGACATTTAGTGTCGGTATGAAACCTATCATCACCTGAGAAACTACCGATCCTAGATCAGTAATTCTCGACTACCTTAGCCAAGGATTTCTGGTGATGGCCACCCGTGCACAACGCGACATCAACCCCCAATACCGGAGGAGACGAAACCCCTGACGATCTGCTCACTGCCTCTATGTGGTTCGGGACTGTACCCAACTAAAACCTGTTTGCATGACTCCTTTGAGCCGCGGTAGGGTAGTAATCAAAGCACAGTAGGAACTCACACGAGAAAAATGATGATCTCAGGTCAATAGACTAACTTGTACACGTCTCCTAGGAACTGCTATCTGACAATAGGTGTAATACCAACTAGCATGTTCCCGGCGAGTCCGTCCGGTGTACCCATAACCCAATGAGCACCTGTATATATCTTAGGTGAACAAACTGACACCAATTGCTTGTGAGACCGGCCACCGCCCCTCGTTGGGGTCTCGATCAGTATACACTATTCTACTCTGGAGTATCGATGCCCGGTCCCGAAACTCCCACGACTAGGGACATTTAAGGATGTGCTTATAGACCACCCATCTCTCACGTATATAATCGCCATCATACTGCAGGTAGTCAAGCAAGAATCATATGGGCTCTATCAACATGTAATAGTGATCTGTAATGCCTCTTGAAGCATGTACATGATGATAAAGACAAACCAGATAGCATACTATCATCTCGAGTAAGACTGTTCTATCCATATAGGATCTCCCTCAATCATCGCAATCGCGTGCCTGTGATCCAATAATTGACTTGAGGGCCCTATAGCTAACAGATACCCTATTATACGCACTGTCACACATCTTGAAACTTGGGATAGTAGATGATACCTTGAAATGCTTTTATCTAAAAGCCTTGGTATGTAGTAAAATAAAAAAAATGGTGAAGGAAAAAAATGAACACTGGTTTTGTAATTACCAAGGCAGCATAAAAAAATATAGTGAGGGTGCTTTATCATCTAGTGTCTTAGACCAACTGGTTTGGGAGCCACTGCTAAGTCTTAGGTGTTGCAAAACGACAAATTACGCCTTAATAATGCGAGCACATTTTGTAATCGGTCATTTAGTAGCTCAAGAAGAATGGACAACGGTATGATAGCTTGAAGAATGTGTGAGCAATTCCATCTAAATATTCACCGACTATAAAATACTAAGGAAGATGGACAAGAGTATGATAGCTTGAATTGAAATCTGCTAAGTTTATGGATGTCCTTTACACACACGTAGGGGTATATGATCAATATTTGGAAGAAAGATAGGGAGGAAGACTAAAGGCGATGTTTTATTGAAGGATGATATGATTTCTAACATTTTTTCACGACCATTAAGATAGGGCTCATAGCAACTGAAAAACTAGTATAGTTGGAAACTCTTCTTTTCAAATTCTTTCTTTATAGTTCCAATTCTTATATGTAACTTTCACCATCTTTATTTTGGTATAGGATTTTGTGGGTGTAATCCGCTGAAAACCCTCAGGAGACAACACTCCTTCTACTAGGGACACCTAAAGATTTAACGACTTGTTGCACGTGCTTAGAGTAATCGTATTGCCTACGAAAGTGTGCTACTTATGTTTTTCTTTTTCTTTTTCTCCTTCTCTTGAATAACTAGTTTGCTCAGACGATCAAAATTAAGTGGGGGTATTTGTTTAGTTGATAAGACTGCACTTTTGATATGACATTTTCCTTACTATTTTTAAATAATAAAAGGTGTTTATTATAAATATAAAACATATTTGGGGTTTATCTGCAAAATACTATTTACCATATGTTTATATATTATAATTAACATTATGAAGGAAAATATATGAATATAATATTTATATAATATTTTGATAATTTAAATATGCATATCATATCAAATATCCTTAATCAATATTCTTAAAATATAATATCATATAAAATAGTTAGAATAATATCTCAAAAATACCAAATATTACTAACATTATTTGTTGAGATATTGTGCAGAAATTACATCAGGACTGGAATCAAGAAAATCCGAGATATCGAGATCAAATCTGCCAAAATATTGAAGTAAATCGAAGAAATTAATTATGGCAGAGACTTAGAGAAGATTTCCAAAATCCAGATATTCAAAAGATCACCACGTGTCACAAGGAAGAAGCCCCAGAGTTTTGAATCCAAGATGCCACCAATACGCGGTGCTTCCGCGGCCAAAACGTGATAAATGCGGCGGATCCGCGGCCTAAAGGAGGAGTTGGGATGTGGGATTTTTTGTGTAGGATCGTCTCAACAAACCATAATTTATGGAATCTAGGGTTTTCATCTTCTGTGACTATAAATAGAACCCATAGCCCCTCTTGGAAGTTCATCAAACCGAAAAGATCACAAAGTTCAAGTTGACTCACGCATCCAGGTTGATCAATCAGCTGTTCATTTACCTCCTTCAAGATAGATCAAGAAGCAAACTAGGATTTTGTATTCGGCTTTCTAAAGGAACAAAAAGTGTAATTGATCAAGTTGATTAATAAAGATAGTTGTTTTATTCTTATTGCATTTATTTTCTTTATTTACATCATGATCTCTATCCGTTCTTTTATCTCCATCATGCGCGAATAATTCACCGCTTGATAGGGTTCGTAGGATTAGGGTAGATCAATGGAAGATGAAGAATTTCTTAACTTCTTTTAAGTCTTATGAAGTTTATAAAGTTTAGCAAAATAAATGTTAACATCCTAATCGGGCACGCTATCAATTTATTGATAGTCTTGACCGCGATTTGAGATTAAATTAATAATTATTTTGTTAAGGTCTAGAAATGAATAGAGATCAATGAAAGGAAAAGGGTAAATAGTGTGGAAACGCTAGTTTCTTCAAAGAACCCTGATCCTCATTCATCACTATCAATCTAGTTTTAAATCTATAATTAGATAAAATGGGTCATCTTTATTAGTCATCAATTACTACTAAATCCGAACGAATCCTACAAGCTCTCTTCTGATATAAAATCTACATCCGTATTTAAACTAGATTTTTTTTCTACATCCGTATTTTGACGTAGATATAGAAACTATTCTCCTCTATTCTTTATTTTTCTATTCTTTCTCTTTTTCAACACGTCTAAAGTAAGATTGATAGATTCAACATTTCCCTTGGAACGACCCGTACTCATCTCGGTCTAGCTACACGCAACACCGTTATTGATTACGGTTATTCTACAAACACTTCTTTAAAATACAGATCAATCAATGCCATATTTATTTATTTAACATATTTTTCTTTAGATACCTCTACACTTTAAAAAAGTATATATGCAATAGAAATCGATCAGAGGGTTCTATCATGCAAGGTTATCTTTTAGATGAAGTAACCACATTTTGTTCCCGCTATCTGGAAGACAACATTGAGACGAAGCTTAACCGGCCTCGGAGAATTTAGGACGGGCCAAATGGTAAAGCTGATTATAAGAGAGTAGACACTATATTTATCAACAAGATATATCAGTTTATGCTCCTCAATAGCGTATGTCTTGATGAAATTAGAGAGTAATTTTTTTTGTATTAATTGTTATATTTGTGTTTATGTGTGTATGAAATGATATAATATTAATATCATAATTTATTGTTGAGAACAGAATTCATATTAATGAGATACGTGAGGGGCATCCTGATTGGAAAAATATCATCAGGATAAATTTTGCGATTGGGTTTCAAATCATGTAAGTTGTTTGAATAACATGTTATTGCTACCAGTCTTAATCTAAACTTATATCGTTATATATTTACCGTAAAATTTGTTTTGTCAGATCCACGATCCGAACTTGTTTGCATCATTAGAGAGAGATTCAAGATGTTTAGCTCGATTTCCTAGTATGGAGGTTGCATATTATAAAGGATTCGGTATCCTTAAATACAAATTTTAAATTAAGGACATAGAAACATCTCGAACCACTCAGAATAGTGGGAATGTGACGGTAGGATCGGATGGTGTGATTTATTATGGATACTTAAATTGCATACTTGGCATCCAATATCCCAGACGATCAGAACTGTTTTATATATTTTAGTGTATTTGGTATGATACACGAACCGATACGGATAAATGTAGAAACAATCTCGGGACTTAGAAAGATGAATATGGATTGACTAGTGTGAACACACTTTGTAACAACTCTAAACTTCCTGTACAATTTTTTCAAAAAATACAGAAAGGGGTATTTTTGCCTGAGCACAAGTTATAAATTTGTTTTGCTTTTTAATAGCAAGAAGGAGCTTGTAGCTCATTGGTAATACATTGCACTGCTGAACCAAAGCACCAGAGTTCAAATCCCATCCCCCACATTATTTTTAATATTGTTTTATTTTGAATTTTTTGAAGTCCAAGGGTCTACATGTGCATAACTAGTAAAAACCCTACTACACATGTAAAACAAACTGGACCACGGGGAAGACCAAGCGACGATGGACCGACGGCGACCGACCCCGGCCTGACTCGGCCCGGATCGGCCGGCTACTCGGCCGCCGCCGCCGGCCGGACTCGGCCGGACCGTTGAGTCGTCAACACAAAATTTTTGCCTTTTCACCTCCCCATCACTCCTGCATACTTAAATTCCTTGGATCGGTTCCAGGGCTCTTTAAAATCTTATTAAACCCTATTTTTATTACAAATTAATACAATTTTCAATACACCCCTTCACCTAACCCTAACCCTAGCTTTACCCTATAAATATCATCCCTAGACACACATCCCTCACTCACAATTCTGTCCAAACTCTCAAGAAATTCCTCTAGAAAATTTTAGTGTGCAATTGAAGTTAGCAAAGGGCAAAACTCCGGCGATATTCTGACGACGACTCTAGGAGCTTCTGGCGACGAAACGACGCACCGGAAAATCCTACGTCTTCCCCTCCCTCTTCTCTTAACTCTAAACCCGTAAGTCCCACCTCCCTCTTCTCTATTCTTTTCTAAAAACACGTACTACTAAAACCCGACGGAATCGGAGGTAATCCGATGTCCGATTCGGTTCTTCCTAAAAATCTCACTTATTCTTAAATACAATCATACTAAACCATTACATGTTGACTATTAAATATTAACAAGTCATATTGAACAAGTTCTATATCAAAAGGATTTCTATTTCAATTTTTATCATACTTTTTTACTAAATTACCATGTAGTTTACTTTCTACTTTAAAACGTCATTAATCTTGCTATACCTTTAATTAGAGCACGAGGTAATAACCTAGCTCCTCACAACACTCATATGCAACATAGCACAATAACTTTCAGAAACATAGAATACGGGAAAACGAAACTTTACATATAAATACCACTAATTATTAAAACATTTTCTATAAGATTACATATTTGTTATAAATCTTTGCAAAGCACCGCTACAATCCATTTTGGGGAACCCGACTGGGATGGTGCGGATTATCGCACATCCCTGGACTTAGTAGTGCGAGATGCAGACCTCCGCAAGGAGCATTCGGTCTTGAGAGATTTAAAATACAAATATCTTAAGAAAATGAGATTTCTAGAAATATAATACATTAGAAATTATTTTTATAAATATATATATATATATATAATTAAAATATCTATTTTTGTAATAATATCAATATTCCAATTTTTCCAAGTCAAAAGAATCACTTTACATGAAAATACCATGAATTTCCATACAATTCCAATATTACAATTAAATACCCTATATTATGAAATTAGGTTATTTTCACTAGAAATATCACAAATATAAAATCTACATCTATGACAACTCTAAAGACGATAATAAATACTTGGAGTGTATTTTGAAAAGTATAAAAAATTATTTTTACATATAACCCTCTCAAGTTCTATAAATTACCCTAAGGACCCTAGTAAATATAGATTTAAGCGGGACCAATATCTTGAGCCTCAGGAAGCCGGAGAAGTGGGTGCTTGCCTATTTAAGATAGACAACTTAACAACGGTGTTATCAATACGGTAATCGTCTTTGAAAAAGACACAAATCCTGCCGCCCATGTGCAGCGGTTACCGATAACATCAAAACAATCGGGACTTCAATTTCTTTTCTAATTGTTCTGACTCAGACTGATTCTCTTTATAAATAATCTGACTTAAATATGATTCAAGTACAAACTATAATATTACAATTAAACATGAATCCATGAATACATATATTCAATATATTTAATCTGTATTGACTGAACCAAACCATGGATATACTTCCATTTATATGATTCTCCAGTTACATCCATTTACTGATATCATGGTTTTGGCAAGTCATCCAATTATACAATATCTATATTACAATTCCATTACAAGTTGCAATACAATTTACAATGCAAACAATACAATCAAGACACTACAGGGTTTAAGGGGTAGATTGGTACAGAAGGTGTTAGAAGTGGCACGAGACTGCAAGATTTAAGACACCTAACCTGAATACCACGCCGTTGTTCCAGGCTTTCTAACAAAGCCTTGTACTTCCATTTGCCTCTAGTCTTTGGCATATAGAGACTCCTCTCGTATACACTGGCATCTTTCTGTACCAAGCAACAAACAACAGCATTAATTATAAATACAACTTTAAAAATTATACTCTCTCTCTCTCTTATTCTCTGTCTATTCTATTTCTCCCCTATCTTTGGGACTTACCAAGCGATTTGTTTGCTGACAACATTCTCTTTCTTTCTTCTTGAATGTCGTCAGGTGATTCGGACCTTCCAGAGATCGAGCCCAGCACTGAAGATTTGGACCAGTTTATTGAAGATCCTGAACTGTAGTAACACTTGTACACATTTTATTTCAGTACTTTCCATTTCTATTATGCCATTATTTAGGCATTGTTTTCATTCAGATGTATTTACTTTTCCATGCATTGTACAAAAAGAATGTTAATAAATAAAGTTGTTGTTCAGTTATACCGACTGTCTTTGTCTCTTGTGCATTTTCATTTATATTGCTTAGATATGCTTAGCGTATTTACTTCAGAGTAGATACGCTTAGCGAATTTACTTCAGTTATACGTAGCGGCCTCGTCGTGTCCTCTGCCCGTATACTGGGAAGTGGGGCGTGACACACTTCGATTTTACGGTCAGAACGATTCATTTATCTTTCCGAACCAAGCGTTCCAAGTATACTACTCACAGTGCTTGAAGCATCCGGGTTGGAGTGTCGTATGCCGTTAGAAACCCAGGGATGTTTACGATGTCCTAGAATTCGAGGATCGTATGGTGGACAGCGATACGGATGAAGAAGAGAGAAGACCTAAAGTACTCCGACCGTCTATTTTAAAAGACGGGTTGTCTTCGGCTGATCGTGAAATTACGTGGGTTAGAAATGATATCGATGATGGAATCCAAATAAATATGACTGATGCGTCTACGAAACAAAAAAGGTTATCAATAATGTTATATTATTACTTCATATTTCTACGATCTATATATATATATATTGCATGCATATGTAATGATTGTACTCTTATCTAGGTCTGATGACGACGCTCGGAGCAGCGAGGAGCAGCAGGAACACCAGCGGCGGTAGAGGCAGAGCGGTTCTGCTACCCGGGGAGCTGTGTAGGGAGCTCCAGAGGGCCGGTCTTGCACCCTGTTCGGTATCCCCTTCAGATGACTCCTTCCGTGTGGACTTTGCCACACCTCCAGGTATATTGCACGCATATTTATTTCAAAATTAATTATATAGTCAATGTTTAATTGTCTAGCTGTTGGTGGTACGTCCACATCAGAGGCACATGCCACTACCGCACCTACAAGTATGTTTATATATCCTATAGTTCATGCATATCGATTTAGAATGTTATATCTTAAATATATACACATTCTTTTTGCTCTTACTTAGATAATCATTTTTTGATTGTCTAGCTGTAGGTGGTGCCTCCACATCTCAGACAGAGCCCACCACCGCACCTGCAGGTATGTTTATATATCATATATTGCATGAATATTGATTTAGAATGTTATATTATATATATACACATTCCTTTTACAATTACTTATATAATCTATTTTTAATTGTCTAATTATAGGTGGTGCATCCACATCTGGTGCAGAGGCCACTCCTACCACTTCCGTACTCTCCGCTCAATCTGTAGGTTAGTATGAATAAATATAAAATATTTAGTCATTTTACATATTCTCTAAGAATAAATATGAACTTCATCTAATTTTATCGTCAATATTTATTTTCTAGTTGGAGAGAATGCGTCCACATCCGGATCACCGGCTGTTCCTCACCGAAGGAACTATCGTCCCGCTCGTGCTACTGTCCGAGCCTAGGCTCGTGCTGCTGTCGCCGGAGGTATATATCGCAGCTCAATTTTCGTTAATCCTTAATTTCTTAATACCGTTTTGTCTTAATATTGCTTGTCTTGATATTTCTTGTAGATGCAGGGCTGCCCCATCCCGAGAAAGGGGCTCGAGAGTCGAATCAGTCCCACGGGCTGAGGCCCGATAGAGCTAGGGAGGAGGCACCATTCCCACTCTTCTTTACCCCCGATTATCTCTATACTGGCGATTATGCCGAGTGGTTCGGCCGGTATATGGGGGATGAGAGCCGCATCCAAAAGAAGTATCCACTTCATGTTGAGTGGGGCGATCAGCACCAGCGCTCATTTGCCCTCTTCTGGGATCAGGCTCGGATATTAATATATATATATATATTCATTTGAATTATCCAATAAATTTATTATTATTTAACAATTTTAATTTAAATACATTATTTTTTTGTATTTGCGGTTGAATTACGACTTTCAGTCTGTACCCGACCCTGATCACCCTGAGAGAGTGCTCGATCTTTACACTCTATACTTGGGCCTGATGAAGAACATGCAATCTGAAGTCCGATACAATAAGAACGAGCTGAAGATCGACTGCTATTTGGTATGGCTGGTGACCCCCGAGGCAGAGACAGCGTCTCTCCTACATACTCTGGCCTTTGCTAGAATCGACGTAAATACATGGCCTTTCTTGTGCTAATATTACGACTCTCAGCGCAAACAGATTTGTAATTTAAATGTAATTCATTGTTTATTATATAATTTATATTTTTTTTGTTACTTAATTAGAAAACTAAATCTGAATATATGGTGCAGAAACAGGCCGATCAAAATAAGGAGAATATGAAGTCGGCGAAGAGGGGTTGCCCCACTTATACAGGTGGCTCGAGGAACATTACTTGTGCCATGGAGGTATCGGTAAATTACAATAGATCTATTTTGATATAACAAAATATTAAGAGTTATATTATAATATATGTAAATTTTTGGCGAATTGTAGAGAGCTCAGACCTTGGCGCAGGATGGTACACTGAGCGTGCTGACCACGTATCATACCGTCCATGGCACCTCGACAAATCCCGCCATGGCGAGCTTCGATTCCACGACGCCGCTACCCAGGAGTATTGTGTAAGTATTAATATTTATTCTAATTCGAATGAAATTTTTGTTTTGATAAGTTCAGATTTAAATGATATATTTATATTTTAATGGTTAATGTGGATGGTGGAGCGGGTGGTGGAGTAAGCGGAGGCATCGGGGATCGATTTTAGTGGACAGACCGATCCGATGCTACTGACCCCAGTCCTAGACGCCGTACACGGAGGGCACCATGGAAGTTGGGAGAGAGGCCGGAGGCTGGGTCCTAGTAGGACCTATATGAGGTTGGTCTCCACTCCGGCGGTTACTTTCCTTACCCTCCCGTGAGCGACGTCTGGAGTATGATGTTGCCGCCTTGAAGACCACCGTAGAGGAGTTGAAGGAGATGTTGGTATGTATATTAGTTAATAGTAACATATAATATCACATTATAGATAGTAACATATGCACTATTAGTAGCCTGAGCTTATTTAGTTGTAAACTTAGTTTTGATTAATCATACTTATATAAAACTATCTAATTAAAATAAACTACGGTTTTCCAAACTAAATACCCAAACTAGGCCGAAGTCCTTAAGTATTCTTAGATTGTGGTTTCTCAATAACCTGATAATGATACAAATTCGAATGAAATCTAATACACCGTTCTTACTCATTTATTACACACAAAATTTAACAGATTCGGCAGGCTACTTCGACTGCGGCTCCACA
This sequence comes from Agapanthus africanus, assembly GCA_030015575.1. Taxonomy (NCBI): domain Eukaryota; kingdom Viridiplantae; phylum Streptophyta; class Magnoliopsida; order Asparagales; family Amaryllidaceae; genus Agapanthus; species Agapanthus africanus. Next base: position 810,211,789 of record CM057340.1, on the reverse strand, counting down.
TGCATCTTCTTCGGCTGCGGCTCCGCAAGCCACTATTTCGGCTGCGGTTGCGCAAACCACTTCTACAGCTCCATAGCCCGCTCAGACTACCGCAAAGTCTGCTCCTTCATTAATCGAGTTTTTGACGACTCAGGCTTGCACTGAGGAGCAGATACGCCAGATTACGGCGATTATCAGAGGTGGTGGAGCTGGACCGAGCTAGGGTAGCTTTATTTATATTTTTGAGGATGTGTGTACTTATACGATACATATTGTATATATTTTGGACGATATTGGTGGTTGTTTGCTTATTCACGATGATTTAGATTGATATCGTATTCTGTTTGTTTATTTCTTTTATATATTATGCATGAGATGTTGATTATGAATATTTCTGTAATTGGTTATATGAAATATATATCATTGTGCACAGGATGGGGGAAAAATAAAAAGGCCTTTTTAAATAAAAACCCTGATATTTTGTTTAATCCGTAAGGACAACTGTTGCACCTACGGATTAATTCGTAGGTGCAAGGTTTGCCCCTACACATTTCGCCGTAGGGACATAAAATCTGATATATTGTCCATATGGATTCAGTAACAGGGGTAAAACTTGTCCCTACGGATTAATCCGTAGGGGCATTTATCAAGCCCTACGGATAAATCCATAGGGGCAAGCATTTTATTTTATAAACCAGTAAATTAAATAAAGATTATGTCCCTACTGAGTAATCCGTTAAGGATAAATGTCCTTACGGAGTAAGACGTAAGGGCAATTATTACTCCGTAGGAGTATGTTCTGGACGAAGACTTGCATCTGCGGCTTTTGGACCTACGGTGGAGTTTATGTCTCTACGAATATATCCGTAGAGGCAGTGGTTTGCCCCTGCGGCTAAATCCGTAGGGGCAACCCATTATTGTAATAGTGATTGCATGTAGCAGATTTAAAAGGATCCATGTACAATAGATGATTATTGGCCATCAGTTGAGAGTTTCTTCGGCAATTAATGTTTTATTTAGCTTAGTGTCTTCAACAATTAATATTCGGTTTAGCTTTCTTCTGATGAGTGGCAACAAAATTTGATGAGGAGAAGACTATTTGTAATCTCTTATTATTCATCAAGAACACTGCATGCATGTACCTTTTTTCCTTTCTTTTTTTATATTTTCTTATTTTAAGAAGGTTGATCCCTCATATATATTCTTCTAACACACGACCTGCATATCATAATTCTCCTATCTGTCGGCTCTTTCGTCCTTTCGATGTGGTTGCTATACTCTTTGAACCTTGAGAAAACAAAATTGTTAATTAGTTGATTGTTGGATAGTATGCTTGAAGGCAAATGCATGTGTGGAGAAGAAACCATGTCCGGATCATACAATGACCTTCCACCAAACTCTAGCCCTGATCTACTCTGGAGTGGTGTTGCTATAAGAAGATTCGTGGAAAATATATTTTAATTAAATTGAGAGATTATTATAATTAATGGCTATTTAAATGCAAGATCATTATGTATTCAATTAAGTAGTTTCATTTTTTTTTTAAATAGTAAATGATCGATGTCTACGGAATAGTTTCTACCATGTGAATTAATTTTGAAAAACGATTAGCCGTGCGGTACTAATTATAGTTATCAAGCGAGATTGCTTAGCCCTTAGCTAGAAAAACTAATTATAAGCTGCATGTTACATTTGTTTCAAATTTAACATTCTATCTTTCATGTTTGTTGGCAATGTCCTGTATACTGTTAATGTGTAAATGGACACTTGTAGATTATAATGATGTTTTTTTTATTAAAAATTAAAATCTCACCGTTCGCTGCACCAAAACTCTAAAAAATATGATGAGAGTTAAAAGACTTGGTTCATATTCAAACACTTCTCTATAAGTTGAGGCTCCTTTGGACAAGATCTAAACTCTTTGCGTAGCGACGTTTTTTCTATCCACAATTTAAATGTTGTGTATGTTTTAAAATCAAATCTAGAATCTAAGTTATACAGAAATTAGAAACCAGAGAATAAAGAAAATGTGAACTCTCTCTTAATTTTGAGTCGCTAATGTCCACTATATATATAGGTTGTACAATGATTTGATTCACGATAATATAAGTAGAAACAAATTATTCATATAATTACAATCATAAGATTTTATGGATCAATTGATATGATTCTATGGATATCAAATCAATTAATACCATAAATAATAAGTCAACCGTGTAACTGTTATGAATACCATGAATAGGAATTTAATATCAATTACTACCAAGAATAGAAACACCATTTGCAGTAATTGATATGAATAGTATGAAAAGGGATTTCATATCAATTACTACCGAGAATAGCAACATCTATTACATTATCACATTATTCTATCAGCTTCCCTCAAACGAAACCGGTCGAGTAGATACGGTGGGCTTGAGACTAAGTAAACGATGCCGCTGTCAAGGTAAGCCTTAGTGAAGAAGTCAGCTAACTATTCCGTAGTGTTCACATAGAGAACTGCCAAGGTCTTTTTGACAACCCGTTCTCGAAGGAAGTGATAATCTATTTCCACGTGTTTAGTGTGACCAAGAAATACAGAATTTGCAGCCATATAAGTGGCACTTATATTATCACACCAAATGGTAGGAGAGTGCCTAAGTCGAAGACCAAGATCTTGAAGCAGTTGTTGTATCCATACCAACTCGGCAGCAATATGGGAAAGCGAACGATACTCTGGTTCAGCACTGTAACGAGCCACAGTAGATTGCTTCCTGGCACACCAAGATACAAGATTGTGCCTAATGAAAACGCAATAGCCTGTGTATGAGCGACGATCATCGGGACAGGCAGTCCAATCAGCATCTGAGTAAGCGAAAAGAGAGGGAGGGGGAGGAAGGACATTTTCGTCGAAGAAAAATGTCGGACGTGATTGTGCCTTTAAGATAACGTAAGATCCGCTTGATTGCAATCCAATGGGCAGTAGTTGGTGTGTGAAGAAATTGGCATGCTTGATTAACTGCAAAGGTAATGTGCGGTCATGTCATGATGACATATTGCAATGCACCAACAATGCTAACATTTTTTTGTTGGATGGAGCAAGGGTTGAGAGAGGTTTTAAACCATCTAATGCATATCGCCTTGAGAATATCAGCAATATATTTGGATTGAGATGGATGAAGACCATCCTGTGTAAACCGAGCTTCAATTTAGAGAAAGTAATGTAGCACACCAAGATCTTTAACAGCGAAGTGTTGCCTCATAGCAGTTGGGGTCAAAATTTACACCCCGGTTGACCGAGTCAAAGTCAAGGTCAACCCCAAGCCAGGTGGGCCCAAGCCCAGGTCAAGCGGGCCCATGCCCAAGTCGAGCCCACGGCCAACCTCCTCCATGCCAAAATATAGATCATGTAATAAATAATTTTTATGTAATTTTTTATGCATGAATATATGCAAAATGGGCATAAAGCCAAATTTTTGTAAAGCCCATGGTTTATGTGCAAAAAGAAATGGCACATAAGCCATGAGATGGGAAAAATGCCATTTTGTAAAGCCCAAGGGGCTATATGTAAATATGTAAGCTATATAAGGCAACATGATGATAAGTAAAAGATATACCTTTTCATTCCTAAAAAAAATTAGGGCCTGTGCCTCTTCCTCCTTCCTCAAAGTTCCAAAACCTTCTTCTTTCTTTGTGACTTAAATCAAGAGTTTTACTCTTCCTTTTTCAAAACTAAATAGTTTTTCACCACAAAACCCATAAAGGGGAACTTGGATCTACCATAAGATCTCAAAAAGAAGAGATTTTTAAAATCTCACATCTCTTAATCTTCAAGATCCTGCAAACAGAAGAAGAAGAAGGAGACCCGTCTCCAGAGACCCCACTTTGGGGAAGAACTAGGGCTCAAGGGGAGAAGCCCTTCATCAGCTTCAAAACATCCTATGAGTTTAACTCCTCATATATATATATATATATATATAGAGAGAGAGAGAGAGAGAGAGAATAATGAAGAAAAGAGGCCATACAGGAAATTTCCTCCTATGGGTGGAAAAAATACAACCTCCACTAAGTTTTTCGACGATCGGCCCACATCATCTTCATCGTTATCATCTAAGATGTGGGTACACCAAATTTCATGTGATTCTACAACTTTTTCACCGTTGATTTAGCAATGTAAAAAGTTCTATTGTCGGTAAACCGTTAATTTTGAACCCACTAAATCAACGGTGGAAAAGGTTGTGGAATCAGATGAAATTTGGTGTACGCACATCTTAGATGATAACGATGATGATGATGGGTGCCGATCATCGGAATAAATGGTGGAGATTGTATTTTTTCCACGCCATAGGAGGAAATCCCCTCCTATGGCCTCTTTCCTCCATTAATCTCATATATATATATATATATATATATATATATATATATATATATAAGTGCTTCTTTCTGTGTATATATATATATATACAGAAAATAATAAGTGCTCCTTTCTGGGAGTACAACTCCCATTGCAGGGACCAGGTCCCTTTTGCCGCTCGAGCGCCCACGTGATGACACGTGGAGCGCTAGCGCTCTTGCGTTCAGAGCGCCAGCGCCCAAAGCGCTAGCGCCCGAGCACCCACGTGCTGACACGTGGTGCGCTAGCGCCCAATGCTCTAGCGCCCAAAAGTGCTAGCGCCCACGTGCTGACACGTGGTGCGCTAGCGCTCAAAACGCTAGCGCTCTTGCGCTCAAAGCGCTGGCGCTTTTCCCACGCATCCTTTGGATGCCCTTTCCCTTTTTTTATTTTTATTTTATATATATATGTGTGTGTGTGTGTGTGTGTAGACACACACACATACTCTACAACACTGTCCCTCGCAAAAACATTTTGGGACGGGACGCTGCCCCGCACCCCGCAAGGGGGCTGCTAGCCCCCTTGACCCCCAGCCCGCTATTCGGGTAGCGGGACCCCCGTAAAAACTCTACGTGGCTCCCGATATATCCAAAATCCCCCTTTCAAAACACAACACACGCACGCTGCACATTGAGTTCGTATGACCAGTTTAACCCGTCAATCGGAGGTTCTCTCGCTCCAAAGGCGAGGGGTAATTAACGGCAGCTTAGTCCGCGGCTGCCGGAGATTCGGATCCCCACAGTCAATAAACCCCGGCCTACTCCACGCAGGGGGAATCTGTAGTACGCCTGACAAGCGCGCGCGTATTCCCATCTCAATGGGGTGATGAAAAACACCCTACAGATTCTGGCACGCCCGGTGGGACCTATCTCTCCTCCCATATTTCGGGTTAAACGTTCATGCGAACTCAATCAATATACATATCTATATTTATACTAAAATAATGCTCTTTCATGCAGGTTTTCAAGCAATCACTTCTCAATAATGTCTCCAAGGACAAGCTCAGCTCTCGACACAGCTCCCATCTCCTACACGATGAAAATGGATGCCAGGACGGTCCTTCCGGCCAGTCTCGGGCGACAATGGGAAGAGCCGCCGCTACCATTCGGCTCTATCCTGTTCGTGTCTGCTAACTCCATCCCAGCTCCATAAGCCCCGGTGACAGATAAACCGGTCTCGAAAGGCAAGAGGCCAAATGTGGTGGTCTCGAAGGCGCCCCAACTCAAACGCAAGTCGGTGTTTGAACGACTCTCCTTGGCCCCAGCTGGGGGCAAGGCCATCAACACCAATAAAGCAACAAGGCATCTCGAGCAAACTCCGGCGGTGCCCCTGATAATTGCTCGATCGTGTGTCTTCTTTAAGCTTCCTACTAATTGACTCACGGTGGCTTCCCAGGAAACAGATGCCCGCCAAGCCCTTAAAATTGAGAAGCTAAGGCAGAAAAGGCTCAGATACAGAGCCAACAAAAGGGCTAGGGCTCCTGCTAGGCTGAACCTCATGAGGTTCGAGGAACAGGGTAACCCCGCCGAAGATGAGGAAATGGCTGGATATGTGGTCCACACTGTCTACACAGTGGGCACGCGCAGCAAGAGTAAGGACGGGGCCACCACATCTCATATCCAATCTGTCTTGAATGTGGTTGCCGCTTCCCAAGAACAGCCGGCTCTGCTGGGTGATGAAAACCCTCTTGATGAGGATGATCGGCAGAAAGACCCCTCGGTCTATGAGGAGTCGGGCTCGGAAAGCGAAGATGAGCCAATCTTCCATCCCAAGAACGCAGAGCAGCAACTTCTCCAAGAGCTCCGAAAACAGCTCAGAAGCAAAGACAAGGAGATGGCCAAGTGTTAGTGTATATGCCCTAGGGGCCATTATTGTATCATACTAGATTGTATATTACTTAATGGAAGCTTGGGATATTCACAGTTATATATATACAGTCTTGCTAAAAATGGTAGTATGCTACTTGGTTTGTGTCTACTTTAATATGTGCATATGTTTCTTGTAACAAATCACTTATACATATTAGTAGAGCCCATAGGATCTTTGCTTGATTACCAGCGTCGTGATGGCAGTCACACTAGTGGGGGCTGGGTAGTCTGTATGCAACATCCTATACAGGTCTCTGGTCGTTGGATTGTCGAGATAGGGCATCGATATTCCAGAGTAGACTAAGTGTATACGCTTCTCATCCCAGTTGAGGAAATGGTATGTCCCACAGCCATCAGTATGCCGTACTGGAGATAGTATACAGGTGCTCGTTAGGTTACGGGTACACCGGACAGGACTCGCCGAGGAACTGAATGGTTGGTATTATACCCATCGTCAGTTATCAGTTCCCAGGTGACATGAGTACAGCATAATCCGCAGACTTGACACTGCTGCTTCGCCTCTAGTGTGTCCTACTGTTCTTAGATTGCTACCCTACCACGGCATAAAAGAGTCGTGCAAACAGGTAGCAGTTGGGTGCAGTCCCGAGCACTTGGAGGCAGTGGCGGTTAGATAGGATTCGTCTCTCCCGGTATTGGGAGATGATATCGCGCTGTGTCAGAGAGCCATTACACAAAGTCCCTGGCCATGGAAAACGAGATATACTGGTAGGTTCCAGTAGCTTCTCAGGGTGTAATGGGCTTCGCTCCGACACGACTTATACAGCTATTAGGGGACTGGCGCTTGCCGCCCCCTAGGCTTGATATGCGATAGTCTTAGACGAACAGACCGGACTGTACGGAGATTGTCACATCAGGCTCAGTAGGGGTTCGAGATGGTTTTCCTCATCGGCCTTCTTATCGACATCTACCTGGGGACCGTTACGTACAGCTAGTGCCGCTTGCGGTCTGTGGTTAAACCCACTGCCAGTGTAGTGTCGAGTCTTTAGAGTCCCACAAAGAGAGTTTCCCTGCTCCAGGCGAAACGATATAGAGGTCGTATGGTTTTACGACAAGGGTTCGAATGCATACGTGTGTTTACGCACGTACGACTTTCCGGACAGTTTTTTTTTACTAGCTGGCTTTGGTTTAAGCCAGATTCTAGTATCAGGTTATTGGATTTATACAGTCTAAAGTTTTTTCGTGTTTTCACGGATTGGAGGGGCGTTCTCGTAATTTGTCGAGAAGGTTCTAGAAGAGTGGTGACATGAGGGGTTGAGGTGGCTTTTTCATGATTGCTTTGTGTGACTCATTTATATGATTCATCATATCATTAATGCTTCATTAATGATCTAATGACTCACATGATGAATCACTCTCCTTGATTAAATGAAACATGGTGAATAATCAATTAATTGATATTATTTGATAATTCATTATGTATCATATATTCAAGTGAGAAGGATTTTTTGTTCTCATTATCATTCTCACCTTCTCTCTCCTCAAGCTCACTCTCTCTTGAAACCCTAACCCTAACCTCTCATGTGTTGAGATCAAGGGTTAGATAGACTAAAACATCCATAACCTCACTCTATATCCTCTAGGTAGCTTAGATTAGCACTTTAAGCAACCTAGTTATCTCAAGTTTGAGATTAAGCTTGGCGTAGAAGCTTTCGGGTGGATTGTCTTTGATTCGAGGAGGCCGTGAAGTTGCCGATGTTCCAAGGAGCCTACGAGGAGTGGAGGACAGCGATGAAGACCCGAAGGACATGTAACGTGAGGTATAACTCCGGTACCGAGTAGTTAAACCTCTAGTATAACGTTAGCAATGGTTTAGATTACGATTCATGCGCTCAAGTCCGTGTTACGAAGCTTTGATAATCGTTTTTCATATATTCCACCTCCCCGCGAGTTAGTGGGGTGCGTGACATGGACTTACAGTGGTATCAGAGACAACTAAACCATTACTAGCTTGTTTGCAACTGATTAGAAGTTCGATCGACGGAAAACACGGAAAACAAAACCCTAATCCTTGACAGTTTCTGTAAATTTTAAAAGTGTCGCAAAATTTTTTTGACATACCTTAAAATTCACAGCAGGGAATTATAAGAAATCTGGGAAAATTCGAGAAGGCAACTCGACTAAACGACCGCGGTTCCGCGGCAATAGAGAGCTATTGCCGCGGAACCGCCGCCGAGTCAACGCCGAGTTGACTCGGAGTTTCACAGTAATTCATAATTTTGGGTTTTTTGTTTTCCTGTATATACTGTTTCTTCCCAGGTTGCCTCTGTGATGATTTGCTTTTGGGGGTAGACACGGATATAGGTAATCGATCGATGTTCTAATCAATTTGCTAATTGGATCTTTATCTGTAATGTTTTATGTGTTCGTAAACCTCCCCTAACTGCTAGTATGTCGGTTGGCAGGGGGTTGCACATATCTGTGATGTTATATATAACTGTTTGTGTATATAAACTGTATTGGACTGTTGTGGTGAATAGCCGGGTTTTGTGATGGGTTATTGTATTAATTCATTCGATGTAATTGTAATAAGTTGTAATATTATTTTGCGGGGCACATCCAGATTGCGGTTGTAGCCACCGTTGTATTATTTCTTTTACTGTTTTTGCTCCTAGGATAGACCCAAGGTGGGGTGCACAAACTACCGGGTATTTTGAAGTGTTGAGGCAGACCGCTTCACTTCTGGTACTTGGCGGGTAGTTTGTCGTACCCGTAGGGGTCTGGGGTGGGGTAATGGCTATTCATCACAACTGTATAATCCGTCTTTCATTGCAGGCTCAAAAGAAACGTGGATTACTTGCATATCCAATAAAGTTTATCTGTGATCTGGAATGCTTATTATTGCGTCTGACGAATGTACAATATCTATATATGATAGCTATTAGACATCACTTATGTTTTACACCCGCGCTAGCCCAGCCCCCGCTCTGTCGTTAGTTAAGTAACCTAACGGGTGATGACGGGACCCCGTGGCGAATGCGGATGGCATAAGAGGACGTGGTATTTTCGTTGTTTTCTGCAATGATAGGTTAAATGATGGGACGCATTATTATAATGCAAAGAAAATAAACCGAAGTTTAATCGTTGGAACAAATTTAAAAAGAAATCACTCGGTTATTTTAAAAGGATCGGATTTTTTTTAATTGCGGAGCTTTAACCACTCCTTTTAAAAAGGTATCAGGTTCCTTCGATTATATCAAGTTCACTACGTTCACGGTTTTGCCAAAACCATTCGTAGCCCTCCATCATTTCTTATGGATGGTCAGTAGTATTCAAGCTATGTTTGTTGGCCCTTAGTCAAGACATAGTGTTTGGTAGCTGCTGGGGTATTCATTTGTTGCATAGATAGATGCGTTGGTTTGAGACAGTCGTATTACTTTGTTGGCCCTTAGTCAAGAGTATGTACGGGTGGGTTCAAATTAACCTGGACAATGACGGGTAGAACTTGACATGTGACTTATGATTTGTTGGCCCTTAGTCAAGGTCATAAGAGCATGGGGCAAAAATCCACATCGGGAATTTCTAAAGAAACTGAAACTTGCAGAGAGGTGCATACCATTTTGGAGTTTGATGAATGTTGGTAGGATTCCTTCAACATTATCATACGATGATATTTTGGATCCCGATCCTACTGTGAGTATATGCTACTTATCAGGAGATTCGTCACTTAACGATCAATGCTATAAACCAAGTAGGTGCCTAGAAAGGTATCAGCGGGGTTACGCCCCCAGAGAAAAGAGGTTATTTAATTAAGGAACTTCGCGAAAGCGTTGGAAAACCTCCCTCGAAGTATCGACACTAGCCTGGCTGAACAGTTAAGCAAGTATTGTGCGGTGAGAATTGTCCTGGCTAATTCTTCTTTTATGGTTTGAGGAGGGATTCGAGAAACAGTGGGAGCCATCCTGTTTAGATAAATTAAAAACCAATCTAAACTTACAACAGCATCATGCTAAAATGTTTTCTTCTCTCTCTCTTAAATTGCAGCGACCCTGTGACCACACATAGGTTACATCTAGATAACAAATTGACTGAATATGACTTATATGACTGGCAAAGGTCTGTCCAGATGTCCATTGGCTATGACAAGCTGGACCACCCTATTACTACTCAAGATCCTGCCGTCTCAGGTCCAGTTTCCACTGTCGCGAATATGAATATCCGTCAGACAAGGGAAAAAGGAAAGAGAAAGGCAAAAGTTTTGGGACTGGATATAGTAAAACAGGGATGTTCCTATTGTTACAGGAATGAACATTGGCAGAAAGATTGCAGGGCTTTAGAAGCCAGTAACCAGGATTCGAAGCATGTTGTGGCTTCATCTTCGGGTGTGTTTATGATTGAAAACTGTATGTCAGTTAACCCTACTTCCTGGGTATTGGATACCGGATCAGGAACTCACATCTGTAATTCGTTATAGGCTCTGAGAAATCGTAGGGTTATCGGGATAGGTGATATGACCCTCACAGTTGCTAACGGAATGAGCATGGACGCTGAATCCGTAGGGGAATATCATCTTGGGATGACAACTGGGCAGATATTGATTCTGCGTAACTGTTTTTATGTACCAGGTACGACTTGTAATATCATATCTGTACCCTTACTTTCTAAGGAAGGATATGATTTTGCTTTTACAAGAGATGTGGTTCACATCCACCTAAATCAAGTTTTGATTGGGTCAGGTACATTAGAAAACGGAATATACGTATTAAATCAAGCTCAGATTTTCAGTGTCCAGAACACACTTAAAAGAAAGTCTCCGGAAACAAATCAGGCTTTCTTATGGCATTGTAGACTAGGTCACATCAATGAGAGGAGGTTGACTAAGTTACATAAAGAAGGATATTTGAATCCGTTCGAATATCAATCTTATGCTACTTGTGAATCTTGTCTCATGGGAAAGATGATAAAAACTCCGTTCACTGGACACGAAGTAAGAGCAAGCGAGCTCTTGGGACTCGTACACAGTGACGTGTGCGGTCCAATGTCTACACATGCGCGAGGTGGTTATTCCAACTTCATTACTTTTACGGATGATTTCTCTAGGTATGGATATGTCTTCTTAATGAAGCACAAATCCGAGGCCTTTGAGAAATTCCAAGAATACAAGAATGAAGTGGAAAAACAAACAGGCAAAAGTATAAAGACACTGAGATCTGATCGAGGTGGTGAATACTTAAGTGCCGAGTTCCTGGGTTACTTAAAAGAGAATGGAATTCTCTCTCAGCTTACTCCTCTATACACACCACAACATAACGGTGTATCAGAAAGGAGGAATCGAACCCTATTGGATATGGTTCGTTCCATGATGAGTAACGCTGAGTTACCGTGATCATTCTGGGGATATGCACTAGAATCAGCTGCATATCTTTTGAACCAGGTTCCTACCAAAACTGTGCCTACCACACCATATCAGATGTGGAGTGGGAAGAAACCCTGTCTAAAACATTTTAAGACATGGGGATGTCCTGCTTTTGTAAAAAAGCAGCATGCGGACAAGCTCGAAGCACGCTCAGTAAAGTGTAAGTTTGTCGGATATCCAAAGAACTCCAAGGGATATTATTTCTATTACGCAGAGGAACAAAAGGTTTTTGTTTCTCGTCATGCCTTCTTCTTAGAAACTGAATTTTTAGAAAATCAGAAGAGTGGGAGCGCAATAGAACTGGAAGAAATTCCAGATCCACAAGCTATTACTGAAACCTTGGTAGAACAAGAAGGTTCAGGTGAACCGGACATCCCGACGCCACTCCGCAGGAGTAGTAGGAAATCTCATCCGCCCGAGAGATACTACGGTTTTCTCATAGACGGGGATAGAGAGGATTGCACTATTGATTATAATGAGCCTACTAGCTTCCAGCAAGCCATTCAGAGCAGTGACTCAGTAAAATGGCTGGATGCAATGCGGACCGAAATGGAGTCCATGTACACCAACAAAGTATGGACTTTGGACATTGCTCCAGATGGGGTAAAACCCGTAGGATGCAAATGGATCTTCAAAAAGAAGATTGGTGTAGATAGACAGGTTGAAACCTATAAGGCTAGACTTGTTGCAAAGGGTTTCCGTCAAAGACCTGGTTTGGACTACGACGAAACCTTTTCTCCAGTGGCTATACTTAAATCTATTCGGGTCCTTCTTGCTATTGCTGCCTTCCACGATTATGAAATCTGGCAGATGGACGTAAAGACGGCCTTTCTAAATGGTAATTTAGAAGAAAGCGTCTATATGGATCAGCCAGAAGGATTCATTCAGAGTGGGAGCAGCGGTAAAGTATGCAAGCTGCTTAAGTCCATTTATGGACTAAAGCAGGCATCGCGGAGTTGGAACATCTGTTTTGATAATGCTGTCAAAGAATTTGACTTTATCAAAAATCCAGATGAACCATGCATATACAGTAAGATTGTAGGGAGAGCTGTAGTATTCCTCGTCTTGTACGTGGATGACATTCTCCTAATAGGAAATGATATTCCTATGTTACAGTCAGTCAAAAGATTCTTGTCACATAAATTCTTCATGAAAGACCTAGGTGATGCCACCTATATTCTGGGAATCCGGATCTATCGTGATAGATCAAAAAGGATGTTGGGACTTTCACAGTCCAGGTACATAGACACCATAGTGAAGAGATTTAGTATGGATGATTCTAAACGCGGTAACCTACCGGCTTGTCACGGAATCACCCTCTCCAAAGAGATGTCTCCCAAGACTGATTTGGAAAGGGATCGCATGTCGATTATACCCTACGCTTCTGCAGTAGGCTCTATAATGTATGCGATGTTATGTACCAGACCAGATATAGCATACGCATTGAGCGTTGTAAGCCGGTATCAGGCAAACCCAGGGGAGAAGCACTGGATAGCAGTAAAGAACATTCTCAAGTACCTGAGAAGGACTAAGGAGATGTTCTTGGTGTATGGCGGAAAAGACCTCCAGATGGAGGCCTTTGCCGACTCCGGCTTCCAGAGTGACAAAGATGATTCCAAATCCATGTCGGGTTATGTCTTTACCCTCAATGGAGGGGCGGTCTGTTGGAAGAGTTCCAAGCAGGAGACCGTTGCTGACTCAACAATGGAAGCAGAGTACATAGCTGCTTGCGATGCCGCAAAAGAAGCTGTCTGGATGAAGAAATTCCTCACAGAACTTCAGGTGGTTCCTTCCAGTGTTGGTCCAATACCTCTGTATTGTGACAACAACGGCGCTATTGCTTTAGCAAAGGAACCCAGGTCCCATCAGAAGTCCAGACACATCTTAAGGCGGTATCACCTGATCAGGGAGATTGTAGATCGCCGGGAGATCGAGGTAAAGAGAGTAGAGACAGAGAATAACATTGCTGATCCATTCACAAAGGCCCTTCCTCAGACGCAGTTCGAAAGGCTATTCGAGATGATAGGTCTACGATATGCCAGCTCATGGCCCTAGTGCAAGTGGGAGATTGTTAGTGTATATGCCCTAGGGGCCATTATTGTATCATACTAGATTGTATATTACTTAATGGAAGCTTGGGATATTCACAGTTATATATATACAGTCTTGCTAAAAATGGTAGTATGCTGCTTGGTTTGTGTCTACTTTAATATGTGCATATGTTTCTTGTAACAAATCATTTATACATATTAGTAGAGCCCATAGGATCTTTGCTTGATTACCAGCGTCGTGATGGCAGTCACACTAGTGGGGGCTGGGTAGTCTGTAAGTAACATCCTATACAGGTCCCTGGTCATTGGATTGTCGAGATAGGGCATCGATATTCCAGAGTAGACTAAGTGTATACGCTTCTCATCCCAGTTGAGGAAATGGTATGTCCCACAGCCATCAGTACGCCGTACTGGAGATAGTATACAGGTGCTCGTTAGGTTACGGGTACACCGGACAGGACTCGCCGAGGAACTGAATGGTTGGTATTATACCCATCGTCAGTTATCAGTTCCCAGGTGACATGAGTACAGATAGTCCGCAGACTTGACACTGCTGCTTCGCCTCGAGTGTGTCCCACTGTTCTTAGATTGCTACCCTACCACGGCTCAAAGGAGTCGTGCAAACAGGTAGCAGTTGGGTGCAGTCCCGAGCACTTGGAGGCAGTGGCGGTTAGATAGGATTCGTCTCTCCCGGTATTGGGAGATGATATCACGCTGTGTCAGAGAGCCATTACACAAAGTCCCTGGCCAGGGCAAACGAGATATACTGGTAGGTTCCAGTAGCTTCTCAGGGTGTAATGGGCTTCGCTCCGACACGACTTATACAGCTATTAGGGGACTGACGCTTGCCGCTCCCTAGGCTTGATATGCGATAGTCTTAGACGAACAGACCGGACTGTACGGAGATTGTCACATCAGGCTCAGTAGGGGTTCGAGATGGTTTTCCTCATCGGCCTTCTTATCGACATCTACCTGGGGACCGTTACGTACAGCTAGTGCCGCTTGCGGTCTGTGGTTAAACCCACTGCCAGCGTAGTGTCGAGTCTTTAGAGTCCCACACAGAGAGTTTCCCTGCTCCAGGCGAAACGATATAGAGGTCGTATGGTTTTACGACAAGGGTTCGAATGCATACGTGTGTTTACGCACGTACGACTTTTCGGACAGTTTTTTTTTACTAGCTGGCTTTGGTTTAAGCCAGATTCTAGTATCAAGTTATTGGATTTATACAGTCTAAAGTTTTTCCGTATTTTCAAGGATTGGAGGGGCGTTCTCGTAATTTGTCGAGAAGGTTCTAGAAGAGTGGTGACATGAGGGGTTGAGGTGGCTTTTTCATGATTGCTTTGTGTGACTCATTTATATGATTCATCATATCATTAATGCTTCATTAATGATCTAATGACTCACATGATGAATCACTCTCCTTGATTAAATGAAACATGGTGAATAATCAATTAATTGATATTATTTGATAATTCATTATGTATCATATATTCAAGTGAGAAGGATTTTTTGTTCTCATTATCATTCTCACCTTCTCTCTCCTCAAGCTCACTCTCTCTTGAAACCCTAACCCTAACCTCTCATGTGTTGAGATCAAGGGTTAGATAGACTAAAACATCCATAACCTCACTCTATATCCTCTAGATAGCTTAGATTAGCACTTTAAGCAACCTAGTTATCTCAAGTTTGAGATTAAGCTTGGCGTAGAAGCTTTCGGGTGGATTGTCTTTGATTCGAGGAGGCCGTGAAGTTGCCGATGTTCCAAGGAGCCTACGAGGAGTGGAGGACAGCGATGAAGACCCGAAGGACATGTAACGTGAGGTATAACTCCGGTACCGAGTAGTTAAACCTCTATTATAACGTTAGCAATGGTTTAGATTACGATTCATGCGCTCAAGTCCGTGTTACGAAGCTTTGATAATCTTGTTTCATATATTCCGCCTCCCCGCGAGTTAGTGGGGTGCGTGACATGGACTTACACCAAGCTCTACTCAAAACTTGACGAATTGACAAACGTTGTCTTACAGCTCACGGCCCAACTTGCCTCTCAGCCGCCCAATCAGGCGCAGGGCTCTCATGAACCAGGAAATGGTGTCCCGAAACAGCCGACACCTGTTCCCTCAAATCCAAAAGTGGGCGGACCGCATGAAAATCAGTCCATCATATCTCGGGAAATGTCATGGCTACCGATGACAGTAGCCCGCTAACGCAAGATCAAATCATGGATTTGGTTTCCAACAAAGTCAAAACATTGGTAGCCGAAGCCAAAGCGTAAAAGGATATCAGCAGCAGTGGGAGACCATATCCTGCTCAGTATGATGTGGTAGAATTTCCTAGCGGCTAAGTCATCCTTAAATTCGGAAGATTTGATAGGACGGGAAATGCGAATCAGCACATCGCCCACTTCAAAGCCTCATGCGGGAATCCTGGGGTCAATGATGCGTTTCTCCTCCGCCAGTTCGTTAATAGCTTGACCGATGTTGCTTTCGACTGGTACGCGAGCATACCGAATGGCTCTGTTACTACTTTCGTCCAAATGGAATCTTTGTTTCGACAAAGGTTCATGAGCGTCAGCGATAAGATCACCATTGCCGAGCTCGTAAGGACCAAGCCCAAGAACAACGAAAGCAGCACGGATTTTATAACCCGATGGCGCAATCTCTCTGTCAAATATGAACCGTCGATAGAGCAGGACCAATCTGTCGGTCTCCTCATCAGAAATCTCAACAATTGGATGGCCCCATTTCTATGCACCGCGGGTCTCAAAACATTCCAATAGCTGACCAGAAAAGTTCAGATGCTGGAGCGCTCAAAGCAGGAGTCCTCCTCTGACTCCCAAAATAACAATAGGTCCTGGAGAAACCGAAAGGACGAAAATTGCAAAGACGGAGGTTCTGACGATACTGAATATTTTAACAATTCGGCTAACCGAAATAAGCAAAGGATGAGCGGGCCTAATGCCAACCAGCCTCGGAAGCCAGTGTTCGGAAAAGGAGAAGAATCTCCACTGAAAGAGAAGCTGGATAAGGTATATTCCTTCAGAAGGAACAAAGTCCACAAAATATTCAAAGACGCCCTGAGGAACGGTCTACAACTGCCAGAGTCAAAAAGACCGCAGGAAGCGAATATGATCGACGACTCCAAATACTGCCACTATCACAGAGTGATAGGTCATGCCATTGAGGACTGCTTCGTCTTCAAAGATTAGGTCGAAAAGCAATACCAGGCAGGAGAGATAGAACTGTCTAAAGGCGTGTTAACAAACAGTCCAGCTGCGACCGCCAATTTCATACAAACGGAGACCGAAGTTCTTCGTGAAACTGATTCTCTCAGACATCTGCCTTTCTCTTAAAACAGTCGACCACCACGTCATTAAACTGGGAACAGTCGACCTCCACGTCATTAAACTGGGAACAGTCGACTATCACGTCGTTAAACTGGGAACAATCGACCTCTAAGTCGTTAAACTGGGAATGTAAAAAAAATGTGTAAATAAAAAAAAGGGAATGTGTAAATAAATAAATAAAAGGAAAAGCCGAAATGATAGGGCAACTCGCAATAAAAATCAGCGAGTAAAAATAAAAATGAAAATAAATTCGAAATGATGGGGCAACCGCGAATAAATAACCGAAATGATAGGGCAATCGCGACCTTCGCGATAAGAAAAGCTGAAATGATAGAGCAAGCGCGGTAAAAAAACAAAAAAAAACAAACAAAACAAACGGCGAATGATGAGTCGCTCCTGATACCATATTCCAGTGCAGCGATGCAGACGCCAACAAAAATTCAAATTTTCATAATTCTCCCAGCCCTACGGCCAGTCCCCAAATTGACTGCCGTATACAATCCATGGGCTCAAATAATTCTCGTCATACCCATGCCCCACCACAATCACCAGTTACGCGGCTGGTCTCCGCCTTTGGAATTATGCTTCATTGAGAAGACCCACTCATGTGTCCTCATGATACATGAGGAGAAAAAACCTTTGTGGGATCCTTACGACTCATAAAGGAAAAACACACTTAGGAGTCCTCACGACTCCTAAGGAGAAAATACACCTGCGGGATCCTTACGACTCGTAGGGAGAAAATGCTTTTATAGGACCCTCACGGCCCATAAAATTGAAAAGCCTTAGGCGATAGAGGTTTAAACCTGTCTCCTAAGCCATCGCTCCCTAATCCCCAAGTGGCGAATGATGAGTCGCTCCTGGTACCATATTCCTATGCAGCGATGCAGACGCCAACCAAATTCTAAATTCCAATGTCTAAATGGCGAATGATGAGTCGCTCCTGGTACCATATTCCAGTGCAGCGATGCAGACGCCAACCAAATCCCAAATCCCATACCCCAATGGCGAATGATGAGTCGCTCCTGGTACCATATTCCAGTGCAGTGATGCAGACGCCAACAAAATCTCGAAATTTTTCCGGCCCTACGGTCTGGATCATACATCCTGCAAAACCGTATACAATCCACGGGCGTAAAACGATCTCAATCTCTCCCAAGTCCTATCGGCGAGACCACATTCAAAGTCCCACCGGCGGGGAAGATTCAAAAAAAAAAAGAAGATAAAAAAGAAGGTATGTCCACAAGCAAAATGGGCACGGATGAAAACCTGAAGGGGCTCCGTGAGTAAAAACAGCAGGATTACCGGCGAGTTTGTGAAAACCCGAAAGGACGCAAACTCGTAAAAAAGAGATGAAATGCACTCACAAAGTCCTCTCGACTTTGTGAGGAGAAAATTCTCGCGTGAGATTCTTACGACTCACAAAGGAGCAACACGCTTAGGAGTCCCCACGACTCCTAAGGAGAAAATACACCTACGGGATCCTTACGACCAGTAGGGAGAAAATGCTTTGTGAGACCCTTACGGCTCACAAAATTGAAAAGTCTTAAGTGATAGGGACCTAAAACCTGTCTCCTAAGCCATCGTTTCCTAATAAGCAAGCGCAAATGATGATTCGCCCCTGGTACCATATTCCAGTGTAGCGATACTGATGCCAAGCAAAAACCAATTCCCAAATCCTCCCGGGGCAAATGATGAGTTGCTCCTGGTATTATTCTAGTGCAGCAATGCAGATGCCGACAAAAAAAAATCCCCAAATCCTCTTATGGAAAATGATGATTCGCTCCTGGTACCATATTCCAGTGTAGCGATGCTGATGTCAACCCAAATCAAATCAAACCAACAACCTCTGCGGCAGAATCATGCTCCGTCCCAGAATTTACCCCGTGTCGAAATCATGCTTCGCCTTAGGATGTCTACCTTCCTTGCCGGAATTATGCTCCGCCTCGGAATCAAATCAACCAACAAGCTCTGCGACGGAATCATGCTTCGTCTCAGAGTGTACCCCGTGTCGAAATCATGCTTCGCCTCGGTGTATCTGCCTTCCCTGTCGAAATTATGCTTCGCCTCGGAATCAAGTCAACCAACAAGCTCTGCGGCGGAATCATGCTCCGTCCCAGAATTTACCCCGTGTCGAAATCATGCTTCTCCTCGGGATATCTACCTTCCTTGCCGGAATTATGCTCCGCCTCGGAATCAAATCAACCAACAAGCTCCGCGGCGGAATCATGCTTCGTCTCAGAGTGTACCCCGTGTCGAAATCATGCTTCGCCTCGGCGTATATGCCTTCCCTGTCGAAATTATGCTTTGCCTCGGAATCAAGTCAACCAGCAAGCTCTGCGTCGGAATCATGCTCCGTCTCAGAATGTACCCCGTGTCGAAATCATGCTTCGCCTCGGAGTATTTGCCTTCCCTGTCGGAATTATGCTTCGCCTGGGAATCAACCTCTACATCGAAATTATGCTTCGGTCAGAATGTATGCCGCTCATCGGAATGATGCTCCGATCCCCGGAATCATGCCCCACTCTTCGGAATGATGCTCCGACCCCTGGAATCATGCTCCGCCCTTCGGAATGATGCTTCGATCCCTGGAATCATGCCCCGCCCTTCGGAATGATGCTCCAAACCCTGGAATCATGCTCCACTCATCGGAATGATGCTCCGATCCCCGGAATCATGCTCCGCTCATCGGAATGATGCTCCGATCCCCGGAATCATGCTCCGCCCTTCGGAATGATGCTCCGACCCCTGGAATCATGCTCCGCCCTTCGGAATGATGCTCTGAACCCTGGAATCATGCTCCACCCTTCGGAAGGATGCTCCGATCCCTGGAATCATGCTCCACCCTTCGGAATGATGCTCCGATCTCTGGAATCATGCTCCGCTCATCGGAATGATGCTCCGATCTCTGGAATCATGCTCCGCTCATCGGAATGATACTCCGATCCCTGGAATCATGCTCCGCCCTTCGGAATGATGCTCCGATCCTTGGAATCATGCTCCGCCCTTCGGAAGGATGCTCCGATCCTTGGAATCATGCTCCGCCCTTCGGAATGATGCTCCAAACCCTGGAATCATGCTCCGCCCTTCGGAATGATGCTCCGATCTTGGAATTATGCTCCACGCTTCGGAATGATGCTCCGATCTCTTACGATCCCTGGAATCATGCTCCGCGCTTCCGAGGGATACTCCGAACCCTGGAATCATGCTCCGCCTTTCGGAATGATGCTCCGATCTCTGGAATCATGCTCTGCTCATCGGAATGATGCTCCGATTCCCGGAATCATGCTCCGCTCTTCGGAATGATGCTCCGACCCCTGGAATCATGCTCCGCCCTTCGGAATGATGCTCCGATCCCTGGAATCATGCTCCGCCCTTCGGAAGGATGCTCCGAACCCTGGAATCATGCTCCGATCCCTGGAATCATGCTCCACCCTTCGGAATGATGCTCCGATCTCTGGAATCATGCTCCGCCCTTCGGAATGATGCTCCGATCCATGGAATCATGCTCCGCCCTTCGGAATGATGCCCCGATCCTTGGAATCATGCTCCGCCCTTCGGAATGATGCTCCGAACCCTGGAATCATGCTCCGCCCTTCGGAATGATGCTCCGATCTTGGAATTATGCTCCGCGCTTCGGAATGATGCTCCGATCTCCTCCGATCCCTGGAATCATACTCCGCGCTTCCGAGGGATACTCCGACCCTGGAGTTATGCTCCGCAAATCGGAATGATGCTCCGATACCCGGGAATAATGCTCCCCGGTATGATGTTCCGCCCCTGGAATGATGTTCCACCTCGAAGTCCAACTTCAAGATCCATCAATTTCGTGCACACAACTCAAATGTGTGGTGTGCATTCATTGATGTGGGGCACTTTATTGGGGTCAAAATTTGCACCCCGGTTGACCGAGTCAAAGTCAAGGTCAACCCCAAGCCAGGTGGGCCCAAGCTCAGATCAAGCGGGCCCATGCCCAAGTCGAGCCTGCGGCCAGCCTCCTCCATGCCAAAATATAGATCATGTAATAAATAATTTTTATGTAATTTTTTATGCAATTTTTTATGCATGAATGTATGCAAAATGGGCATAAAGCCAAATTTTTGTAAAGCCCATGGTTTATGTGCAAAAAGAAATGGCACATGAGCCATGAGATGGGCAAAATGCTATTTTGTAAAGCCCAAGGGGCTATATGTAAATATGTAAGCCTATATAAGGCAACATGATGATGAATAAAAGATATACATTTTCATTCCCAAAAAAAAATTAGGGCCTGTGCCTCTTCCTCCTTCCTCAAGGTTCCAAAACCTTCTTCTTTCTTTGTGAATTAAATCAAGAGTTTTACTCTTCCTTTTTCAAAACTAAATAGTTTTTCACCACAAAACCCATAAAGGGGAACTTGGATCTATCATTAGATCTCAAAAAGAAGAGATTTTTAAAATCTCACATCTCTTGATCTTCAAGATCCTTGTTCCCCTCCGAATGGCGGCCGGGACGTTAGGACGTTTTGCCTGAGATTCAGGGCAGATGCTATTTGGTTTTATCCGTCTACCTCTCCGAAGATGCCAAGATGATTTATGGCACCATGTATCGGAGGTTTAGACGGATGCGGCCGATGTAGCAGACTTCGTCAGATTCCCCCTCGCTTGAGGGGTTTTTGAATGTGGGGATGCTCTTCCATACAGGAGCAAGCCCTTGCAGTTAATTACGCTACCTCATCGCGGTAACAACTTTCTCCTTCTCCAGAATTTCACTTCGTGTCGTATGTGTTTGTTTTGTTTGTGGATGCCCGTGGATTGTATACGGAGACTAAGTTATGTCGT
The DNA here is from genome assembly GCA_030015575.1 of Agapanthus africanus. Lineage (NCBI taxonomy): Eukaryota > Viridiplantae > Streptophyta > Magnoliopsida > Asparagales > Amaryllidaceae > Agapanthus > Agapanthus africanus. The sequence goes on along the minus strand of CM057340.1, from coordinate 810,189,979 downwards.
CGCCCGTAGGACGTGGATTAGTCCAAATCCGTATTTACTTAGATTTGGGTTTGGTGTGTTAGTTTAAGGATACGTTAGCCCTATTTAAGGCTAAGATCAACTTAAACATTCATTAAGGATACGTTAGTCCTGTTTGAGACTAAGATCAACTTAACGTGGTGATCCATTTAATATATGGCCATCGGGACTCGTCACCTCTCTGACGTCATTGAGGGATTACAATGACAGATGTCAGAGCAGTTCGGAGATATACCCTTGAACCAAAGTTGATTTGGAGTTTATAGTCCATTTGAATTTTTAAGGATACGTTAGCCAGGTTTGCGGCTAAGATCAACTTAAACAGGATCGTTTAGATCCGACAAAAGAGCATTTGGGGGCTCTATTGTTCCAGTTTAGGGACATTGCAGTCCATAGGTAGTTTAGGGACATTGCAGTCCATCGGTAGTTTAAGGACATTGCGGTCCATCGGTAGTTTAAGGACGCTTAAGTCCGTGAATTTAAGGACCCCACGGTCTGTATTTTAGTTTAAGGACGCTTAAGTCCGTGGGTTTAAGGACCCCACAGTCCGTATTTTAGTTTAAGGACGCTTAAGTCCGTGGGTTTAAGGACCCCACAGTCCGTATTTTAGTTTAAGGACGCTTAAGTCCGTGGGTTTAAGGACCCCACAGTCCGTATTGATGTGTGGTTGTCGGGACCCGTCACCTCTCTAACGTCATTGAAGGATTACAACGACAGGAGTCAAAGGAGTTCGGAGATGTACCCTCGAACCGGATGTAAATTGATTTAAGAGAGCAGCTGCGCTCAGTCAATTTAATTTGAGGACTTACGGCCATGATTGGGCTAAGTCCAATTGAAAAATGTTCAATACTTTTATTTGTTTTTGGCCTATTAGGCCTGTGCTAGGGCTTGGTCTCTTTTAAATAATGCATAGCATTAATCTTGATCTCTGTTGGACCATTATTTAGGCTCTGCCCCTTTTAAAATAATGCATTGCATTATTTATTATTTTGTTTAGGCTCTACCCATTTATAAATGATGTTGAGCATCAATTTTGTTTGGGCTATGCCCTTCTTATTGCATTGCAAAATAATTTAGCCTGCTAGGCCTTTCTGATTTGGGCCTGGCCCTTTAGTAAAAGAAATGCATTGCATTTGTCAGGCGCTTTGCGCTAATCACTGAGCGCAAGCGCTTATGGTGATGACACGTGTCACGCTCTGGTGAGCGCAAGCGCAGTTAGCGCAGTGTGCTGCACCAGTGCGCTGCGCTGTTGACACGTGGCGCGCTCTAGTGAGTTGCGCTAATTTCATAGAGCAAGGCTCTATCAAAAGCGCATAGCGCAAGTGGTTCAGATGTTGACACGTGGCGCGCTCTGGTGGCTTGCGCCAACTCAGGAGCGCAGCAGTGCAATTTTATTTGCAAGTGCAAGGCACTATTTCAATAATCTTGAGAATCTTTAAGATTCCAGAATCAATGGTTCATAAGTGCAAAGCACTATTTGTTTTCTTGATCTAATTTAGAACAAAGAAAACAAGTTTCTCTTGTTTTTTTAAAGAACCAATGGTTCATAAGAAAGTGCAAAGCATTTATTATTATTTATTTTTCTTTTTATTGAAGATCATTGATCTTGTTCTCAGATCAATGATCTGTTCATGAGAGAATTTTCTCTTTTTTCTAAAGGTTTTTACCTTTTTCTTCTTGAAATTTCTTCAGAGTTCTCTCTGTTTGAAGTTCTTGATCTCTCATAATGTTGATGATTTTGATTTGGGGTCTAGAGGCCTTTATATAGTGCCCATATATTTGTTAAATTTGTTAAAGAGATCTTTCTCTGAGTGATTTGGGGAATTTTCCCCACCGTTGGATCTTTGATCCAAGGGCTCCTGTTTTACAGAAGAAAATTTTCTTGTTTTAACAAGAAAAGTAAGATTTCTTTAAAATTTTAATTCTGTTTAGCGCAAATGCCCCAGCGCGTGACACGTGTCACACAGCGCAGCGCAACTGCGCTTGTGCAACTGCGCTGACACGTGTCGCGCAGCGCACCTGCGCTTGCGCAACTGCGCTGACACGTGTCGCGCAGCAACTGCGCTAGCGCATCTGCGCTGACACGTGTCGCGCAGCGCAGCGCTTGCGCAACTGAATCGTTGCTTCCTTTAATTTTGTTTTAAATAGAGTTTTGCTCTGATTGGGCGCGCTGCCTTGGGCCCTGCGCTGGTGTATCAGCTTTTGACACGTGGCGCGTTGTGCGCAGCGCAAAGAATCTGAAGCGTTGCTTCGAATTTTGAATTTTGAAATTCAAACAGAGTTTTGCTCTGATTGGGGGAAACAAATTCCCCCCCACCGTTGCGCTCACGTGGCGCGCACGTGTGTGCAGCGGTGGAAAGATCCTGACCGTTGGATCAACGGGTGAGCTGAAGAGGCGCAAGCGCCTTATAAATAGGACCCCTGGCCCTTAGAAAATATTCACCATTTTCTAGATTTTGATTTACAGAGCTATGCTATTGTTTTAAGAACTTCAGAGCTTTACTCTTGCTTCCAGAACTTTAGAACTTTGCTCTCATTTTTCAAGTTAGAAAACTTTAGGTAAAATTAATTTAAAATTAAGTTAAATTAATTTAAATCAATTTTAACCAACAGAGCTTTGCTCTCATAGATCTTTTGATCTAAAGAAATTCCCTTTGGGGTTTCACCAACAGAGCTTTGCTCTCAAGAATTCATAGATCTGAAGAGATTCTGTTCATGGATTCTAACCCATGAACAAAGGTTTGCTCATGGATCAAAATGTAGATCTTTTTTGATCTAAAAATGAAGAATTTCTAAGAGTCTTCATGGATCTTTTAGGATCCCCAAAAAATTTAATCTTTTAGGAGTTTAAAGAAAAACTTTTCTTTTTAGATTTTCTCATCATTATTACAGAGCTAAGCTCTTTTAAGGAATCTTACTCCCCTGAGACCAGAGTTGGACAGGTGTCACTCTGTGACAGAGCTTTGCTCTAAAAGAGGAGATTTTCTCCTTGTCTCTAGGGATTTTTATTATTAATGAGGATGTTCTCTTGGGGATCTTTTCATTAGTTGATAGTCTCATCCAATGATGGGGCTGTCTTATTAAATGATGCACTGTCATCCAGATTTTGTGGGTCCCTATTTGGTCCCCTACCCACTGCATCGCAGTGTGGTGTAAAATTTTAAAATGTTGAGCGTTGGAATTACAACACTGACGGTTAATTTTGTTCCCTTGCAGTGACCATGTCTTTCGACACCTCATTCCCATTCGCTCGTTCGGAAGAAGGGTTTCCTGAAGCGCCCGTGGACCGCGAAGTCCTAACTATGATCAGGGACCACGACCCAGAATATAAGAGTCTCCACCTTTGGGGGTCGTGGTATAATCAGATTATCATGGGTCGATGGAGCTTCACATGTGCAGTGCCGGCGGAGCCCATTACGGCGATTCATTATGCCAGCCCACCCCCGGTGCAGTATGCCGTGGAGATGGTTGATTGGACATCGAAGGGCTTTCTTCATCCTGCCATAGATGCAATCCTGGTTCAGCGTCCCATGGTTTTGGATATCCTGGGACGCCGTATCTGTCAAGGCGAGGCGCGACCTTAGGGGCAATCATATAACATAGGTCTGATCCCCCGCCACCCGATCGGCTATCTGCCGTGGGCTCGCTATATCCTGTCGACAAAGAAGTCGCAGTTGATAAGGTTAGGATTGTACACTGCGGTTTACGTCTCCCTCTTCCAGTATCCCACGCTTCCCACCTGGTGGTTCAAGGCTTTCTTGGAGTGGTGGAACATTCCCACTCACACTTTCCTCGCAATGGATCGGGAAGTGTCAATTTCTCTGGAGGAGTTCACAGAGGTCTCCGGTTTACCAGTTATAGGGGAGCACTATGAGGAGTTGCTTCCGACAGACGAGTATGTCTTCGGTGCTAAGCCGGTGGTAAGGGGCCTCACGCCGGAGAATGCTGTTCAACACCAATTCCTAAGTTTGATCAAGGTGTTGAACATCTACGAGGCCCTTTTCATCGAACGTGGGAGTCACGGAGTTAGTTTTGAGGATTTCATCGCCCGGTTCCTTCACCCAAGTGTCCTCTCGGCAGAAGCTGCTAAGTTTGCCACCCTCGAGGACCCTTTCGGTCTAGGTTTGGATAACCTACCGGCAAAGGAAAAGGACCAAAAGGGTTTTTTCCTTCCTAATTCTCCGACCATGTCTTTTGCGGAAGTTGCAGCCCTCGGGATGGATAAGGAGGCCTTCTTCTTAGGATTTCTCGGGCTATGGCTGAGTTGGTTTGCACTCCCGATGCATTCTCGCCATATGCGGCCCTCTGTCTTTTACCCAGCTCACCGGATGAAATCGGGGTAAAAGTGGCCGTTGGGATCGCCAGCTTGGCACACTTGTATCACGGCCTCAGTCAAGCGGCGGATGCTAATGAGACTGGGGTGCTGCACGTGATCTTCCCGATGCACTACTTCGTATCGTGGCTCGAGCTACATATATCGGGTGTTTTCGGCATGCATAAAAGGCTCTCGTTCTATGACAGGTGCAGCTTCCCTCGCATCAATTGTGACTCCATCGCCGAGGAATGCCAGGGGTTTGCTCCTTCGCCCCCACACCGTTGGAGACGGGATGTCTTTCATTGACAAAGTATTGACTATTGGAAAGGCATCCACCACTGCAGTGCGGCCATTGCAAGACACTTTCAAAGATGGAGCCTCAGTTTTGACGGCCCGGGAGACCCTCCATCTATATTCCATCAGACCAGGCTTCCTGGTATTTAGGCAGAACGGTGCGGCGATTTTCATGAGATACAACCCGCATCGTTTCGCCCAACAACTGAGCTACGATCAGGGGGTACCATTGGAAGCTTTTCTACTGGAACCTGCTGCCACGGAAGAAGGGATGGAGAACGCGCTGCATCATTTCATGCGTCTGAATACGGGTTCTCACTTTTTTATCAGTGAGCCGGCTTGCGCCCTACGACTCCTCAACGTATATAAAGAATGGTACAATCATGCGACGGGAGCCGTTATAAAGGAGGAAAGGCGATTGCTGGTCGACCGTAAGGGTGTGCCTCCAGGTAGCGACCGCAACGCTCCTTTGGTGCCAAGGACCCCGGTAGTTCCCCCTCTAAAAGATGCTAGAGCCGGACCACCGCGTGCGCAGAGTCCCCCACGCGGGTTGCCGCTCCCCGATATTTCGGATGCACCGCCAGCACCCTGTGCTCCAGTAGAGACAGTGGTTATAGCCTCGCCGGAGTCTGGTGTGGGTGCGGACATCGGGACCCGTCACCCTAAGGTGCCTGCCAAGCGTAAGTCGATCCCAGGTGCACCTAGGGTTGGTGGGCAGAAGAAGAAAAAGAAGTCGCTCTTCGCTGCTGACATCGCGTTCGGTCAGGAACCCCACGCTCCCTATGGTGAGGGCCTGAGTGAATATGGGACTAACGAGGGATTAGTCATGCCGCCGGATGACACGGATTTGGAGGCCACCCTTGAAGCTTCGGAGCGGTTGGCGAGGCGTGACGCATGGCTGGCTAAGCTTGTGGAATCAGGTAATCACTAGTCGCACTTTCTATTGCATCATATTTTTAGTATTGCCTTTGACTAACATTTTTCCTTCTTTTCTTCCAACAGGCATCACCACTGAAGAAGCCATTGCCGCTTCCCTCAAGACCTTCCAAGAGGAGGAACGCCTTAGAGCGTCTTTAGGCCTTAGTAAGTTTCAATTCATCAAGTTTTTCATTTTCCTTGTGTTATGGTCGATTTAACCTCTCTCTTTTTATCGCAGGAACCTCAATGTCGTTCCCGCCAAGTGACGCGGATATTCTACCAGCTGCCGATGTTCCTGCTCCCTCAGGGCTACCGTGGGAGGTCCGTCTTGTAGTGCCGATGAGAGATGCCTTAAAGGCTCTGGAGGCATCTCTGAACGAGGATGACAACGCCTTGATGAAGGAAGCGTCGAAGAGGTCCATTGCGAAAGCCCGGGAGGAAAGGAAGCGGTCGAGGCGCGAAGCAAAGGCACACAGGGCTGCTTTGGCCATTGGAGCGGGCCCAAGCACCGTCCCTCGTGCCGATACTCCTTCAGAAGAGCCCCCGGTCGCCTTGTCTACAACTCATAGACAGGCGGTGTGCGCCAATAGGGAGGCTAACGATAAGTCTACCTCAGGTAATATTTCTTTCGGAATTTTTTGTAAGAATTATGAAGCTGTCAGTTCTTATATATTCTGTCCTGCAGAGCCAAGTCCAACTGAGGGGGAGGCGGAGACCGTCGAACCTGAGGGGCCAGAGGTAGAGGTATTGGTCGAAGCCGAGCCAATGGCGGACGATACGACCGGGATTGCTGGGCCCGAGCTAGTGGCTGACGAAATAGTTACGTCCACTATGCCTGAGCAAGTGGCCAATGCCGTGTTAGGTTTACCTAGCACCTCATGAAGGGTTTGGAAGCATCACATGCACTAAATATTAAATTTTTAGGGTGCTAAGTAAGCATACAAAGAATCAATCCTAGAAAAATTAGGGTTTCAAAAACTACACTTTAACACAAGTAGATTAAGCTAGGGTTTTGAGAGTACAACCTTTGTAGCTCCCTACGCTAGACTCCTCGGCTACTTGGGGTTTGGAAAAAGTCCGCTTGAACTCCTCTAGGTCCACGATGATCCACCCGGAGTCCGCTTTGTCCAAGTTTGCAACTTCACTTTATCGAGAGAATGAAATGAAGCTAACACTCTAAACAAGTGGGCTAGACTTGTGTAGAATGGTGTTGTGGTTCTCTTTCTCACTTCAAAATCCTATCTTTTTTAGTATTTTGCTCACTTGAAAAATCTAGAGAGCAAGAGATCAAGGTTGAAGAAGATGATGGCTTTTTTAAGAAGAAGAGAAGATCAACTCTAATAAGAAAATGAAAAATATAAGTATATATATTTTTCCCTCTTCATCTCAAACCATGGTTATCTTTTATGGATATTTATTTTACTTTAGTTAAAACACAAGAGAAAGATTAAATCATGGTCAAAAGGTAGGTGAACATGGTTAGGTCAAAAGAAGAGTGTAGAAACTAATCCATGAATTAATCTTATCTATTTTCTTTTGTTTTAGCATAAATAGAAATAATAATCCATAATATAAACCATGGTGTGAGTCTTATATTGCCACCATTTTCTATGTATAAACAACCATGATAGAATGATGTATGTATGCATGTGTGCATGCACATCCATATGTGCATGAACAAGAATGAATGCATACATGCATGCATACATCCAAAAGAAACAAGATAGGATTTCTAGTGAGAAGCTAATGGTTAAATGATAAATCAACACTTGATTTATCAATCCGGCCATATCACATACGACCTAACCAAAAGCAAGCCGCCCGATTAGTATACGGTATCTAATACACGCATTTTAACCGGGTCCATTCGCATATCGCATACGCGCACCACAACGTTTCGCCTGGACTAGGTAACTCCTTTGTGGGACTCTAAGACTCGTCAATACGCCGGCAGTGGGTGATGATCATATCAAGCACCCCCAAGCCGCAAGCGGTCATCTAAACGTAACGGCCACCCGGGTATTGAGCGATCAAAAGAAAACAAGCGAACCTGCTACAACTCCCGTCGAGCCAACCGGCAACACTACCCGTGCAGTCCGGTCTCCTCGTCTGATATGTCGCATATCAAGTCTAGGGATGGTAAACGTCAGACCCCAATAACCGATAAGTCGTGCTGATGTGAGGCCCATAACGGGTAGAGAAACTACTGGTAACACTTACCAGTAAATCTCTAATCAGCCCTGGCCAGGGACTTCTCTGTTACGGCCAATCGAGCACAGTGCAACATCAACCCCCAATACCGGGAGAGACGAAACCCCTCCTATCGCTCATTGCCTCCATGTGACTCGGGACTGTACCCAAAAACCACCGTTTTGCACGCCCTCTTGGACGTGGTAAGGTGGAAATCAAAGCACGGTGAGAATCACACAAGACTCTATGACGATCTCAGGTCTACAGACTAACCTGTACCAGTGTCATCTGAGAACTGCCATCTGACGTAAGGTATAATACCATCTGGGAGTTCTCGGCGAGTCCGTCCAGTGTACCCAGTCTCCACTGAGCATCCGTATATCATCTCTGATGTCAAACACCAATGGATATGGGATCATCCATCGCCCATCTGTATGGGTCGAGAAGGTATACGCTAGTCTACTCTGGTATATCGATGCCCCGTCTCGATATACCCACGACTAGGGACCTTGAAGGATGTACTTATGGACTACCATGTCCCCACTAGTATGATCCGCATCATAGTCCAGGTAGTCAAGTATACATCCTAAGGGCTTTACCAACAAGTAACTATAAGACAGTACAAAGAGACAAGTATACATGTTAAGAAAAAGAGCAACCAGATAGCATACTATCATATCGAGCAAGAAAGTCATCTCTATATATGTCCAAGCATCCAATATAATATACATCATCTGTATAATACTGGCCTCTAGGGCATACATACAACTAACAATCTCCCACTTGCACTAGGGCCAGCTGCTGTAGTATCGCATACCGAGCATCCCGAAGAGTCTCTCAAACTGTATCTGGGGAATGGCCTTCGTGAGTGGATCCGCTGTGTTGTTCTTCGTGTCAACCCTCCTGACCTCGATCTCCCGGCGATCAACTATCTCCCGGATCAGGTGATACCGCCTCAGAATATGCCTGGATCGCTGATGGGACCTGGGTTCCTTGGCCAAAGCCACCGCTCCATTGTTATCGCAATACAAAATGCTCAATGGATGGAACCACTCCAAGCTCAGTAATGAACTTCTTGATCCAGACAGCCGCTTTGGCAGCATCGTTGGCAGCGATGTATTCAGCCTCCATCGTCGAGTCTACCACGGTTTCCTGCTTGGAACTCTTCCAGCTAACCGCCCGTCCATAAAGGGTAAAGACAAATCCTGACTGCGACTTAGAGTCGTCCTTATCACTCTGGAAGCTCGAATCGGTAAAGGACTCGACTTGGAGTTCTCCGTTACCATACACCAAGAGCATCTCCTTAGTCCTTCGTAAGTACTTGAGAATGCTCTTCACAGCTGTCCAGTGACTCTCTCCAGGATCAGCTTGATACCTACTCACTACACTTAGTGAGTATGCTACATCGGGTCTGGTACATAGTATCGCGTACATGATAGAGCCTACAGCCGAAGCATAGGGTATCCCTTACATGCGAGCTCTCTCCAAATCAGTCTTGGGAGACATATCTTTGGAGAGAGTGACTCCAGAGATCGTGGGTAAGTTCCCACGCTTGGATTTTTCCATACTAAACCTCTTTAGTATGGTGTCAATGTACCTGGATTGGGACAATCCCAATATCCGTTTGGATCTATCTCTATAGATCCTAATCCCCAATATGCAGGAGGCATCACCAAGATCTTTCATTGAGAATCTTTGTGATAAGAAGAGCTTGACCGATTGCAGCATAGGAATGTCATTTCCTATCAAGAGTATGTCGTCCACGTACAATACGAGGAAGACAACCTTACTCTCTGCCACCTTCTTGTAGATACAAGGTTCATCTACGTTTTTGACGAAATCAAACTCTTTGATAACGACGTCAAAGCAGATGTTCCAACTCCGTGATGCTTGCTTTAATCCATAAATGGATTTAAGCAGCTTGCACACCATCCCACTGCTCCCACTATCTACGAAGCCCTCTGGCTGAGTCATGTACACGCACTCTTCTAAATCACCGTTTAGAAAGGCGGTCTTAACATCCATTTGCCAGATTTCGTAGTCATGATATGCAGCTATGGCATGCATGATCCGGATGGATTTAAGCATAGCCACTAGAGAAAAGGTCTCGTCATAGTCCACGCCTGGTCTTTGACGAAAACCCTTTGCAACAAGACTAGCTTTGAAAGTCTCTACTTTCCCATCTACACCAAGTTTTTTCTTGAAAATCCACTTGCTCCCAATGGGTTTTACCCCTTCAGGAGCATCTTCCAAAGTCCATACTTTGTTGGTGTACATGGATTCCATCTCGGACCGCATTGCATCCAGCCATTTCACTGAGTCCCCACTCGTGATGGCCTGCTCGAAGCTAGTTGGGTCATCATCCTCCATGATGCAATCCTCGCTCCCACCATCTATGAGAAAACCGTAGTATCTCTCAGGTTGGCAAGAAACCCTACTAGGTCGGCGGAGTGGCTGAGGTTCGTTGGGAACTACCGAATCCTCCGGTTCAACCAAATCTTCTGTCGTAGTCTGTATTGCCGGAACCTCTTCCAGTTCTACCTCCTTGCCACTAATCTCTTTTTCAAGAAATTCCTTTTCTAAAAAGGTGGCATGTCGAGAAACAAACACCTTTTGTTCCTCGGTGTGGTAGAAGATATACCCGCGCGAATGTTTGGGATATCCAATAAACTTACACAGAATGGACCTTGCCGCGAGTTTATCCGGATTCTGTGTTTTTACATATGCCGGACAACCCCATATCTTAACATAATTAAGACATGGTCTCTTACCTTTCCATATCTCATATGGAGTGGTTGGCACGGATTTGGTGGGAACCATATTCAATAGGTCTGCAGCTGTTTCCAGTGCATACCCCTAGAAGGAAATAGGTAACTCAGCTGTGCTCATCATAGAGCGCACCATATCTAATTGGGTGCGGTTCCTCCGTTCCGATACACCGTTGTGCTGTGGTGTATATGGAGGAGTCAGCTGAGAGAGAATCCTATTCTCTTTTAGGAAGTCCAGGAATTCATTGCTCATGTATTCACCTCCTCGATCAGATCGAATGATTTTAATACTTTTTCCGGTTTGGTTCTCGACTTCTTGTTTATATTCTCTAAATTTCTCAAAAGCTTCTGATTTGTGTTTCATCAGGAACACATATCCGAATCTAGAGAGATCGTCAGTGAATGTAATGAAGTACGCAGAACCATTCCTGGCATGTGTAGACATTGGACCGCATACATCACTAGGCACCAGTCCTAAGAGTTCCGTAACTCTTTCTCCGTGTCCCGTAAACGGAGTTTTGGTCATCTTACCTTTGAGACATGACTGGCAAGTGTCATAAGATGAAAATTCAAACAGATTCAAATATCCATCCTTATGCAACTTAGCTAGTCGTGTCGCATTGATGTGACCCGGTCTACAATGCCACAAGAAGGATTCGTTCAGTTCTGAACTCTTCCTCTTGTGTGTGTTTGTTATACTCAGAACTGTTGATTGATTTAGAGCATAAATGCCATTGCACAACGTGCCTGATCCAACCAACTTTTGGTTACGGAAAATGTTCGTAACATTATCCTGTAATACAAAATTATATCCCGCTTTACTTAACAAAGAAACCGATATAATATTGCATATCAGATTCGGCATATAATAGCATTCGTTCAGAATCAATGTATTACCGGTTGGTAATACAAGGTGATATTCCCCGACGATTTTAGCTGCAACAATTGCACCATTTTCAACTCTTATGTCTTTATCACCTTCTCCAAGTTCTCTACCTTTCTTAAGCCCATGTAACTGATTACATATGTGGGATCCTGACCCGGTATCCAATACCCAGGACGTAGAGGAAATGGAGAAACGGTTCTCTATAACGAACATACCCGAAGAAAATGCATCATCTTGTACTTTCTTCATTCGGATGGCATGGGAATCCTGGTATTCCCCTATGTCATGTTCAGTCCTATAACTCTTATAAGAAAGAACGGAACCAACGTTCCCCAGCACAGTATAACATGCGGGTTCAGTCAATACATCCATATTATTATCTTGATTAAGGCATGACATGGTCGCTACCTGGAGAGAGAGAGAAGAAAAACACTTTAGCGTATGCTCTTGCAAGATCAGATTGGTTATTTTCTTATCTAATCAGGATGGCTCCCACTATTTTTAACAAATCTTCCTTCAAACCCTAAAAGGAAAGACTAGCCGGGATTAATTACACCCTACAACTTCGCCGATCTTTCAGCCAGGCCAGTGTCGGTACTTTGAGGGAGGTTCCCCGTGCTTTCGCACGGACCTAATTAAAGTAAACCTCGTTTTTTCAGAGGCGTAACCTCGTTGACACCTTTCTAGACACCTACTTGATCGGCTAATTGTCCTGTGTAAAACTCTCCCGGGAGTAACGATTACTCACAGTGGGTATCGGGATCCAACTATCTCATAGAAGATATGCAATCTCATTGCAAATTTCAACACTTGAAATTCCCGATAATATTTTTCCCCTAGCATCCCATGACCTTGACGCAGGCCAACAAACCATAGTGCGCTAGTCAAGTTCAACCCGTCATTTCTTGATTGAATTAAACCCATCCGTACGAACCTTGACGCAGGCCAACAAAGTCGCACGACTACCCTAATCCAATCTGCATCATATGCACAAACAGATAAATACTAGTTAGCTACCGCACACTACGCCTTGACGCAGGCCAACAAACGTAGCGCGAATACTAAGTAGGACTTATCTGAAATGACGGAGGGCTACGACAGGTTTTTCTGAAAACCTATTGCGTAATGAACTTGATATCGTTGTAGAATCATGTGAATTTTGAAATGGAGTGATTTTGAGGATTTTATTAGTTTTGCTAAAGAGGTCACTCCCGGTGAAGGGATCTCGGCTCTTTCCTCATCGAATAAGGTGCGGGATATGTCATATATATCATTGTGCAAAGCAAAACTCCAAAAGCAATCAAAAACCAAACCGAATTTTATAGCATCTGCCAGTTTTGCTAAAGGGGTCACTCCCGGTGAAGGGATCTCGGCTCTTTCCCCATCGAATAAGGTGCAGGGTATATCATATATACCGCTATGCAAAGCAAGACTGTAGCTACCCTTTTTTAAAAAAATTTGATTCTACAACATCTTTTAGGTTTCTTTTCTTTCATTAATCACATTAATGAAGTCCCATCATTTAAGTCACCTAAACATCACAGATAAATACGACGTACACTTATGCCATCCGCATTCGCCTCGATGTCCCCTCGTGCACCGTTAGGTTAGGTAACTAACGACAGAGCGGGGCAGGGCTAGCGCGGGTGTAAAACATAAGTAACGTCTATATAATATATCATATATACTATATAAAGTATCTATCACAACACATCACATGATCACATCATAGATATCGCAGCAGAAACATAGATATAATGTGGGATATACTAGGACGTCCGTATTTAGTATTTAGCCAACAATAGAAAATACGGATTCCACAGTCGCGATGAATAGCCATGCCCACACCCTGGACCCCTACGAGAGCGGCAAGCGACCCTACCAATTCTGGAGTTTAGGAGACCCAATCTCGACTCCTCGAGATGGCCTCCCACTGAACCCCAGAACCCGGTCACCTGTGCTCCTCTCCTTGGGTCCATCCTAATGCGGAAAAGTAAATAATATACAACACTGGTGGCATCAACCTCAACCCGAAAGTGCCCCAAATAAAAGAATATTACATTACATTTGAATTTACATGAATGAAAATATAAAACTCTCATCTCACATAAAAAAAAACCCGGCTATTCGATGGCGACAATCCTGCACATCATATCTCAGCAACACATAATATCACATATCATCAACGTAAGTAAGTATGCGTACCCCAATTGTCGTTGATGTATAGCAACGAAACCGGCGATATCGACATACTACACTTACGGTCACAGAAAAGAAAGTGTAAAACTGCAATATCTGGAATCCACATTCTCTTTAAACATCGTAAATGCGAAATATCACATACTTCGTATTTCATGTCTAGTTATATGAATTCCACACATTGCATCACATTCCAGATAAATAGACAGTATTAAAGTTTTCGAACGAACGATCAAATACCCAAGATTCCCAAAAGCTCAACACTTGAGCGGAGTTCAAAAACGTGGAGTGTGACACAGTAGTAGCGGTCCAGCCGTAGAAGGGTCAAGCCAATGCCTCACATGTGGCACGCCGTACTGCCCCAAACCCTAAGGTTCAAAGGGCAGTTCAAGATGGTCACATAATCGAGTTAAGGTTTGTTGTCTTCTAGAGGATCCACCACAAAACTTGCACGTATCGCCAAAAGATTTAAACCCCGTGAAAAATGAGCAAATGATACTCGTTCGAACAATTCAACACTTTCTAATTTACTCGGAAAAACACGAAATCAAAATTCCGATCGAATCAACGACTCCAAAACAATCTCCAGAACAGACAGTACTAAATTCAGATTAAAAATATCCAAAAATATATACAAGCAGTTATAAGCATTACTGTAAAATTTTCATGCATTAACTCATAATTACGGCCGCAGAACCGCGGCCCAAGCAGGCTCTAGCCGCGGTTCCGCGGTGAAAGTAACTCTTCACTGCATCGAATTTTACAGTAGTGCTTATATTTACCTGCTGAATTTTTTACATATTTTTAATACTGAAAAACCACAGATTTTAAAAAAAGTCCAGAGAGGGTCCCGAAATTCCGTATTTTGGTTCGATCGGAGTTTTTACTTCGTAAAAGTGTCGCCTAATGTTCTAGGTCGGCTCTGATACCAATGTTGGGTTTACCTAGCACCTCATGAAGGGTTTGGAAGCATCACATGTACCAAAGATTAAATTTTTAGGGGGCTAAGTAAGCATACAAAGAATCAATCCTAGAAAAATTAGGGTTTCAAAAACTACACTTTAACACAAGTAGATTAAGCTAGGGTTTTAAGAGTACAACCTTTGTAGCTCCCTACGCTAGACTCCTCGGCTACTTGGGGTTTGGAAAAAGTCCGCTTGAACTCCTCTAGGTCCATGATGATCCACCGGGAGTCCGCTTTGTCCAAGCTTGCAACTTCACTTTATCGAGAGAATGAAATGAAGCTAACACTCTAAACAAGTGGGCTAGACTTGTGTAGAATGGTGTTGTGGTTCTCTTTATCACTTCAAAATCCTATCTTTTTGAGTATTTTTCTCACTTGAAAAATCTAGAGAGCAAGAGATCAAGGTTGAAGAAGATGATGGCTTTTTTAAGAAGAAGAGAAGATCAACTCTAATAAGAAAATGAAAAATATAAGTATATATATTTTTCCCTCTTCATCTCAAACCATGGTTATCTTTTATGGATATTTATTTTACTTTAGTTAAAACACAAGAGAAAGATTAAATCATGGTCAAAAGGTAGGTGAACATGGTTAGGTCAAAAGAAGAGTGCAGAAACTAATCCATGAATTAATCTTATCTCTTTTCTTTTGTTTTAGCATAAATAGAAATAATAATCCATAATATAAACCATGGTGTGAGTCTTATATTGCCACCATTTTCTATGTATAAACAACCATGATAGAATGATGTATGTATGCATGTGTGCATGCACATCCATATGTGCATGAACAAGAATGAATGCATACATGCATGCATACATCCAAAAGAAACAAGATAGGATTTCTAGTGAGAAGCTAATGGTTAAATGATAAATCAACACTTGATTTATCAATCCGGCCATATCACATACGACCTAACCAAAAGCAAGCCGCCCGATTAGTATACGGTATCTAATACGCGCATTTTAACCGGGTCCATTCGCATATCGCATACGCGCACCACAACGTTTCGCCTGGACTAAGTAACTTCTTTGTGGGACTCTAAGACTCGTCAATACGCCAGCAGTGGGTGATGATCATATCAAGCACCCCCAAGCCGCAAGCGGTCAGCTAAACGTAACGGTCACCCGGGTATTGAGCGATCAAAAGAAAACAAGCGAACCTGCTACAACTCCCGTCGAGCCAACCGGCAACACTACCCGTGCAGTCCGGTCTCCTCGTCTGATATGTCGCATATCAAGTCTAGGGGTGGTAAACGTCAGACCCCAATAACCGATAAGTCGTGCTGATGTGAGGCCCATAACGGGTAGAGAAACTACTGGTAACACTTACCAGTAAATCTCTAATCAGCCCTGGCCAGGGACTTCTCTGTTACGGCCAATCGAGCACAGTGCAACATCAACCCCCAATACCGGGAGAGACGAAACCCCTCCTATCGCTCATTGCCTCCATATGACTCGGGACTGTTCCCAAAAACCACCGTTTTACACGCCCTCTTGGACGTGGTAAGGTGGAAATCAAAGCACGGTGGGAATCACACAAGACTCTATGACGATCTCAGGTCTACAGACTAACCTGTACCAGTGTCATCTGAGAACTGCCATCTGACGTAAGGTATAATACCATCTGGGAGTTCTCGGCGAGTCCGTCCAGTGTACCCAGTCTCCACTGAGCATCCGTATATCATCTCTGATGTCAAACACCAATGGATATGGGATCATCTATCGCCCATCTGTATGGGTCGAGAAGGTATACGCTAGTCTACTCTGGTATATCGATGCCCCGTCTCGATATACCCACGACTAGGGACCTTGAAGGATGTACTTATGGACTACCATGTCCCCACTAGTATGATCCGCATCATAGTCCAGGTAGTCAAGTATACATCCTAAGGGCTTTACCAACATGTAACTATAAGACAGGACAAAGAGACAAGTATACATGTTAAGACAAAGAGCAACCAGATAGCATACTATCATATCGAGCAAGAAAGTCATCTCTATATATATCCAAGCATCCAATATAATATACATCATCTGTATAATACTGGCCTCTAGGGCATACATACAACTAACAATCTCCCACTTGCACTAGGGCCAGCAGCTGTAGTATCGCATACCGACTGTATCTGGGGAATGGCCTTCGTGAGTGGATCCGCTGTGTTGTTCTTCGTGTCAACCCTCCTGACCTCGATCTCCCGGCGATCAACTATCTCCCGGATCAGGTGATACTGCCTCAGAATATGCCTGGATCGCTGATGGGACCTGGGTTCCTTGGCCAAAGCCACCGCTCCATTGTTATCGCAATACAAAATGCTCAATGGATGGAACCACTCCAAGCTCAGTAATGAACTTCTTGATCCAGACAGCCTCTTTGGCAGCATCGTTGGCAGCGATGTATTCAGCCTCCATCTTCGAGTCTACCACGGTTTCCTGCTTGGAACTCTTCCAGCTAACCGCCCGTCCATAAAGGGTAAAGACAAATCCTGACTGCGACTTAGAGTCGTCCTTATCACTCTGGAAGCTCGAATCGGTAAAGGACTCGACTTGGAGTTCTCCGTTACCATACACCAAGAGCATCTCCTTAGTCCTTCGTAAATACTTGAGAATGCTCTTCACAGCTGTCCAGTGACTCTCTCCAGGATCAGCTTGATACCTACTCACTACACTTAGTGAGTATGCTACATCGGGTCTGGTACATAGCATCGCGTACATGATAAAGCCTACAGCCGAAACATAGGGTATCCCTTGCATGCGAGCTCTCTCCAAATCAATCTTGGGAGACATATCTTTGGAGAGAGTGACTCCAGAGATCGTGGGTAAGTTCCCACGCTTGGATTTTTCCATACTAAACCTCTTTAGTATGGTGTCAATGTACCTGGATTGGGACAATCCCAATATCCGTTTGGATCTATCTCTATAGATCCTAATCCCCAATATGCAGAAGGCATCACCAAGATCTTTCATTGAGAATCTTTGTGATAAGAAGAGCTTGACCGATTGCAGCATAGGAATGTCATTTCCTATCAAGAGTATGTCGTCCACGTACAATACGAGGAAGACAACCTTACTCTCTGCCACCTTCTTGTAGATACAAGGTTCATCTACATTTTTGACGAAATCAAACTCTTTGATAACGACGTCAAAGCAGATGTTCCAACTCCGTGATGCTTGCTTTAATCCATAAATGGATTTAAGCAGCTTGCACACCTTCCCACTGCTCCCACTATCTACGAAGCCCTCTGGCTGAGTCATGTACACGCACTCTTCTAAATCACCGTTTAGAAAGGCGGTCTTAACATCCATTTGCCAGATTTCGTAGTCATGATATGCAGCTATGACAAGCATGATCCGGATGGATTTAAGCATAGCCACTAGAGAAAAGGTCTCGTCATAGTCCACACCTGGTCTTTGACGAAAACCCTTTGCAACAAGTCTAGCTTTGAAAGTCTCTACTTTCCCATCTACACCAAGTTTTTTCTTGAAAATCCACTTGCTCCCAATGGGTTTTACCCCTTCAGGAGCATCTTCCAAAGTCCATACTTTGTTGGTGTATATGGATTCCATCTCGGACCGCATTGCATCCAGCCATTTCACTGAGTCCCCACTCGTGATGGCCTGCTCGAAGCTAGTTGGGTCATCATCCTCCATGATGCAATCCTCGCTCCCACCATCTATGAGAAAACCGTAGTATCTCTCAGGTTGGAGAGAAACCCTACTAGGTCGGCGGAGTGGCTGAGATTCGTTGGGAACTACCGAATCCTCCGGTTCAACCAAATCTTCTGTCGTAGTCTGTATTGCCGAAACCTCTTCCAGTTCAACCTCCTTGCCACTAATCTCTTTTTCAAGAAATTCCTTTTCTAAAAAGGTGGCATGTCGAGAAACAAACACCTTTTGTTCCTCGGTGTGGTAGAAGATATACCCGCGCGAATGTTTGGGATATCCAATAAACTTACACAGAATGGACCTTGCCGCGAGTTTGTCCGGATTCTGTGTTTTTACATATGCCGGACAACCCCATATCTTAACATAATTAAGACATGGTCTCTTACCTTTCCATATCTCATATGGAGTGGTTGGCACGAATTTGGTGGGAACCATATTCAATAGGTCTGCAGCTGTTTCCAGTGCATACCCCCAGAAGGAAATAGGTAACTCAGCTGTGCTCATCATAGAGCGCACCATATCTAATAGGGTGCGGTTCCTCCGTTCCGATACACCGTTGTGCTGTGGTGTATATGGAGGAGTCAGCTAAGAGAGAATCCTATTCTCTTTTAGGAAGTCCAGGAATTCATTGCTCATGTATTCACCTCCTCGATCAGATCGAATGATTTTAATACTTTTTCCGGTTTGGTTCTCGACTTCTTGTTTATATTCTCTAAATTTCTCAAAAGCTTCTGATTTGTGTTTCATCAGGAACACATATCCGAATCTAGAGAGATCGTTAGTGAATATAATGAAGTACGCAGAACCATTCCTGGCATGTGTAGACATTGGACCGCATACATCACTATGCACCAGTCCCAAGAGTTCCATAACTCTTTCTCCGTATCCCGTAAACGGAGTTTTGGTCATCTTACCTTTGAGACATGACTGGCAAGTGTCATAAGATGAAAATTCAAACGGATTCAAATATCCATCCTTATGCAACTTAGCTAGTCGTGTCGCATTGATGTGACCCAGTCTACAATGCCACAAGAAGGATTCGTTCTGTTCTGAACTCTTCCTCTTGTGTGTGTTTGTTATACTCAGAACTGTTGATTGATTTAGAACATAAATGCCATCGCACAATGTGCCTGATCCAACCAACTTTTGGTTACGGAAAATGTTCGTAACATTATCCTGTAATACAAAATTATATCCCTCTTTACTTAATAAAGAAACCGATATAATGTTGCATATCAGATTCGGCATGTAATAGCATTCGTTCAGAATCAATGTATTACCAGTTGGTAATACAAGGTGATATTCCCCGACGGTTTTAGCTGCAACAATTGCACCATTTCCAACTCTTATGTCTTTATCACCTTCTCCAAGTTCTCTACCTTTCTTAAGCCCATGTAACTGATTACATATGTGGGATCCTGACCCGGTATCCAATACCCAGGACGTAGAGGAAATGGAGAAACGGTTCTCTGTAACGAACACACCCGAAGAAAATGCATCATCATGTACTTTCTTCATTCGGGTGGCATGGGAATCCTGGTATTCCCCTATGTCCTGTTGAGTCCTATAACTCTTATAAGAAAGAACGGAACCAACGTTCCCCAGCACAGTATAACATGCGGGTTCGGTCAATACATCCATATTATTATCTTGATTAAGGCATGACATGGTCGCTACCTGGAGAGAGAAAGAAGAAAAACACTTTAGCGTATGCTCTTGCAAGATCAGATTGGTTATTTTCTTATCTAATCAGGATGGCTCCCACTGTTTTTATCAAATCTTCCTTCAAACCCTGAAAGGAAAGACTAGCCGGGATTAATTACACCCTACAACTTCACCGATCTTTCAGCCAGGCCAGTGTCGGTACTTTGAGGGAGGTTCCCCGTGCTTTCGCACGGACCTAATTAAAGTAAATCTCGTTTTCCCAGAGGCGTAATCTCGTTGACACCTTTCTAGACACCTACTTGATCGGCTAATTGTCCTGTGTAAAACTCTCCCGGGAGTAACGATTACTCGCAGTGGGTATCGGGATCCAACTATCTCATAGAAGATATGCAATCTCATTGCAAATTTCAACACTTGAAATTCCCGATAATATTTTGCCCCTAGCATCCCATGACCTTGACGCAGGCCAACAAACCATAGTGCGCTAGTCAAGTTCAACCCGTCATTTCTTGATTGAATTAAACCCACCCGTACGAACCTTGACGCAGGCCAACAAAGTCGCACGACTACCCTAATCCAATCTGCATCATATGCACAAACAGATAAATACTAGTTAGCTACCGCACACTACGCCTTGACGCAGGCCAACAAACGTAGCGCGAATACTAAGTAGGACTTATCTGAAATGACGGAGGGCTACGACAGGTTTTTCTGAAAACCTATTGCGTAATGAACTTGATATCGTTGTAGAATCATGTGAATTTTGAAATGGAGTGATTTTGAGGATTTTATTAGTTTTGCTAAAGAGGTCACTCCCGGTGAAGGGATCTCGGCTCTTTCCTCATCGAATAAGGTGCGGGATATATCATATATATCATTGTGCAAAGCAAAACTCCAAAAGCAATCAAAAACCAAACCGAATTTTATAGCATCTGCCAGTTTTGCTAAAGGGGTCACTCCCGGTGAAGGGATCTCGGCTCTTTCCCCATCGAATAAGGTGCAGGGTATATCATATATACCGCTATGCAAAGCAAGACTGTAGCTACCCTTTTTTTAAAAAATTTGATTCTACAACATCTTTTAGGTTTCTTTTCTTTCATTAATCACATTAATGAAGTCCCATCATTTAAGTCACCTAAACATCACAGATAAATACGACGTACACTTATGCCATCCGCATTCGCCTCGATGTCCCCTCGTGCACCGTTAGGTTAGGTAACTAACGACAGAGCGGGGCAGGGCTAGCGCGGGTGTAAAACATAAGTAACGTCTATATAATATATCATATATACTATATAAAGTATCTATCACAACACATCACATGATCACATCATAGATATCGCAGCAGAAACATAGATATAATGTGGGATATACTAGGACGTCCGTATTTAGTATTTAGCCAACAATAGAAAATACGGATTCCACAGTCGCGATGAATAGCCATGCCCACACCCTGGACCCCTACGAGAGCGGCAAGCGACCCTACCAATTCTGGAGTTTAGGAGACCCAATCTCGACTCCTCGAGATGGCCTCCCACTGAACCCCAGAACCCGGTCACCTGTGCTCCCCTCCTTGGGTCCATCCTAATGCGGAAAAGTAAAAAATACACAACACTGGTGGCATCAACCTCAACCCGGAAGTGCCCCAAATAAAAGAATATTACATTACATTTGAATTTACATGAATGAAAATATAAAACTCTAATCTCACATAAAAAAAAACCGGCTATTCGATTGCGACAATCCTGCACATCATATCTCAGCAACACATAATATCACATATCATCAACGTAAGTAAGTATGCGTACCCCAATTGTCGTTGATGTATAGCAACGAAACCGGCGATATCGACATACTACACTTACGGTCACAGAAAAGAAAGTGTAAAACTGCAATATCTGGAATCCACATTCTCTTTAAATATCGTAAATGCGAAATATCACATACTTCGTATTTCAGGTCTAGTTATATGAATTCCACACATTGCATCGCATTCCAGATAAATAGACAGTATTAAAGTTTTCGAACGAACGATCAAATACCCAAGATTCCCAAAAGCTCAACACTTGAGCGGAGTTCAAAAACCCGGAGTGTGACACAGTAGTAGCGGTCCAGCCGTAGAAGGGTCAAGCCAATGCCTCACATGTGGCACGCCGTACTGCCCCAAACCCTAAGATTCAAAGGGCAGTTCAAGACGGTCACATAATCGAGTTAAGGTTTGTTGTCTTCTAGAGGGTCCACCACAAAACTTGCACGTATCTCCAAAAGATTTAAACCCCATGAAAAATGAGCAAATGATACCCGTTCGAACAATTCAACACTTTCTAATTTACTCGGAAAAACACGAAATCAAAATTCCGATCGAATCAACGACTCCAAAACAATCTCCAGAACAGACAGGACTAAATTCAGATTAAAAATATCCAAAAATATATACAAGCAGTTATAAGCATTACTGTAAAATTTTCATGCATTAACTCATAATTACGGCCGCGGAACCGCGGCCCAAGCAGGCTCTAGCCGCGGTTTCGCGGTGAAAGTAACTCTTCACTGCATCGAATTTTACAGTAGTGCTTATATTTACCTGCTGAATTTTTTACATATTTTTAATACTGAAAAACCACAGATTTTGAAAAAATTCCAGAGAGGGTCCCGAAATTCCGTATTTTGGTTCGATCGGAGTTTTTACTTCGTAAAAGTGTCGCCTAATGTTCTAGGTCGGCTCTGATACCAATGTTGGGTTTACCTAGCACCTCATGAAGGGTTTGGAAGCATCACATGTACCAAACATTAAATTTTTAGGGTGCTAAGTAAGCATACAAAGAATCAATCCTAGAAAAATTAGGGTTTCAAAAACTACACTTTAACACAAGTAGATTAAGCTAGGGTTTTAAGAGTACAACCTTTGTAGCTCCCTACGCTAGACTCCTCGGCTACTTGGGGTTTGGAAAAAGTCCACTTGAACTCCTCTAGGTCCACGATGATCAACCCGGAGTCCGCTTTTTCCAAGCTTGCAACTTCACTTTATCGAGAGAATGAAATGAAGCTAACACTCTAAACAAGTGGGCTAGACTTGTGTAGAATGGTGTTGTGGTTCTCTTTCTCACTTCAAAATCCTATCTTTTTGAGTATTTTGCTCACTTGAAAAATCTAGAGAGCAAGAGATCAAGGTTGAAAAAGATGATGGCTTTTTTAAGAAGAAGAGAAGATCAACTCTAATAAGAAAATGAAAAATATAAGTATATATATTTTTCCCTCTTCATCTCAAACCATGGTTATCTTTTATGGATATTTATTTTACTTTAGTTAAAACACAAGAGAAAGATTAAATCATGGTCAAAAGGTAGGTGAACATGGTTAGGTCAAAAGAAGAGTGTAGAAACCAATCCATGAATTAATCTTATCTCTTTTCTTTTGTTTTAGCATAAATAGAAATAATAATCCATAATATAAACCATGGTGTGAGTCTTATATTGCCACCATTTTCTATGTATAAACAACCATGATAGAATGATGTATGTATGCATGTGTGCATGCACATCCATATGTGCATGAACAAGAATGAATGCATACATGCATGCATACATCCAAAAGAAACAAGATAGGATTTCTAGTGAGAAGCTAATGGTTAAATGATAAATCAACACTTGATTTATCAATCCGGCCATATCACATACGACCTAACCAAAAGCAAGCCACCCGATTAGTATACGGTATCTAATACACGCATTTTAACCGGGTCCATTCGCATATCGCATACGCGCACCACAACGTTTCGTCTGGACTAGGTAACTCCTTTGTGGGACTCTAAAACTCGTCAATACGCCGGCAGTGGGTGATAATCATATCAAGCACCCCCAAACCGCAAGCGGTCAGCTAAACGTAACGGCCACCCGGGTATTGAGCGATCAGAAGAAAACAAGCGAACCTGCTACAACTCCCGTCGAGCCAACCGGCAACACTACCCGTGCAGTCCGGTCTCCTCGTCTGATATGTCGCATATCAAGTCTAAGGGTGGTAAACGTCAGACCCCAATAACCGATAAGTCGTGCTGATGTGAGGCCTATAACGGGTCGAGAAACTACCTGTAACACTTACCAGTAAATCTCTAATCAGCCCTGGCCAGGGACTTCCCTGTTATGGCCAATCGAGCACAGTGCAACATCAACCCCCAATACCGGGAGAGACGAAACCCCTCCTATCGCTCATTGCCTCCATGTGACTCGGGACTGTACCCAAAAACCACCGTTTTGCACGCCCTCATGAACGTGGTAAGGTGGAAATCAAAGCACAGTGGGAATCACACAAGACTCTATGACGATCTCGGGTTTACAGACTAACCTGCACAAGTGTCACCTGAGAACTGCCATCTAATGTGAGGTATAATACCATCTGGGAGTTCTCGGCGAGTCCGTCCAGTGTATCCAGTCTCCACTGAGCACCCGTGTACCATCTCTGATGTCAAACACCAATGGATATGGGATCATCCATCGCCCATCTCATGGGTCGAGAAGCGTATACGCTAGTCTACACTGGTATATCGATGCCCCGTCTTGATACACCCACGACTAGGGACCTTGAAGGATGTACTTATGGACTACCATGTCCCTACTTGTATGATCCGCATCATAGTCCAGGTAGTCAAGTACACATCCTAAGGGCTTTACCAACATGTTACTATAAGACAGTACAAAGAGACAAGTATATATGTTAAGATAAAGAGCAACCAGATAGCATACTATCATATCGAGCAAGAAAGTCATCTCTATATATGTCCAAGCATCCAATATAATATACATCATATGTACAATACTGGCCTCTAGGGCATACATACAACTAACATACCGAGCCCGAGCTAGCAGCGGACGGGGTGCCTGAGACCGATGACCCCGTGGCGACGGCGGACGAGACAGCCGTGACTGCTGAGCCGAAGGAGTAACGGGTGAGGTGGACATGATTCCTGAGGACGAGCCGACCGCTCTTTCTCAGGAGTCTGGCAATGCTCCGGTCATAGCTCTCCCCGCCTACGTCCCTCCCTCATCTCTTGGCCTCGCGAGCACGACGACGGCCCCCGTGGAGTCTGGTGATGAGGCCACGGGTGGTGGACTTATGTCGTTGGAGGAGGGAGACGCCTCTGTCTCGGCTGGAGGCTCATCAGGTAAATTTCGGATTACTGTCCCCCTTTTTTTATCTTGCAATCCTTCCTAACAGGTTTATCCTTGTTTTTTCACGCAGGTGCAGGCAGTGCCGATGCTCCATTGCTTGAGGGAGCGCCGTCAACTACTGC
Source organism: Agapanthus africanus (assembly GCA_030015575.1). Classification (NCBI taxonomy): domain Eukaryota; kingdom Viridiplantae; phylum Streptophyta; class Magnoliopsida; order Asparagales; family Amaryllidaceae; genus Agapanthus; species Agapanthus africanus. Next base: position 810,164,810 of record CM057340.1, on the reverse strand, counting down.
TTTGGCGGTGGTCACCTCACAGCCCTCTCTTATACCATCAAAGATGTTGGAAGGTATGAGTCTGCAACTTATTAGTCTTATTTTTCAGACATATAGTTCATGTACTGAAATCGTACCGCTGTGTCTTTTCAGGAGTGCTTTTTGATCATCTCTATCAAGTGTTGCTCCCACACTTCTCCTTCCCATCTGAATTCGCTTACCCCTCTGGTGGCACTGGTGAGTATGGTTTTCAATTGATATCTTTTTTTTCAGTGATGGAATTATTTCTAACTTTTCCTCGTCCCGACTGCAGTGCTACAAATTGAAGGAGGGGATGAAAGATTGGCCGCGCCACCGGCCCTTCCGGCCTTGCCACCTGCCTCAGCTGGTACAGCAGCTATCACATTGATAACTCCCTTTTTTTATTTCTTGAACTGTTATCTGATTATATCTTGTTTTTTCAGCTGTCGTTCTAGTCTCGGCGCCCTTCGAGCCTCATGTCATAATGCCGGCGGGTCCTTTCCTGAGACATCCGTCTTTCAAAGGCGCCGCGAATAGTCTGCGCTTGTTGAGCGACTACATCGAGGAACTCGACGTCGAGACTCCTACATCTGCTGCGGAATTCGCTACGGCGGTTAACCCGATGCTGGTGATACTCGTAAATTTCCATGATGAGGGCATCGTTGCGTCCTGGGTTAACCACTGCAGAGAGATCGAGGCTCGCCTGCATCAGCTGGAGTCGGTGCGTCCTACCCCTGAGGTTTTGGCCGTGAGCACTGAAAGAGCAGCGTGGATCGAGCAAAGCGCTTCTTATGTCCACCATTTGGAACAAGAAGCAGCTTTAAGGCTAAAGGAGTGTCAGGAGTCCTCAAGTGAAACTGCTCGCCTACGTGCCGAAGTTGAGGCGAACGCTGCCGAGGTGAAGGCTATCTTTGAGGGCCTCCTGGAATGCATCTCTCATGGGCTAAACTTGAAGCGAAAGCTTGATGTCGCCGAGCGTGACACTCCAGGCCGTGAAGCTGCTCATCAGGCCGTTAGGGAGCAGCTTGCATCTGTCTTGCAACAGCAGGCTCAAGTGGAGGCAGATTTGGCGGTGGTGGCCGATCAGGAGAAAGTGTGGAAGGAGGTGCGCGAACAATTGCTAGAGTATGCAAGACGCTTCCTTCCCAGTAATTCCCCTTGTATCTACATACTTGTAAAAAAAAATTCTTTTTTCGAATAAGATGTATCCATTCTTTATTCTTTTGTACACTTCACCTTGTACCTGATTAAATTAATAAATAAAGATATACATTTTTCTTTGCAATGTCTTGTATTATTTCTTTGCTTTCTCCCTTCTCTTATTATCAACATGCTGTCTTGATTAACACAACTAATAGAGTAAGCATCTAGATTTCTTCAAGAGATAGTGATGGCTTAGGCCGCAGGTTCAGATCTGCTGCCTGAGACTTTTCAACTCTATGAGCCGTGAGGGTCTCACAGAGACTTTTCTCCCTACAGATCGAGAGGATCTCGTAGGTGGATTTTCTCCTTAGGAATCGTGAGGATTCCTAAGTGTGTTTTCTCTTATAAGTCATAAGGATCCTATAAGAGAATTTTCCCTCTTACGAGTCGAGAGGACTCGTAAGTGGTTGTTTCCCTCCTTGTCGAGATTCGACTTTGGAGAGTGAGACCCATGGATAGTATGCAAGAGACTGCTTTAGACCGACTTGCAGGGTCCCAGTGCTTAGGAAACAAGTTTTTTTGATCCCTGTTGCCTAAGGCTTTATCTTGCAAGTTGAGACGAATCGGGAAGTTCTCACGGAGACACTGGTTTCTCTACGGACCGACGCGAATCAGGAGGCTCTCATCAAGGACGCTAGTTTCCCTGAATTGAGGTATTTTCCAGGGACACTGGTTTTCCTGGGGTTGAAACGAGTCGAGGTGTTCCTGCAAAGACGCTAGTTTCCCTGCGGGTCGACGTGAATCAGGATGTTCTCGTCAAGGACACTGGTTTCCTTGAGTCGAAGGATTTTGCCGAAGACACTGGTTTCTTCGGGGTTGAAACGAATCGGAATATTCCTGCGGAGACACTGGTTTCTCTGCGAGCCGACGCGAATCAGGAGGCTCTCATCAAGGACGCTAGTTTCCCTGAATTGAGGTATTTACCAAGGATATTTGTTTCCCTGGTGTTGAAACGAATCGAGAATTTCCCGCGGAGACACCGGTTTCTCTGCGAGTCGACGCGAATCAGGATTTTCTTCGTTAAGGACTCTTGTTTCCTCGAGTCGAAGGATTTGCCGAAGACACTGGTTTATTCGGGGTTGAAACGAACCGGGAATTTCCCGTGGAGACACTGGTTTCTCTGCGAGCCGATGCGAATCAGGAGGCTCTCATCAAGGACGCTAGTTTCCCTGAGTTGAGGAGTTTGCCAAGGACACTTGTTTCCCTGGAGTTGAAACGAATCGAGGATTTCCCGCAGGGACACTGGTTTCTCTGCGAGTCGACGTGAATCAGGATTTTCTTCGTCAAGGACGCTTGTTTCCTCGAGTCGAAGGATTTGTCGAAGACACTGGTTTCTTCGGGGTTGAAACGAACCGGGAATTTCCCGTGGAGACACTGGTTTCTCTGCGAGCCGATGTGAATCAGGAGGCTCTCGTCAAGGACGCTAGTTTCCCTGAGTTGAGGAGTTTGCCAAGGACACTTGTTTCCCTGGAGTTGAAACGAATCGAGGATTTCCCGCAGGGACACTGGTTTCTCTGGGAGTCGACGCGAATCAGGATTTTCTTCGTCAAGGACACTTGTTTCCCTGAGTCGAAGGATTTTGCCGAAGACACTGGTTTCTTCGGAGTTGAGACGAACCGGGAATTTCCCGCAGAGACACTGGTTTCTCTGTGAGCCGACGCGAATCAGGATTTTCTTCATCAAGGACACTTGTTTCCCTGAGTCGAAGGATTTTGCCGAAGATACTGGTTTCTTCGGAGTTGAGACGAATCGGGAATTTCCCGCGGAGACACCGATTTCTCTGCGAGCCGACGCGAATCAGGAGGCTCTCATCAAGGACGCTAGTTTCCCTGAATTGAGGATGCTGCTAAGGACACTGGTTTCCCTGGGGGTTGAAATGATCTCTGGTGGCCTTTCAGGTTTTATATGAGTTACCGTCAAAACCGTGAGGCTAGAAATTTGATCTTCGCTTCATTTGCAGGCACTGTGTCTGCTACATCAAGACGAATGTCGCGGTTGTCTTTAGGCTGTTGGTGAACCGTCGAGATTTGGCTTTGCTTTCTGGCGGAGCCTGTTGAGAAGGTATGGATCCCTCTTTGTTTGTGCCCTTGGATTGTATACAGGGATCGATGTGATCTCACCTGTAGGAAGAAAGTTTCATCATATTTTTTTTATTATTGCTTTATTTCCGCGATGCTCTATCATTTCAGCTTTTATATCACAAAGGTCGCGATTGCCCAATCATTTCGGCTATTTTTCGCGGTGCCCAATCATTTCGGCTGTTTATTTTATTCTTACTCGCTTCTTTTTATTGCGAGTTCCCAATCATTTCGGCTATTTTGTGTGCATACGTTTTTACTTGCTGCTTTTTATTGTAGGTTACCCCATCATTTCGGCTATTTCGTATGCATGTGCGGCCTACTGGCTTTTTGCCGTAAACCTGAAATTAGACACCGTTTTCGGCATCAGCACCACTACAACTGGGATGTTGCCAGGAGCGAATCATCATTTGCCTCTGTCGATGCCGAACAAAGGTGGCTTAGCGAACAGCGTTAAGGTCCTGTCAACTAAGGCTTTTAACTTCATGAGCCGTAAGGGTCTCACAAAGGTATTTCTCCCTACAAGTCGTGAGGATCTCGTAGGTGTGTTTTCTCCTTAGGCACCGTGAGGATTCCTAAGTTCATGTTCCTCTGTAAGTCGTAAGGATCCTACAAGAGGGTTTTCTCCTTGTAAGTCGAGAGGACTTATAAGGGTTGTTCATCATGCGTACATATCCCCAGTCATAGATGGGACTTGGTTAGGGAAATGTTTATTCGCGCCCATGGATTGTATACAAGGGTCAGTATTGAGCCACTTGTAGGGCAATATTGGAGGTTGTTGGGGTTGCTTAAGCACAGGTTTAGGTCTCTGTAACTTAAGACTTTCAAATCTTATGAGCCGTGAGGGTCCCATAAGAGAGTTCTCCTTACGAGTCGTGAGAATCTCGCAAGTGTATTTTCTCCTTAGGAATCGTGGGGATCCCTAAATGTATTGCTCCCTTGTGAGTCGTAAGGATCTCACGCGGGTGGTTTCTCCTTACAAAGTCGAGAGGACCCTGTAAGTGTCCTTTAACGAGGTTGCGCCCTCTCAGGTTTTCACAAACACTCGCCGGTAGTCCTGCTGTTTTTACTCACAGAGCCCTTTCGGGTTTTCATCCGTGCCCATTTTGCTTATGGACATACCGTTTTTTTATATTCTTTTTATTCTTTTTTTTATGAGGTCGCGCCCTTTCGGGTTTTCACGAACACTCGCCGGTAGCCCTGCTGTTTTTACTTACGGAGCCCTTTCGGGTTTTCATCCGTGCCCATTTTGCTTATGGACATACCGTTTTTATATATATTTTTTTATTTTTTTATTCATCTCGTCATCCTGAAGATGTTGCGGTAGTAGTTTAAGGACGTTTCGGTCCATTGTTAGTTTAAAAACGTTTCGGTCCGCCATTGGTTTAAGGACGTTTCGGTCCGCCATTAGTTTAAGGACGTTTCGGTCCGTCCAGGAGAAGGCTGGCTACTGCTTATAAAGTTTGAGCTTAGGAAGATAGCAAGCGGACATAGTCGTCGTCATCTATCATTGACCTAGGCGATAACTCGCTAAGCGTAATATTTCTTTAGGAATCGACCATTTATTGGCCTGAAAGGCCTTTCACCGTGCATATCCATGAGTAGATAGGCTCCACCTTGGTAGACCTTGTCTATGACATACGGGCCCTCATAGTTTGGCTCGAACTTTCCCCGCTTGGCGCGATTGGGGATCATAAGCCTTTTGACCACTAGCACGAGTTCGCCTTGGCGGAATGTCCTCGGCCGGGTCAATCTTTCATATGAGCGCGTCATCTTTGCTTTATAAGCTTCCAGATTTTGTTGCGCTATGAGCCGGGTCTCATCAAGGGCATCAAGCTCCTCAAGCCGAAGGTGAGCATTTTCTTCGTCCGTCAGCTCATAGTGGACCGCCACTCGTAGAGAGGGTAACTCTATCTCGAGGGGGAGTACTGCTTCTGTGCCGACTACCAGCGCATATGGCGTTGTGTTCGTGGCCGTCTTGAACGTAGTTCGATACGCCCAAAGAGCCTCTTGCAGCCTCTCGTGCCAGTCCTTCTTATTTCGGGACACCGTCTTCTTCATGATCTTTGTCAAGGTCTTGTTGAAGGCCTCGGCTAGACCGTTAGCTCGCGGATTATAAACCGAAGAATATCTCCAGTCTATATTGTGTTGTTGCGCGAAGTGACTGATCTTGTGGCTTCTGTAAACTGGCCCGTTATCGGAGATGATCCGTTGTGGATTTCCAAACCGATATATGACGTGCGTCTTGAAGAAATGGAGGATATTCTCCGTCTTCACTTCCCTCAGCGGTACTGCTTCTGCCCATTTGAAGAAGTAGTCAGTCGTCGGCAGGATGAAACGATGTCCCCTGGACGATGCTGGTTCGATGGGGCCGACTATGTCAGTTCCCCACATTTCGAATGGCCAGCTAGCTACTGTCGGGTGTAGCGGATTTGGATGCTGATGGATGAAATCCCCATGGATTTGGCATGAGTGACACTGCTTTGCATATTCGAGGCAGTCCTGAATCATCGTGGGCCAGTAGTAGCCCATCCGTTTAATCTTCAACTTCATCTTTGGGCCTGCTTGGTGAGAACCGCAGAGTCCGTCGTGAACTTCTTGAACGACTCTTTTCGCTTCGTCGGGTCCCAGACATCTTAACCACAGAGAATCGAATGACCTCATGTACAGAGTATCATTGACGAAGGCGAAAGACAGAGCTCGTTTCATAAGCTGATGTCTTGAAGACGCATCTTCGGGCGTTCGACGGTATTTGAAGTAGTCTAGAAAGACTTCTCTCCAATCGTATTTTCCCGGTCTTTTATTTGCATAGACATTTGTTCAGTCGCTTCCTTTTCTTCGGATAATTCCGGAGATATTTCTGCTGGGGCAAGTACCCGACGGCTTTGTACCACGATTCTTACGTCATCGAGGTTCTCATCGGCCAGTTCTTTAGCGAGCTTGGCCAATGCGTCCGCTTTGCTGTTTTCCGCGCGCGGTATGTTCTCCAAAGTGTATGAGGGGATTTGGGTCAACAGTTGCTGCACCTTCTCTCCGTACTTCACCAGCTCTGGTTTGCACGTTTGATAGTCGTCGTTTACTTGACTAACGACCAGCTGGGAGTCTCCGTATATGAGGAGGTTTTCAATTCCCATGTCGATGGCGATCTCGAGGCCTGCTATCAAAGCTTCGTATTCGGCTTCATTGTTTGTCCTCGGTTCTGTTAGGGAGAAAGCAAAGCGCATTATCCCTCCTTGTGGAGTTACGAATATGAGGCCTACCCCCGATTTGATTATAGGGGTACTTTGTTTGCGCTTCTTCACGGAAGACGCTCCATCGAAATAAAGCTCCCATCGGGTATCACCACCGTCGATCGCATCAAACGCATATTCGTCTAGAAGATCGCAGTTCAGAGGAGAATCGGCGGGTATCGGATGCTCAGCGAGGAAATCGGCGATGGCCTGGCCTTTCACTGCCTTGAGAGGCTGATAGGTTATCGAGAACTCCATCAAGAGCAGGGCCCATTTGGCGAGTCGCCTCGTCAACATGGCCTTCGACATTAAATATTTAAGGGGGTTCGCCTTCGAAATGAGACGGACCTCATGCGCCAACGCATAGTGCCTGAGCTTTGTTATCGCGAAGATCAACGCCAGGCAGTGTTTTTCAATAGGGGAATAATTGCTTTCTGCCCCCAGAAGAACTCGACTTAAGTAATAGAGAGCTCTCTCATTCCCTTGATTGTTCTCTTGTGCCCATAATGCGCCTAAGGCACCTTCGAGGGCGGTTGTATAAAGAATGAGGGGTTTTCCCTTGACCGGAGCAGCCAATACTGGCGGATTCTGGAGGTACTGCTTGATTTCGTCCAGCGCGCCTTGGAATTTTTGATCCCAGACGAACGGGGTTCCCTTCTTCATCAGGTGGCTATAAGGACGGCACTTGCCTGAAAGGTTGGCTATAAATCGCCGTATATACGCGAGCTTCCCTTGGAGAGACCGCAGCTGTTTGAGAGTCCTTGGCGGAGGCATTTCCATGATCGCCTTGATCTTTGACGGATCTATTTCAATACCTCGGTGTCGGACGATGAATCCTAGGAATTTGCCCAAGGAAACTCCGAATGCACACTTGAGAGGGTTCATCTTCAAGTTGTATCGTTGAAGGCGTTGAAATACGGTCTTCAGATGCTCGAGATGCTCCTCGTATGATTTGCTTTTCACCACGAGGTCGTCGATATAGCACTCGACGATTTCATGTATGAGGTCATCGAAGATCGTCATCATGGTCCTCTGATAGGTGGCACCGGAGTTCTTTAGACCGAAGGGCATCACCTTGTAGCAGAATAACCTAAAGGAGTCCTGAAGGCGGTGTGCTTCTGGTCTTCGGGATGCATCTTGATCTGATTATACCCTGACGAGCCGTCCATGAAGGAGAAAACCTCGTCCGTGGACGTGTTATCTATCATCAGCTCGGTTACCGGTACTGGGAAATCGTCCTTTGGGCAGGCTTTATTGAGATCCCGGAAGTCTACGCATATACGCACTGTCCCATTTTTCTTCATCGCCGGGACGATGTTGGCGATCCATTCAGGATATTGAACCTCCTGAATAAAGCCGGAGTCGATCAGCTTCTTGACCTCGGCATTGATGCTCATCTCAAGCTCGAGCCGCATTCTTCTTGGTGCTTGTTTGACCGGCTTGACGTCCGGGGATATCGCCAATTTATGCACAGCAATTTCTGGATCTAGTCCCGGCATTTCGGAATAGTTCCATGCGAAGCAATCCTTATGCTGCATAAGCAGGTCCTTTAATGAAGCCACCTTTTTCTTCAGACAGCAGTTCACTAATGAATGTCGGTCGCGGGTCATTCGCCGTCCCCAACTCAATTTTCTTGAGGTTATCCGCAGTGGTATGGATTCCATCTTCCTGCTCTTTTGGCGCTGGCGGAAATTCTGAGATCACCTCGTCGCTATTGTTTTCGAAGCACCAGGGAAGGTCATCCATGTTCTCGGGCTCTTCTTTTAATATTGTTATCATGTGACAAGTGCGAATCTGCTTCCAATCCCAATGTGGAGTTGGTTCTGTTCTCGTGGCTTTGGGTTCGTGCTTCTGTGGCGGCATTACCCTCCAGTTGTCAGACAGAGCGAACTTGCCAAGCTGATATTGATCTTCGACCTAATTCTTGAAGGTGAAGCAATCTTCGAGAGGGTGCCCTATCACTCGGTGATAAGGGCAATAGTCTGGGTGCGAGACTTCGCCTGCTTGTTCGGGGTGTTTAGACTCCGGCAGTGTAAGCATTTGATGTTTTAGAGCAAGATCAAGTATCTTCTTCGTCTTGTCCCGAGGAAACGAGTACGCTCGACCCATTTTCTTCACAAGGGATAGATCAGGACCGCTCAATTCCCGCTTGCGTGATCTCTTAGTCCCGCTTCGTTGCTGTTGAGCGCCTTTTTCGCGTTTCGACTTGTTTCTGCCTCTGCGTCGAGCCTTCTTCATAACAGGTTGATAGGGAGCGGTATTTTCATCTTTCACAGCCTGTTGGAGGAGGCGTTGTGTTTTGGCTTTCTCGTAGATTGCCATTTCGCGGTTGTGGTCGTCTCGGACTTTTTGACCAGCTTCCCTTATAAGCTTGTCCATTTGCTCTTCGAACGACGGACTGGACACTTTTGCATCAGGAACTTTTACTGGTTCAGGATTAGTATCTTCCCATTGAGCATCCGCTTCTTCATCAAAGTCATGCACGACGTAGCAACCATGGAGTAGCCCTCGTTTCTTGGACCGAATGTATCCGAGCCCGATTGTTTCCATTCTCCCATTAGGCAGCTTGTGTTGAGTCCCGGGAACGTTCCAGACCCCGTCATAGAATTTGTCTTTTCGAGTGGTCTGTTTAAAGGATATCCCCTGGCGCTTCAGCAACATCTTCAAGCCTTCTGTATAATATCTGGGTAGACGGATGGGCTGAAGCCTGTCAAGCGTGGGATCCATACCGTGCCAGATTTCTTTCTCCACTTTGGTTTCCTCATAGCAGTAAAATAGAATTGCCTTTTCACCTCTTCGCCTGGGTGAGACATAGAACGTCTGCAGCTCTTCTACATTGTAGATCTCTGTAGGGTTACTAGGCACACTAATGGGGCTCTACAAGGCATCGACCATGCCGGATTAAAAATTTTAGGTGCCGAACAACCCTAAGCAAGATCGTATACTAGAGTTTAGGCGAAAAAGTAGCAAGTAAATCACATTTACACTAAGTGAATATGAAATACAACCTTTGTAGATCGGTCCTTCACTTCTTAAGCTCCGTGATGTAGTCCCTTCGCTGCGATCAATCAACTCCCGGACTCTCGGACGGCTCCATGAGGAAATTGCAGTGGTATTGCTAGAAGTCTTCGAGGCCGAAGATGATCTACGTCGAGGGAATACGAACTCAAGCTTCTACTTCACTAACCATAGAATTAGTGAAGCAAACACCCTAAACTAAAGTGCTAGTCTAGTAGAGGATGGTGAGATAGGAAATGGGTACTCTTTAGAATTTGATTTCTCACTTTGGTTCTCTCTCTTTTTCAAACCCTAGAATGAAAGTGAAGGAGGAAGAAGATGAGCTCCAAATGATAATGAGAAAAAATCAAGAGAGAGAATAATCTAACCATGGTGAGTAAGTATCATATACTAACTCATATAGAGACTTTACCATTGTTAATTATAGTGGTTAGGTTAGTTAATATATTAAGTAAAACAAAACTAGTGGAATAAGTCAAAGCATACAAAAGCTTCATAAAGCTTCATGCATTTGATCTCATTATCCATTTGTTTTAGAATTACTTAAATATAAAAACCTAACCATTATAATTATAATAGTGTATGTCTCATACACCCATGTATTGTGTATCAACAACCATGATACAATTTGTGCACTAATAAATATATATCACATATATATTAACTTGTGCATAAGTGAGAAAAATAAATGCTTAAGTGAACCAATGTTAGTTAATATAAATTAGTATATCCAATATACAATTATACACTAAATTATTAAATCAACACTTGACTTAATAATCCGGTTATATCGCATACAACCGACTAACATTCAATATATCGACTTATCGAATCAACCCTTGATTCGATAACTAGGTTATATCGCATACAACCGATCGATACAACCATCGCGAGAATCGAATACGGTATCACATACTCGCATCATTCTCGGTCCCGTACATATCACATATGCGCTCCTATCTCGTTTCACCTGAGCCAGTACAACCTCTATCTAGGACTCTAAAGACTCGTCAATACGCCGGCAGTAGGTGATGATCATATCAAGCACCCACAAGCCGTCAGCGGTACTAGCTGGACGTAACGGCTACCCGGGTATTGAGCGATTAGAAGATCAGCAAGCAAGCCCGCTCCAACTCCTGTAAAAGCCTGACAGTGACACTACCGTACAGTCCGGTCTCCTCGTCTGATATGTCGCATATCAGTTCTAGGGGTGGTAAATGTTAGACCCCAATAACCGATAAGTTATGCCGATCTGAGGCCTATAACGGGTCGAGAAACTACTGGTAACACTTACCAGTAAATCTCTAAACCATCCCTGGCCAGGGACTTCCCTGTTATGGCCAATCGAGCATAGCGCAACATCAACCTCCAATACCGGGAAAGATGAAACCCCTCCTATCGCTCATTACCTCCATGTGACTCGGGACTGTACCCAAAAACCACCGTTTTGCACGCCCTCTTGGACGTGGTAAGGTGGAAATCAAAGCACAGTGGGAATCACACAAGACTCTATGACGATCTCGGGTCTACAGACTAACCTGTACCAGTGTCATCTGAGAACTGCCATCTGACGTAAGGTATAATACCATCTGGGAGTTCACGGCGAGTCCGTCCAGTGTACCCAGTCTCCACTGAGCACCCGTATATCATCTCTGATGTCAAACACCAATGGATATGGGATCATCCATCGCCCATCTGTATGGGTCGAGAAGGTATACGCTAGTCTACTCTGGTATATCGATGCCCCGTCTCGATATACCCACGACTAGGGACCTTGAAGGATGTACTTATGGACTACCTTGTCCCCACTAGTATGATCCACATCATAGTCCAGGTAGTCAAGTACACATCCTAAGGGCTTTACCAACATGTAACAGAGAGACAATCAGTATACACGTTAAGGCAAAGGATAACCAGGTAGCATACTATCATGTCGAGCAAGAAAGTCCTCCCTATATATGTCCAAGCATCCACTACAATATACATCACATGTATAGTAATGGCCTCTAGGGTATACATATAACTAACAATCTCCCACTTGCACTAGGGCTATCTGACAACAGTGGTTGTAGTATCTCATACTCAACCTTCACATAATAGGCTCTCTCTGGGAAAAGGCCTTTGTTAGTAGATCCGCCGTGTTGTCCTCTGAGTCTACTCTCCTAACCTCGATCCCCTGGAGATCAACCATCTCCATGATCAGGTGACACTGCCTCAGAATATGTCTGGATCACTGATGGGACGGGCGTTCCTAGGCATAAGACACAACTCCATTGTCTCACAATGGTAGGAACGAAGTTCATCTCATGAACTAATATACACCCAGACTTCCTCTTTGGTAGCATCTTTGGTAGCGATGTATCCAGCCTTTATTGTCTAGTATGCCACGGTATCTAGCTTGGAACTCTTCCAACATACTGTCCCTTTACTGAGGATAAAGACAATGCCTGCGACTGACTTTCAGTCGTCCTTATCACCCTGGAACCCTTCCAGTGATTCTCCCCAGGATCAATTGATACAATCTCACTACAACTAGTGAGAATCCTAACATCCAATTACATCTATCTCATAGATCAAAACTCAGGATTTAGGAAGTATCACCTTAATCCTATGTGGAGAATCATTGTGATAAGCGGAGATTGATCGAGCGTAGCATAGGAAACTCCTTCCCTATCAAGAGTATGTCATCCACGTACTCTACGAGGATCTCCACCATACTCTCTACTACCTTTTTGTATATACAAGGTTCATCTACCATTTTGATGAAGTCAAACTCTTTGACTACCACAAAACAGACGTTCCAACTCCGTGATGCCTGCTTTATCCTATAAAGCAGCTTGTACACGTTTCCACTGCTCCCACTGTCTACGAAGCCCTCTGGCTGTGTACTTGTAGACGCTCTCTTCTAAAACATCATTTTAGAAAAGCAGTCATGACACCCAACCACCAGATATCGTAGTTATGGTATGTAGCCGTGGCAAGTAGGATCTGGATGGACTTAAGCATAGGCCCCAGAAAAAGGTTTCATCACTAGCCACAACTGGTCTATGATGCAAACTTTTAACAAGTCTAGCTTTGAAAGTCTCAACTTTTCCAAGTACACCAAGTAATCTTCTCAAGATATACTTGCTCCTGATGGGGATTTAACCCTTCAGATAAAGCAACCAAAGTCCATACTTTGTTGGTGTATAAGGATTCCATCTCAAATCGCTAAGCATCCAGCCATTCTTACAGAGTCCCACTCCCGATGGCCAGCTCGAAACTACTTGGGTCATCATCTCATGATGCAATCCTCGCTCCCACTGTCATAGAGAAACCGAAGTATCTCTGAAGTGGGTGAGGAACCCTACTAGATCGGCGGAGAGGCTGAGGTTTGTTGGAATCTACTGAATCCTTTGGTTCTACCAAATCATCTGCTGTAGTTTGTATAGCTGGAACTCTTTCCAGTTCTACCTTATGACCACTAATTTCTTCTCAAGAAATTCCCTTTCACAAAGGTGGCATATTGAGAAACAAAACATTTTTGTTCCTCGGTTTGGTAGAAGATATTCCCTTGCTAATGCTTAGGATATCCAACAAACTTCCACAGATCAGACTTTACCTCGAGCTTGTCCGGATTTTGCTTTTAGACATAGGCCGGACAACCCCAAATCTTAACTGACTTAAGAGATGGGCTCTTCCCTTACCATATCTCATATGAAGTGGTAGGCAACTGATTTGATCGGAACCCTATTCAATAGGTATGCAACTACACAAGTGCATAACTCCCATAAGGAAATAGGAAACTCAGTAGTACTCATCATAGAGCACACCATATCATATAGGGTGCTATTGCCCCGCCCTGATATACCATCGTGCTATGGTGTATACGGAGGAGTAATGCTGAGAGAGAATCTCATTCTCCTTTAGAATAGTCCAGGAATTCCGTGCTCAAGTATTCTCCTCCCTGATCACATCAAAGGACATAATACTTATACCCTTATTTTGGTTCTCTACTTCTAACTTATATTCTGTGAATATCTCAAAAGGTTCGGACTTGTGTTTCAACAGGAACATATGTCTGAATCTTGAGAGATCATCAGAGAATGTAATGAAGTAAAAAGAACCGGTCTTGACATGTGTAGACAGGGGACCTTTATACACCAGCATGTATCAATCCTAAAAGTTCACTAACTCTTTCTCTGTTACCAATAAACAGTGCTGTGGTCATCTTATCTTTGTGACATGACCGGCAAGTTTTACAAGATGTAAATTCAAACAAATTTAAATATGCATCTAAGTGTAACTTAGCCAGTCGGGTCGCATTGATATGACCTAGTCTACAATGCCTTAAGAAGGATTCGTTCATTTCTGAACTCTTCCTCTTGTGTGTGTTCTGTATACTAAGAACTGTAGTTTGATTTAGAACATCAATGCTTTTAGATAACGTGCCTGAACCGATCAACTCTTGATATAGGAAATGTTCAAAACATTATCCAACAATACAAAATTATATCCTTTCTTTACTAATAAAGAGACTGATATGATTTTTTATATCAGGTTCGGTATCTAATGACATTTGTTCAGAATCAATATATTCTAGTAATACAGGGTGATAGTGACCATCAGACTTGGCTGCAACACTTGCACTGTTTTCTATCTCATGAAACTTATCATCCGTTCTCAGTTCTCTACCTATCTGTAGCCCATGTAACAAATTACATATGTGGGATCCTGATCCAGTATCACATACCCAGGACGTAAAGGATACTGAGAAACAGTTCTCTATATTGAACACATCCGAAGATGATGCATCAGCATACACTTTCTTCGTTTGGGCGGCACGGGAATTCTGGTAATCCCCAATTTCCTGCTCTGTCTTATAACAATTATAAGTTGGAGCGGGACCAACGTTCCCCAGCTCAGTATAACAAGCGGGTTCGGTCAATACATCCGTATTATTATCTTGATTAAGGCGTGATATGGTCGCTACCTGGAGAGAGAGAGAGAAGAAAACACTCTGCGTGCGCTCTTGCAAGATCAGATTGGTTATTATTTTATCTAATCAGGATGGCTCCCACTGTTTTTATCAAATCTTCCTTCAAACCCTTAAAAGGAAAGACTAGCCGGGATTAATTACACCCTACAACTTCGCCAATCTTTCAGCCAGGCCAGTGTCGGTACTTTGAGGGAGGTTCCCCGTGCTTTCGCACGGACCTAATTAAAGTAAACCTCGTTTTCCCATAGGCGTAACCCCGTTGACACCTTTCTAGACACCTACTTGATCGGCTAATTGTAATGTGTAAAACTCTCACAGGAGTAACAATTACTCGCAGTGGGTATCGGGATCCAACTATCTCATAGAAAGTATGCAATCTCATTGCAAATTTCAACACTTGAAATTCCCGATAATATTTTGCCCCTAGCGTCCCATGACCTTGACGCAGGCCAACAAACCATAGTACGCTAGTCAAGTTCAACCCGTCATTTCTTGATTGAATTAAATCCACCTGCACGACCCTTGACGCAGGCCAACAAAGTCGCACGACTACCCTAATCCAATCTGCATCATATGCATAAGCAGATAAATACTAGTTAGCTACCGCACACTACGCCTTGACGCAGGCCAACAAACGTAGCACGAATACTAAGTAGGATTTATCTGAAATGACGGAGGGCTACAACAGGTTTTTCTGAAAACCTATTGCGTAATGAACTTGATATCGTTGTAGAATCAAATGATTTTAAAATGGAGTGTTTTTTAGGCTTTTCTAGTTTTGCTAAAGGGGTCACTCCCGGTGAAGGGATCGTCGGCCCTTTCCTCATCGAATAAGGTGCAGGATATATCATATATACCACTATGCAAAGCAAGAACTATAGAAGCAATCAAAAGACAAACCGAGTGTTGTAGCATCTTCCAGTTATTGCTAAAGGGGTCACTCCCGGTGAAGGGATCTCGGCCCTTTCCTCATCGAATAAGGTGCAGGATGTTCTACAAGGAACACCGCGATGCAAAGCAAGAACTGTAGCTACCTGTTTTTGAAAATTTGATTCTACAACATCTTTTAGGTTTCTTTTTCTTTCATTAATCATATTAATGAAGTCCCATCATTTAAGTACCTAAACATCACAAATAAATACGACGTACACTTATGCCATCCGCATTCGCCTCAATGTCCCCTCATGCACCGTTAGGTTAGGTAACTAACGGCAGAGCGGGGCAGGGCTAGCGCGGGTGTAAAACATAAGTAACGTCTATATAATATATCATATATACTATATACATTATTTATCACAGCACATCAAATGATCACATCACAGATATCGCAGCAGAAGAAACATATGAAACATTGGATATACTAGGACGTCCGTGTTTTATTTTGAGCCTCTATAAAACATGGATTCTACGGTCGCGATGAGTAGCCAAACCCATACCCCTAGACCCTTACGAGAGCGGCAAGCAACCCTACCAATTCTAGAGTTAGGAGACCTGGACTCGACTCCTCGAGTTGGTCTCCTACTGGACTCTAGAACCCGGTTACTTGTGCTCTCCTCCTTGGGTCTATCCTAGTGCGGAAAAGTAAATAATATACAAATGGTGACATCGACCTCATCCCGGAAGTGCCCCAATAAAAGAATATTACATACACTTTATTTTACATGAATGAAAATAAAAACTCTCATCTCACATAAAAACCCCCGGCTATTCAGAACGCGACGATCCAATATAATATATCCAGCAACACATAACATCACATGTCATCAACGTAAGTAAATATGTGCATCCCAATTGTCGTTGACATATAGCAACGAAACCGGCGATATCACATATTACACTTACAGTCACAGAAAAGAAAGTGTAAAACTACAACATTTGGAATCCACAATCTCTTTAGACATCGTAAATCCGAAATATCACATATTTCGCATTTCATGCCTAACTGTGTGAATTCCACATATTGTATCACATTCCAGATAAATAGACAGTATTAAACTTTCCGATAGAATAATCAAATACCCAAGATTTCCTAAATAGCTCAACACTTGAGTGGAGTTCAAAAATTCCAGAATACGTCACAGTAGCAACGGTCCAGCCGTAGAAGGGTCAAGCCAACGCCTCACATGTGGCACGCCATACTGCCCCAAACCCTAAGGTTCAAAAGGCAGTTCAAGACGGTCACATAATCGAGTTAAGGTTTGTTATCTTCTAGAGGGTCCGTCACGTTACATGCACGTGTTTCCGAAAGATTCAAACTCGGGAAAAATTCAACACTTGAATGTTTTTCATGCCGGGAAAAATTGAGTTAATGATATCCGTTCGAACATTTTAATACTTTCTAAATTATCCGGAATAACAAAACAAAATTAAATTCTCCGATCGAATCGATGAATACAAAAGGATCCCCAGAATACTCAATACTTGAGTCAGTTTAAAAATACCCATAAAATAGTACTATCAGATAAAAGTATTACTGTGCAAACCCTAAGTCAAACACTCTCTGTACGGCCGCGATTCCGTGGCACAAGCAGGGTATTGCCGCGGAACCGCGGCGGTCCGTACATATTACGTCACCAATTTTGCACCGTAATGCTTAGAAATCCCTGCTTTATTTTTTAGGTATTTTTAAATCTGAAAAAAACCCAGATTTTGAAAAAAGTCCAGAAAGGGGATCGTTTTGACGTTTTCGGGTTCGATCGGGGTTTTAACTTCGTTAACACATCGCCTAATGCTCTAGCTAGGCTCTGATACCACTGTCGGGTTACTAGGCACACTAATGGGGCTCTACAAGGCATCAACCATGCCGGATTAAAAATTTTAGGTGCCGAACAACCCTAAGCAAGATCGTATACTAGAGTTTAGGCGAAAAAGTAGCAAGTAAATCACATTTACACTAAGTGAATACGAAATACAACCTTTGTAGATCGGTCCTTCACTTCTTAAGCTCCGTGATGTAGTCCCTTCGCTGCGATCAATCAACTCCCGGACTCTCGGGCGGCTCCATGAGGAAATTGCAACGGTATTGCTAGAAGTCTTCGAGGCCGAAGATGATCTACGTCGAGCGAATACAAACTCAAGCTTCTACTTCACTAACCATAGAATTAGTGAATCAAACACCATAAACTAAAGTGCTACTCTAGTAGAGGATGGTGAGATAGGAAATGGGTACTCTTTAGAATTTGATTTCTCACTTTGGTTCTCTCTCTTTTTCAAACCCTAGAATGAAAGTGAAGGAGGAAGAAGATGAGCTCCAAATGATAATGAGAAAAAATCAAGAGAGAGAATAATCTAACCATGGTGAGTAAGTATCATATACTAACTCATGTAGAAACAAAACTAGTGGAATAAGTCAAAGCATCCAAAAGCTTCATGAAGCTTCATGCATTTGATATCATTATCCATTTGTTTTAGAATTACTTAAATATAAAAACCTAACCATTATAATTATAATGGTGTATGTCTCATACACCCATGTAGTGTGTATCAACAACCATGATACAATTTATGCACTAATAAATATATATCACATATATATTAACTTGTGCACAAGTGAGAAAAATAAATGCTTAAGTGAACCAATGTTAGTTAATGTAAATTAGTATATCCAATATACAATTATACACTAAATTATTAAATCAACACTTGACTTAATAATCCGGTTATATCGCATACAACCGACTAACATTCAATGTATCGACTTATCGAATCAACCCTTGATTCGATAACTAGGTTATATCGCATACAACCGATCGATACAACTATCGCGAGAATCGAATACGGTATCACATACTCGCATCATTCTCGGTCCCGCACATATCACATATGCACTCCTATCTCGTTTCGCCTGAGCCAGTACAACCTCTATGTAGGACTCTAAAGACTCGTCAATATGCCGGCAGTAGGTGATGATCATATCAAGCACCCATAAGCCGTCAGCGGTACTAGCTGGACGTAACGGCTACCCGGATATTGAGCGATCAGAAGATCAGCAAGCAAGCCCGCTCCAACTCCTGTAAAAGCTTGACAGTGACACTACCGTACAGTCCGGTCTCCTCGTCTGATATATCGCATATCAGTTCTAGGGGTGGTAAACGTCAGACCCCAATAACTGAAAAGTCATGCCGATAGGAGGCCCATAACTGGTCGAGAAACTACTGGTAACACTTACCAGTAAATCTCTAAACCAGCCCTGGCCAGGGACTTCCCTGTTATGGCCAATCGAGCATAGCGCAACATCAACCCCCAATACCGGAAGAGACGAAACCCCTCCTATCGCTCATTGCATCCATGTGACTCGGGACTGTACCCAAAAACCACCGTTTTGCATGCCCTCTTAGACGTGGTAAGGTGGAAATCAAAGCACAGTGGGAATCACACAAGACTCTATAACGATCTCGGGTCTACAGACTAACCTGTACCAGTGTCATCTGAGAACTGCCATCTGACGTAAGGTATTATACCATCTGGGAGTTCACGGCGAGTTCGTCCAGTGTACCCAGTTTCTACTGAGCACCCGTATATCATCTCTGATGTCAAACACCAATGGATATGGGATCATCCATCGCCCATCTGTATGGGTCGAGAAGGTATATGCTAGTCTACTCTGGTATATCGATACCCTGTCTCGATATACCCATGACTAGGGACCTTGAAGGATGTACTTATGGACTACCTTGTCCCCACTAGTATGATCCACATCATAGTCCAGGTAGTCAAGTACACATCCTAAGGGCTTTACCAACATGTAACAGAGAGACAATCAGTATACATGTTAAGGTAAAGGGTAACCAGATAGCATACTATCATGTCGAGCAAGAAAGTCCTCCCTATATATGCCCAAGCATCCACTACAGTATACATCACATATATAGTAATGGCCTCTAGGGCATACATATAACTAACAATATCAAGTGCATCCAGTTCTTTATGGTGTTTAGGTGGAACCATGGCGACTTGCAGACTTTGCTCTTCGTCAGTGGGCGTTTGTATTGAAGGTCGAGCAGAGAATACAGCATGGACCTCATCTTCCGAGTCGCTACCAAAGATCAACGTAGGAGCAGATGGTCTGGGCTTGTTGTGTTGGGGTGGACCCGAATAAATCATCTCCTCTTCCTCCTCAGTATCACTGCCGAAGACAGGGATGGTGGCATTAGCTTTGTTCTCCGGCTTGTGACACCTCTCTGTGTCTTCGAAATCCGGTAAAAATTATTTGGCATCTTCATATTTGCGGACCTCGTTCACAGAGAACGGGTTGAGTTCTCCCGTCACGGTATACTCGAGACCATCCTTAAAATACTTCATACACTGATGTTGTGTAGAAGGGATGATGTTGTACTCGTGTAACCATGGTCGGCCGAGCAGAGCATTGTAGCAAGTCTTGGCGTCTATGACGTGGAACTTAATGTCTGTGACGAGTAGCCCGAAGTGTAGCATCAATATCACAGATCCAAGCGTCTTTGATGATTGGGAGTCGAATCCGGAGATGGTGATCTTGTCTCGAGCAAGGTGCTGGACGCTCATGCAGATTTCTTTTAACACCCGCACGTTGAGGAGATTAACGGAGGATCCATTGTCGACCAGGATTTTACCTATCTTTATATCGTGGCAATATCCTGAGACATAGAGGGGGCGATTGTGTTCCCACGTCCCAAGGAGAAGGTCCTCATCGCCGAAAGTGACATCGGCCGTGTGCACTTCCTCCAATTCATCCTTCATCTTTTCTTCAGCCAGGAAAGCTTGGAATTGCTCTGGCTCCTGTATTGCTTTGATTAACGAGTATCTCGCCTCTTTTGATAGCAAAAGGGCATCAAGAATGCTGAACTGCGAGGGTAGTATCCTCAGATGCGCTAAGACGTTGTAATCCACCTTATTTCTCTTCGGCGGGTCTTTGGCACTTAGCTCCTCTACAATCTGGTCATCCAGGGCGATCTCCTTAGGGACCTTCTCTTTCCCTTTATCTTTTTTATTTGAGGGTCCGAGATTCTTTTCGGGAAGCGTGCGATTACGCAGCCGGATATTTTCACAGACCTTCTGCTCTTCTTCTTTTCCCAAGGTGGACTCTTTAAAGAGAGGGCTAAGAGCCAGCTCCTCGTCGGAATCGCTCCCGAATGTAAGCACTTGTGATCCCCCGGCTTTAACCATGCGACAATCGCCGGTAGTTCTGTTAAGCCCTTCGGTCGTATTTTTCCGCTCCCGACGAGTTTTGCGCTTCTCCCGCATAAAATGTTGTCGATGAGCAACATATCCTTGCCACCATCTATCGAAAACTTTGCACTCTTCAGTGGGGTGCGAAACCTTCCTATGATACAAGCAGTAGGAGGGGTGCATTTCCACTTCACCAGCAATGTTTCCTTCGGAGGAGGGTAGCTTCATGCTCATCGATATGGCCTTAGCAAATCTTTTCCTCGTCTTGAATTTTCTTTTGTCCGTAGTGGATGTATTTTGCTCCAATGGAAGTGTCTCAGCTTTTTCTTCAAGTCGCTGATGCTTGGTCCTTTCAAATATAGCCGTCTCGCGTTCCCGATCAGCTTCACTTTTCAACAGAGCTTCGTTTTACCTCATCCGATGGCCCCAGAATTTTTGGTTCAGGATCTGCCCCCAGCTCTTCAGTGCAAGGAGTCTCCTCATCGTCTGTGAACGAATGGGAAATCATATGGCAGCTCGCCACATATTCCTTAGATTCATCCGACGAACTTTCTCCCTCACCTTCCTCTTGAAAGACGTGGTTGAGGAACTCTTGGAGTGTAATGGGAGTCCGTGCTTTTTGGTTATATTCCTCCAGCGCGTCAATTTGTTTTTGTAAGTCTGTGCGCTTGTCGCCAGGCTTCTTGGATTTCTTCTTTTTCTTCTTTGAAGATTTTAACGGCTGGTTGTGAGTGCTTGGACCACCACCATCGGTCTTCGGAGTTGAACGTGGCTTCAACATTCCTTCAATGATTTGAGGTTCCAACGGGTTCTTCCACCTAATCGCTGGGCATATTTGAAGATCGTTTAGCATCCTCTTTGTCTTGGCTGATAATACAACCTTCCAAGGAGCTTCTTCAACGACAGAGCATGTTGCCCCCGGTGTATTCATCCTCTTAGAGGTGTGGGGCTGCGGGGGATTCACCTTCCATTTGTCAGACAATGCGAACTTGCCCTGTTGGTACTGGTCTTCAATCCAATTTTTGAAGACGTAGCAATCCTCAATCGGATGACCCAGTACTCGATGATAGGGACAGTAGTTGGGATCGTTAACATCATTTGGCTGCGACGGACGTCTTGGATCCGGCAGATTTATGAGTCGGTTACGCAATTCCAGCTCGAATAATCTTCTCGTTTTATCTCGGGGAAACGAGTAAGGACGTCCTAGCCTCTCTTCAAGGGGTACGCGTGGACGCATATTATTTTGACGAACGACCGGTTTCGAGTTGCTCAGCTGTTGTTGAGCATTAGCGACAACGATCGCTTTCCCCTTCCCTTTTTCATTTCAGGAGTCCAGCTTTGGAAGAGGAAGTCTATGGCCCATCTGATCCATTTGCGCTAGTTTGTCGATCAGGGCCTAGAAGGTAGTAGGCTTGAAGAACATCATAAATTGCGAGATGGTCGCTTGCGGATCAAGGGTTCCCATAAACATACCCACTGCAGGAGCTTCTTCAATGCGTTGCTCGCATTTTGACCATAAGTTCCGCCACCTTATAGCGTATTGGACCCATGTTTCGCCCGGCTTCACCCTGGCGTTAATCAGTGTCGTCATCGGGGTGCGTTCGCTGGTGCTTGCAAAACGCTGGGTAAACAGTAGCTCCATCTCCGCGAAGGTCTTGATAGAGTCGTTTGGGAGCTCAGAGTACCACTCGAACGCTGTATCTGATAAGCTTCCAACGAACTGGCGAAGCAACAATTTATCATCGCCGCCAGTGTTGCCGCAGAGTGCCCTGAACTGGGCAACATGCTGGTGGGGATTGCCCGTCCCCTTATAGACATGGAACTTGGGAATTGTGTAGCCCGGCGGGTACTTGATCTGGTCGTACCAGCTCGGATATGGTCGTCCTGTTTTTACGACCTGACCGGCTGCTTCGGTCGCATGATGAACCCGTATTTGTTAGGCTATGTACTCGTCCATGTCAACTTTGGAGATTGTCTCTTCCTTAGCTGTTGACAGAGCTGGCGGAGGATTCGACGTTTCTCCCCTATCGTCTTCAAGGACGATCGGGTGATCTTCGGCTGGAGGATCTTGTTGGATCATCATCCCCACCATGTCTTGGAACAGGAGGGTCATACGCTTTATGTTGGCTTCTTGTTCAGCAGCCTCTTTATCCTTCTTCTCTAATATCCGACGAAGGAATTCAGCGTCAGTTTCTTGCTCTTGGCGTTCATCCGAGGACGCTTCAGGGCTTTCTTTTGGCCCAGTGAGTGCGGCCATCGCGTTCATCATCTCCTGGAGCTTTTGCTGTTGCTCCTGAGCTTTGGTCACTGACCATGTAAGCGGTCTATGACCTGTGGATGCACGGCTGTCCTCCTTTCCCAACGCCATGTATACTGTATGAACTATTATGCCCCCGGACATAGGGCGTTTAGGTTCACCACCTTTAATATTTGTCGTCGGCGTAAGGACTTTCTCCGGCCTTCTTCTCTTATGGGCCGTTGAAGTTGAGGGAGCCATTGCTTTGGGCACCCAAGTGGTCGTCACCTTCCGCTGCTTGATCGGGGAATTTTCTTCTTGCCGACTTTTCGACTTCTTGTGTCGGCGAAAGAAATCAGGATCAATCACAGATTCTTGGACTCATCGCCATGTCTTGTAAATCTTGGAGGACAGCGATTGAGGAGACTGCTCCGGCTTTTCTGCTTCCACGGCGGTCTCTACCGGTGGAGGAGTTCTTTTAAGGACTGCAGTTGGCGAGTTTCTGCGTACCCTGTTCAACAGCTCAAAGCTGTTCCCGGTTGGAACAGCAGCGTTAACTTCCACCGTCGGAGCCGGCGGAGTTATCCCAGAAGGGGAGTTGCCCCAAGTCTTCCTTATCCGGCGCCAGTGGCGTCGTCGGGCGCGACGAGTCGTCGGTATTGGTTCAGAGACAAAAACAGCTTCTTCTTGCCCCCTGTTCAGGTGTGGGGCTGTTGCCGGCGTCAGCCTATTGAAGACTGATGTCTTTTGAGCAGCAAGAGCAGGAGTGGGAGTTGGGACGGTCAATCTTGTAAAGACCGATCTCTTAGCAGGAGAAACCGCCTTGACGACTTCAGGAGCAGATTTGGCTACTCTTTTTGGAATAACCTTTTCTGGGACTGCAAGCTTCATTGTGGGCCCGTAGGAGTTTTGGCCCAGTCTGGAGAAGACCGAGGCACTGGTGTTGGGCGACCCGTTGAGAGGGGCCGCAGTAACTGAAAGTCGATCGAAGACCGACTTCTTAGGAGCTTCTTGTACGGGCACGGGGGTGCTGAAGATTGTTGGCGGAAGCATGGTTCCGAAAAACAACCCCGTGGTGGCTTGAGTAATCTGCTCCATGGGCATGGTGAACAAATAGGCCGCTTGAGGCCCGTAGGTTATGCCCCCAGTTGAGGCCGGACGCGAGCTGCAGCTGCAGTTGGAGCACTTCTAACAGGTAGAGGCCATCGATGCTTGATTTCTGCGCCAGGCTAAAAACCAAATCTTAGTAACTTAAAATCCGAAGGCAACCATTAACAAACCGCGATTCGTTCGCGAATACGACACACGAAGTGTGGAGTGGAAAAAGGAAAAGGTCCCACCGGGCGTGCCAGAATCTGTTCCCCTCCGAATGGCGGCCGGGACGTTAGGACGTCTTGCCTGAGATTCAGGGCAGATGCTATTTAGTTTTATCTGTCTACCTCTCCGAAGATGCCAAGTTGATTTATGGCACCATGTATCGGAGGTTTATATGGATGCGGCCGATGTAGCAAACTTCGTCAGATTCCCCCTCGATTGAGGGGGTTTTGATTGTGGGGATGCTCTTCCCTGCAGGCGCAAGCCCCTGCAGTTAATTACGCTACCGCATCGCGGTAACAACTTTCTCCTTCTCCAGAATTTCACTTCGTGTCGTGTGTGTTTGTTTTGTTTGTGGATGCCCGTGGATTGTATACGGAGACTAAGTTATGCCGTCGCCCGTAGGACGTGGATTAGTCCAAATCCGTATTTACTTAGATTTAGGTTTGGTGTTTTAGTTTAAGGATACGTTAGCCCTATTTAAGGCTAAGATCAACTTAAACATTCGTTAAGGATACGTTAGTCCTGTTTGAGACTAAAATCAACTTAACGTGGTGATCCATTTAATATATGGCCATCGGGACTCGTCGCCTCTCTGACGTCATTGAGGGATTACAACGACAGGTGTCAGAGGTGTTCGAAGATGTACCCTTGAACCAAAGTTGATTTGGAGTTTTATAGTCCATTTGAATGTTTAAGGATACGTTAGCCAGGTTTGTGGCTAAGATCAACTTAAACAGGATCGTTTAGATCCGACAAAAGAGCATTTGGGGGCTCTATTGTTCCAGTTTAGGGACGTAGTGGTCCATAGGTAGTTTAGGGACATTGCAGTCCATCGGTAGTTTAAGGACATTGCGGTCCATCGGTAGTTTAAGGATGCTTAAGTCCGTGAATTTAAGGACCCCACAGTCCGTATTTTAGTTTAAGGACGCTTAAGTCCATGGGTTTAAGGACCACACAGTCCGTATTTTAGTTTAAAGACGCTTAAGTCCGTGGGTTTAAGGACCCCGCAGTCCATATTTTAGTTTAAGGACGCTTAAGTCCGTGGGTTTAAGGACCCCACAGTCTGTATTTTAGTTTAAGGACGCTTAAGTCCGTGGGTTTAAGGACCCCACGGTCCATATTGATGTGTGGTTGTCGGGACCCGTCACCTCTCTGACGTCATTGAGGGATTACAACGACAGGAGTCAAAGGAGTTCGGATGTACCCTCGAATCGGATGTAAATTGATTTAAGAGAGCAGCTGCGCTCAGTCAATTTAATTTGAGGACTTACGGCCATGATTGGGCTAAGTCCAGTTGAAAAATATTCAACACTTTTATTTGTTTTTAGCCTATTAGGCCTGTGCTAGGGCTTGGCCCCTTTTAAATAATGCATAGCATTAATCTTGGTCTCTGTTGGACCTTTATTTGGGCTCTGCCCCTTTTAAAATAATGCATTGCATTATTTATTATGTTGTTTGGGCTCTGCCCATTTATAAATGATTTGTTTGGGCTCTGCCCTTCTTATTGCATTGCAATTTAATTTGGCCTGCTAGGCCTTTCTGATTTGGGCATGGCCCTTTAGTAAAAGAAATGCATTGCATTTGTCAGGCGCTTTGCGCTAATCACTGAGCGCAAGCGCTTATAATGATGACACGTGTCACGCTCTGATGAGCGCAAGCGCAGTTAGCGCAGTGCGCTGCGCTGCTGACACGTGGCGCGCTCTGGTGAGTTGCGCTAATTTCAGAGAGTAAGGCTCTATCAAAAGCGCATAGCGCAAGTGGTTCAGATGCTGACACGTGGCGCGCTCTGGTGGCTTGCGCCAACCCAGGAGCGTGGCAGTGCAATTTTTTTTGCAAGTAGAAGGCACTATTTCAATAATTTTGAGAATCTTTAAGATTCCAGAACCAATGGTTCACAAGTGCAAAGCACTATTTGTTTTCTTGATCTAATTTAGATCAAAGAAAACAAGTTTCTCTTGTTTTTTAAAGAACCAATGGTTCATAAAAAAGTGCAAATCACTTATTATTATTTATTTTTCTTTTTATTGAAGATCATTGATCTTGTTCTCAGATCAATGATCTGTTCATGAGAGAATTTTCTCTTTTTTCTAAAGGTTTTTACCTTTTTCTTCTTGAAATTTCTTCAGAGTTCTCTCTGTTTGAAGTTCTTGATCTCTCACAATATTGATGATTTTGATTTGGGGTCTAGGGGCCTTTATATAGTGCCCATAAATTTGTTAAATTTGTTAAAGAGATCTTTCTCTGAGTGATTTGGGGAATTTTCCCCACCGTTGGATTTTTGATCCAAGGGCTCCTGTTTTACAGAAGAAAATTTTCTTGTTTTAATAAGAACAGAAAGATTTCTTTAAAATTTTAATTCTGTTTAGCGCAAATGCCCCAGCGCGTGACACGTGTCACGCAGCGCACAGCGCAGCGCAACTGCGCTGACACGTGTCGCGCAGCGCACGGCGCAGCGCATCTGCGCTTGCGCATCAGCGCTGACACATATCGCGCAGCGCAACGCTTGCGCAACTGAAGCATTGCTTGCTTTAATTTTGTTTTAAATAGAGTTTTGCTCTGATTGGGCGCGCTGCCTTGGGCGTTGCACTGGTGTATCAGCTTTTGACACGTGGTGCGTTGCGCGCAGCGCAAAGAATCTGAAGCGTTGCTTCGAATTTTGAATTTTGAAATTCAAACAGAGCTTTGCTCTAAGTGGGGGAAACAATCCTGCCAACAGAGGAGGAAGAAGGAGACCCGTCTCCAGAGACCCCACTTTGGGGAAGAACTAGGGCTCAAGGGGAGAAGCCCTTCATCAGCTTCAAAGCATCCTAGGAGTTTAACTCCTCATATATATATATATATATATATATATATATATATATATACAGAGAATAATTAGTGCTCCTTTCTGGGAGTACAACTCCCATTGCAGGGACCAAGTCCCTTTTGCCGCTCGAGCGCCCACGTGCTGACACGTGGGGCGCTAGCACTCTTGCGCTCAGAGCGCCAGCGCCCAAAGCGCTAGCACTCGAGCGCCCACGTGCTGACACGTGGTGCGCTAGCGCTCTTGCGCTCAGAGCGCCAGCGCCCAAAGCGCTCGCGCCCACGTGCTGACATGTGGTGCGCTAGCGCTCTTGCGCTCAGAGCGCCAGCGCCCAAAGCGCTAGCGCCCACGTGCTGACACGTGGTGCGCTAGCGCTCAAAGCTCTATCGTCCAAAAGCGCTAGCGCTCGAGCGCCCACATGCTGACACATGGTGCGTTAGCGCTCAAAGCGCTAGCGGTCTTGCGCTCAAAGCGCTAGCGCTTTTCCCACGCATCCTTTGGATGCCTTTTCCCTTTTTTTATTTTTATTTTATATATATATATATATGTGTGTGTATATATACACACACATACTCTACAACACTGTCCCTCCCAAAAAAAATTTGGGCCGGGACACTGCCCCGTATCCCGCAAGGGGGCTGCTAGCACCCTTGACCCCCAACCCGCTATCTGGGTAGCAGGACCCCCGTAAAAACTCTGCGTGGCTCCCGATATATCCAAAATCCCCCTTTCAAAACACAACACATGCACGCTGCACATTGAGTTCGCATGACCAGTTTAACCCGTCAATCGGAGGTTCCCTCGCTCCAAAAGCGAGGGGTAATTAACGGCAGTTTAGTCCACGGCTGCCGGAGATTCGGATCCCCACAGTCAATAAACCCCGACCTACTCCAGGCAGGGGGAATCTGTAGTACGCCTGACAAGCGCGCGCGTATTCCCATCTCAATGGAGTGACGAAAAACACCCTACAATAGCGAATATCACGTCATGTAAAGATGTGTCTGAGTTTCCGGTGATGATTATGTCATCGACATAGATAAGCATGTAAAGGATGGTATTCTCATCATGATAGATAAAGATTGGTGGATCGGCTATAGAACCACGGAAGCCAAGGTGTCCACGTAATTGACTAAGCCGTTGGAACCAAGCCCGAGGTGCTTGCTTAAACGGATTTAATAATTTGTATAGGCGGCAAACATGATTAGGAAACCGCTTATCAACAAATCCGGATGGCTGAGACATGTAGACTTCCTCTTGAAGAAATCCATACAAAAAAGTATTTTACACATCGAGTTGTCGAATCCCCCAACCTTATGAAAGTGCAATAGTAAGAACAGAACAAATTGTGACCTGTTTGATAACTGGACTAAAATTCTTGTTATAGTCAACACCATCTTGTTGACAAAAACCTTTCGCAACAAGACGTCCTTTGTAGCGCTTAATGGAGCCATCTTCCTGGAGCTTGGGTTTAAACATTCACTTGCAACCAATGATGTTCTTAAGCGAATTAATTTTGAAAAACGACTAGCTATGCGATACTAATTATAGTTATCAAGCGAGATCGCTTAGCCCGTTCGCTAGAAAAACTAACTATAGGCTATATGTTACATTTTTTTCAAATTTAACATTCTATCTTTCATGTTTGTTGGCAATATCTTATATACTGTTAATGTGTAAATGGACACTAGTAGATTGTAATGATGTTTTTTTATTAAAAAAATCTCACTGTATTTGCACCAAAACTCTAAAAGATATGATGAGAGTTAGAAGACTTGGTTTATATTCAAACAAATCTTTATAAGTTGAGGCTCCTTTTGGACTAGATCTAAACTCTTTGTATAGCGACATTTTTTTATCCACGATTTAAATATTGTGTGTGTTTTGAAATCGAATCTAGAATCTAGGTTATAAAGAAAGTAGAAACCAGAGAATAAAGAAAACGTGAACTCTCTCTTAATTTTGAGAGTCACGGATGTCCACTGTATATATAGGTTGTACAATGATTTGATTCACGATAATATAAGTAGAAACAAATTATTCTTATTCATATAATTACAATCATAAGATTTTATGGATTAATTGATATGATTCTATGAATATCAAATCAATTAATACAATAAATAAAAAGTCAACCGTATAATTGATATGAATACCATGAATAGGGATTTCAAATCAATTATTACCAAGAATAGAAACACCATTTGTAGTAATTGATATGAATAGTATGAATAGCGATTTCATATCAATTACTACCAAGAATAGCAACATCAATAACGTTATCACATTATTCTATCAGCCTCTCTCAAGAGAAATCGATCGAGCAGATACGGTGAGCTTGAGACTAAGTAAACGGTGCCGCTGTTGAGGTAAGCCTTTAGTGAAGATGTCAGCTAACTGTTCTATAGTGTTCACATAGCAAACTGCCATGGTCTTTCTGACAAGTCGTTCTCGAAGGAAGTGGTAATCTATTTCCATGTGTTTAGTGCGACCATGAAATACACGATTTGCAGCCATATAAGTGGCACTTATATTATCACACCAAATAGTAGGAGTGTGCCTAAGTCGAAGACCAAGATCTTGAAGCAGTTGTTGTATCCATACCAACTCGGCTGCAGTATGGGCAAGCAAACGATACTCTGATTTAGACTTGGAACAAGCCACAGTAGATTGCTTCTTGGCACACCAAGATACAAGATTGTGCATAATGAAAACGCTGTATCCTGTGTATGAACAACGATCATCGGGGCAGCCAGCCCAATCGGCATCTGAGTAAGTGAAAAGAGAGGGGGGGACATTTTTGTCAAAGAAAAATGCCTGACATGATTGTGCCTTTAAGATAACGTAAGATCCGCTTGATTGCAATCCAATGGGCAGTAGTTGGCATGTGAAGAAATTGGCATGCTTGATTAACTGCAAAGGTAATGTGTGGTCATGTCATGGTGACATATTGCAATGCACCACAATGCTAACATTTTTTTATTGGATGGAGGAGGGATTAAGAGAGGTTTTACACCATCTAATGCATATCGCCTGAGAATATCAACAATATATTTGGATTGAGAGAGATGAAGACCATCATGTGTAAACTGAGCTTCAATTCCGAGAAAATAATGTAGCACGCCAAGATCTTTAACAGCGAAGTGTTGCCCCATAGCGGATATCACGTCATGTAAAGGTGTGTCGGAGTTCCTGGTGATGATTATGTCATCGACATAGATAAGCATGTAAAGGATGGTATTCTCATCATGATAGATAAAGAGTGATAGATCGGCTATAGAACCACGAAAGCCAAGGTGCCCACATAGTTGACTAAGTCGTTGGTGTTAGTTGTATGTATGCACTAGAGGCCATTGTTGTATATGATTGTATATTATAATGGATGTTTGGACATATATAGAGAGGACTTTCTTTCTCGACATGATAGTATGCTATCTTCTTGCTCTTTATCTTAACATGTAGACTTGTATTGTGATACTGTCTTGCTCTCACATGTTGGTAAAGCCCTTAGGATGTACTTGACTACCAGGACTATGATGCAGATCATACTAGTAGGGCCAGGGTAGTCCACAAGTTTATCCTTTAAATGTTCCTAGTCGTGGGTGTATCGAGACGGGGCATCGATATTCCGGAGTAGACTAGCCTATACGTTTCTTGACCCATTTGATGGGCGATGGATGATACCACATCCATTGGTTTTTGACATCAAAGATTGTATATGGGTGCTCAGTGGAGACTGGGTACACTGAACAGGACTTACCGAGAACACCTAAATGGTATTATGCCTATCGTCAGATAGCGGTTCTCTGGTAACACTGGTACAGGTTAGTCTGTAGACCCGAGATCGTCATAGAGTCTTGTGTGAGTTCCACTGTGCTTTGATTTCTACCTTACCACGTTCAAGAGAGCGTGCAAAACGGTGGTTTTTAGGTACAGTCCTGAGTCACATGAAGGCAATGAGCGATAGGAGGGGTTTCATCTCTCCCGGTATTGGGGGTTGATGTTGCGCTGTGCTCGATTGACCATAACAGGAAGTCCCTGGTCAGGGCTGATGATGAGATTTACTAGTAAGTGTTATCAGTAGTTTCTCGACCCGTTATGAACCTCACATCGGCATAACTTATCAAGTTATTAGGGTTTGACGTTTACCACCCCTAGACTCGATATGCGACATATCAGACGAAGAGACCGGACTGTACGGTAGTGTTATTTATTGGATTCACGGGAGTATGGACAAGCTTGCTTGCTAATCTTCTGATCGCTCAATATCCGGATAGCCATTACGTCCAGCTAGTACCGCTGAAGGCTTGTGGGTGACTGATATGATCATCACCTACTGCCGGCGTATTGACGAGTCTTTAGAGTCCTACACAAAGGTTTCCTAGCTCATGCGAAATGAAGTAAGGCACATATGTGATATGTGCGGGACCGAGATTGATACTTGTATGTGATACCGTATTCTAATCTCACAATATAGGTTATATGTAATATAACCGGATTATTGAATCAAGTATTGATTCAATAATTTATTAAATGATATTAGTCAGTTGTATGCGATACAGCCGGGTTATTAAATCAAGTGTTGATTTAATAATTTAATATAATATATATATATATATATATTTGATATATTAATATACATTAACTAATATTAGCTCACTTAAGAAAATGTTTTCTGTGTGATATATATTAATGTATTTATTTTGTGTCATGCTAGATGATACATTGGACTTGGATGTATGAGACTCATACCTAACTTAAGATAATTTAGGTGTTTAAATATTAAGGGAAAATCAAAATTAGGTGGAAATTATCATGGCTAAGATGCTTGTGGAAGTATGTAGAAGGCTTGACTTTAGTCCACTAATTTTGTTTTACTCTAGATATTTATTATCCTAACCATTATCTTTAGCCATGGTTTAGTCTTTACATGAGTTATATGAGATATTTTCTCACCCGTGGTTCATCACTTGAGATGACTAGATCACTTCTTCATCTCCTTCTTGCTCTCTAGTTTTGAGTGAGGTGAAAAATAAAAGAGAGAAAAATATTTCTAAAGTGAGCAAAATTCCTACTTCACCATTCTATACCAAACTAGCCATTTAGTATAGGTTATTTGCTTCACTAATTCTCAGTTAGTGAAAAGGTAGCTTGAGTTAGAGATCCTTCGACGTAGATCATCTTCGACCTTGAAGATCCTTGAGCAAGCTTGTTCCTTTCGCCTAGTGGAACCTAACAAGAGTCCGGGAGACCATCACTTGGAGCTAAGAGACTACTACACGGAGGTTTAGAAGTGAAGGACCGGTCTACAAAGGTTGTATTTGTTGTTCACTTAGAGTAAAGTTGTTTACTTGCTTAGTTAAACCCTAATTCTCTAGTTAGATCCTTAGTTTGGGTTGCTTTGCTCTCTAGATTTTTTAAAATTGCATACCGGATACCTTATAAAACCTAATGAGAGTGCTAAGGAACCCAACAGTGGTAACAGAGCCAAGGCTAGAGAATTATACGATATTAGTTGAATTACGTAAACGAAATAACTCCGAAACCTAGAATCTGAAATCTTAGTTTCTGTCAATTTTTTAAGTCCTCTAAAATTTTTTTAAACAAGTGCAGAAAACTAGTTATGATGTATTCAGAACACCAGAAAAATTTGAGATGAAACCACAAAAATTTGGCCGGCCACATTGCCTTTAAAACCAGCCTCACCTTTTTTTTGTGGAAAAAAATCTTGAAATTTTTGTGGTGTTCTGATCTCTTGGTTTTAGGGTTTCAGGTTATGTTTGTTTTTGCCAAGATTGCATATGATATTATCTTTCTGTAGTGGCAATACGGAGTGTTTCGTAGTTGTATTTTAACATCGTTTCGGGTTTGATATTGAAATATGATATAATATTTAGAATCCACAATAATTAGTTTTGTAAAAACTAGTTAGTATTCTGTAAATCTAGCAATTTAGTCTCTTCTGATAGATTGCTATGGAGTTTCGATTCGGATCAAAACTCCGTCGTAATCTCGTATAGTACGCGAACATTCACCGGGGAACACTACTAGATAGCCATACCCCATAGCCCCGACCAAGTGACTGTAGGAGAACCCCGTTGCCAAAAGCATCCCCTCGGGTGCTCACGGCCACGGTGTTCTGCCTAAGTTCACTTCGTCGACGGCATTGGGGGTACGACCATCTACTAATGTTTCCGACGAGTATTCGATCAAGTAGTCGGGAATCTTGTTGAAGTACCCGACTAGGTTATTGAAATGGTGTTTTCAATATGTGACTAAAATGCAAGGTTTATATGTTAGGCATGAAATTCGGAGTATGAGATATTCCGGGTTTATGATGTCTAAGGATATTGCGAATTCTAATTATTGTAGTTTTCGTTTTCTTTTCTGCGACCGTAAGTGTAATATGTGGTGTATCGCCGGTTTCGTTGCTATACGTCAACGATAATTAGGATACGCATATTTACTTACGTTGATGACATGTGATGTTATGTGTTGCTGTGGTGTTATATTGGATCGTCGTGTTTGAATAGCCGGGGGTTTTGCGTGAGATGAGAGTTTTTCATTTTCATTCATGTAAAAATGTATGTAATATTATTTTATTGGGACACTTCCGGGTTGAGAATGATGTCACCATTGATGTATATTATTTACTTTTCCGCATTAGGATAAACCCAAGGCGGGGAGCACAAGTAACCGGGTTCTAGAGTCCAGTGAGAGACCATTTCGAGGAGTCGAGTCCGGGTCTCCTAACTCTAGAATTGGTAGGGTTGCTTGCCGCTCTCGTAGGGGTCTAAAGATATGGGTTTGGCTATTCATCACGACCGTGGAATCCGTATTTTTTTTACTGGCTTAATTTAAAATACGGACCTCCTAATATATCCAATATTTCATATGTTGACTTCTGCTATAATGTTCTGTGATAAGATCATATGACTGCCTGAGACGAATACTTTATATTATATATATGATATAATAAACATTGCTTATCATTTGCATCTGCGCTAGTCTTGCCCCCACTCTGCCGTTAGTTATCTAACCTAATGGTGCATGACGGGGCCCCGTGACGAATGCGGATGGTATAAGCGTACGTTATATAAGTATTTTCGTTTCTTTATCTATGATGCTTAGGAAGGATAAATGATGGGACTTCATTAATGAGATTAATGAAAAGGAAAGAAACCCAATGATGTTGTGGAATCAAATTTTCAAAACTGGTAGCTCTAGTTCTTGCTTTGCACAATGGTGTTCCTTGATGAACATTCTGCACCTCATTCGATGAGGAAAGAGCCTAGATCCCTTCACCGGGAGTGACCTCTTTAGCAAAAACTAGAAGATGCTACACCCACTCGGTTTATTTTGAAAAACTCGATTTTAAAAAGCGGAGCTTAAACCACTCCTTTTCAAAATCACTCGATTCTACAACGATATCAAGTTCATTACGCAAAAAGTTTTCTTAAAAATCTGTCGTAGCCCTCCGTCATTTCAGATAAATATTATTTAGTATTCGTGCTACGTTTGTTGGCCTTCGTCAAAGCGTAGTGTGCGGTAGCTGATTAGTGTTTATCTGGTGCATATGATGCGATTGGATTAGGGTAGCCGTACAACTTTGTTGGCCTTCGTCAAGAGTCGTGCGGGTAGGTTTAATTCAATCACGAAATGTACGGGTTGAACTTGACTAGCGGCCTATGATTTGTTGGCCTTCGTCAAGGCCATAGGATGTTAGGGGCAAAACATTATCGGGAATTTCAAATGTTGAATTTTGCTATGAGATTGCATACCTTCTATGAGATAGTTGGATTCCGATACCCACTGTGAGTAAAAGTTACTCCTGAGAGAGTTTTGCACTTTACATTTAGCCGATCAAGTAGGTGACTAGAAAAGTGTTAACGGGGTTACGCCCCTGGGAAAACGAGATTTATTTTAATTAGGTCCGTGCGAAACTATAGGGAACCTCCCTCAAAGTACCGACACTGGCCTGGTCGAAAAATTGGCGAACTTATAGGGTGTAATTAATCCCGGCTAGTCTTATCTTTTAGGGTTTGAAGGAAGATTTGATAAAAACAGTGGGAGCCATCCTGATTAGATAAGATAATAACCAATCTAATTTTGTAAGAGTATACGCTAAGTGTTTTCTTCTCTCTCTCTCTCCAGATAGCGACCATGTCACGCCTTAATTAAGATAATAATATGGATGTATTAACCAAACCCGCTTGTTATACTTGGATGGGGAACGTTGGTTCCGCTCTATCTTATAATTGTTATAAGTCCGAGCAGGAAATAGGGGAATATCCGGATTCTCAGGCCACCCAAATGAGAAATGAGCATGTTGATGCATCTTTTTCAGGTGTGTTAGTTACCGAGAACTGTTTCTCAGTACACTCTACGTCCTGGGTATTAGATACCGGATCGGGATCCCACATATGTAATATGTTACATGGGGTAAAGAAAGGTAGAGAACTGGGAATATGTGATCATTCTGTAAGAGTAGGGAATAGTGCAAATGTTGCAGCCAAAACAGTTGGCGAATATCACCTTGTATTATCAAATAGTAATACATTGATTCTGAACGAATGCTATTATATACCGAACCCGATATGCAATATTATATTAGTTTCTTTATTAAGTAAAGAAGGATATAATTTTGTATTGCAGGATAATGTTATGAACATTTTCCTGAATCAAAAGTTGATTGGATCAGGCTCGTTAAATAATGGTATATACGTTCTAAATCAAACCACAGTTCTCAACGTACAGAACTCACACAAGAGGAAAAGTTCGGAAATGAACGAATCTTTCTTATGGTATTGTAGACTAGGTCATATCAATGCGACACGACTAGCTAAGTTACATAAGGATGGATATTTGAATTCGTCTGAATTTTCATCTTATGAAACTCGTCAGTCGTGTCTCAAAAGCAAGATGAACAAAACTCTGTTTACTGGACACGGAGAAAAAGCTACAGAACTCTTGGGACTGATACATAGTGATGTATGCGATCCCATGTCTACACATGCCAGGAATGGTTCCTTGTACTTCATTACATTCACTGATGATCTCTCTAGATACGGACATGTGTTCCTGTTAAAATACAAGTATGAACCTTTTGAGAAATTCAAAGAATATAAGTGCGAAGTCAATAACCAAACGAGTAAAAGTATTAAAATCCTACGATCTGATCGGGGAGGAGAATACTTGAGCACGGAATTCCGTGACTATCTAAAAGAGAATGGGATTTTCTCTCAGATTACTCCTCCGTATACACCACAGCACAACGGTGTATTGCAGCGGAGAAATCGCACCCAATTAGATATGGTGCACTCTATGATGAGTACTGCTGAGTTGCCTATTTCCTTTTGGGGTTATGCGCTTGAGAAAACCATACACCTATTGAATATGGTCCCCACCAAATCCGTGCCTACCGCTCCATATGAGATATGGAAGGGGAAGAGACCATGTCTTAATTATATTAAGATATGGGGTTGTCAGGCTTATGTTAAAACGCAAAATCCGGACAAACTCGAGGCAAGGTCAGTTCTGTGCAAGTTTATAGGATATCCCAAAAACTCACGTGGGTATATCTTCTACCACACCGAGGAACAAAAGGTGTTTGTTTCTCGCAATGCTACCTTTTTAGAAAAGGAATTTCTTGAAAAAGAAATTAGTGGTAAAGAGGTAGAACTGGAAGAATTTATAGCTACACAAACTACAACTGAAGATTTAGTGGAACCAGAGGATTCGATAGTCCCTGACGAACCTCAGCCTCTCCACCGATCTAGTAGGGTTCCTCATCCACCTGAGAGATACTACGGTTTTCTCATTGACGGTGGGAGCAAGAATTGCTTCATGGAAGATGATGACCCAACTAGTTTCGAGCAGGCC
This sequence comes from Agapanthus africanus, assembly GCA_030015575.1. Lineage (NCBI taxonomy): Eukaryota > Viridiplantae > Streptophyta > Magnoliopsida > Asparagales > Amaryllidaceae > Agapanthus > Agapanthus africanus. Next base: position 810,127,924 of record CM057340.1, on the reverse strand, counting down.
ATCACGAGTGGGGACTCTGTGAAATGGCTGGATGCAATGCGATCTGAGATGGAATCCATGTACACCAACAAAGTATGGATTTTGGAAGTTTCTCCTGAAGGGGTAAAACCCATTGGGAGTAAGTGGATTTTTACGAAGAAACTTGGTGTAGATGGAAAAGTTGGGACTTTCAAAGCTAGACTTGTAGCAAAAAGTTTTCGTCAACAACCAGGTGTGGATTATGATGAAACCTTTTCTCCAGTGGCTATGCTTATGTCCATCCGGATCCTAGTTGCCATCGCTGCATACCAAGACTACGAAATTTGGCAGATGGATGTCAAGATCGCTTTTCTAAATGGTGATTTAGAAGAGAGCGTGCACATGATACAGCCAGAGGGCTTCATGGACAGTGGGAGCAATGGAAAGGTGTGCAAGCTGCTTAAATCAATCTATGGGTTAAAACAGGTATCGCGGAGTTGGAACATCTGTTTTGATGTGGCAGTCAAAGAGTGTGACTTCATCAAAAATGTAGATGAACCTTATATATACAAGAAGGTTGCAGAGAGTAAGGTTGTCTTCCTCGTATTGTACGTGGATGACATACTCTTGATAGGAAATGATGTTCGTATGCTGCACTCGGTCAAGCTCTTCTTATCACAAAGATTCTCCATGAAGGATCTGGGTGATGCCTCCTACATCCTGAGGATTAAGATCTATAGAGATAGATCTAAGCGGATATTGGGATTGTCCCAATCCAGATACATTGACACCATACTAAAGAGGTTTAGTATGGAAGATTCCAAGCGTCGGAATTTACCCACGATCTCAGAAATCACTCTCTCCAAAGAGATGTCCTCCAAGACTGATTTGGAGAGGGCTCGCATGCAAGGGATACCCTATGCTTCGGCAGTCGAGTCTATCATGTATGCAATGTTATGTACCCGACAGGATATAGCATACGTACTTAGTGTTATAAGCAGGTATCAATCGGATCTTGGGAAGAATCACTGGACAGCTGTGAAGAACATTCTTAATACTTGAGAAGGACTAAAGAAATGTTCTTGGTGTATGATAACGGTGAACTCCAAGTGGAGTCCTTTACCGATTCGAGCTTCCAGAGTGATAAGGAAGACTCTAGGTCGGTCTCGGGTTTTTTTCTTCACCCTCAATGGAGGGGCGGTATGTTGGAAGAGTTCCAAGCAAGATACTGTGGCAGACTCGACGATGGAGGCCGAATATATCGCTGCCAACGATGCTGCCAAAGAGGCCGTCTGGATAAAGAAGTTCATAACTGAACTTGGTGTGGTTCCATCCATTGAGCATCCAATACCTTTGTATTGCGATAACAATGGAGCTGTGGCTGTAGCCAAGGAACCCGGGTCCCATCAGTGATCCAGACATATTCTAAGGCGGTATCACCTGATCCGGGAGATAGTTATCGCCGGGAGATCAAGGTCAGGAGAGTTGACACGAAGAATAACACGGCGGATCCACTCACGAAGGCCATTCCTCAGATACAATTTGAGAGACTCTTCGGGATGTTGGGTATGAGATACTACAACAACTGGCCTTAGTGCAAGTGGGAGATTGTTAGCTGTATGTATGACCTGGAGGCATGTTGTACATGATTGTATATTATAATAAATGCTTGGATATATAGAGAGAGGACTTTCTTGCTCGACATGATAGTATGCTATCTGGTTGTTTTTTATCTTAACATATAGACTTGTATTGTGATACTGTCTTGCTCTCACATGTTGGTAAAGCCCTTAGGATGTACTTGACTACCAGGATTATGATGCAAATCATACTAGTGGGGCCAGAGTAGTCCATAAGTTCATCATTTAAATGTTCCTAGTCGTGGGTGTATCGAGACGGGGCATCGATATTCCGGAGTAGACTAGCGTATATGTTTCTTGACCCATTTGATGGGCGATGGATGATCCCACATCCATTGGTGTTTGACATCAAAGATTGTATACGGGTGCTCAGTGGAGACTGGGTACACTGAACAGGACTCGCCGAGAACTCTTAGATGGTATTATACTTATTGTCAGATAGCGGTTCTCTGGTGACACTGGTACAGGTTAGTCTATAGACCCGAGATCGTCAGAGAGTCTTATGTGATTCCCACTGTGCTTTGATTTCCACCTTACCACGTTCAAGAGAGCGTGCAAAACGGTGGTTTTTTGGTACAGTCCCGAGTCACATGGAGGCAATGAGCGACAGGAGGGTTTTCATCTCTCCCGGTATTAGGGGTTGATGTTGCGTTGTGCTCGATTGACCATAACAGGAAGTCCCTGGCCAGAGATGATGATGAGATTTACTAGTAAGTGTTATCAGCAGTTTCTCGACCTGTTACGAGCCTCACATCGGCATGACTAATCAATTTATTTGAGTCTGACGTTTACCACCTCTAGACTCGATATGCAACATATCAGACGAAGAGACCAGACTGTACGGTAGTGTTACTTATTAGATTCACGGGAGTATGGACAAGCTTGCTTGCTAATCTTCTGATCGCTCAATACCCGGGTAGCCGTTACGTTAATCTAGTACCGCTGACGATTTATGGGTGACTGATATGATCATCACCTACTGCCGGCGTATTGACGAGTCTTTAAAGTCCTACACAGAGGTTTCCTAGCTCATGCGAAATGAAGTAGGGCACATATGTGATATGTGCGGGACTGAGATTGATACTTGTATGTGATACCGTATTCTAATCTCGCGATATAGGTTATATGTGATATAACTGGATTATTGAATCAAGTATTGATTCAATAATTTATTAAATGATATTAGTTGGTTGTATGCGATACATCCGAATTATTAAATCAAGTGTTGATTTAATAATTTAATGTATAATATATATATATATATATATGATATATTAATATACATTAACTAATATTAGCTCACTTAAGAAAATGTTTTCTCAAAATACATACAAATATATATGTGATATATATTAATGTATTTATTTTGTGTCATGCTAGATGATACATTGGACTTGGGTGTATGAGACTCATACCTAACTTAAGATAATTTAGGTATTTAAATATTAAGGGAAAAATTAAAATTAGGTGGAAATTAGCATGGCTAAGATGCTTATGGAAGCATGTAGAAGCCTTGAGTTTAGTCCACTAATTTTGTTTTACTCTAAATATTTATTAACCTAACCTTTATTTTTAGCCATGGTTTAGTCTTTACATGAGTTATATGAGATATTTTCTCACCCGTGGTTCATCACTTGAGATGACTAGATCACTTCTTCATCTCCTTCTTTCTCTCTAGATTTGAGTGAGGTGAAAAATAAAAGAGAGAAAAACATTTCTAAAGTGAGCAAAATTCCTACTTCACCAATCTATATCAAACTAGCCATTTAATATAGGTTGTTTGCTTCACTAATTCTCAGTTAGTGAAGAGATAGCTTGAGTTAGAGATTTTTCGACGTAGATCATTTTCGGCCTCGAAGATCCTTGAGCAAGCTTGTTCCTTTCGCCTAGTGGAGCTTAACAAGAGTCCGGGAGACCACCATTTGGAGCTAAGGGACTACTACACGAAGGTTTAGAAGTGAAGGACCGGTCTACAAAGGTTGTATTCCTTGTTCACTTAAAGTAAAGTTGTTTACTTGCTTAGTTAAACCCTAATTCTCTAGTTAGATCATTGGTTTGGGTTGTTTTGCTCTCTAGATTTTTTAAAATTACATACCCGATGCCTTATAAAACCTAATGAGAGTGCTAAGGAACCCAACAGTTGGAACCAAGCCCGGGGTGCTTGCTTAAGCCCATATAATAATTTGTGTAGGGAGCAAACATGATTAGGAAACCGCTTATCAACAAATCCGGGTGGATGAGACATGTAGACTTCCTCTTGAAGAAATCCATGGAAAAAAGTATTTTACACATCGAGTTGTCGAATCTCCTAACCTTGCGAAAGTGAAATAGTAAGAACAGAACAAGTTGTGACTGGTTTGATAACCGGACTAAAAGTCTTGTCATAGTCAACACCGTCTTATTGACGAAAACCTTTCGCAACAAGACGCCCTTTGTAGCGTTCAATGGAACCATCTTCCTGGTGCTTGGGTTTAAACATCCACCTGCAACCAATGATGTTCTTATTAGAAAGTGCAGGAACTAGACTCCAAGTACGATTCTTTTGCAGAGCAACAAATTCCGCATCCATAGCGGTGCGCCACTCTGGCACTTGAACAGCCTTGGTGTAGCATGTAGGTTCAGCAATATCAAGAGAAGAATTGTGACATAAAGGGTAACGAGTAGCAGAAAGTGCTCCAGGTTTTAAATTTTCGGTCATAGATCGTGTGGCCATGGGATGAGTAGCAAGTAGAGCAGTAGGGCATGGGTTAGGTTCTTGAATAGAGGTAGCAGGAACATGTGGCGTTGGTGGCTCTGGTGCAGAGCTATTTGCATTTGGACCGGGCTCAGGTGAACTAGGCCCAACAGGAACACTTGAGATGGGTGAAGGTGTGGAAGATGGTGAGATGGACAACAATGGAGTAAGTGAAGGAAGAGATGTCATGGGTAATAACGCGGGCGTTGCAGAAAATTCGGATCTTATTTGCTTTCGTCAATGATTTGCATAAGGAAAGTAAGTTTCGTCAAATATTACATGACGAGAGAGAAAAAACCGTCCGGTTGGAACATGATAGCATTTATAACCTCTGTAATCAGACAAATACCCAAGAAAAATACATTGAGCTGACCGATACTCTAGTTTATTAGAGTTATGTCGCCGCAAGTAAGGGTAGTATACACATCCAAAATGCGAAGAGAGTCATAATCTGGCGGTTTACCATAAAGTCTTTCTAATGGACTTATACAGCCAATTGGACAAAGTGGTAAATAATTAATAATGTAAGCGGCTGTATGAAACGCGGAATCCCAAAAATGTCAAGGAAGATATGCATGTGCCATGAGAACAAGACCTGTCTCCACGATATGGAGATACTTGCGTTCCACAACCCCATTTTGCTGAGGAGTGTGGGGACAAGATAGCCTATGGCGGATACCATGTTGCGCAAAGAATTCTTTGAAGTGTGTGTTAACGAACTCTCCACCACCATCGGTTTGGAAAGATTTGATCTTTTTGTCGAGTGAATTTTCAATTTGCGTTTTGAACTTAACAAATATATTAAATACATATGTCTTGGAAGAAAGTGGGAAAACCCATGTATAACAAGTATATGCATCCACGATAGATAAATAATATTTAAAGCCATTAATAGAAATGTCAGGGGTTGGATCCCAAACATCCGCAAACAACAAATCAAGATGTTGAGTAACAGAAATAGACAAATTAGAAAATGGTGGTCTATATGATTTTCTAAGTTGACATGAATGACTAACAAAATCTGAAACAGAACTTATAATTAGCAAATTGCTTTTATTTATTAGGTGGCACATAATATTAGTTGAAGCATGTCCTAGTCAGCGATGCCGAACAGAAGCAGACGCACGGAGACCAAGAAATCCCGCCATATGAGAGTCCTTATTGTGCGAAGATCGTGAAAGTGGTAAGACATAGAGTCCGCTTCTATTCGGTCCCTACATGAGTATTATTTCCGTTCTCCGATCCTTAATAAGAAAATACAAAGAGTGAAATTCCACGACACAATCATTATCACGAGTAAGTTGTAAGATAGATAATAAGTTCTTCATAAGTTTCAGCACATGCAATACATTTTGTGTCACGCCCCGTTTCCCAGTGTACGGGCAGAGGACGCGACGATGCCGCTACGTATTTACTCTGAAGTAAATACGCTAAGCATATCTAAGCGTATCTAAGCAATATAAATAAAAATGCACAAGAGACAAAAGATATAATTGAACAGCAACTTTATTTATTAACATTCTTTTGTACAATGCATGGAAAAGTAAATACATCTGAATGAAAGCAATGCCTAAACAGTGGCATAATAGAAATGAAAAGTACTGAAATAAAATGTGTACAATGAAACTAGAGCTCTGGGTCGTAAGCAAGCTGATCCAAGTCCTCGCTGGTAGGTTCGATCTCCTGAGTGTCCAGATCACCTGACAACATTCCAAAGAAGAAAGAGAAGGAATGTCGTCAGCGAACAATCGCTCGGTAAGTTCCAAAGATAAGGGAGAAATAGAATAGACAGGGAGAGAAAGTAGCTTTTAAAGTTGTATTATATGGTTAACGCTGTTGTTTGTAGCTTGGTATAGAAGGATACCAGTGTATACGAGAGGAGTCTCTATATGCCAGAGACTAAGGGCAATAGGAGTACAAGGAACCGTTTATGCCACGGTACAACAGCAACGGAAATACAGGTTAGGTGTCTTAAGTCTTGCAGTCTCGTGCCACTTCTAACACCTTCCGTACCAATCTACCTCTTAAACCCCGCGATGTCTTGATTGTATTGTTTGTATTGTATTGCAACTTGCAATTGAATTGTAATATAGATTGTATAATTGGATGACTTGCCGAAACCACGATATCAGTAAATGGATGTAACTGGAGAATCATGGATGTAACCGGAAAATCATGCAAATGGAAGTATATCCATGGTTCGGTTCGGTCAATATAGATTGAATATATGGATTCATGGATTCATATTGAATTGTAGTATTATAGATTATACTTGAATCATATTCAAGTCAGATTATTTATAATGAGACTCAGCCTGAGACAGACAATTAGAGAAGAAAATTGAAATCCTAAATTAGGTTTTGGTGTTATCGGTAACCGCTGCACATAGGCGGCAGGATTTGTGTCTTTTTCAGAAACGATTACGGTGTTGATAACACCGTTTTTTAAGTTGTCTACCTTAAATAAACAAGCACCCATATCTCCGGCTCCCTGAGGCTCAAGAGACTGGTCCCGCTTAAACCTATATTTACTAAGGTCCTTAGGGTAATTTATAGAACTTGAGGGGGTTATATGTAAAAATACTTTTGTATAATTTTCAAAATACACCCCAAGTATTTAATTATCGTCTTTAGAGTTTTCATAGATGTAGATTTTATATGTGTGACATTTCTAGTAAAAATAAGCTAATTTCATAATATAGGGTATTTAATTGTAATATTGAACTTGTATGTAAATTTCATGGTATTTTCATGTAAAGTGATTCTTTTGACTTAGAAAAGTTGGAATATTGATATTATAACAAAAATAGATATTTTGGTAATACATATATATTTATATATTTATAAAAATAATTTTAATTTATTATTTTCTAGAAATCTCATTTTCTTAAGATATTTGTATTTTAAATCTCTCGAGACCGAATGCTTCTTGCGGAGGTCTGCATCTCGCACTACTAAACCCGAGAATGTGAGATAATACGCACCATCCCGATATGGTTACCCAAATGGGTTGTAGCGGCGCTTTGCAAAGATTTGTGTAAAATACATAATCTTGTAGAAAACGGTTTTAATAGTAAATGGTATTTATATGTAAAGTTTCATTATCCCGTATTCTATGTTCCCGAAAGGTATTGTGCTATGTTGCATATGAGTGTTGTGAGGAGGTAGGTCATTACCTCGTGATCTAATTAAAGGTATAACAAGATTAATGATGTGTTAAGGTAGAAAGTAAACTACATGGTATTTTAGTGAAAAAGAGCGGTAAAAGTTACAAAATGAAATGTTTTGCTATGAAACTTGTTCAACATGTTTTGTTAATGATTAATAATCAAAATGTAAGAGTTTAATATATTTGTGTTAAGGAGAATTGAACTTTATAAAGAAATCTGAATCGGAAGTCGGATTTAACTCCGCTTTCGTCGGGTTTTAGAAAAATAACTTTTTAGAATAGCAAAGGAAAGAGGGAGGTGGGACTTATGGGTTTAAAGGTTATAGAAGAGGGAGAGGAAGCAGTAGGAGGCGCTGGTGCATCGTTTCGTCGCCGGGAGCTCCTAGGGTCGTCGTCAGAAAATTTGTCAGAGCTTCGCCCTTCGCTAACTCCAATTGCACACTAAAATTCTATAGAGTTTTCTTGAGAGTTTGGACAGAATTGTGAGTGAGTGGGTGTGTTTAAGGGTGGTATTTGTAGGGTAAATCTAGGGTTAGGGTAGGTGAAAAGGTGAAAAGAAAATGTATTAAATTTTTGTATTAAAAAGGTTTTAATTGGATTTTAAATCTCACTGTTAATGTGCAAAGGAAATAAAGTGTACAGGGGTTTCAGGAATTCCAAAAGACACAGGTTCACAGATCCGAGTTCGACCGGCGGCGGCGGCCGAGTCGGCCAATCCGCCGGCCGAGTCAGCCGATCCGCCGGCCGAGTCGGGCCGAGTCAGGCCGGGGTCTGTCGTCGTAGGTCCGTCGTCGTTTGATCTACTCGCTGGGATAATTTGTTTTTAGTGTGACGTAGGATTTTTATGAGTTATGCACGTGTAGACCCTTGGACTTCTAAAAATTTAAAAGAAAACAATATTAAAAATAATGTGGGGGATGAGATTTGAACTCTGGTGCTTTAGTTCAGCAGTGCAAGATCTTACCAATGAGCTACAAGATCTTTCTTTCTATTAAAAAGCAAAACAATTATTTATAGTACTCACAGAAATTGAAAATAGCCTAAGTATACATTAACTTTTATACAAATTTTTGTACACTAAAATTTGAGTTGTTACAGTCTACCCTCCTTACAAAAATTTCGTCCTCAAAATTTACAAATTTTATTTTAAGGACTAGTTTACAAAGAGGTAAGGATATCTTGCACGCATCTCATTTTTCCTTTCCCATGTCGATTCTCCTGGAGTGTCTTTTCTCCACATCACTCGAACCAAGTTGACTTCCTTGTTCCGGAGTGACTTCACTTTTCTATCCAGGATCTCCACAGGTTGTTGCTCACAAGATAAGTCGGGCTGTATAGTGAGCTCGGAATGATCAAGAATGTGGCTGGGGTCACTCACATACCTTCTGAGTTGGGATATGTGGAACACATTATGCACTCCTTTCAATGAAGGTGGAAGTGCCAAGCGGTATGCCACTTCACCGACTCGTTCGAGTATGTCGAACGGTCCAATATATCTCGGACTTAGCTTACCCTGTCTTCCAAATCGGATCACTCCACGGTTCGGAGATATCTTTAAGAATACATGATCTCCTGGCTGGAACTCTAAGTGACGTCGCTTTGCATCAGCCCAGTGCTTCTGTGGATCTTGAGCTATGCGCATCTTTTCTCTAATAGTACGAACCACATCAACAGTTGCTACTATCATCTCAGGTCCAAGAAGTTTCCTATCTCCGATGTCGTCCTAACTTAATGGCGATCGACACTTCCTTCCATAAAGTGCTGCAAAATGTGTCATTCTGATGCATGCTTGGTAGCTGTTGTTGTATGAAAACTCCACAAGATGTAGGTGATCTTCCCACGATCCTCCGAAGTCTAACATACAAACTCTGAGCGTATCCTCCAAGATCTGAATAGTTCGCTCAGACTGACCATCTGTTTGTGGATGATAAGCCGTGCTAAAGTTCAGACTTATACCCAAGCTTGCTTGTAGACTCTGCCAAAATTGTGATCGGAACCTAGTGTCACGATCGGAGACAATGCAGATCGGTACTCCATGAAGTCTCACAATTTTCTGTATGAGTTCATAGGTATCAGAGATAGTAGATATTTAAAGAGTTCAAATCTTAAGTAGATTCTTACCTCCATATACTTCTTTGCTAATGTCTCAGTTGATTGGCCAACTCGAAATGGGATGAAGTGAGCCGACTTTGTGAGTCGATCCACAATGACCCATACCGCATCGTTACCCTTTGTGCTGCGAGGAAGTGCAGTCACAAAATCCATTGTGATGTGTTGCCACTTCCATTCTGGGATAGGTAACGATTGAAGTAATCCAGCTGTCCTGTGATGTTCAGCCTTTACTTGCTGACACACCAAGTATTTTGCGACACTTCTGGCTACTTCACGCTTCATTTCATGCCACCAGTAATTCTGACGTAGATCTTTGTACATCTTTGTACCTCCAGGGTGTACTGAGTAGGGAGAGCTGTGAGCTTCTTTCATTAACTTTTCCCGAACAGAACCTTTTGGTATACATAATCTGCTGCCGTATCTCAAAGATCTGTCTTCATGGATGATGAAGTCTGTTCTGAGTCCATTCTCCACTTGTTCTCTGATCTTTTGCAACTTAGCATCACTTGCTTGAGCTGCTTTGATCTGATTGACAATGGTAGATTGAACTTGTAAATTCATCAAATTTGAAGCGTTACCTGGCATGCCTACTTCAATCTCCATCTGATGCAATTCCTGCTGTAGCTTCCACTGAGCGGTGAGATGCATTGCTAATGGTTGGCGACTAAGGGCATCAGGTACCACATTCACCTTCCCTGGGTGATATTGCAGGTTGATGTCAAAGTCTGCCATGAGTTCTAACCATCGTCTCTGCCGCATATTAAGTTCATTCTGAGTAAACACATATTTCAGACTCTTGTGATCTGTGTATATGTCCACTCGTTCACCAAGAAGATAATGACGCCAAATCTTAAGAGCAAAAATAACGGCTGCCAATTCCAAATCATGCGTCGGATAATTGCGCTCATAAGTCTTCAGCTGTCTTGAAGCATAAGCCATAACTTTACTGTGCTGATGTAGAACAGATCCTAATCCCTTACTGGATGCATCGCAATGCACTTCGAATCCTCCAGATTGATCCGGTATAACGAGAATAGGCGCTGATATCAACCTTGACTTTAGTTCTACGAAATCTTGTTCGCATGCTTCTGACCACACAAATTCTTCATCTTTACGTGTGAGCTTGGTCAGGGGTGTTGCCATCTTAGAAAAGGCTTCAATGAACCTTCTGTAATATCCAGCTAGACCCAAGAAACTTCGAATGCCCTTCACTGACATTGGTGTCGGCCATTCGCTTACTGCTGAAACTTTCGCTGGATCCACAGAGATTCCTTCACCTGATACGATATGTCCAAGAAATCCAACTTGATTTAGCCAAAACTCGCATTTGCTGTACTTGGCATATAATTGATGTTGTCGTAGAGTTTCCAGGACAATTTGTAGGTGTTCGGCATGCTCTTTCCGACTCTTTGAATATACCAGGATGCCGTCGATGAAGATGACAACGAACCTGTCTAAGTACTCCCGGAAAACTTGATTCATCAGGTTCATGAATATTGCTGGTGCATTGGTCACTCCAAATAGCATCACTAGAAATTCGTAATGACCATAACGAGTTCTGAAAGCCGTTTTATAAATATCAGCTTCCTTGACCTTCACCTGATGATAACGTGAACGAAGATATAATTTAGAAAAAACACAAGATCCACTTAGCTGATCGAATAAATCGTCGATGCGCTGGAGTGGATATTTGTTCTTTATAGTGACTTCGTTCAAGGCTCTATAATCGATGCACATTCTGTATGAACCTTCCTTCTTCTTCACAAGTAATACTGGTGATCCCCAACTTAAAGTGCTGGGACGAATCCATCCTTTCGCCAATAATTCGTCCAACTGAGTTCGGACTTCCTTCAAAGCATCCGGACTTAATCGATAAGGTTTTTTAATCACCGGTTGTGCTCCTGGTACTAAATCAATGCTGAATTCAAGAGCTCGATCGAGAGGCAAACCTGATATATCGTCAGGAAACACATCATCGAACTCTCGAACCACTTCTGGCCTTGATTCTTCCTCTGCTTGAGTTGCTGCAATCACTGCTTCCCTTGGCTTCGTTTTGTATGTACTTGGCTCCAGGGTACGGTCTCCACTTTTAAAATAGAAGACCGTATGATCTGGAATCTCAAATACTACCCTCTTTTGACAACAGTCAATGGTGGCATAAAAGGTTCCGAGCCAATCCATACCTAGAACTACATCAAAGTTCGGTATGTCCAGCACCTTGAAGTCAGCATAGAATTCTCTGCTGCAGACGACTACTGGACACAAGTTGTATCCCATTGTTGTCTTTAGAACGCCATTTTCTGAGCTGACATTCCAGCTGGATACAAGCGGTGTGACTGGAATTGCGTGAGTTCTGACGAACCGTTACGACATAAAGCAGTGAGATGCTCCAATATCGAAGAGTGCTAGTGCAGAGAGTGACGCTACTAAGATTGTACCTAAGGTATGTGGGATATGATTTAGGTATAGGTAAAAGTATGTAGATAGGTAGCAAGACTGAAAGAAAAGTTTGAGAAAGAAAGGGTTACCAGTGATAATTTGGCCAGTGGCCTCAGCTTCTTCTACGATCATCGTGAAAGCCTGTCGCCGTGGTACATTCTTCCTGGCCTGAGGAGCATTCCTCGGAATGTTCCGTTGAGCTTGATAGAACTGACGAGGAGGTGGTGCAGTCGGTGGTCCTCTAGGTGGTGGAGCAGGGAGAGCGAGTCTTGGAGCAGGTGCCTGAAGGGCTGGTCTCTGCTGGTAAGTGATTGCTGGCCTGGGTGCAACATATGGATTTTGTCTTTGGGGACAAGACTCAATACCATGAGTAGCTGAGCCGCAGACTAAGCAAAGACGGTTGGCTCACCGGCAGTCTTTCATCATATGCCCATCTCTCTTGCAGTAGTTACAAAAGGCTGGGCTAGGACGGTTGTTCGGTACTCCCGGTCTCCTTGGCACAAAAGGTGGTCTTGACGTGGCTCCTCCTGTCATCTGGTTGACAGGGCGTTTGACTCCTGCAAATTGAGGTCTGCCCCTCACCTTTACCCCTACCTCATAACGGCGGGCAGCTTTCAGAGCCGATTCATGAGTCGGAAAATCTCCGGTGGCTAGTGCAGCCTGGATCTCCGAATTCAAACCTTGTTGAAATTGACGGGCTCTGATCTCATCCGTCGGTATCAGGTGTGCTGCAAATCTGTTAAACGATTATGTTAGCTGTGTAGTATGTGATATATTGAAAAAAAAATCGAATTATTGAGACATATCTTACCGACTGAGCATGGTGAACACAACGTTATACTCATCTACTAACTTGGTCCATATCGAACCTTGTTGCAGATGGATGAACTGTTGTTCCATGTCGAACCTGGCGGTCTCAGGGAAGTACTTTGCGTCGAACATGTCTCGGAAAGTATTACATTCGATGGGTTGATCAAGACGGTTTTCTTCTGCCTTCCACCAATTCCGTGCATTGTCCGTGAGTTGCAGTTTCGCAACACGGACCCAAGCTCCCTCTGGCACTTGTGCCGCTGCCAGATCATCTTCGATACTCTGAGCCCATTCCTCAGCTTCCAGTGGGCTCTCCTTTCCTGAGAACTCTTCGGGGTGCAAAACCCTGAATTGTTTCACCCCAGGTGCTTCTGCCTCGGGACGGTTCATTAGAATAGCAGTCTGCTGCTGCTGTCCTTCTAGGAGGCTGCGGATTGGCTCAAGTAGAACCGTCTGCTCATTGAGCGGAGCAGGGACGGCAGGTGTGATTGGTAGTGGAGGTGGAGTGTTGTTGAAGTTGGTGCTGGTATTGTTTAGGGAATCCATAACCTTGAATGAAAAATTTTGGGTTAGCATAGATTCAAAGTATATGAAATGATAAGATTCAAGGAATATGAATTGTAGAGAATATTTTAGTTGTTGGTTCTGATGTTATATTGCTTAGGTTGTTCACACAGAACAGAACTACATGGTAGTGTTCCATACAGCTCTGACCTGCATGAGCCACCAACAAAACCTGTCACGTCCCGCTTCCCAGTGTACGGGAAGAGGACGCGACGAGGCCGCTACGTATTAACTCTGAAGTAAATACGCTAAGCGTATCTAAGCAATATAAATAAAAATGCACAAGAGACAAAAGATATAATTGAATAGCAACTTTATTTATTAACATTCTTTTGTACAATGCATGGAAAAGTAAATACATCTGAATGAAAGTAATGCCTAAACGGTGGCATAACAGAAATGAAAAGTACTGAAATAAAATGTGTACAATGAAGCTAGAGCTCTGGGTCATAAGCAAGCTGATCCAAGTCCTCGCTGGTAGGCTCGATCTCCTGAGTGTCCAGATCACCTGACAACATTCCAAAGAAAAAGAGAAGGAATGTCGTCAGCGAACAATCGCTCGGTAAGTCCCAAAGATAAGAGAGAAATAGAATAGACAGGGAAAGAAAGTAGCTTTTAAAGTTGTATTATATAATTAACGTTGTTGTTTGTAGCTTGGTACAGAAGAATGCCAGTGTATACGAGAGGAGTCTCTATATGCCAGAGATTAAGGGCAACAGGAGTACAAGGAACCGTTATGCCACGGTACAACAGCAACGGAAATACAGGTTAGGTGTCTTAAGTCTTGCAGTCTCGTGCCACTTCTAACACCCTCCGTGCCAGTCTACCCCTTAAACCCCGCGATATCTTGATTGTATTGTTTGTATTATATTGCAACTTGTAATTGAATTGTAATATAGATTGTATAATTGGATGACTTGCCGAAACCATGATATCAGTAAATGGATGTAACTGGAGAATCATGGATGTAACCGGAGAATCATGCAAATGGAAGTATATCTATGGTTCGGTTCGGTCAATATAGATTGAATATATTGAATATATTGAATATTTGGATTCATGTTGAATTGTAGTATTGTAGATTGTACTTGAATCATATTCAAGTCAGATTATTTATAATGAGACTCAGTCTGAGTCGGACAATTAGAAAAGAAAATTGAAATCCTGAATTAGGTTTTGGTATCATCGGTAACCGCTGCACATGGACGGCGGGATTTGTGTCTTTTTCAAAGACAATTACCGTGTTGATAACACCGTTTGTTAAATTGTCTACCTTAAATAAACAAGCACCCATATCTCCTGCTCCCTGAGGCTCAAGAGACTGGTCCCGCTTAAACCTATATTTACTAAGGTTCTTAGGGTAATTTATAGAACTTGAGGGGGTTATATGTAAAAAAAACTTTTGTATAATTTTCAAAATACACCCCAAGTATTTAATTATCGTCTTTAGAGTTTTCATAGATGTAGATTTTATATATGTGACAATTCTAGTGAAAATAACCTAATTTCATAATATAGGGTATTTAATTGTAATATTGAACTTGTATGGAAATTTCATGGTATTTTCATGTAAAGTGATTCTTTTGACTTAGAAAAGTTGGAATATTGATATTATAACAAAAATAGATATTTTGGCAATACATATATATTTATATATTTATAAAAATAATTTTAATTTATTATTTTCTAGAAATCTCATTTTCTTAAGATATTTGTATTTTAAATCTCTCGAGACTGAATGCTCCTTGCGGAGGTCTGCATCTCGCACTACTAAGCCCGAGGATGTGCTATAATCCGCACCATCCCGATCGGGTTCTCCAAATGGGTTGTAGCGGCGCTTTGCAAAGGTTTGTGTAAAATACATAATCTTGTAGCAAACGGTTTTAATAGTAAATAGTATTTATATATAAAGTTTTGTTATCCCGTGTTCTATGTTCCCGAAAGATATTGTGCTATGTTGCATATGAGTATTGTGAGGAGGTAGGTCATTATCTCGTGATCTAATTAAAAGTATAACAAGATTAATGATGTGTTAAGGGAGAAAGTAAACTACATGGTATTTTAGTGAAAAAGAGCGGTAAAAGTTACAAAATGAAATGTTTTGTTATGAAACTTGTTCAACATGTTTTGTTAATGATTAATAGTCAAGATGTAAGAGTTTAATATGGTTGTGTTAAGGAAAATTGAAATTTATAAAGAAATCCGAATCGGAAGTCGGATTTAACTCCACTTCCGTCGGGTTTTAGAAAAAGAACTTTTTAGAATAGCAAAGGAAAGAGAGAGGTGGGACTTACGGGTTTAGAGATTATAGAGAGGGAGAGGAAGCGGTAGGAGGCGCCGGTGCGTCGTTTTGTCGCCGGGGGCTTCTAGGGTCGTCGTCGGAAAATTTGCCGGAGCTTCGCCCTTCTCTAACTCCAATTGCACACTAAAATTCTATAGAGTTTTCTTGAGAGTTTGGACAGAATTGTGAGTGAGGGGTGTGTGTTTAAGGATTATATTTATAGGGTAAAGCTAGGGTTAGGGTAGGTAAAAAGATGAAAAGAAAATGTATTAAATTTTTGTATTAAAAAGGTTTTAATTGGATTTTAAATCTCACTGTTAATGTGCAGATGAAATAAAGTGTACAAGGGTTTCAGGAATTCCAAAAGACACAGGTTCATAGAAGGACTCACTCGAATTCAGCCGAGTTCGGCCGGCGGCGGCGGCCGATTTGACAAATCCGCCAGCCGAGTCGGGCCGGGTTCGGTCGTCGTGGGTCCGTCGTCGTTTGGTCTACTCCCTGGGACAGTTAGTTTTTAGTGTGACGTGGGGGTTTTACGAGTTATGCACGTGTAGACCATGGACTTCTAAAAATTTAAAAGAAAACAATATTAAAAATAATGTGGGGGGATGGGATTTGAACTCTGGTGCTTTGGTTCAGCAGTGTAAGGTCTTACCAATGAGCTACAAGCTCTTTCTTGCTATTAAAAAGCAAAACAATTATTTATAGCACTCACAGGAATTGAAAATACCCCAAGTATACGTTAACTTTTAAACAAATTTTTGTACACTAAAATTGGAGTTGTTATATTTTGAAAATGTAGATAAGAGGAAAGATTGGTTGTACCGAGATTACGAATAGACAAACCTGATCCATTGCCCATCAGAACTTGGTCGGTCCCATTATAAGGAACATAGTCGATCGGCGTGTTCAAATCAGATGTCATATGATTGTTGGCACCTGAATCAGGATACCAAAGAATATCAAAAGTACCTGGCAAAGAGTCGGCTACAAGTTTAGAATGATAAGCTTGGTCATAGCGTAAAGAACACCCTGATGCAATGTGACCTTTTCCATTGTGAATCTGACATATTAGTGTAAAGCTACGACCTTTATTTTGAAAGTTACCACGATCAGCATTAAAGGAACGGTTTTGAAAGTTACCACGACCATTGTTGAGGGGTTGGTTTTGAGTACCGCGGCCGCGATATTGACTGCGACCACTATTAAAGGATCCATGAGCAGCACTGGAATTTGATAGTCCATGTAAAGGGCGCCGATTTTTGTTGTTCATGGCGGTATTAGCTGATGTAGAAGTCAGATCCAAGATGACAAGTTGACTTGTGAATAAGATTCAATCTTCTTGTGTAAGGAGGATATTGTGCAATTCTTCATGCTCCAAAGGCTCCGGTCGAGATGTTATAGACATCACAAAAGGCTTTTAATCCTATCCAAGACCACCAAGGATATAAAATACCAAATCTTTAGGGTTGGCCAGATGAGCCGCTGCAACAAGGTTTTCGGCGAGTTCCTTAATCTTCACTAAATAATCGGTCATGCTGAGAGAGCCACATTTCAATGTTTGTAATTGAAAACGACGTTTCATGATGCGAGATGGAGAGGTTGAAGCATATAGACGTTCAAGCGTCGTCCACATGTCATATGACATGGATAAGTTAAAAAGTTGTGCACGCTTTGATAAAGTGGCAAGAATCCATCTTTGCACGATCTGATCAACCCGATGCCATAGCTGAAAATCGGGGGTAACAGATCCATCAAAAAGGAACTCCATGGGACAAGGAAGGGTCCCATCGACGAAACCGAACACCTCTTTACTACGAAGAACTGGGAGAAATTGAGAACGCCGTAAGAGGTATGTATCACGATCAAGTTTGATAGAGACATGATGTAAGATGTTAGTCACGGTGATTGAGTATGGAGAGGTGATTGTAGGAAATTGAGATGGGGAGCCATGGTGAGAGATGCTGATGCTTGCTCCATAAAAAAAAAATTTGAAAGAAATTAGGCAAGAAACTTGATACTCTGATACTATAAAAAAAGTAGAAACTAGAGAATAAAGAAACTATGAACTCTCAGAATTTTAAGAGTAACTAATGTCCACTATATATATAGGCTGTACAATGATTTGATTTACAATAATATAAGTAAAAACAAATTATTCATATAATTACAATCATAAGATTTTATGGATTAATTGATATGATTCTATGAATATCAAATCAATTAATACCATAAATAATAAATCAATGGCGTAATTGATATGAATACAATGAAGAGGAATAGGGATTTCATATCAATTACTACCAAGAATAGCAACATCAATTACACTATCACATTATTCTATCAGTGATGATGCTCGATATCGGTGGTCTCCCAGATCAGGACACGTGGTAGATGACGTGTCTTAGGGCTCACAATAAAGGACCTACAGCGGCCGACCATACCATTCATGTGCCCATCCTACAAGCAAACGCGGGCTCACCTCCGAGCCCCAGCACAATTGGCCTCCTCAGCCCCACAGCTCGTCTCCGAGCTATCACTGGGCTGAGCCTCCTCGGCCCTCTCAGCTTGCCTCCGGGCTCAAGCAGAACTAAGATACCTCGGCTCTCCCGCTCCTTTGCGAGCTCTCCCGCCGAAGTCATCTTCCTCGGTCACATCGACCAACCAACAGCACCGCTTGTAGGCATAACAGCCATCCCGCGAATCTCTACATGTGCGAGATCTCTGCCGGCCACATCCCACGTTCCATGCCACCACGATCCCCCATTAATAAGCCTGTCTCACCATTAATGGGAGGTCCCGCTCATCACGCGGGCGTGACGTCGGGAGCGTAACGACCGGCGTGATTCTCGCGCCCACATCGCCTGCTGCCACCGCTCTATAAACCCTCTCTTCAGACGGTTGAGATAGGCCATTTTTACTCCACTAAGCCGTTACTCTGCTCGGATCTCTAGTCTAACTTGATCGTCGGAGGGTCTTCGGTGGTACAACCACCCCGGGACTTCCCTGCAGGTAACTTGGCAACCACAACCTCAACCTATTGAGATCCACACGCTTCAGGAGCGACAGACTCCAGATCAAACCTCAGCCACCCATCGCCACCATCAGCAGATCAACGGAAGGCAACTTCTGAAGGAGATCTCAGCCTCCGTCAGCTGGCGCCGTCTGTGGGAACACTTGATTCCACAAAAACAAAAGTTCGCCTTCAGATCTCAACCTAATGGCGAGCGACCATCGCGATGATCCAAGCTTCAGCCGCCGCCTCCCCCTCAACGGAGGCTAGGACGAACCTCCTCCGCCAAATGCCATCAATGCCCTCGCCGACCGGATAGACCGACTCGCGTCCATCATGGAAGCGCTCGTCCGCGTCCAGACGGCAGGGCAAGATCACCAAGTTTCCGCTCCCCCACCTCGGGACCAAGACCCCTATAGGGGAAGAGAAGACTCCGTCCGCAGTTCAACGCCGAGGTCCGCCGCCAGAACGCCGCGTCCCAAGATCCTCCGTACACCTGTCCCTCCTGAGGAGGTGTCTGTCAGCTCGCCTATTACCAGGCCTGACCGACACCCCCTCCCTCGACGAGGTCGCACGGACGAGACTCACCACGGCGGCTCGAGGACTACCTCGCCGGGGGATCTAAGGAACCTCATTGAGAGGAACCGGAGCCGCGGCCAGATGCAGGCCTCCAACAGCAGAGGCCTAGGATCAGAATGCGCCGAGTCGTCGGGGTACCATGGCCGACTCGACGCCCTCGAGAAGAAGATCGAGAGTCTGTACCGGGAAGGTCACCGTTCGAGCGACGGGGCTAAGTATACCGCCGACTCGCTCACAAAACCGTTCACCGAGGAGCTGCTCGTCGTCCACGTCTCCTCCCGCAACAAGCCCCCAAAGGTCTCCCTCTTCGACGGCAAGCCGTACATAAAAAAAGAAGAAAAGAAAATTACGATAGCGGGGGAACAGGGTGCAGAGAACACTGCTCGTGGTACTCTGACAATATTTCCGCCAGCCGAGCCCTCGCAGTATCTAGCCTCTACCTTCGATCCCCCTCCTCCCCCCTCCCCCCCCCGTAGGCATCGGCGTCGAGCCTCAATTGATAGCACTCAAGGACGGGCTCTTCCGAGCGATTTAGCCGGCTCGCAGAGATCAGGTCGAAGCGCCTCAGTCAACTTGCCAATGGCCTCATCCCTCAGCTGCTCGGATAAGGGGTTGTAAAGCCCCAGCGACGCCCTCCAGATGGAGTACATCAGCAGCTGAAGGAGGGAGGAACGCCGGGGGAGTAGTCGGACGAAGTGGTCCTCGATCCTGCCTATAACCAACTGCACCGTGTCCTCGGTGCAATACGGGTCATAGAGGTAAACATCCTCAAAGTTTATGATGTCTTCGATGGTGAAGGGGAAGTCCTGCATCTTTGCATTTTAGGTGTGAGGAAAGGAGCATCAACAATCTCTTCGTTTTATAGCCCACAATGCCCCCGGAGTTCAACGGTCGCCCACGACTGTGCCGCCACGCGGCAGACATCGCGCCATTCGATGCGAGATTGAAACGACGCGACTCTGGCACTTCGCCTTCTCCATACGTTCGTGGCACGTGTCACTCACGACAGTCCATCCTCCCAAAGCCCTCACCAAGAGGCGGCTGAGCGGCTACCCTTCTCGGCTATCCCTGGCTGGTAGCTTCCCTAGCTCAACAAACCAGGGATCAAAGCCCTTGCCAAGAGGCAGCCGAGCGGCTACCCTGCTCGGCTATCCCTGGCTGGTAGCTTACCTACCTCAACGAACCAGGGATCAAAGCTCTCACCAAGAGGCAGCCGAGCAGCTACCCTGCTCGGCTATCCCTGGCCGGTAGCTCCCCTACCTCACAACGCCAAGGATCCAAGCCCTCACCAAGAGGCAGCCGAGCGGCTACCCTTCTCGGCTATCCCCGGCCGGTATCTCCCCTACCTCACAACGCCAGGGATCAAAGCCCTCACCAAGAGGCAGCCGAGCGGCTACGCTGCTCGGTTATCCCTGTCAGGTAGCCCCCCTACCTCACAACGCCAAGGATCAAAGCCCTCACCAAGAGGCAGCCGAGAGACTACCCTGCTCGGCTATCCCTAGCTGGTAGCTCCCTACCACAACGCCAGGGATCAAAGTCCTCATAGAGGCAACCAGACCCGTCCTTGTTCAGTTATCCCTGGCTAGTAGCTCCCTACCAAGCCACGGATCAAAGACCTCACCAAGAGGCAGCCGAGCGGCTACCCTGCTCGGCTATCCCCGGCCGGTAGCTCCCCTACCTCACAACGCCAGGGATCAAAGCCCTCACCAAAAGGCAGCCGAGCGGCTACCTTGCTCTGCTATCCCTGACCGGTAGCTTCCTACCCCGCAACGCTAGGGATCAAAGCCCTCGCCAAGAGGCACCGGGTAGCAACCCTGCTCGGCCATCCTTAAGGACAAAAAGCCCTCACCAAGAGGCACCGGGCAGTAACCCTTCTCGGTCAGCCTTAGTAGGCCAATCACGGCCCCTCCCGTGCTAAGGATGAAAAGCCCTCGCTAAAGGCAACCGAACCCGCCCTTGTTCGGTTATCCCTGGCTGGTAGCTCCCTACCCTAACAAATCAGGGATCAAAGTCCTTACAGAGGCAACCGGACCCGCCCTTGTTCGGTTATCCCTGGCTGGTAGCTCCCTACCAAACCACGGGTCAAAGCCCTCACCAAGAGGCACCGGGCAGCAACCCTGCCCGGCCCGTCCTTAAGGATAAAAGCCCTCGCAAGAGGCAACCGAGCCCGCTCTTGCTCGGTTATCCCTGGCTGGTAGCTCCCTACCCCAACAAAACAGGGATCAAAGCCCTCACCAAGAGGCAGCCGAGCGGCTACCCTGCTCAGCTATCCCCGGCCGGTAGCTCCCCTACCTCACAACGCCAGGGATCAAAGCCCTCACCAAGAGGCAGCCAAGCGGCTACCCTGCTCGGCTATCCCTGTCTGGTAGCTCCCCTACCTCACAACGCCAAGGATCAAAGCCCTCACCAAGAGGCAGCCGAGTGGCTATCCTGCTCGGCTATCCCTGGCTGGTAGCTCCCTACTACAACGTCAGGGATCGAAGTCCTCACAGAGGCAACCGGACCCATCTTTGTTCGGTTATCCCTGGCTGGTAGCTCCCTACCAAGCCACGGATCAAAGCCCTCGCCAAGAGGCACCGGGCAGCAACCCTGCCCGGCCCGTCCTTAAGGATCAAAGCCCTCGCAAGAGGCAACCGGGCCCTCCCTTACTCGGTTATCCCTGGCTGGTAGCTCCCTACCCCAACAAACCAGGGATCAACGCCCTCACCAAAAGGCACCGAGCATCTACCCTGCTCGGCATCGTCCTTAGTAGGCCAACTACGGCCCCTCCCGTGCTAAGGATCCAAGCCCTCGCAAGAGGCAACCGGGCCCGCCCTTGCTCGGTTATCCCTGCCTGATAGCTTCCCTACCCCACAATGCCAGGGATCCAAGTCTACACCAAGAGGCAGCCCTGCAGCTACTCAGCTCGGCCCCGTCCTTAGTAGGCCCCCTACGGCCCCTCCCGCGCTAAGGATCAAAGCGCTCGCCAGGAGGCACCAAGCAGCTACCCTGCTCGGCACTATCCTTAGTAGGCCACTTACGGCCCCTCCAACAACTAAGGAACATGAACTTAAGAAGAGGCATCCGTTCTATCAACGTCTTAGCGATCTCCACGTCGACTTCGGGGCCATGGAGATACCGTCTTCCCGCCGATCCTCGCACACTCGACAAATGATCAGAATCAAGTCGACGAGCAATTGCCAGACGAGGAGCATGCCGACCATAAAAGCAGTATTGTGTAGATACAGGTGTCTACCAACAAAAGGAAGTACAAGCACAAACACTACTGCAAAAACAAAAAGTCTTTATTCAAAATGCCAAAAGTCTTTACAAGGGTACTGTGGGCTCCCCAGCCTTACAAAAATACTCGAAGGCCTACAAAATACCCGATGCAAAAAAGAAAAGACAAAGAGAAGACGGGGGGCTTCAGGCCCCAGGGCCGGGCGCGATACCGATGAGCTCGACATCGACCACGACTGGGGATGCGTCCGTCGTAGGAGCCTCGGCGTCGCCCTCAGCCGAGAGTCCCTTCCCCAGTAGGGCTCCCGGGGGCATCCCCCTACTCGTCATCCCCGTAGGGATATTCTGCTCGGAGCTCTTCATCAGCAAACTCCGGCACCCGGACATTGACGGCGTCGAGAGCCGCATGCCAGATGAGGGTGGTGGCCGAGGCTAAGACGATGCAGAACTGCTCCGACTTCTGGAAGTTCTCCACCTCCTGCGCCGCCCAGAGGTCGGCTCTCTTCTCCGCCTCCACCGCAGCCCCCAGCTCCTTTCGAAGGCTGCTCACGGACTTTTTCATGGTGCCGACAAGCACCTCGGAGCCCTGCAGCTTAGCCTTGGCAGCCTGGGCGGCCTCGCGGAACTTGGACACCTATTGCTTCGAGACCGCCACCTCCTGCTTCGCTGCCGCCGCCTCCTGCTTCGGGGCCGCCGCCTCCTGCCTCCCGGCAGCCACCTCGCCCTCAAGGGCAGCGACCCTCGCCATCGCCGCCTCTAGCTCCTGCTTTGAGCTCTCTCCCAGCGAGGAGAGCTCACCCGCGACTCGCATCGTCGGGGCTATATCCTCCACCTCTATCCGGGCGACGATAGCGACGTGCTGGAGGACCTGAAGAAATCAGAGGGGGTCAGAAAGAAAAAGGGGCCCCAAATCTCGCAAACAATGAGACGATGTATGAGCGCTAACCTACAGGGCCTCTTGGGCAATGGACGCCAGTTGAGCCTTCAGCGTCCCCCCATCGACCCGGCCCCGGGCCGACCTCTTCATGTCGTGCAGCAAGCTGTCAGCGACGGAAAGCCCCGAGGGCACCTCGAAGTGGAGCTCCCCTTCGTCCACCAAGATCGGAGAGGCCAGGGTCCGCGGAACTGTTCGGGGGAACCTCTTGAGAGACGACGGCGGAGAGCTCGTCTCCACCTCCGAAGCTCGGGTGTCCTCTCCCCGAGCCCTCTTTCTGCTCGGCACCTGGCTGGGCCCTGGGACGCGATCCGCACTCGAGCACTGGGGCGGGACGGCTGCTGGGGAAGCCGGGACCAACGTCTGATGGGAAGAGCTGGCCCCTCCAGCCTTCGACCCCTTCTTCGGCTTGCGCATAGCTGCTCGGAGGAGGCCCGCGTCCATGGTTTCTGCACAAAGCAAGATATGGTGGAATCAGCGACACAAGCAAAGTAAAAACAAATACCAGCTCCTAGCTTACCGACGAACTTGACGGGGCTGAGCCCGGCCCAACTGAGGGCCCGCTCAGAAAGCAGCACATCAGCCCGAGGAATAGGCTCCCACGCCGCCACTCTCGCCGCGTTAGGGTCATTGGACGGATTTCCCTGCCAGCACCTATCCCTAGACTACTGGAAGAGTACGAGCCAGTCCTCACCCTCTAGCAGCCCGACAAAGAAAAACTTTTTCTTCCAATCATGGATGGAAGAAAGCAGGACGACAACCCCTGACCCGGCTACACTCCCCCGCTGTCTCCTAAAGGAGAGGTAAACCCATCTCGGATCGCCCGCACGAGTTCCGGGGTGACTCTTATAAATAAGGGAAGAGGCGAGGATGGACAGACTAAAGAGGATCGTCTGCAACTTCAGCCGGACCAGGAACCCAAGGAGAATTCTCCAGGAGTTCGGCACCAGCTGGCCCGGGGCTAACCCAAAGTAATTTAACGCAACTATAACCTCGGGAGAAAAAGACAGGCGCATTCCGGCCCAGAGGACTTCCAAGTACAAGACGATCTCTCTACCCCTCACCTGATCTGCCCTCTCTCCTTCCTCGGCCAATCGCAGCGTATAGCCGGAGGGAATATGGAAACGAACCCGAGCGATGGCAAGCTCGTCATCATATCTTACTGAGGATGACGCACCAGGCGCGTCTGCCGCCACCGCTCCCGGAACCGCCCCAGACGCGCTCCCCCGGGGAGAGGATCTGACCCCAACTTCCCGAAGGGGCTCCAACCCAAGGGAAGAATTCCTCGTACCTACCCCTACGATATCTACAAACTCCTCAAAACAAGACATCTAACCTGATGGTAAGAAATCCTTAAGAAGTGAAAACGCTGAGATCCGACCTAAAGGGGAGAGCGCCGAGCTAACAGGACTCAGAATGAGAAGATGTGAAGGAGGAGAGACCCCAAATCAGGCCTCCTCTCGATTTATATAGTCGGCGTCCTCATCCAACGGCGACGGTCGACTCCCGCCAAAATGGTTCGCTACACTAAACGGCCACAATCGCTCCACCTGTCGCAAGCACATTGGCAACATCCCATTGGATGCCAGAAGCCTGCGGCACGTCACATCAGCCAACCGGCGTCCAACACGTGGCCCGTCGCTTCACCAAAGAGCACACGATCCGACGCACTCTCTTTAATGA
The DNA here is from genome assembly GCA_030015575.1 of Agapanthus africanus. NCBI lineage: Eukaryota > Viridiplantae > Streptophyta > Magnoliopsida > Asparagales > Amaryllidaceae > Agapanthus > Agapanthus africanus. The sequence continues at coordinate 810,102,790 of CM057340.1, read as the reverse complement.
AAAAGATCTCGTCTTGATTCGCTGGCCTCATTCAGAAAAGACAGCCAATTGCCCAGAGACACGCCCGACGATATCTTCGGAAAAGAGCTCACCTCGGGTGAGCCAGCAAACCACTCTCGACCCGACCCATCAACTAGTCACGACGAGAGTGGGGAGCTAATGATGATACTCGATATCGGTGGTCTCCCAGATCAGGACACGTGGCAGATGACGTGTCCCAGGGCTCACAAGAAAGGACCTACAGCGGCCGACCAGACCACTCATGTGCTCGTCCTACAAGCAAACGCTGGCTCACCTCCGAGCCCCAGTACAATTGGCCTCCTCGGCCCCACAGCTCATCTCCGAGCTATCACTGGCCCGAGCCTCCTCGGCCCTCTCAGCTCGCCTCCAGACTCGAGCAGAAACAAGATACCTCGGCTCTCCCGCTCCTCCGCGAGCTCTCCCACCGAGGTCATCTTCCTCGGTCTCATCGACCGATCAACAGCACCGCTTGCAGGCGTAACCGTCATCCTGCGAATTTCGTCATGCGCGAGATCTCCGCCGGCCACATCCCACATTCCACGCCACCACGATCCCCCAATGAGCCTGTCTCGCCATTAATGGGAGGTCCCACTCATTACGCGGGCGTGGCGTTGGGAGCGTAACGGCCGGCGTGATTCTCGCGCCCCGCCTCACCTGCTGCCACCGCTATATAAACCCCCTCTTCAGACGGTTGAAGTAGGTCATTTTTACTCCACTAAGCCGTTACTCTGCTCGGATCTCTAGTCTAACTTGATCGTCGGAGGGTCCTCGGTGGTACAACCATCCCGGGACTTCCCTGCAGCTAACTCGGCAACCACAACCTCAACCCATTGAGATCCACATGCTTCAGGAGCGACAGCCTTCAAATCAAATCTCAGCCATCCATCGCCGCCATCAGCAGATCAACGGAAGGCAACATCTGAAGGAGATCTCAGCCTCCGACAATCAGGTAACTCTAATATAATTATATTCCATGTCCGCAACACTATATAATTAATAGTTGAGAGCACCACAAAGAAGATAGATATGTATTAATTTGAGCTCTCTCTTTTTGTGTCGATCGCTACGAATGAATATTCTCCTCAAACTTTAACTACCGCTAGATGTTGACTCCACTGGCTAGCATAACTGACCTTGACATCATTCCCACGGCCCTTCCTCCATGAAGTCTTTTCCTTATATAAACTTGCTCAAGCTTAATACACACACCATTGCCCAACAACTCTCTCTCTCTCTCTCTCACACACACACACAATGCAAGAGCAAAGAAGAAAGTTCATCACATGGGCAAGTTGCACAACCCTAGCCCTAGTAGTAATACTCGTAACTATGACAACATCTCTCACAACAACCCTAACCCTAGATCAAAAGCCAAGAACTCTCAACCACCATGTAGTCTCCAAAACCTCTTCCTCCCCGAACATTATCGCCTCCGCCTGTGCCGCCGCTCTAAACCCTAGCTTCTGCTTGCAGTCTCTGGCTTCTGCTGCCAAGAAGCCCCCGAAGACCGAAAACAACGTGTTCGACCTCTCGGTCAAATTGGCGATGACTCACGCTCAGTCCACCCGCGGCGTGGCCTACAATCTGACCCAGTCGCACCATAACTTCCAGCTGGGCAAGCCGTCCGCCATGGACGACTGCCTGGAACTGCTGGACATCAGCCTGGACCAGCTCAACGCGGTTCTCAATCCGCAAGCCAGCACGGAGGACATCGACACGTGGCTAAGCGCGGCCATGACCAACCAAGCCACTTGCATGGATAGCATGCAAGAGGATTCAAGCTCAAAACCTTTCAAGGGCACAATGAGCTCACAAGTCCAAAACTTGAATGATTTCATTAGCAACTCACTTGCCCTACACCAAAACATCAAGAAGAAGGGTAAAAAGACTAAAAAGCACAAGAATCCTCCGGAAGGTTCTAGATACCCTGGGTGGATGACCGTCGTGGACCGGAGGCTTCTAGAAGCTTCCCCGGAGCAGATCAAGGCCGACGCGGTGGTGGACTTGGCAGGAGGCGGGACCCATCGGAGCATAGGAGAGGCACTTGCATTTGTGTCATTGAAGAAGAAATCTAATACAAAGAAATCTTCATCTGGCTCCAGTGGCAGAAGCGTGATTTACATCAAGGCTGGGACCTATAAGGAGAACATCAAGATTCCGACCAAGCAGAAGAACGTTATGTTGATGGGGGATGGGAAGGGCAAAACAGTCATTGTGGGCAGCAGGAGCGTAGGGGGCGGGTACACCACATACCAATCTGCCACTGTCGGTACGTGTTTTCTCAAGGGTAAATTGTCATTTAAAAAAACACCAGGAAACTTTCCGCTCGCCCAAAGAATCTCGTCAAAAACCAGCTGGAAAAGTTTCTCGTTGTCCGAAACCCTTTACCTGCAATAACTGTATAGTTGCATGTATTATTGAGTTAGCGCATATACATATTGCAGAGAACTGTACAGATGTATCAGTTAACTGCATACATATTGCAGGAACTATATATTGCAGGCAACCATACAGATATTGCAGATGGGGGTTTGAGAGCGAAAATCTTTTCAAGAGTTTTGATGAGATTCTTTGGGGCCGGGGTTTTGACAGTGGAAATTTTTCACAGGGGCATTTTGGAAAAATTTCCCTTTTTCCAATTGCAAATTACTAATTTGCCATTACTATTATTGATTAGGCCAGCTTTAACAGGTAAGAAGTTGCCATCTAGGGTTTGATTTGGGCCCACCATTTAGCTAAAGTGGGGGCTTTATAGTTGTGTCTTAATGGAATGATTAAGAATATAAAAAGATTCTATTTTACAAATAATATATTGTACTCGGAATTCTTGATTACGTATCTTTTGCATAATTAACCTAACAAACCAACTTCAAGGAAATAAAAATTGTCTTGTATTATTTACCCGACAGAATGTCAGAATTGTAGGTTGTGAAAAATGTATTGAAAATAGTATTGAGGGGGTACGGGAAAATAATATAATAGTTATTTATTATTGAGAAAATTGGACAGTATGAGACTCATCGTCTATATAATATAGAAATAATATCGGCTTTTTCTCTTAATATATATATGCTTGTCGCATATCACGAACTTATTAATGCCGTACTATGATTGTTATAACCGATCGATCAATTCTCTTATTTTTTTGCCTCAATCCAAAAACACTCTAACATATCTCGTTAATTTACTTCCATTAGCCACAAATATTTTAATGAAAACTTAATGTATTAAAGAAAAGGTTTAATTACCAACGAGCAATAGCTCGGTTGGCATGAACACTTTCCCTCTTAGGGAGAGTATGGGAGAGTATGGGTTTCGAAAGCTTAATTAGCCGGTAGCATATTTTCTTTTTCCTTTTTTTATTTAAATTTTCTCTATTTACCTTTTTAGTTACTTTATTACCCAAGGGCAATAAATGTTCCAGGAGCAATGGGGGCCGGTTTCATTGGCAAGGGCCTCACCATCATCAACAACGCAGGCCCACAAAACGACCAAGCTGTAGCTCTTCGCGTCGGTGCGGACCTATCCGTAATCTATCAATGCTCCATTCAGGGCTATCAGGACACTCTCTATGTCCACTCCAACCGTCAATTCCATCGCGAGAACGATATTTACGGTACAGTTGACTTCATCTTTGGTAACGCAGCTGCCGTCCTCCAGAGCTGTTTCATCCAACCTCGAAAGCCCGGTGGAGGCCAAAGGAACTCCATCACAGCCCAAGGTAGGCTTGACCCAAATCAAAATACAGGTATATCGATCCACGACTGTAAGGTTGTTGGATCATCTGACTTGGGCGGCACACCTACTTATCTGGGTAGACCATGGCATAAGTACTCTAGGACGGTGTTTATGGTGTCGTACTTAGACGGCTCAATCAACTCTGCTGGGTGGGAGCAATGGTCGGGAGATTTTGCTCTATCCACATTATATTATGGTGAATATGCGAATAAAGGGCCAGGATCATCTATATCTGGCAGAGTGAAATGGCCTGGTGTCCATGCAAAGCTTAGTGCGGCTGAGGCGGTTAAGTTCACCGTCGGTGAGTTCATTTTCGGGGATTCATGGTTGCCGAGCATGGGGGTCTCCTACACATCGGGGCTCTAATAATAAGTACTTAGATTTGTTGTTCTAATGTTGGCCCACGTTATGGAGGCTCAATATGACAAGTGTGGATACATATGGGCCTTAAGGTATCCAGTGTGCTTCTAAATTGTCTGTAAAATAAGGAGATGTGCTTGAGAAAACGAATATATGTTTTTGTTTCTCCATGTGGTCCCTATAGAATTTTGACTATATATATTCTGCATATCTTCTGTTATGCTTGTTAATCAGTTTTATTTTGATCAATGATGTAGTAATAATCCTTTAAGTTATATTATTATAACATTCATATCATATATGAACACCTATAAAATCATGATTCATTTAGTAAAAATAAAATAAAATAAAATAAAGTGGTAATGTCCGTTAGTCATAACAAATATCTGAGGTTTGTTTCCAGATTCAATGAGGGACGGAGCCAGAAAAATTCTTCTAAAGCCTGAGTAAACCATTTCTCACTGTATAGTGAAAAATACTACTGAATGTGTTTTAATCCACAATACATCAAGATACTTGTTCGCCCCCCCCCCCCCCCCCCTAATTTTACTATATTAACACTTAAAAGAAACTTAAAGAAACCATACAATTTTAAGTTACAATTTAAAGAATAAATGATGCTTCCATAATTGAGGTGAGTCTAAACCATGTACCAATTTGAATTAATATATTATTTTAAGTATAAAACATGAAGACTCAAAAAAATTTAAATTTTCTTGAAAAAGGCTCAAACCCAAGACTTTTTGTAATACCCAATACTTTATTCAGTATTTAAATAAAATATTTATTCCAAAATGCTCCGATATAAACCTTTCCTTGTATCCTTTCTAACTATGTTTTTCCCAACTAAACTAAATTAAACCCTAACCCTAACAGCAGCCCAACCCCTCTTTTCTCTCTTTTTCTTTTAACCCCAGGGCCTAAAGCCCAAACCCCAACCCTGGCCCGAGACCCCCAAGTTTTCTATATTTTTCTATTTTTCCTAAATTATCAGATTCCTAATTTTAAAATTTTCTAAACTTTCAAATCCAAACCTAATACAAAACCCTCACCCCATTTCCTCAGCCACACCCCTAGCCCAAAGCCCAACCCCTTATAACTCCCGGACACAGCCCACCAAAACCCCTACCCGAACCCAGGCCCTTCTCTCTCTCTTCTCCCATCTCTTTCATTTTCTCTCTCTTGCCTTTCTTCTTTATTTTCCTCCTCTTTCAATTCCCCGCTTCCTCCTCCCATGCCTCATGACCCGTTCTTCTCCCAACGGCACTCCTTCACCCTCGCAAAACGGCTCTGCTCCCTCTCCCCTGCAATCCTCATCGCTTACCTCCTTGATTCTTGGCCCCTATCTCCACGACAACCCTCTCTCTCGCCTCCCCCTCTCTCAATCGTACACTCTCTCTCGATCTCTCTCTCACTCACCCTCAACCACCAACAAGCTCGCCGTCGTCGACCAACTCCTCCAGTGACCACCAACCTCCTCGCCTCTACCATTGACCACCACCACAACTACAACGCCCACCACCCTTCAACCTCCACTAGCTCACCTCCTCTCTCTCAGCTCCACCTCCAGCCAAGCCTCCTGCCAAGCTCCCCGACCTCCACCTCGCCTGAAACCCAACTCTGGTCACCTCCACCGACTATAACGATCCCCCCACTTCCTCCTTCTTTCCTCTCAGCCGACCTCCTCTCTGCTACCCTCTAAGCATCACTGTCGACTCTTCCCCATCGACCACGACCCCCACAACCTCACCGCGATTCCTTGCTGCCGCTGTGCCAGGTCCCGTGCCCACTTCCCTAAACCACAGTGCCCGGCTCGAGCCAACCTGAGTGCCCACCTCCGCATCGGCATCGTGCCACGACTGCACCACCGCCGTGCCCAGCACCGTGTCAACTGTGTATCCATGACGTGCCACGGCTCGTACCCGCTTCGTGCCCAGCACCGTGTTCAGTAGCGTCCAGTACTGTGTCGTACCGTGTCACACCCGCACCATGCACCGAGCCAAGACCGTGTCCAGTATCGTGTCACGCCCGCGTCATCACCACGCCCACTACCGTATCATGCCCGCATCGCCAACGCGTCCAGTACCAGGTCACCACGCATCGCGCACGCGCCACGCACCGTGTCCAGTATCTTGCCGTCTCGTGTGTCGAGATGAACCCTGCACGTCGCGTCGCTTCTATATCAGCGACCCAAGGCAAGTGAACATCTTCACTTGTTCATCATGCTATAGTAATTACTAGATATAATATATAATGATATATGTATAAGTATAGATAATTTTACATATATATTGTTTGCGAAGTTAATATCGAACAAGTACCATCATCGTAAATTTTAGTGTTTGAGACCCGACTTGGGTCGATTACGCCGTAGTAATATCATATAGAAACCCATGAATTAATTTCGTGTTAATCGGGTAAAAGAAATCGATATTTCGATCGATAACCGTTTGCATAATCTGAGTGTTCGATATAGAACCCTATGCGATAATTTAAGCGAATATGATTGAACCCATGATCATTATACCCTATTATTTTAATGAATATCCTGTAGAAATTGGACGGAAAAACGACGTTGTTTCACCCATAAAACGTTACCCTCGATAACCTTTGCAAAAGCTGAATTTTCCCGGACAAGCTAAACGGTTAATATCATAATAAATCATTTATATATCGGATCTTAGAGTTCTATGACTCGTATCGAAACCAACAGATAAACCTACAGCACCCCATAGTTCATCTCTGTATGTTAATAAGTTATGACAATTAAAACTGGGACGATTCATAGCTCTGGACTGCAGTCCAGAGCCAGAATCTTTACCTTTACTCGTTTTAGAACGCATGTTTCTCCTTGATAAAATGCGCAAGTCTAGGGGACCATACATAGAAGCGTAAAGAATTGAATTAGATTTCTAATGGTACTGGTCTTACTGCATTCCAGTACCGTTTGATATTTAGCACCCCTTTTAAACTGTCGAAGTATACTGCAGTCCCAGGCAGGGACAGAACGGATGTCCTGACCTTGAACATAATGTATCTCCCGGAACACAGTAGATATTGTCGATCCGTATGGTGCGTTGAAAACCTAATTAAAAGATATAAATTTCACTCAACTGTAGTCTTGCCTAATTACGAATCCAACAGAGTGAAAAATGTGTTGCGAATTGGATTTTCAGTTTAGGAACTGAATTTCCAGCAGAGAACACTTAAAATGGAGTGACCATAACCCGCAAACCTGAAACCCGATTGACTTGAAACCAATTTTGTTGTAGAGATAATTAAATATACTGCTTACTCCTTTTATATTGTTTGCTTAATTCTGCATGTATGATTTATAATGAATTTTTCAAGTTGTATGGCACTGGCTGCTATATTTTTATTCGTATCATAATTGATTGCATTCTTATCATATCATGTAGCGGTTATACCCTCATTAAATAGTGGTTATATACATTGATAGCCTGGTGACCGTGTTACATTACCAAATGACAAGTGTTAGTGATTGGATTATGGCAAGTACGTCAGTATAAAGACGTGATTGAATAGTGGAAGTGACACATATTTGTACACAATCAGCGGAACCATTTAGTCATTGCATTGTCGACGCCTATGGGGAATATATAAATATAACTATAACTGGTATGGGACGGATATGGAAACACTTATATTAGTATCATAGGTAAGACATCGAGCACCGCCCACTTATCTTGGATACCAGTCGAGACATGCTTCATGTTTCCAATTCTCGCGTAGACGTGTCATGGAGTGACTAGTACTCAGATTCATGGTCGATGTTTCATGTAGACCGCAGGGTGTGGGGTAGTTTGAGTGTCAGTTCGATCAACGGAATCTCAGAAGTTCGATTGCCGGCATATTTCGTATTTTCATAATATTGTTATTGATCGTGTTACTGGTTTTTACTGATTATGATTCGGGCCTATGTTTCCTTCCCCCTGGGGCTTACTTTTGGGTTGGGAATACTTCTGCGGTGGTTAACGCTCACACTCGAACTGACGATGGGTTTAGTGACCTGGACCTTGAGATTTTGAGACCGATAGAACATTATATTGATTATCGATTTGACACACCTGCTTGACCGTTACATGTACTGATTATTTCATACTCATGTCATTACTCTATACTTACTGCTTTATGTTTATCATCATTGCATAACATATATGTATATATTGTTATTATGTCGTTCTGATGACCTGAGTATGCATGCTCAGAGTGGAAGAAGTGGACCCGTTTGATTTCGAGAAGATCGTGGATATCTAGACCGGTGAGCCGGCCCTATCATTCCTTTCATTACACTGGTTAGTTATTGTAATTGATGCGCTCAGTTTTCTTTTTACCTGATAGTTTTAGTGACTGTATTATCTCGTCATCTGCGTTATATTACTGCTACTACGTACTGCCAGAAGCAAAAGTGTGACTATGGCAGGATATTTCCTTGACCGTAGAAGCATGGCTGGTCTTATCACCCCTCGTGTTCCGTAATTTGGGAAGCGGGGCATGACACTTTTAATCTTAAATGCCATGCCCTCTTCCGCTAGAGTAACTTCAAACTTACAATTTTAATATTCAATTTTATTTCTATACTAGTTAGTACGAGCACTTTTCTTCTTGAAAAGAGTGCGGGATTCGAATCCAGGAACCCCAAAAGGAGAAGTGGTCACAAATTAACGCTTTCGGGGCAAATTCATGGGTCGTCTGGATGCGTGTATGTGTTGTGTGCTTATGTGTGGAGTGCATGGATATGATGAGTATGTTGTGTACATAGGTTAGAGTTTCCGGACCAATGCCAAATAATAATAATAATTGTATTAGGAAGTGAAAAACAAATACATATGATATTTCTTGGATTCTTTTTTCTTTCTTTTTCTTTATTTTTTTTGTTCTGAGCCCTGTGTTCTATATACATGCTGACAACCCATAACTTTTTTTTAGGGAAAAAACAGGTACTCAATAAAATAAATTAAAAAAATAAGATATTTACCAGACAAAACATATGTGCATCGAGATAAACTATAAGTGTTTGAACTAATATATTGTGATTTTATTTATGGAAGGACAATATATTCATTATCCTTCACACAAATGCAACCACAAGATATAAATTCTACACCACAGAATAAGAAAATTCTCGATATATCATATAAAAATTATAGACGCAAAAGAAAAGGCTGCTATTATTTATATCAAACGTCAAGCTTCTTCTTTACTTCTTTTCTTATCCAATAAACGAATACTATTAATAGTATTTCCATCAATAATAATACCGCAAGTTGTAGCAATATCCATAATGGCATCATCATTATAATCATCAAGAGATTTAATTCGAATCCCATTTTTGTTTAGCATTTTTAAACCAAAAGAAGGATCCGCATGACAAAAAGAAATGTTTACTCAAAGAAATATTGGTAATTAATTTTCTCTTATGCGCCGCTTTCGTGATGCGAGGTGGTTTGAAACCAAGAGAGATCAGAGAATCTCCTTCCAAGTCCAACTCATTCGAAAAAGAAATTTGCACAACCGAATCATCAGAATAAGCAGGTTTAGTTGCCGAGTGTGGTAATACAGATTTATCATTTTCGTCTTTAGAAAGTGGAGAATTAGCATGGGAATTAACAGTATTGGTCGTTTGATTGTTGATATTAGAATCAGGAGTACCACACGTTTGGACGTTGGTATTAAAGACGTGCGTATCAAAAACTGTTACTGATAGCAGAATTAAAAGCAGATACTTCACAATGCTCTAAAATTGCTTTCACAGTAGGTGTTTAGAAGAATCGTTTACAAATGGAGAAGTTATTGCTGCGTCGGTATGAAATTTTTGTTGGACCCAATCCTTGGTAGTGATCGGCATGTTAGATACATTATTGCGAGCATGCATAATGTTCTCAGCAGCATTTGAATGATTTGGAGTGATGGATATATTAAGCTTAGATCCAGAAGCAGCAGCAAAAAATGGAGACATTTCTATTAAGTTGCCAGTGGGTTCCATGCATTCATCCGTCTTAGTTTTTGTGATGCTTGATTGCTTCGGTGGTGGGTCAAAATGGACTGTCCTTTGATTTTGCACATTAGCTTGATTTCTTTCTTACAATCTTCTTTGCAATGATTATTTTTTGCACAAACGGTACAATATTTGTAATTCTTCTAAAAAATTCACAATATTTGTAATTCTTCTCAAAAATGAAATTTTGAGGGAACTTAACAACAGAAGATATACCAACCCAAAGGTTAGAAGGCAAAGATTTGTGGATATCTAGTTCTACACAAACACAAGCCCTATCGGTGCGTGCGCAATACGAAGTGTTGGCATCTATTTTAAAAAGTCTATAAATAGGCTTAACAATAGATTTCAACATTTCTTGATAACAAAAATTCGGAGGTAGACGAGGAAGGATTAACTATGCGGGCACAATAGAAGGCTCTTAATCTACGTTAAAAAAAAACGACCATTTAAAAATCGAAATAGAAAATCTTTAATGTATAAGTACTCTTTCCACCGTACCTTATTAAAATCTCCAGCGTTGTGAAATCTAAGAAGGAGACGTTTTTGATCCAGCACGCTGATAACAAAATCTTTATGAATGAGAAAATGATGTTTGAGAATTTCTTTGGTGTCGCAAATGTTAGGTCTTCCATAGGAGCATTTGGTCATAAAAGCAGAGAAAAAAGAAAAAGCCGATGATTTCATTTTTGGGGAAGAACATAGCGGGATCTCCTTCCCTTCAATAGTTAAAGAGATCTCTTTTCCGGGCATATTGATTGGAGGGAGAATATAGAGATTCTAATATAGAGATCCCCTTCTATATAATTACCTTTCTATTTTGATGAAAAATTGAATGATGAAAATTCTAAAGGTTGTCTAACAACCCATAACTTTTGATGTATACAACTGATATTTCAGGATTTGGCATGGCCGCCGTTGTCTTTTTGTTAGGTTTATATCCAAATCGGGAACAATACTTCCTTTTCCATCCAATCTTAAACCTAGTGTACAAATTATATATTTTTTTTGTTGAAAATTTCAATGCCTACTCACAAATGGTTGAGTCCTATGCATGCAAGGACCACTTAACATTACTCTATAAGATTTCCATAAGAACAAGATTCTAAAAGATTTGTGTTTGAGGGCTTGTTTGGGAGTTGAGTTAAGTTTTGTAAACTGTTTTTCACAAAGTTAATAAAAGTTAACTCCAAAATGCTAACTTTACTTTGTTTGGCATTTATTTTGGAGTTGAGATAACTGCAATTTTTCAGCATTAAACTGCAGTCATCTCAACTCCAATTTGATCAAAGTTAACTAAACTCCATTTTTGGAGTTTGGGATTTGCAAACCATAGTTTGCATACCTCCTAACTCGACTTTAAAATAAATTGTAGTTATCCTAACTCCATATCCAAATAGGGCCTTAAAAACCAGCAATTTGATTTAAGGACCGCTGCTTCCAATTTAAAAGATCCAACTTTCTTCGGAGTTTTGAGATAACACCATGGGAGTTTGAAAACACCGTGAATTCTTCTTTAACCGACAATATTTGTCTAGTTTCATTAACTAGTAAAAAAACACGAATATATTGGATAACTCCAAAATGATCTTGTACGTGGACTAAATGAACGGAACATGGTATTTTCATACAAAATACCGTTCAATCTTTTTGACAAGAAAACCCTTCAAGAAGGGTTTATGATAATTTTAAAGTTTAATGATACTATTTCAAAAACTTAAAAGTCCAATGGGCATTTTTTAAAATTCACCTTAAAATCATTCCAAATTGACTAGCACAAAGTTTAAAGTCTTCATTATTGGACCAGACATTATATATATTGGGCTTGGACAAGCACAAGCAATTGCAAGATAACTTAGAAGCCCAATACTATGATTGAAATTGAACGACAAATTCCGCAGATGATGTAGATCATGAAATACTATACATCGCATGGTACTCATTTTATTTTCTATTCTCTACAGTCTTGTCTCTTTTAACCTTTGTACATATATTTTTTGTTTTCAATATATTTTCTTCAGAACATCTAGTCCTGCTATTTAAATAAAATGTTTTAATACTCTTTCGTTGAAAGGAAAAAGTTGTCGTCAAAAGAACTTACTATTCACGTGAGTGTCACAAAAGAAGTTTAGAGGTAAATTATAATAAGACGAGTTGTTCCTTTTGTGCGTTCCTTGTGTGCACTTATAACTTGGCTAAAACCAAAAAGGTGAAATTATTGATGCATATGAATTTATGGCATAATACATAATACCGCACATCACGATAACAGACAAACCAAACAAGAAATCTAGCATCATATAAGCGCACGCACCAGAACTAGCTATCTCTTCTCTCTTCCCCCTGCCGTCCTATTTTTGAATAGTTGGGGAGATGCTGATATTTCCATGCTATTATTAGATCTCGACTTCACATCATAAATAAAAACCGGCAAATATGTGGGGACTCATGTTTTACCCTCTCACTTACCGTTATATTTAATAGCATGGATAAAATAATAACATGGACCCGAATCCATGATCAGGAAATGCTAAATGTTTGGTTTTAGAAAAGAAAATAAAAAATATAATTCAATTTCATATCTCTTTTATTTAATTTATTTTAATTTATTCATTTTTCAGAAATGTTTAATTCATTCCACATTTTAATTTAATTTAATTCAATTCATATTTTAGTTTAATTTAATTAAATGTTTTTTTGGGTAAAATTGCCAAAACTCCCCTGGCCCACTTCAAGCCCATGTAAAAAAAACCCGGCTTTTTCTCTTGTTAAAATACCCTGAGCACAATCAAAATCTCCTGTATATCGGTTGCCTGTAATATCTAAGCAGTTGCAGTTGCAGTTGCTTATAATATCTAAACAGTTGTCTGTAATATCCAAGTAGTTGAGCGAATATTAGACCAAAATGAAATACAGCCAAGTGTTTTCTCACAAAAATTTTGAACAGCAGACCTATCCCAACTGTTTCGAAAATTACCAGATCTTTTAGACAACTCCCGAGTGGGCCGAGGGCTTTTTGACAATTTACCCAATGTTAGAACCTATAACCCTCCCATTTGAGGACATGGATCCGGTTAAGCTGGTTATCCACTGTCTTTGACGTAATACACGGGAGGCCAAGATTAAGTAAGAAAACAAATATATCTTTAAAAATAATATTTTTATTCTATTTCAATCTCAACCGTTCATGTATTACACACCGATGAAAACCAGATTTGACAAAAAAAATTCAAATCTAGATCCACGCCCCCCATTTGAACATTTTGGAGCTTATACAAACGCACATGCATCATAATGGGTTGGGTCAAGATTTTGTGAAATGTATGGGCTAAAAGCCTGCATAATATTATCAAGAAGGATTTTTTATGATATGAGCCCCCACAAGAGCCCTTTGTAAATTTATTGGCTTTTTCCGAGTGAAAAACTAAGCATGCGTGTTTCGTTGGTAGCTGGAACGCGGGAGGTAAATTCAGAGTGTATGACCTAAACGGAAAGGCGGTTGATTGGGCCATGAAAAAGATTCGTTCCAAATGTTTGCATGAAAGTCCAGAGCTCTCAGAGGGAGGGATTGTTAGGGGCGAGACAAACTTGGATCAAGATGGAGGGGAGCACATGCGATTAGATGTTCTAGACTACTATGCGTCAAGGGAGGGTCCCTTGGGGGTCACGACAAGATGATTATTATGGTTTTGTAGGGATTTCTCTGTTGAAATAATGGAGAAACTTCAAACACAAGCCATATTATATTTTACCAAAACCAAGGTTTTTTAATTAAGGGATGTCTTATGGCACTTTCTTAATTATGACAGTTTCTTAATTAAGGAGATGGTATAGTCTTAGTTGGAATAGGAGGAGTGTCTTATGGCAGATTCTTAACTATTGTATTTACTCAATTAAGGAATTGGTTTGTGTACAAATAGGAACCTCTTATATGTATTTTGTACACCAACACTAAAGCCAAATAGAAGAGTGATCATTGTATAAGAGGGTAAAGGTTTAGATCTAAAGAGTTTTGCGAGAAAACTCATAGGGTTGAGATCTAGAGAGTTTTGAGAGAAAACTCATAGGGTTGAGCGAGGTGTACTTGATTTAAGATTATAGTAGACGTTTGCAGATTTCGCTCTGCTGGGGACTAAGTATACGGTGGGTGAACCTCGTAAACAAATCTCTTGCCTTTCTGTATTTGATTTCCTATTTTTATTCTTGCATATTTATATTGTTCTTTCGTCGTTTAATTGTGTTTGCGTGATTTGGGTGTTGTTGGGAGCATTGTTCTGTGCATCGGCTTCTACTATTTTCAACAACTCGTATCAGAGCAAGGGTTAAAGGAACCTAGGGTTCTTCAAATCTATGATATAGGTTAACGGTGGGTAACGACAATTACGTCATTTTTCCCACTTTCTTAGATCATCGTTTTGAAGACGTTGATTCAGATTAGAGAAGAAATTGAGTTTGTTGTGCCAGAGAAGAAAGATGGCGGTGGATAAAGTAAGGATTGAAATGTTTAATGGTCAGAATTTTGGTTGGGGCGTATGTAGATGGAGGACTACCTATATCAAAAGGACATATTTCTTTCATTGCTTGGAGAAAAGCCCGAGAAGATGGCCGATAAGGCGTGAAACCTTTTGGATAGGAAAGCCCTGGAGAAAATTCTGTTGTCGTTGATTCCGCAAGTGGCATTTAATATTTCGAAAGAGAAAACAAGCAAGACGCTAATAATGATGTTAGCAAAGTTATATAAGAAGCCTTCTACATCACACAAAATTTTCCTGATGAAAATACTTTTCAACATGAAAATGGCTGAAAACGGCTCGGTGACGGAACACCTGAATAAGTTCAATAGCATGACGAACCAACTCGAATCGGTGGAAATCATCTTTGAAGACGAGATTCGAGCACTTTTATTCCTCTGTTCTTTGCTGGAGAGTTGGGAGAACCTAGTGATGACGGTTAGCAACTCGATCTCGGGGACTCTTACATTTAATGATACAGCGAGTTGCATATTAAATGATGAGATGCGAAGAAAGGTTGGTAGTGGGAGTTCGGGAACTTCCACGCTTTCAGTGGAGAATCGTGATGGAACGATGGAAAGGGGGAAAGAGAAGAAGGGCAAGTCTAAAAACCGAGAAAAATCACAAAGAAAAATCCAAGGCGCGTATTGGAATTGTCGGAAGAAGGGTCGCAGGAAAAGTGACTGTAAAGCTCCAAAGAATGACTTGAATGAGAAGGCATATGGAAAGGAAGCTAATGCAGTGTCTACTAAAGAACATGGGAAACAAGATTTTTGTATATCAGCGAACAAGAGCAAAAAGGCGGATACTTGGTTTCTACATTAAAGAGCATCCTTCCTTGCACTTCGGGGCGAAATCACATCAGCAACTATGTTTAGAGGGGCCTTGAGCATGTGACGGTGGGAAACGGTCGGCCGTGTAAGATCGTTGGTAAATGGACGATCAGCTTGCAACATTCAGGAGGCGGTCAATTAAAATTGAAGAATACTCGTCATATTCCAGATTTGAAGAAGAGCCTGATTTCCATTAGTCAACTTGACAACGAAAGTTTTATTACGACATCTGGGAATTCGTAGTAGAAGATTACCAAAGGGCCGTTGGTGGTTAGTAGGGACAAGTTGAGCAGTTCGTTGTATTTCTTCAGTGGGAGTAGCGGAGGTTCGGTTGTATTGGCAACGAGTTCAGAGTTAAATTCGAAGACTTCGTTGTGGCATAGGCGATTGGGGCACCTCAGCGAAAAGAACATGAAAATTCTTCAAGGAATGGGCTTCTTTCGGGGATGAAGAAGGTGGAGTTAGGGTTGTGTGAGGGTTGTGTTTGTGGGAAGCAAAACACGCATAAATTTGAGATTGGAGGCGTAGTAAAGAAGACCAAGAAGCTGGAGATGGTACATACAGACGTATGGGGTCCAATCTCAGTGGAGTCTTATGGAGGGAATCGGTATTTCGTGACGTTCATCGACGATGCAAGCCGAAAGACATAGGTGTATGCGATGAAGAAGAAGTCCGATGTGTTTGGTATCTTCAAACACTAGATTGCGCAGATGGAGAACCAAACGGGGATGAAGGTTAAATATCTAAGGTTCGATAATGGAGGGGAATACTGCACACAAGAGTTCGACGCATTTTGCTCGCGGAAGGGTATTCGTTGGTTGAAGACGGTATCGGACATGCCACAGCAAAATGGCATCGCTGAAAGAATGAACATGACGATCTTAGAGCGAGCGCGGAGCATGACCTTGGATGCGGATCTGCCAAATTTCCTATGGGCAGCGGCGGTTAATGCTGCTATGTACTTGATCAACAGAAGCCCGACAAGTGCGCTTGATAGAGGCATTCTGGAAGAAAATTAATTAGGTAAACGGGTTGATTACTCCCACCTAAAAGTGTTTGGCTGTGTTGCTTATTCTTTGGTTGATAAGGCGGAAAGGAGTAAGTTTGACTCCAAGTCTCGGATATGGTGTGGATGAGTTCGGATATAGGCTGCGGGATTACACAAGAAAGAAAGTAATACGAAGTCGGAACGCCATCTTTAACGAGTAGTGTTAGCGTTGAGGCTTGCGAAAACGTCGGTTTTGGATGCTAAGAGGAGAAAAACTAAGTAAGGAACTAGAGAAATCTCCAGCGAAAGAAACAATTTCACTATAGAGAGAAATCAATTATAAAAGAATTTGAGGACTATAAAATTTTACAAGAGCTCTCAAACTTTCAATCTTTCACAAAAGCTCATTATAACTCACAAGTATTTGTGTTTGCTTGATTGCCCATCTCAAATGACCCCTAAGATATTTATAGGGGTCTGATGGAGGCCTTGATCTCCTTCAGATATTGTCCTCCGTCGATCTATCATGAGCGTTGATGAAGGGTTGAGATTGGTGTTGAGGGTTGTCTTCTTTAGCGTGTGGATATCAGTGGGCTTGTTTTGAAGTGAAGCCAAGCTATCCGCGAAAGAAGTCCCGGGGTGGTTGTACCACCGTGGACCCTCCGACGATCAAGTTAGCCGAGAAATTCGAGCAGAGTAGCGGCTTGTTGGGTTCAAATTTCCTTACCCGAGTCGTCTGAGAGAGGGGTTTTTATAGTGGTCGCTTGGAGCGAGTTGGCGCGAGATCTTCCCCGTCAGTTACGCCCCTGACGTTACGCCTGCGTGAATGATGGGAATCCTTCATTAATGACGGGATACGGTCGTTAATGGGGGATACGATGGCCTGGAACGCGGGATGTTGGGTGGCGGATATCTCGCTTCCGGCGAGATACGCGGAGCCGTGGCAGAGGCGCTTGGGCTCTGCGTTCTTAGTTGCACGGTAGAACCGGGGATGCTTAGCTCAGCGGGAGGCTCGGAGGCGAGCGGGAGACCGAGGGAGCTCGATTCTGTGATAGCTCGGAGGCGAGCTGGGACGACTGAGGAAGCTCAGCATGTAGGAGGGCTCGGAGGCAAGCTGATGGTTATTTGTAAGGCGAGCCTAGGAGTGTTTTGGGAGGCCATCGAAGGTCAGGTCAATTCTCGGGGCGAAGGCCCGGGGAATGCCTTCAATTTATCGTGCTTGCTCATGTTCCGTAAGCCCCGGGACACGTCATTTACCACGTGTCATGATATGAGGAATTCCTATTTATGAATATCATCAGGGTCCAATGAATGGTTCTATAAAACTTCTAGAACATCTCTAGAATTTCTAGACTATTTCTACACTATATCTATAGTTATTCCAAAACAATTCAAGAAAATATCTAGAACCAATCCAAATCAAGTTCAACAGTTTCTAGACTACTTCTAGAAGAGTTCTTGAAAATATCTAGAACCATTCCAAATCAATTTCTAGAGTTTCTAGAAGAGCTCTAGAAATTGGACTTGGCTTCTAGAACTTGGACTTAGGCTTATGTGATTTTGCATCACAAATCAACGTTCTCCTCCTTGATGCAAAATCGCCAATTCTACAAAGTTTTCTCTTTCTATCCCTTACAATCTATATGCCAAGGATTTTTTTCGCAGCTCCCATATCATTCATTTCGAACTCCTAACTTAGATGTTGCTTTAATTTGTCAACTTCTGATTTACTTTTGAAGACCCACTTACGTTCTATGGCGCATTTTCCTTCCGGCGACCGTACTAGATCCCATATACCATTCCTTTGAAGAGATTCCATCTACTCCTCCACGGTGAGTCTCCATTTTTCAAAGTCTCATGATTAGATAGCATCTTTGTAAGATAGTGGTTTTTCATTTTCAATAGTCAAGGCATATACTGTCATGTCTTTAAAACCATAAGTCAACCAATCTCCATACCGATCTGGTGAACGCTTTTCTCGCTGTAGCCTTTGCTGCACCTGCTGAACTGGTGAATGCCAATATTATTGTGGCCGTGGCTCCACCTGCTGAATTGGTTCTTTCTAAATCTGAGTTCTCTGTACCTCATCTTTAACACCTTGGACCGAAACCTTCATCATAACCTGATTAAGTAATTTCGGTGTCCTCTCACCATCTTCACTTTGACCCTGTTTATTGAGTATCGGAGATTCATTAAAGGTCACATGTCTGCTGAATACGGCTTTACGGGTTTCATGACACTATAACCTGTAGCCTTTTACTCCATCTCCATAACCAAGGAAGATACACTTCCTTACTCTCGGATCAATCTTATTGTTCTTCTCATTAACGTAAGCTGGGCATCCAAATACTCGGAGTATCGAGTAATCAACAGCCTTTCCAGTCCATACTTCCTCCAGAATCTTTGATACTATCGCCGATGATGGTGACCTATTCATGAGGTAAACGGAGGTATTAAGTGCTTCCGTCTAAAACTCTTTCGGAAGTCCAGCGGTAATCCTCAAGCATTGTGTCTTTTCCAGAAGCGTCCGATTCATACGTTCTGCAACTCCATGTGACCGTGAATCTCCGGGTGTAGTGTAGTGGCATATGATCCCTTCATCTTTGCAGAACTCCTTGAATACATTTGAAATGTATTCACAACCATTATCGGACCTCACGACCTTCATGGATTTTCTTGTTTGCTTTTCTACCATGGATTTCTAAGTCTTGAACTTCTCGAATACATCGGACTTGTGCTTCAAGAAATATACCCATAGCTTTCTTGAGAAGTCATCGATTAAGGATACAAATTACATGGCTCCTCCAAGAGAAAGAATCGGTGCTGGTCCCTACACGTCGGTGTGAATAGATACCTTTAGTATCATACACACCTGTGCTGAACTTTACCCGATATTGCTTTCTCAATACACACTCTTCATAGAAGTCCGGCTTCTCAAAATTTACATCCCCAATCAAACGTTTCTTGTGGAGCAACTATAGATTTCCACGTGGCCAAGTCGCAGATGCCATAATCGTGATGATTCTAGATATGTATCCAAAGGGGTAAATGCGGACTCACCTGTGATAGTGTGTCCTTGAAGCAGATATAAGTTACCGACCTTCCTTCTTTTCATGACGACCATAGATTCTCGAATGATCTTCATAGTACTGTTCCTGCTAAATTTTTTTGGCTCAGATCTTGTTGTTCCCTTATAAAATAAAGAGAAAGCTCCATGTGTTAAATACATGCACCCACATGCAAGGTATGTAACTATCACCTCAGGTAGCGCCGCACGTGAAATTCACATGGGCGCCAATGTGCAAAGCACAGAAGCGCCCGCTCCCCTAATATTTAAACATAATAAAACAGTTAAGCTCTATTAAAATTTTGTTGAGGCAGCGCCTCACGTGCCCCTCACGAGGACGCCAACGCCAATCTTGTAAGATTAATCTTATGGTGGTGCCACACGTGCTTTTCACATGGGCGCCAATGTGCAAAGCACAGGAGCTCCTATCATAAATAAGAATTAAATTCTTAAGTGGCGCCCACGTGCACAACACGTGAGCACCGTCGTCCAAATTAAAAGCAAGTAGAATTAAATTCTACATGGGGATACCTCCTTAAAAACTGGGATATTCTCTGTAAACAGAGCCATTGGATCAAAAATCCAATGGTGATAATAAATCATTAGATAATAAATTTTATTTAGAAAATATTTTCTTTCTAATATGAAAAGATCTTTCTCTAACAAAGAATCTTGGATTTAAAATCCAATGGTGATAGTATATCACCAATTAAACTATCTGATAGAATTAAATTCTATTTGGAAAATATTTTCCTTGATCTTTCTAATATTGGACGATCTTTCTTTAACAGAGAATTTTGGATTTAAAATCCAATGGTAATAAAATATCAACAATTAAACCATATGATAGAATTAAATTCTATATAGGAAATATTTCTCTGATCTTCCTCAAACTAGAAAAATCATCTTTGATCCAACGGTGATTATAAAACCACCTATCGACCATCTGATAAAATAAAATTCTATCTAAGGAAAATATTTTTATAATCTTGTTAAACTATCAAAATATCCATATGATAGAATTAAATTTTATGTTAGGAAAATATATTCCTAATCTTGTTAAACTAACAAGATATTCATATGATAGAATAAAATTCTATCTTAGAAAAATATTTCCTAATCTTCTTAAACAAACAAGAAATTTTTTCTGTTAAAAAGAGAGTCTCTGGATTAAAAATCCAACGGTGAATAAAATTCACAGATTGATCTAAAAGATTATTTTGATTGAAAATCAATCATGATCTCTCAATGAGATATTTTCTCAACAAATTGATTTTTCTATTCTCCTATGACTATGAGCAAAGAGATTAATCAGGGGGAGGAGGAGGAAAAAAGGAGACCCCTCATAAGCTTCTGTAAAAATACAGAAGGCTTCAAAAACAACAGAGAATTTAATTCTCTCAAAGAAGAAAATTTCCCTCCTAAAAAACTCTAGGTGAAGAAAAAAGAAGAGATAAAAAATATCTCCTTTACTTATTAAAAGGGTTTAACCCTTTCCAAAGAACTTAGTTCTTTCTCTGGATCTGAGATCCATAAAACAAGTCTCTCACAAATTGAGAATTTAATTCTCATCGGGACGATCTTGTTCTTGGGAATCAAAGATTCAGGGAAGAACAAATTCAAAAAGAAAAGAAGATAGAGTTCATAATACTCCAGGAACTTAGTTCATTCAAATCAAGAACTTAAATCTTAAAGAACCCGATCCAAAATTCTCAAAATAATGATCTTGGTGATCGTTAATGGTTAAAATAGTATTAACAGAGATTTAAGTTCTCTAAAAATATTAACAGAGATTAAATCTCCAAAGAACATAGTGCCTCACGTGAAACACACGTGAGCACCAGAGAAAAACTAGTGCTTAGCGCTATTGGAGCGCCTCACGTGAAACACATGTGAGCACTGGATAAATTTAGTACTTAGCACTATTGGAGCGCTTCACGTGAAACACATGTGAGCACCACAAAATATCAGTGCTTAGCACTATTATAGCGCTTCACGTGAAACACACGTGAGTGCTATATACAACTAAGTACTTAGCACTGCTGAAACCCAATCTTAGCCCAAGCGAGCCTATATGATCGTGATTTCCAAACCGATCTTAGTCTCAAACATGACTAATGATCTGATGATATCCAAAATGATATTCATCCCATATCTTCTAAGATAATCTTAGTCTCAAATAAAGCTAATGATTCTTATATGAGCCACCATGATCTTTTCCCTCAAATACAGGATTTGGTTCAAGGGTATATCTTTCCATACCTCTGATATATGTTGTTGTAATTCCTCAACGTCTTCAGAAAGGTGGTGGGTCCCGACAACCAACAACTCCTTTCTCGTCCCAACTTGATATAAAATTTCGTCAAGATAGGGAATGATACACCCCATATTGATGCACTTTCAAATTGACATGCACACCTCAAATCGGATCACACCCCAAATTGGGCGCATTCTATGTTACCATTGTTCACATCGCCCCACGTAATAAATGCACGTGCGCGCAAGATGGACATAGGACCGACATGTCCTTAAACTTATATTCGTCCCCAAAATGGGAATATTGGACCGAAATTCCTCAAACTAATCTTCATCCAAAACAAGGAACATTGGACCGAAATGTCCTTAAACTAATATTCGTCCCAAACAGGGAATGTTGGACCGCGGCGTCCTTACACTAATATGTTTTTCCCTGTGATCTGTTTCCATAATGACTACCGTATACTATCCATGGGCTATTCATATATGATCTAATGATCAGTTGAGCCCATATGCTTACTGCTCATAAATTGATCTTAGTCTCAAATATGGCTAATGAGCCTTAAATCGAACTCAAATATCCTCTGAATCTATGGACCTCACAAATGTGAGATCTGCATCCTAAGTTCATCCCCGTTGGCAAACTAAGCTACCAACGTAGGCATTGTCAAGCAAAATTCTTGACCTAAACCCAAATTTCAAATATACGGATTTAGACTAATCCACGCCCTACAGGCGACGACATAAATTAGTCTCCGTATACAATCCACGGACAACCCAAAATAAAACAAATACAGCACGACTCAAAGTGAATTTTCGGAGCAGGAGAAATTGGTTTTCGCAACGCGGTAACATAATTAACTGCAGGTGCTTGCGCCTACAAGAAAGAGCGTCCCCACAATCAAAACCCCTCACAAATGGGGGGCAATCTGATAAAACCTACTATAATGGCCACATCTTTCCAAACCTCCGATATATGGTGCCATAAATCAATTTGGTATCTTCGGAGAGGTAGATGATCCAAATAGCATCTACCCCTAAATTTAGGCCACACGATCTATCCCAGTGCGTCTCCGTCTCCGGCGGTGAACAGATTTTTGCACGCCCGGTAGGACATTTTCCTCTTTCCACTCCACATTTCTTGTGTCGTGTTTTGCGAACAAAATCGCGGTTCGCTATGGTTGCCCTTAGATTTGAGGTACTAAAATTTGGTGTCTTACTCCTATGCAAAAGAAGAGAAAATCGATGGCTTCCAGCTGCACCTTTTGCAACAGCGGCTCTCGCACCACCCTGGTTGGAGGAGTGACCTACGGGCCCAACGCTGCCTTTATCTTTTCAATGCCGGTGGGGAAAGTAACACAAGCCACTACTGGGTTGTTCTTTAGGACCATGCTCCCACCGATGAGTTTCGGTGCCTCAGCGTCGCTAGAGGAAGCTCCCAGGAGGTCGGTCTTCGATCGACTGGAGACTACAACGGCCCCTCTCAACGGGCCGTCCAAAACTGACGTCTCAGTCTTCAATAGGCTGGGAAAGAACCCAAACGGGCATGCAAAGAAACCCATGATACCTGAAGGGGCTATCCCAAAACGGATAGCCCTCTCAACTCCTGCTATGGGCGAAGTCGTCAAAGGTGCTTCCCTACCAGAAAGTCGGTCTTTGAAAGATTGGCTGGCCATCCTCAAACCCTGCCAAGGATGTCAGTCTTCAACAGGCTGACACCAACAATAGCTCCTCAGCAAAGCTGGAGGCACGAAGAAGCCGCTTCCAAAACTGAGGCGGTCCCTTCTGCAAGACACGCTCGACGTCATCACTGGCACCGAGTGAGGAAACCTGGGGGTAACTCCCCCTCTGTACTTACCCTACCAGCTTAAATTGTGGAGGTTGACGCTGCTGTTCCAACCGGAAACAGCTTTGATTTTCTCGGGAGGGTATGTTAGAAATCTCCAGCGGCGGTGTTAAAGAAATCGCCTCCGCCTGCAGAAGCCACGGTGCAGGAAAAGACGAAGCAGCCCCGTCAGCGGCTCTCCTCCCAAATTCACAGGGTCTGGCGGAAAGTCCAGGACTCTGTGATCAAGAAAAACTACTCTCGTCGACCGAAGAAATCGAAGGCTCGGCACTAGAAAGACCGTCCCTCCGTCATACAGAGAGGGACTTCTTCTATACAGATGCCTGTTACAACGGCTCTTTCAACTTCGATCTCCCACAAAAGGATGAGGCTGGAGAAAATCCCACCACCTGCGGCAAATTCCAAAGACGCTGGACCCAAATGCTCCAAGTCTGGGGGAATGATCATACACATGTTTTACATGGCTTCCGGAAAAGAAGAAAGCCATGCTTCCACAGGTCACCGGCCGCAAACTCGGTCACTGACAAAAGCTCAGGAGCAACAACAAAAGCTCTAGGAGATGCTGACCAAAATGACAGCATTTACCGGGCAGAAAGAAAGCCCGGACACAATAGCCGAACAACGTCAGGAGCAGGAGATCGATACAGAGTTCCTACGAAGGGTGCTTGAAAGAAAGGACAAGGAAACTGCTAAGAAAGTTGCTAACATAAAGCAGATGGCTCTCTAGTTCCATAATATGGTTAGAATGATGATCCAGCCAGAACCACCAGCCGAGAATCCACCGATAATCATCGAGGATGACAGAGGGGAAATATCAAACCCTCTTCCAGCCTTATCGGCAGCCAAGGAGGAAACGATCTCCAAGGCTGCTCTTGATAATTATATCGCTCAGCAAATACGAGCTCATCAAGTTAATGAAGCCGCAAGCTAAATCGTCAGAACTGGGCGACCGTATCCAGACTGGTATGACCAAATTAAATACCCACCGGGGTATACGATCCCTAAGTTCTATGTATATAAGGGGACAGGCAACCCACACCAGCACATTGCGTGTTTTAAATTCATGTGCGGCAACACTGGAGGAAGGGATATATTGCTCCTCCGATAGTTCGTCAGCAGTCTGGCGGGTATCGCGTTCGAATGGTATGCGGAACTGCCAAATGATTCGGTGAAGACCTTCGACGAGATGAATAAGTTCTTCTGTCAAAAATTCGCTAGTGCAGATAAACGCACTACCATGGCGGCGTTGGTCAACGAAAGGGTTGGACCGAACGAGACCTGGGTTCAATATGTTACCCGATGGCAAAATCTCTAGTCAAAATACGAGCAACGCATCGACGAAGATACAGCCATGGGAATTTTCATAGCCACTCTTAACCCAAATTCAAAGGTATTCCCATTTATGGCCCTTTTCAAGACGACGACTTTCCAAGAGCTCATGGATAAAATGACTTGATTGGATCAGATGTGTCAAAACCCTTCATCATCCGATGAAGATGAATGAAAAGAGGAGGCAAGGTGGCGTTTGTCACTAACGCTCAACAAAAAATGAGCGGCTCTAAAGCAACCTGTTGCCAAAATAGCGACAACATGGGTACTCGCTCTCCCCTGAGATATACACAGGGGGCATATTTCTCACCGGCAGATGAATCTCTACGTGGGATGGTCCTTTCTTCTCAAAGAACAGAAAGAATATTAAGGGACCTACAAGCAGGCCCTGTAATCAAGTGGAATATCCCACTTGAACAAAAAACCATAGGAGAGATGCGAAATCCATGTCCCACTCCGAATCAGACGATGAGGGAAAAAAACCCCAATTCAATTCCATTCTTCCAAGGAAGAGGAAGACTCGGCAGAAGGAATGACGTGATATCTCGTTCCTTCATATATGAAGAAGATGCTCCATCAGTATCGGAAAGCGACATTGATGAGCAGGGGGAAGGTGTCGTTTAAAACACTCGGTATTTCCCGCAAAACAACTCGATTGCTGCAATGGTAAAATAAGCAGTCCAAGAGGGTGAAGACAACCTAAGGCGTGAAGTGTCCATGCAAACAAAAGACATACAGCAACGCCTCGGCAAGCAAGCGTTGGAAGAAATGAGTTATGTAACTTTCCGACCAAACTGCAATAATGGACCGAGAAGTCTCTAAACTTGTGCGTCGTCCCAAACACGGCGATGTTGGACCGAGATGTCCCTAAACTAGCATTTCGTCTCGAACATAGGAATGATGGACCGAAACGTCCCTAAACTAGCGCGTCGCCTCAAACACGATGCGTCGCCTCAAACACGGCGATAATGGACCGAAACGTCCCTAAACTAGTACGTCGCCTCAAACATGGCGATAATGGACCGAAACGTCCCTAAGCAAGTGCATCGTCTCAAGCACGGCGTATTGCCACAAACATGGCGATAGTAGACCGAGAATTCCCTAAACCAACAATCCACCTCAAACATGGCGATAATGGACCGAAATGTTCTTAAATTAACGTTCTTTCCCAATATGGGAATGTAGGACCGAGATGTCCTTAAATAGAAATTCGCCTCAAATATGGCGACAAAGGACCGAGATATCCTTAAACTAAAAATTCGCATCAAACATGACGATAACGGACCGAGATATCCCTAAACTAGAACCTCGCCTCAAATATGGCAATATAGGACCGAGAAGTCCTTAAACTAACCATCTGCCTCAAACATGGCAGTACGGACCGAGAAGTCCCTAAACTAACAACGGACCGAGATGTCCTTAAACTAAAACTTCGTCTCAAAAATGGTGATACTGGACCGAATAGTCCTTAAACTAATTACTCGTCTCAAATGTGGCGATACTGGACCAAAAAGTCCTTAAACTAATTAATCACCTCAAACATGGCAATACAGGACCGAGATGTTCCTAAACTAAAATTTCGCCTCGAACATGGCGATATAGGACCAAAACATCCCTAAACTAGTGCATCGTCCCAAATACGGCGATACATTCCCTTGGATCTATATTGCAATCGAAGTCTTAGCAGGAAAGATTGCAACTCGAGCCCCACTGGCTACATAAGTAATCCAGCGATGAAGCCACCTTCAAAACCCATCGGCAAACAAATGGGTCACTTATGACGAAGCTACTTTCGAGAGTTTCGTTGTCAAAAAAAAGGTAGGGTGTGTCCACAAGAGAAATGGGTACGGATGAAAACTCGAAAAGAAGCCGTGAGTAAAAACAGTAGGACTACCGGCGAGCTTGTAAAAACCCAGAAGGGCGCAATCTCATTAAAAAACGGTATGTCCACAAGCAAAATAGGCATGGATGAAAACCCGAAAGGGCGTCATGAGTAAAAACAGCAGGACTGCCGGCAAGTTTGTGAAAACCTGGAAAGAGAGCAAACTCGTAAAATAAAAAATTCATATGCACTTGCAAAGTTCTTTCGACCTTGTGAGGAGAAAATATTTGCGTGAGATCCTTACGACTCACAAAGGAGCAACACACTTAGGAATCCTCATGATTCCTAAGGAGAAATTACACTTGCGAGATCCTCACGACTCGTAAGGAGAATTCCCCCCTATGAGACCCTCACGGCTTGTAAGATTTAAAAGTCTTAAGCTACAGGGGTCTGAACCTGTTCTTAAGCCGTCACATCCCCTAAGTTGCCCTACATGCGGTCCAATATTGACCCTTGTATACAATCCACGGGCATGAATAAACATTTCCCTACCAAGTTCCACCAATGTCGAGAAATATCCCCATATGGTGAACGACACTTGTAAGTCCTCTCGACTTATAAGGAGAAAACACTCTTGCAAGATCCCTACGAATTACAAGGGAAAATATAACTTGGGAATCCCCATGATTCCTAAGGAGAAAATACATCTACGAGATCCTCACGACTCGTAAGGAGAAATACCTTTATGAGACCCTTACGGCTCATAAAGTTAAAATGCCTTAGTCGATAGGATTCTAACCATGTTTGCTAAGCCACCTTTGTTCAAATTAACAAAGGCAAATGATGATTCGCACCTGGCAATATTCCAGTTGCAGCGATATTGATGCCTAAATAAGTGTCAAACTTCAAGTCCTTTCACGGCAAATGAGAATTCGCTCCTGGCAATATTCCAGTCGTAGCGATGCTGATGCCAAGGTTGGTATCAGATTCCAAACTTGCAATAGAAACAACAGCGATTAGCAAAAAAATGCATATAAAAACAACCAAAATGATAGGGCAACTCGCAATAAAAATCAGCGGGCAAAAAATATGCATATAAAAAAACAGCCGAAATGTTTGGGCAACTCGCAATAAAAAACAGCTAATAAAAATATTAAAAATAACCGAAATGATTGGGCACCGCGGATGAAAAGCCAAAATGATTGGGCAATCGCGACTTTCACAATATGAAAAGCTGAAAAGATATGAAAGAAAGGGAACCATATTTTCCCACTAGGCTCCGTCAAAAGGAGAGCCAGATCTTGATGGCAACATCTACAGCCTAAACATCAGCTCGACGCTCTTCTCATTCCAACAGGGTGTAAACGTGACGTCAGCAAAGCTCCAAGGAGCCAAATAAAAAAGGAGTAATGGCGAAATCCCATCTCCAACTCGACGTTCCTTCTCGGTGCAGATGCAACGTCAACAAACAAAAATGGAGTGATGGCAAAAATTCTAGCTCCAGCTCGATGTTCTCCTCATTCCAGCAGGGTGCGGACGTAACTGTCAGATGAAATTGGGGCAATAGCATATTCCTAGCTCCAGACCTCGATGGCGATACATACAACATAATGGTCATTTGGATGTCTACCCAACTTCAGCAAAGAATCAGTATGACATCACCAAAATAAAGTGGAGCAACGACATATCCCTAGCTCCAGATCTCGATGGCAACATTTACAGCCTAGAGATCAGCCTGACGTTTCTTCTCAGTGCACACACGACGTCAACAAAGACCCAAGGGTCGAACATAAAAGGAGCCATGGCAAAATCCTAGCTCCAAGTCTTGACTGTTCATATACAACTCAGAGACTATCTCGACGCTCCTTCTCATTCCAGCAGGATGCAGATGCAACGTAAACAAAAAACCCAAGGGTTGAAATCAAAATGGAGTAATGGAAAAATCCCAGCTCCAACTCGACGTTCCCTCTTGGGGCAGACGCAACTTCAACAAACAAAAGTAGAGTGATGGCAAAAATCCTAGCTCCAGCTCGACGTTTTCCTCATTTCAGTAGGATGCGTACGCAACAATCAAATAAATGTGAAGCGACGACAAAATCCTAGATTCAGATCTTAATGGCAACATCTAAAGCCTAGAGATCACCCAGACGTTCTCCTCATGCCAGCAGGGTGCAGCCATGACGTCAAAAAAGACCTAAGAGTCAAATAGAAATGGAGTCACGGCAAAATCCTAGCTTCAAGTCTTGACGGTTCATATACAATCTAGAGATTATCTCGGCATTCCTTCTCACTCCAGAATGATGTAGACGCAACGTCAACAAAAGACCCAAGGGTCGAAACAAAAATGGAGCAATGGCATATTCCTAGTTCCGGACTTCAACTGCGATACATACAGCATGGAGGTCGAACAGATGTCTACCTTACTTCAGTAAAGAATCGGCATGATGTCATCAAAGCAAAAAATGAAATTACGGCATATTCCTAGTTTCGGGTCTTGACAGCAACTCATATAAAACCCGAAAGACCATTGGAGATCATCCCATCCCAGAAGGGTGCGGTTATGATTCATCGGGGCTCCAAAAAAAAAGCGTCATGGTAAATTCCTAATGCTTGCTCTTCTAATGGTAATATAACCTAAGGAGATTATTTGAAGACATCTTATCCAGCCTCCGAAGGGATCAGAGACACGGCAGTCGTGGGGCGATAGCATATTCCTAGCTCCGGACTTCAATTGCAATACATACAGTATAGAGGTCCTACAGATGTCTACCTTACTTCAGAAAAGAATCGGCGCAGCATCGTTAAAAAAAATTGAAGCAACGACATATTTCCAGCTTCGGGTCTTGAAGGCAACTCATATAAAGCCTAAAAGACTATCGGAGATCATCCCACATCAGAGCGGAGTGGTTATGACTCATCGAGACTCTAAATTGAGACTAACTTCAAGTAAAAAGCGTCATGACAAATTCCTAATGCTTGCTCTTCCGACGGTAATATGACCTAAGGAGATTACTTGAAGACATCTTTTCCAGCCTCAGAAAGGATCAGAGACACGACAGTCGCGGGGCTACTCGAATAGTAGCTTAAAGACTGCATATCGAGGAATACATCAGTCAATGCGACGGTACCACGGACTAAACCCCTAATACCACAAACCTAACGGACCCCTGTTGTAAAGAATAGGGGTTAGCTATATTTGACGTTAGGATACACCTGCGAGATCCTCTCAACGCATCTCGACTCATAGGGAAAAACAACTTTATGAAACCCTCACGGCTCATAAAGGTGAAAAGCCTTAGGCGACGGGGATATCAACCTGTTTCCTAAGCACTGTGGCCCTACAAGTAGGTCCAAACTGACTCTTGTATACTATCCATAGGCTACATTCTCCAAATTCGAATACCGATGAGGAGAAGAAGCTCCTTACGAGTCCTCTCGACTCGTAAGGAGAAAATTCTCTTGTGAGATCCTTATGACTCTCAAGAGAAAACACACTTAAGAGTTCTCACGACTTCTAATGAGAAAATACACCTACGAGATCCACTCGACTCGTAGGGAAAAAAGTCTTTATGAGACCCTCATGGCTCATAAAGTTGAAAAGTCTTAGGCGACAGATCTAAACCTGTTTTCTAACCCATCGCGGCCCTACAAGTAGGTCCAAACGATTCTTGTATACTATCCACGGGCCACATTCTCCAAAATCGAATACCGATGAGAAGAAGAAGCCACTTACGAGTCCTCTCGACTTGTAAGGAGAAAATTCTCTTGTGAGATTCTTACGACTATCAAGAGAAAACGCACTTAGAAGTCCTCACGACATCTAACGAGAAAATACACCTAGGAGATCCTCTCGACTCGTAGTGAGAAAAGTCTTTATGAGACCCTCACGGATCATAAAGTTGAAAATTCTTAGGCGATAGATCTAAACCTGTTTCCTAAGCCATCGTTGCCCTACAAGAAGGTCCAAACTGACTCTTGTATACTATCCATGGGCCACCTTCGTCAAAGTTACATGCCAATGAAGTGAAGAAGCCACTTGCGGGTCCCCTCAACTCGTAAGGAGAAAATACCTGCTTGAGATCCTTACGACTCACTGAGATGAGTGACACTTAGAAATCCTCATGATTTCTGGGGAGAATATGCACCTATGAGATCCTCATGACTCATAGGGAGAAAACCTGCTTGAGACCCTTAGGGCTCATGAAGATGAAAAAGTCTTAGGCGACAGGGATCCTAAACTTGTCTTCTAAGCCAACAATTCTTTGGCGTATAAGCTTACGTGGGCAAAGTAGTAGGGGGCATTTGTTCCCACCAAATTTTTTTGGCTCAGAGCTTGCTGTTTCCTTATAAAAATAAAGGGAAATCTCCACGTGTTAAATACATGCACCCATATGTAAGTCATGTAACTATCATTTCAGGTAGCGCCGCACGTGAAGTTCACGTGGGCGCCAATGTGCAAAGCACAGGAGCGCCTGTTCCCCTAATATTTAAACATAATAAAACAACTAAGCTCTGTTAAAATTTTATTGAGGCAGCGCCTCACGTGCCTCTCACGTGGGCACCGTCGCCAATCTTCTAAGATTAATCCTATGGTGGCGCCGCACGTGCTCCTCACGTGGGCGCCAATGTACAAAGTACAGGAGCGCCTATCATAAATAAGAATTAAATACTTAAGTGGCGCTTAAATGCACAACACGTGAGCCCTGACGCCCAAATTAAAAGCCAATAGAATTAAATTCTATATGGGGATACTTTTCTAAAAATTGGGATATTCTCTGTTAAGCTAGCCGTTGGAACAAAGATCCAATGGTGATAATAAATCATCAGATGATAAATTCTATTTGGGAAATATTTTCCTTTTAATATGGAAAGATTTTTCTCTAACAGAGAATCTTGGATTTAAAATCCAATGGTGATAAAATATCACCAATTAAACTATCTGATAAAATTAAATTCTATATGATAGAATTAAATTCTATTTGGGAAATATTTTCCTTGATCTTTCTAATATTGAAAGATTTTTCTCTAACAGAGAATCTTGGATTTAAAATCCAATGGTGATAAAATATCACCAATTAAACCATCGGATAAAATTAAATTCTATATGAGAAATATTTCCCTGATCTTCCTCAAATTAGAAAGATCTTCTCTGACAGTGATTATAAAATCACCTATCGATCATCTGATAGAATAAAATTCTATCTTAGGAAAATATTTTCCTAATCTTGTTAAACTAACAAAATATCCATATGATAGAATTAAATTCTATGTTAGGAAAATATATTTCTAATCTTGTTAAACTAAAAAGATATTCAAATGATAGAATAAAATTCTACTTAGAAAAATATTTCCTAATCTTGTTAAACAAACAAGAAATCTTCACTGTTAAACAGAGAGCCTTTGGATAAAAATTCAACGGTGAATAAAATTCACCGATTGATCTAAAAGATCATTTTGATTGATCATGAAATTAATCATGATCTTTCAATAAGAGATTTTCTCAACAAATTGATTTTTCTCTTCTCTTATAAATAGAAGCAAAGAGATTAATCAGAGGGAGATGGAGGAAAAAAGGAGACACCCCATAAGCTTCTGTAAAAATACAGAAGGTTCTCAAAACAATAGAGAATTTAATTCTCTCAAAGAAGAATATTTTCCTCCTAAAATACTCTAGGTAAAGAAAAAAGATGAGATAAAAAAATATCTTCTTTACCTATTAAAAGGGTTTAATCCTTCTCAAAGAACTTAGTTCTTTTTTTGGATCTGAAATCTACAAGACAAGTCTCCCACAAGTTGAGAATTTAATTCTCATCGGGAAGATCTTGTTCTTGGGAATCAAAGATTCGGGGAAGAACAAATTCCCTAGGGGGATGGTAAACGTCAGACCCCTAACAACGTGATAAGTCATGCCGGAGGAGAGCCCAATACACCATGAGAAACTACTGAGTACCTTACCAGTATTTCTCGACTGCCCTGACCAGGGACTTTGTGTAATGGCTTTCCGAACACTGCGCGATATCAATCCCCAATACTGGGAGAGACGAATCCTATCTAATCGCTATTATCACTAAGTGCTTCGGGACTACACCCAGCTACTACCTGTTTCCATGACTCCTTTGAGCGTGGTAGGGTAGTAATCAAAGTGCAGCGGAAACACACTCGAGACGAAGTAGCGATGGACAGTCAACGGACTAAGCTGTACTCATGCCACCTGGGAACTGCTTCCTGATGATAGGTATAATACCAACCAGCAGTTCCCGACGAGTCCTATCCAGTGTAACTCATAACCTAATGAGCACCTGCATACCAACTCCAATACGAAGTACTGATAGCTGTGGGACAGACCATATCCCCTGCTGGGATGAGAAGCATATACACTAGTCTACTCCGGAGTATCGATGCCCCGTTTCGATAATCCAATGGCTAAGGACCTGTATAAGGATATGCTTATAAACTACCCAGCCCCCACAAGTGTGACTGCCATCACAACGCTGTTAGTCAAGAAAATATCCTAAGGGCTTTACCAATATATATAAGCGATATGCTAAAAGAAACACATGCACATATTGAGGTAGAATCAAACCAGGTAGTATACTACCATATCGAGCAAGACTGTTATTATAACTGTGAAATATCCCAAGCATCCAATATGTAATATACAATCCAGTATGATACAGTAATGGCCTCTAGGGTATATATCACTAACAATCTCCCACTTGCACTAAGGCCATGTATTGGCATATCGCAGACCTATCGTCTCGATTAGCCGCTCGAATTGTGTCTGAGGGATGGATGGCCTTTGTGAGTGGATCTGCAGTGTTTTTCTCTGTCTCTACTCTCCTCACCTCGATCTCCCAGCGATCAATGATCTCCCTGATCAGGTGGAACCGCTTCAGGATGTGTCTAGACTTCTGATGGGACCTTGGTTCCTTCGCCAAAGCTATAGCGCCGTTGTTGTCACAATACAGCGGTATTGGATCAACAATGGATGGAACCACCTGAAGCTCTGTCACGAACTTTCTGATCCAGACTACTTCCTTCGCGGCATCACAGGCAGCAACATACTCTGCTTCCATAGTCGAGTCAGCAACGGTTTCCTGTTTGGAGCTCTTTCAAACAACCGCCCCTCCATTGAGGGTAAAGACATGACCCGACATGGACTTGGAGTCATCCTTGTCACTCTGGAAGCTGGAGTCGGCGAAGGCCTCGATCTGGAGGTCTTCCCTACCGTACACTAAGAACATCTCCTTAGTCTTTCTCAAGTACTTGAGAATGTTCTTCATTGCTATCTAGTGCATCTCTCCTGGGTTTGACTGATACCGGCTTACAACGCTCAGGGCATATGCTACATCTGGTCTGGTACATAATATCGCATACATTATAAAGCCTACCGCAGATACGTAGGGTATAGTAGACATGCGATCTCTTTCCAAATCAGTCTTGGGAGACATCTCTTTGGAGAGGGTGATTCCGTGACAAGACGGTAGATTACCGCTCTTAGAATCTTCCATACTGAATCGTTTCAATATGGTGTCGATGTACCTTGACTGTTAGAGTCCCAACATCCGTTTAGATCTGTCACTATAGATCGGGATCCCCAGAATGTAGGAGGCATCACCCAGGTCCTTCATGGAGAACCTTTGTGACAAGAATACCTTGACTGATTGTAGCATAGCAATGTCATTTCCTATCAAGAGAATGTCATCCACGTACAAGATGAGGAATACCATAGTTCTCGCTGCAATTTTACTATATATGCATGGTTCATCTGGATTTTTGATAAATTCAAATTCCTTGACCGTCTCATCAAAATAGATGTTCCAACTCCGCGATGCCTGCTTTAGTCCATAAATGGACTTAACCAACTTGCACACCTTTCCGCTGCTCCCACTCTGAATGAAACCTTCCGGTTGATCCATATAGATGCACTATTCTAAATTATCATTTAGAAAAGCAGTCTTTACATCCATCTGCCAGATCTTATAATCATGAAAGGCAGCAATGGCAAGAAGGATCCGAATGGATTTGAGCATAGCCATTGGAGAAAAGGTTTCATCACAGTCCAAAGCAGGTCTTTGACGAAAACCTTTTGCAACAAGTCTAGCCTTATAGGTTTCAACCTGTCCATCTACACCAATTTTCTTTCTGAAAATCCATTTGCAGCCTACGGGTTTTACCCCTTCTGGAATAAAGTCCAAAGTCCATATTTTGTTGGTGTACATGGACTCCATTTCGGTCCGCATTGCATCCAGCCATTTTACCGAGTCTCTGCTCTGAATGGCTTGTTGGAAGCTAGTTGGCTCATCATTGTCGATGATGCAATCCTATCTATCCCCATCTATGAGAAAACCGTAGTGTTTCTAGGGCGGATGAGACTGCCTACTAGTTCTGCGGAGTGGCGCGGGATTGTCCGGTTCTTTCGAAACGTCTGGTTCTACCATACTTTCAGTAATAGTCCGCGGTTCTGGAATTTCTTCCAGTTCTATTGCGCTCCCACTTATCTCATTTTCTAAAAATTGAGTTTCCAAGAAGTGGGCATACCGAGAAACAAAGACTTTTTGTCCCTCTGCGTAATAGAAAAGATACCCCCCGGAGTTCTTTGGGTATCCCACAAACTTACACAATACTGAGCGTACCTCGAGCTTATCCGCATGCTGCTTTCTTACAAAAACTGGACATCCCCATGTCTTAAGTTATTTAAGATAGGGTTTCTTCCTACTACACATCTGATATGGTGTGGTAGGCACTGACTTAATATGAACGTTGTTCAAAAGATATGCAGCCGATTCTACTGCATAGCCCCAGAAGGCTCGCGGTAACTCTGCATTACTCATCATGGAACAAACCATATCCAATAGGGTTCTGTTCCGCCTTTCTGATACACCGTTGTGTTGAGGTGTGTATAGAGGAGTAAGCTGAAAGAGAATTCCATTCACTTTTAAGTAGCCCAGGAACTCGGCACTTAAGTATTCACCACCTCGATCAGATCTCAGTGTCTTGATACTTTTGCCGGTTTGTTTTTTCCACTTCATTCTTGTATTCCCGGAATTTCTCAAAGGCCTTGAATTTATGTTTCATCAAGAATACATGTCTATACCTTGAGAAATCATCCGTAAAAATAATGAAGTAGGAATAACCACTTCTTGCATGTGTAAACATTGGACCACACACGTTGCTGTGTATGAGTCCTAAGAGCTTGATCGCTCTTACTCCGTGTCCAGTGAACGGAGTCTTTTTCATCTTTCTTTTGAGATATGATTGACAAGTTGCATAGGACTGATATTCGAATGGATCCGAATATCCTTTCTTATGTAAATTTGTAAATCATGTTTCATTAATGTGACCCGGACTACAATTCCATAAGAAAGCCTGATTTAATTCCGGAGACCTTTCTTTTAAGTGTGTTCTAGACGTTGAAAACCTGAGCTTGATTCAATACGTATATTCCGTTATCTAATGTACCTGACCGAATCAAATTTTGATTTAGGTGGATGTGTACTACGTCGCTTACAAATGTAAAATTATATCCTTCCTTAGAAAGTAAAGATACAGATATGATATTACAAGCTAGACTAGGTACATATAAATAGTTACGTAAAATCAATATCTGCCTACTTATCAATCCTAGGTGATATTCCCTATGGATTCAGCATCCACACTCATTCCATTAGCAACTCTGAGAGTCATATCACCTGCCTTGATAACTCTACGGTTTCTCAAAGCCTGTAATAAATTACAGATATGAGATCCTGATCCGGTATCTAGTACCCAGGAAGTAGAGTTAATAGATAGACAGCTTTCAATTACAAACACACTCGAAGAAGATGCCACAACGTGCTTTGAATCCTGGCTTCTGGCTTTCCAAGCCCTGCAGTCCTTCTAACAATGCGCTTTCCCGTGACTACAAAGGCATGCCTCCTTCCCTACTACTAGCCCCGAAACCTTTGCCTTGCCCTATCCCTCTAGCTTACTGACACCGCTTATTGGCTTGGTGGAGGCCTTCTTTTTCTCTCCCATGGCTTTCGTCTTGGATCTAGAAGAGGAAAATTCCCCAATAAGCAGAGTGGGTGTCTCCCTGGTTTCTTTCAGGGTGCCTTCTGAGCTCCTCAATAAGTTGAGGAGACTTAGAAGTGTAACTTCCTTCCCTTGAATTTTGCAATTCAAGATAAACTGGGCGTAAGTAGATAGTAGGTACTGTAGAATCAAGTCGATACACAACTCGTTCTCCAACGTAGTCTCATGGTCCGTGAGTTGTTCAATATAGCTAATCATCGTAAGGACGTGGTCCCTTACAGATGATCCGATAGCTAATCTCGCTTGAAGCAATATCTTCGAAGTCTCATATCTTGCGATATGAGATTGCTCTCCATATAAAACTTTGATATGGAGGAAGATGAAAGCTAAGTCCATCTTCTCGTTCTGCATCTAGTGTTCATTATCTATTGAGGCTAACGCGAGACACTTGGCTCTCGCACAATCCTTTTCCCATGTTTGACGGATATCCATATCCACGACGGTGGAACCTGGACATGGGACGGAGGGGGGTTTTGTGGTAAGGAGGTAGTCCAGTTTATCATAGGTAAGTGCCATCTGGACATTCCTTAGCCAATAATATATTTCAGCCCAGTCAATTTATTATCTAATAACTTATGTCCGGCCATAGTGGTCGCTGCAATAAGGGGGGAGAGAGAGAGAGAGAGAGAGGAAACACTTAACATGATGTTCTTGCAAGTTTAGATTGGTTATTAGTTTATCTAAACAGGATGGATCCCACTGTTTCCTTGAATCCTTCCTCAAACCATAAAAGAAGAATTAGTCAGAATCAATCCCACTTTTACAATTCTTGCTTAACCTTTCAGCCATGCTGGTGTCGATACTTCGAGGGAGGTTTTCCAACGCTTTCGCAAAGTTCCTTAATTACATAATCTCTTTTTCCTGGAGGCGTAGCCCCGCTAACACCTTTCTAGACACCTACTTGGTTTATAGCGTTAATCGTTTAGTGAAAAATCTTCCGAAGAGTAGCGCATACTCACAATAGGATCGGGATCCAAATATCATTGTGTGATAAACTTGAAGGAATCCTACCAAGATTATCACACTCCAAATAGTATGCAGCACTAGCAAGTTTCAGTTTCCTTAGAAACTCCCGATGTGGATTTTTGCCCCATGCTCTTATGACCTTGACGAAGACCAACATATCATAAGTCACATGTCAAGTTCTACCCGTCATTGTTCAGGTTAATTTGAACCCACCTGTACATACCCTTGATGAAGTCCAAAATAGTAGTACAACTGTCCCAAACCAATGCATCTATCTATACTATATATGAATACCCAGCAGCTACCAATCACTATATCTTGGCGAAGGTCAAAATATATATCTTGAATACTACTGAATATTCATATGAAATGACGGAGGGCTACGGATAGTTTTGGCGAAACCGTGAACGTAGTGAACTTGATATAGTCGAAGGAACCATGATAACTTTTTAAAAGGAGTGGTTTAAGCTCCGCATTTAAAATTGCTTTTTGAAGAAAACCGAGTGGTTTTGAAATTGTTCCAACGATTAAGTTTTGGTTTATTTTATCTTTGCATTAATCAATATTAATGCGGTCCCATCATTTAAAACCTATCAATGCAGCAAAAGAAACGAAAATACAACGTACGCTTATGCCATCCACATTCGCCACGGGGCCCGTTATGCACCGTTAGGTTACTTAACTATCGGCAGAGCGGGGGCTAGACTAGCGCAGGTGCAAAATATAAGCAACGCCTACTAGATATAATATATATATATATAGCTATTCGTCTCACACAATAATAGGCATTCCAGAACACAGATGAATATATTGGATATACTAGGAATTTCGCGTTTCGTTTAAACCTGTAACGAAAAACAGATTCCACGGTCGTGATGAATAGCCAAACCCCACCCCAGACCCCTACGGGTGCGGCAAACTACCCGCCAAATTCCCTAAGTGAAGCAACCTCCCTCGGTAAAATGATTAGGCCACTCGGCACTTCAAAGAACCCGGTAGTTTGTGCACCCTACCTTGGGTCTATCCTGGGAGCAGAAAACGGTAAAAGAAATAATATACAATGGTGGCTACAATCTCAACCCGGATGTGCCCCGCAAAATAATTGTAATGACCCCAAAATCTTTATACATTTGTATTATCTCTCTTCAATAATATACCGTATTTATTTGTACTTGGTATTTTCCTTTTTCTATTAAATTTATTATTATTTTATTCCTCAATCTATTATGTATTTTTTTTCTAGGTACAATTTCTTTTTCTTATATTTAAGTTTTTAACTTCTCATTCTTATTTTTCCTTTCATAAATATTTAACCCAAATCCATTATTCTTATTCTCTACGGCCCATCTAAAAAGCCCATTTTCTTTTTAAGCAACATCATATATTTAATTCTAATTAAATATGTGCATGAACAACCTTATAGCTCATTGGTTAAGCCCTTGCATTGTTATTCCATAAGTCACATGTTCAAATCCCCATTCTTGTAATTATTTTTTATCATTTTTTTTATTCTTCTCATAACCTACAAATGAGACCTTACATTTCCAAAATGAATGGTGATCTTTCATTTCTCTTTTAATTATCATATTGAATGCATATATTATTATACATAATTCACCATTACACCATCTTTATCTCTCACTTCTCCCTCTTCACCTAGAGTCCAAGAAGAAGAACATAAAGAAGCCTTCAAGAAGGTCTCGCTAGTAACGTGAGGCTATCGGCGGATAGACAAGCCCGGTGACAATACCGGCTTGTGCATGTAAGTCCCTTCTTTCTCCTTCCCTCCATCTCTTTATTCTTCTCTTTTCATATCTCGTGAACCCATTTTTATCCATATCGTAATCCTTAAGAGAAAAATAAACATAAACATATACATATATATAAGTCTAGATACATATGGTTATATATGGTTTAATAATATCTTATTACCTCTTGTTCAAATTAAAGTGTTTTCAATTCTTTGTTCATGACTATCAATGTTTATTATGAGTAGTGAGAACATAGATTTCATGCCACAATATATTTACGATATCTCGTGGAATCGGTTTGGTTATTAAAAGAAAAGATGAAGCTTGCGTAAAAATTCTAGTTAATCTTTTTGCCGATTTTAGTATACATATCAATATCTTTACCTTTAAAATTATTTGTAGAAATTAATTTTTACTTTTGGAAATTTCATGAAATTTACATATGATAGAATATATTATTTTTTTCATGCTGTAAAAATTTTAGATCAATCCGCATAACGGTTTAGGAATTATATCGTTTTTATTCACTGATCGTAAAACAGAAAACTGCAGTTATCGGTCAACTTCTAAGACACATAACTTGGTATAACGTTATCCAAATTGAGCAAACTCAGGTGTTTTTGATATCTACATCGAAATATATAGATTTTATTAGTTTTAAGTTTTTACTGAAAACCGATGTAAAATATAGAAAACCGCGTTACAATATTAAGTGACGGATCTGGACAGAATCTGTTCCGATTCGCACACTGTTTTTAAATTAGACATAACTCAAACTCCCGATATCCGTTCGTGACAAAATTTAGATGTGTAGATACAAAATTGATAGAGCTATAATTTTATGTATACTTTATTGCTTAGAAATGCATGAAACACGCCGATATAGGCTTTGCAATACAATATATAGTAGCTGTCCAGAAATCTGAATTTCTGTTTTAAACGCTGATATTAAAATGATCATACTAGAGCTTCAGAAATCCAAACCGCGTAAATCTTGATGTTTTGGATAAGTAATTTGAAAGACCTACAATTTTCTAATAATTTTTGTAACCTGAAACCTGATATAAATTAACTCAAACCGCGTTTTGAAAATATGTGACGGTGCCGAATAGATTCTGATCTGTTTTGCGCGACGATACGAAAACAGATATATCTCCCAAACCGGTAGTCGTATTTAGGTGAAACTGGAACTCACGCATGAAAAACACTTAGAGACATATTTTTTTTATTTTCCGTATTCTTTCGACTTGATTAATTAGTCGTACATAATATTTCTTTATAGCATTGTTTTCGGTAGTTACTCGTATAATATACTTGTATCATTTCATACTATTCGAACATGTATACATATTTATCTTGATCATTAAATTGTTGTATGTACATAGATACGATAATTAAATATTTGAGTTGTATCTTGAAAACTATACAGAAGTATTTTTACATAAAACCCCTCAAGTTTTATAAATTACAATAAGGCCCCTAACAATTATTGAACTTCCAATTATCTTTCTTTTAGTCTGAGTCGGGTTAGAGTCTGATTATTTCTGACTTGAATATGATTCAGGTCAATCTATATTCTTTTATATTCCAACTCAAAATGAATACATGAATTCCTGAATCCAGTTAACAATCTATATAACTTGGCTGAACCGAACCATGGATATTCCTTTTACATGTTTCCCAGTATTCCATTTACATGACTCTACGGTTATAACCGTTTTCCTGATATCATGGTTTCGGTCAGTCGGTTACATTCAGTACAATTTACAAGATAACAATACAAACAAGATATCGCGGGGTTTAAGGGGTAGATTGGTACGGAAAGTGTTAAAGGTGGCACGAGACGGTAAGATTAAGACACCTAACATGAATCCAATTGCCGTTGTTCCGGGTTGTATAACGGAGCCTTATACTTCCATTTGCCCTGGTCTCTAACATACTGAGACCCCTCTCGTATACACTGGTATCCTTCTGTACCAAGCTACAAACAACAGCGTTACATAACATTACAACAATAGTTTACACTGTAAAAATGTATCTTCTTATTCTGTCTTCTCTACTTCCCTCTTACCTTTGGGACTTACCG
This sequence comes from Agapanthus africanus, assembly GCA_030015575.1. Classification (NCBI taxonomy): domain Eukaryota; kingdom Viridiplantae; phylum Streptophyta; class Magnoliopsida; order Asparagales; family Amaryllidaceae; genus Agapanthus; species Agapanthus africanus. Next base: position 810,061,123 of record CM057340.1, on the reverse strand, counting down.
AGCGATCTGTTCGCTGACGACATTCTGTTCTCTCTTCTTTGAATGTCGTCAGGTGACCTGGACCCGGCAGAAGTTGAACCAACCCAAGAAGACTTGGAGCAATTTACCGAAGACCCAGCAGTATAATTTCATTGTACACTTTTTTCAGTACTTTCCTTTTCCTGTTATGCCACTGTTTAGGCATCTTTATTTCAGTTGTATTTTCCTTTCCATGTATTGTACAAAGAATGTTAATAAATAAAAAGTTGCTGTTCTTTTATATTCTTGTCTCTTGTGTATTACTTTATATTGCTTAGTTACGCTTAGCGTATGTACTTCTGAGTATATACGTAGCGGGCCTCGTCGCGTCCACTTCGCCGTACACTGGGAAGCGGGGCGTGACAATAATATTACATCACTTTTACAAATAATATGAATGAAAGAAAAGAAAACACTCTTCTCACATCCCCCAGGCTATTCATCCACGACGATCCAATAAAATTCATATACACAAACCATCAACATTGATCATAGATATGTGCAATCCCTAACTAATCGACGTATAGCAATCAGCGGAGGTTTATGAACACATATATCAAACACAGAAAACTCGATTAGCTAAAGTACTCAGAATTTCTATCGATTAACCAAATTTGAATCTACCCCAAGTAGAACACTATATACAAAAAGATCATGGGTAGAAGCAAAATATCCTAAATATCACAAATCACCAAAATAGAACAACAGAAAAAATTTGGACCGAGTCGGGGTTGACTCGGCCACGGAACGACGGCAGAACGCTCTGTTCTGTCGCGGTTCCGCGGCGGTCTAGCCGATTTAGGAGCCCAAATTTCTTCTTCTTTCTAAGAAAACCCTGCATGTATTTTTAAATCCCCTGAAAAGATTTTTGGATCTGTTTTGAAAATCGACAGAAAATGTACATTTCGGACGTGATTTTAGGATTTCATTGTCGATCGAATTTCTAACACTTTGCTAACTAGCTAGTTAAGGTTTTGTAGGCTCTGATACTACTGTAAGCCGATGTCATGCACCCCGTGGTTCGCGTGGAGGCGAAATTTTTAGAAACGATAAATATTTGACTACGCAATACCGACTAAAACTCCAGGATCTTTACTAAAGCCTTAACTAGCTAAACTACCTAAGAGGTTTAACTACTCTGTTAGAATGGTTATACCTCCAAGATCGAGTCCTTCGGGTCTTCTAGAGCTCCTCTCCAAGGCTCCTCGGTGATTGGATGACAAAAGGTCTATCTGCCTCCTTGTGTTAAAGATGATCCACCGCGAAAGAATGTGCTCCAAGATCCAACCTCTAAATGAGTTAACTAGGGTAGATGGTTTGCTAATCTAACTAGTCTAGGAGATGTAGAAAGTCTAATGGATTGTTTAGTCTTACTAAACCCTATGGATCACAACACATGTGAAGGATTAGGGTTTAATTTAGAGGAAGAAGGAGATGGAGAAAGTCAAGAGAGTATGAGAGGAGAGCAACTCAATAAAAATGAGCTCAAGAATGAAAAATAACCAAGTGTGTAGCAAAGTGTAGAGAATGGCCAAGTATATGGCTCACTCATTGAGCCATGGAATAAAACCCAATAGAAAATACCACCCATGCCTCAATAATGACCCAAGACTAAATAAAATTATCCATGGCTATTCTTTACACCATGCCTCCAAAGTCTCCTCCACTTCCACCTCATTAATCCATTTAAGTAAATGGATAAAACCAATAATGAAGTGGCTCTTTCTAGAAGCATGCCTTGCCAAATTAAAAGAACGCCCCTCACCTTATATACATATTCGTATCTGTATTTCGAAAAATACGGATACACTGAGATGATAACAATCCAATAATACAATACTAGGATCCGGCTTAAATCAAAATCCATTAGTATTTTCTGCCTGATCAACATCCGTGTACAAGTACATGTACGTGATCGAAGCCCTGTCGTAAAACCATACGACGTCTACATCAATTGCCTGAAGTAGGGAAACCCTCTGTGTGGGACTCTAAAGACTCGATGGTACGCTAGTAGTGGGTTTAACCACAAACCGTCAGCGGTACTAGCTGCACGTAACGGCTACCCATGTATCTGTCGATAAGAAGGCTGATGAGCAAACTCATCCGGATTTCTACTGAGCCTATCATTGACAATTATTTACCGCCGAAAATAGAGACGAATCGGGATGGATCGTCTTGCCTTAATTTGGGGACAGATGCTATTTGGGTTTATCCGTCCACCTCTCTGAAAATGCCAAGTTAATTTATGACACCGTATATTGAGGTTTGGATGGATGCGGCCGTTGTAACAGACTTCGTCAGATTCCCCCTCGTTTGCGAGGGGTTTTTTTATTGTGGGGACGCTCTTCCCTGCAGGCGCAAGCCCCTGCAGTTAATTACGTTACCGCATCGCGATGACCACTTTCTCCTGCTCCGCAAGTTCACTTCGTGTCGCGTGTGTTTTTGTTTGTTTAGGTTGCCCGTGGATTGTATACGGAGACTAATTTATATTGTCGCCCGTAGGGCGTGGATTAGTCCAAATCCGTATATCTTAGATTTAGGGTTTTTATCTAAGGATCGTTAATCTATTTTGAGATTAAGATCGACTTAAATATATGTGCGCATTTGGGAATTGATTTGTTTTTGTTAAGGATACATTAGTCCAATTTGAGACTAAGATCCACTTAACGAGATTTCAGGATTATTTTTATTTAGGATCTAACAAAAGAGCGTTTGAGATCTATTATTTTAGTTTAAGGACATTTCGATCCATTATCGCCATTTTGGAGGCGAATATTAGTTTAGGGACATTTCGGTCCATTATCGCCATTTTGGAGGTGAATATTAATTTAGAGACTTCTCGGTTCTTTTTCCATCTTGCGCATACGTGTATTTGTTACGTGACGAAGTGAATAATGGTGATATGAAATACACCCAATTTGGGGTGCGATCCGATTTGATGTGTGCACGCCAATTTGGAAGTGCATCAACGTGGGATGTATCATTCCCAGTCTTGATGAAGTTTTATATCAAGTTGGGACAAGAAAGGAGCTATTGGTTTTCAGGACCCGCCACCTCTCCGAAAACGTTGAAGAATTACAACGACATATATCAGAGGTGTGCAGAAATGTACCCTTAAACCAAATCCCGTGTTTGAGGGAAAATGGGCTTATTGTGGCCTTAAGAATTTTTTTAGTTAAGGATACGTTAGTCCAATTTGAGACTAAGATCCACTTAACAACATTTTAGAATCTTCTTTATTTAAGACCCAGCAACAGAGCATTTGGACTCATTTGCAAGATTTTAGCAATTTAGCCAATTTGGGCTTTAGTCTGCTTAGTCTGCCCTCTTTTCTGAAAAAATGCTAAGCACTTGTTTGGGCTTTGTTTAATCAGTTCTCTTTTTTTATGCAAAAAGTGTTGAGCACTTATATGAGTTCTGACACCCACATATGATCATGTGGAGCTTTGAGTCATGGGGCTTGCCCAATAAGTGTTAAACACTTTACTCCTTTTGTCTTTATATGGAGTGCTAAGCACTCTTTATGGCGTCCACGTAGGGAGCGCGTGAGGCACTGGGTGCTGCCCAATGAGTGTTGAACACTCATCCATTTTAGGCTACTTGTAGAGTGCTAAGCACTCTTCTCTTTTTCTTTCGTGGCACACTTGTGGGGAGCACGTGAGGTGCTGGGCGCTGCCCAATAAGTGCTAAGCACTCTTCTCTTCTGTGGCACCCGTGTAGGGAACACGTGCGGCACTGGGCGTTGCCCAGTGAGTGCTAAGCACTCTTCTCTTTTGTGGCACCCACGTGAGGAACACGTGCGGCGATGGGTGCTTTTCTCCTCTACTGATAGCATTATTTTCCATTAATAATCAATAGGAACTTTGTTTTGTAGATATAGAATCAAGCTTCATTTTTTAAGAACCAAGTTCTTTTACGAGAACTAGGTTTCTCTTATATGCTTTGTTTTGAGGAATTTGATTCCTAGTTCTTTTCTGAATTTTTTATTCTTAAGAACAAGTTCCTCCCGATGAGAATTAAATTCTTAACTTGTGGGAGACTTATCTTGTGGATCTCAGATCCAGAGAAAGAAATAAGTTCTTTGAGAAGGGTTAAACCCTTTAGATATGTAAATGAGATGTTTTTATTTATATATATATTTTTTCGTTTACCTAGAGTCTTTAAAGAGGGAAATGTTCTTCCTTGAGAATTTAATTCTCTGTTCCTTTTTAAAGCTTTCTGTTTTTATTTTTGGAAGCTTATGGGGGGGGGGTTCCTCTCTATCAGAATTATAGTCTTCGGTCCTTTATATAGTGGAGGCAAATTTGTTAATTAGTTTTGAAGAAATCTCTCATTAAGAGATCCTAATTGATTTGGGGAATTTTACCCACCATTGGATCTTTGATCCAAGAGTTTCTGTTTTTACAGAACATATTTTCTTGTTTTTAATAAGATTGGGGGAATATTTTTTATATGCGGAGTTTTACTCTGTGAAATGGTAATTTTTAATCACCGTTGGATTTTCAATTCGAGGGTTCTCCATTTTACAGAGAGCATAGAATTTTATTCTATGATCCAACCGAAAGTATCTTTCTTATTTTAGAAAGATTTGGGGAATATTTTCTTCCCAACAAAATATAATTCTGTATCTTGATAATTTATCGTTTTCGTTGGATTTTTGATCCAACGGCTCTGTTTAACAGAGAGTAGAATTTAATTCTATCTGGGCGCCGACGCTCACGTGTTCCTCACGTGGACGCCACTTAAGAATTTGGTCCTTACGGTGGGCATTCTGTGCTTTGCACACTGGCATCCGCGTGAAGAGCACGTGCGGCGCTATATGAGAGTTTTAACTCTTATTTAATCTAATTGATTTTTTTGTGCTTTGCACACTGGCGCCCGTGTGAGGAGAATGTGAGGCGCCACCATAGGATTTGATCCTATTGGCGCTGGCGCCCTCGTGGAAGGCACGTGAGGCGTTGCCTCATTAATTTTGAACAGAGCTTTGCTCTTTTATTGGGGAAACAACAATCTCTGTACAGTCCGGTCTGTTCGTCTGAGATACTCGCATATCCGCCTAGGGGGATGGTAAACGTCAGACCCCTAATAACGTGATAAGTCATGCCGGAGGAGAGCCCAATACACCATGAGAAACTACTAGAGTACCTTACCAGTATTTCTCGACTGGCCTGGTCAGGGACTTTGTATAATGTCTTTCCGAACACTGCGCGATATCAACCCCCAATACCGGGAAAGACGAATCCTATCTAATCGCTACTGTCTCTAATTGTTTCGGGACTACACCCAACTAGTACCTGTTTGCACGACTCCTTTGAGCATGGTAGGGTAGTAATCAAAGTGCAGCAGGAACACGCTCGAGATGAAGTAGCGATGGCAAGTCAAAGGACTAAGCTTTACTCATGCTACCTGGGAACTGCTACCTGACGATAGGTATAATACCAACCAGCAGTTCCCGACGAGTCCTGTCCAGTGTAACTCATAACCTAATGAGCACCTGCATACCAACTCCAGTACGACGTACTAATAGCTGTGGGAAAGACCATATCCCCTACTGGGATGAGAAGCGTATACACTAGTCTACTCCGGAGTATCGATGCCCCGTCTCGATAATCCAACGACTAGGGACATGTATAAGGATGTGCTTATAGACTACCCATCCCCCGCAAGTGTGACCGTCATCACAACTCTGGTAGTCAAGCAAAAATCCTAAAGACTCTACCAATATGTATAAGCGATATGCTAAAAGAAACACATGCACATATTGAGGTAGAATCAAACCAGGTAGCATACTACCGTATCGATCAAGACTGTTATTATAACTGTAAAATATCCCAAGCATCCAATATGTAATATACAATCCAGTATGATACAATAATGGCCTCTAAGGCATATATCACTAACAGATACGTCAAACCACAGTAACTTGATAAGTCATGTCGATATTTGGCCTATAACGGTTCGAGAAACTACTGATAACTCTTACCAGTAAAATCAGCATCAGCCTGGACAGGGACTTCCTGTTATAGCCAATCGATCATAGCGCAATATCAACTCGCTATACCGGGAGAGACGAAACCCCTCCTATCGCTCATTTCCTCCATGTGACTCGGGACTGTACCCAAAATCCACCTGTTTGCATGAATCCTTTGAGCCGTGGTAGAGAGGAAATCAAAGCACAGTAGGAACCACACAAGACTCTATGACGATCTCGGGTCTACAGACTAACATGTACCAGTGTCACCAGAGAACTGCTATCTGACGTTAAGTATAATACCATCTAAGAGTTCTCGACGAGTCCTGTTCGGTGTACCCATTCTCTAATGAGCACCTGTGTACAATCTTTGATGTCAAACACCAATGGTTATGTGATCAACCATCGCCCCTATACAGGGTCAAGAAACGTGCACACTAGTCTACTCTGGAATATTGATGCATTGTCTTGATATTCTCTCGACTAAGAAAAATTGAAGGATGTGCTTGTGGACTATCCAGGTCCCAGTAGTATGATCCGCATCATAGTCCTGGTAGTAAAGCCAACATCCTAAGGGATTTATCAACATATATTTGAGAGCAGTATAATAATACCAGTGAATATGTTAAGATAAAGGCAATCAGATAGCAAACTATCATGTCGAGTAAGAAAGTATTCTATATATATGTCTAAGCATCCACTGTATCATACAAAAATGGTCTTTAGGGCATACATATTCCTAACAATCTCCCACTTGCACTAAGGCCTGTTGTTGTAGTATCTCATACCCAACATTCTAAAAAGTCTCTCTAATTGCATCTGGGGGAGGGCCTTCATAAGCGGATCCTGTGTTATTCTTCGTGTCAACTCTCATGACCTCGATCTCCCGGCGATCTACTATATCTCTGATCAGGTGATACCACCTAAGAATATGTCTGGATCGCTGATGGGACCGGTGTCACGCCCCGCTTCCCAGAGTGCGCTAAGATCGGCACGTGACAGAGCCAACCATGCTACCTACGGCTAGGAAACATCCCTCCACAGTCACATTACAGCTGTCTATAAGATATCAAGAACACTAGAAATAAATAATCTATCTAGCACATGTCCATATGCCAGAATAAATGAGTCAAGAAATAATATGTGGAATCAATAAATCTAAATAACAATAAAAATCTGGAAAGTATGTCCCAAATACGGGCTCACATCAGGAAATAAAAATGCTGGAAGAAAACTAAACTAAACTAAATACTGACAGGATCCTCACTGCTCGGCCTGTCGGCTGAAGTACTCCTGATCGGCCTGCGACAAAGGTAGACGATCTGGGCCATGCAAAACCCAGACGTCAGTGCATCATAATATCAAACAATAAAATATAATCAGGAGGTAACAAGATATGCAGGTATGAGTATGAACAGTAATAAGGGTATAAAAGTAACACGAATATAGAATGGTGAAGGGTATAAGCACATGTGACGTGCTGTGAGTAACCTGAACTAAACTACTGGGTTAAGTACTCTCAAGTCTTTGAAATCAATTTAATGAATCGTCGATATAACTCAATAGTATCCCGTGCGTGCCCGGGACCACGGTCCAGATTCTCGGGCTAAAATCTGAGACATGCTGCTAGGCATTAAATATGAAACATGTACACATGAATGATGTCAACAGCATCATCCCGGGGCTGGCCTAGCCCGTATAACCGATCAGTATAAGTGTCGAACTGTTGAGTTACAAGTCAGGTTTCATCATTGATTTCCCCTTACCCCAAGGTTATGTGTTCAAGTCAGGTATTGATAAATCTGGAGCTAATGCCAATACAGGATCAAGCATGTACAGGTTTTTCTATGTAGACAACAGGATGCGTCCGTCAGGACAACATGTCAGCTTTGTCGGCATTAATAACAGGATCAGATATCAGGTCAAGCAATGGTGTAACAAGTCATGTCAGATGGTGCACAGTGTATCAAATGGGTGCCCAACAGTAAAATGTAGTAAGTATCGAATCATGGTAAAAGTACGGATGTACGGTAAAAGTATGGATGCACAATTATCTATCAGGGGTTACATCATGACTATATAGGATGCACATTATCAAGCATGGGGTACTAATATAACAGTAATATGAAATAATGTGACATGACATGTAACTAGATATATAATTAATGGTATGGATGCACAAATATCGATCAGGAGTTACATTTACAGCTCCAAGACTATGTAGAATGCATACTGTCAAGTATGGGGTACTAATGTAATAATAATATGAGTTAATGTGATCTGTAGATGCGGCTACATTTATAATAAATGATATGGATGCATACGGGTATCCGAAAATAGTAAAACATTAATATGGGTGTACAATTCATTCAACATGTAATATTTTTATTCATATGGATGCAAAATAAGATACATAGCATGTAGCAAGATGAACTTGCCTGATCGGATCACACGACGGAGGGCGCACGCTACGTCCGACGTCGGGTAAACGTCGCAACGCACACACGGCATATGAGACAGGTCCAGGCAAGTCAAGAAGGTAACCACGCTGGCTGGGAACGTCCACAGGGTCTCGCGGATTGGCGGTGGCGAGCACGGCTCCTCACCGGTTCCAAGGTCTGGCACAATGTACAGTGTAAGGCTCCATTGCCATGGAAGCTGGGCCCTCTCGCTTAGGAATTTCAGGCAGCAATGATTGACAACCATCCAGTGAAGAAGACTCCAGAACTTCATCAGCAACCTTCAATCTTGATGATGATTTAAACAGGAACCTGAACTAGGGGCCAGGCAATCATCAGCAACCTTCAATCTTGATGATAACGCTTCTTTGCTGATTCAATCTTGTAACCGCTGAAGTTGGCGTTTGCCGGCGCCGAGGGCAGCGTCGGAGAGCGATCGTCGTCGCTCGCTTGATCTCCAATGGCTCCGACGAGAGAGAGAGAGTCATGAGAGGAGAGAGAGAGAGAGAGATAGGTGATCGAGGGAGATGAGGAAGCGAAGGAGAAGAGACGGGGTCGAGGGTGGAGGCGGCGAGCGCGAGCGTCGGGCGTGGGTTTGAGCGAGGAGGTAGGAAAACGGAAAAAAGAAAAGAAGAAGATGAGGGAGGAGAGAGAGACGTGGGCTGGAAAAATAGTTAGGAAAAAAATTTAATATATATATATATATATATATATATATATATATATATATATATATATATATAAATAAGAGGCAGATATATGTGAGTTTATTTTTTAAAAAAAAATTCATTTTAAAAGATTATCTTATTAAATGTATTATATATATATATATATAACTGTTAAAATTTATTAGAATAAAATATTATGAAATATGAGTTTTAGGCTAAATACAAAAATAGTCCAAAACACGCCCGGGTTGGGTCTAAAATTATGGTTTGAAAATACGGTTAATATACGTGTCAAGCAAAACTAAAATAGGATATCCGGATATCGAAAAAATATACCCCCAAGAACGGATGCACGTAGCGTGCACGTAGCCATCCAAACGAGTCTGTTTCACTGAACGGGACACGAACAAGGTGCGCGGATGCTACGACAGGGTTAGGGGTATCATGCATGCCATGCTATACATTTTTAAAATATTTTATGTGACATTATATGTTATATTGAAAAATATGCAGATGCCAGATAAAATACCAGTATGTAGTATATGAAAAAAATGAAAGTGCACGGATCCACATAACAAGCCGGGATAAACCATAAATAGGAATCACGATGAGTTTCCAGCAAGCGGGTTGGGTCGGATGCAAATACAGATACCAATTACACTATTCGCACCCAAAACACAACAAATCAAGAAATAGCCATAAATAAAAAAATACCCAAAAGAACTGGTATAAATGAACTAGGGTGTTATATTATACCCAACTACAAAAGAATTTCATCCTCGAAATTCCCAAAACAAGAAAAGACAAACAAACATGAAACTATGAGAAGATGTGTGGAAACTTCTGTCGAATCTCGTCTTTTCGTTCCCAAGTCGATTCTCCGTGCGAGCGATTCCCCCATGAAACAAGTACGAGAGGGATAATCTTGTTCTTGAGGACCTTTTCTTTTCGATCAACAATCGACATCGATCGTTCCTCATAGGTCAAATCCTCCATTACAGCCAGCTCCGAATGATCTTGCACGTGTGTTTCATCTCGAACATACTTACGGAGTTGAGATACATGAAACACGTCAGGAACATTCACCAAATATGGTGGTAACGCCAATCGATAAGCTACTTCTCCAACACGCTCAATAATCTCGAAAGGCCCTACGAATCGAGGACTAAGCTTGCCTCGACTCCCAAAACGAATCGCTCCTCTAGTCGGTGATATCTTTAAGAATACCGGATCACCAACAGCGAACTCTAGAGGTCTTCTCGATGTGTCGGCCCAACTCTTCTGTCGATCTTGCGCTGGCTTCATGTGATCCCGGATAGTATTAACCTTCTCTACTGTTTGCACGATCAAATCTGGTCCCAACAATCTTCATTCTCCAATATCGTCCCAACAAACGAGTGAGCGACACTTGCGACCATATAACGCTTTGAATGGAGCCATCTGAATAGTCGCCTGAAAGCCGTTATTGTAAGAAAACTCCACCAAGTGTAGATGATCCTCCCATGAACCCTTGAAGTCCAACATGCAAGCTCTCAACATGTCTTCAAGAGTTTGGATCTTTCTCTCCGACTGGCCATTTGTCTAGGGATGATAAGCGGTGCTAAACTTCAATCGTGTCCCCAAACTTTCCTGTAAACTCCTCCAGAAGTGCGATAAGAATCAGGTGTCACCGTCAGAAACGATGCTCACAGGTACTCCATGCAATCTCACAATCTCCTGTATGTACCGTTCTGCCAACGCTTCCGTTGACTTACCAACTCGAAACGGTATGAAATGAGCTGTCTTGGCCAATTGATCAACAATCACCCAAACTGTATTGTTGCCCTTTGGACTCCGCGGTAGAGCTGTCACGAAATCCATGGTTATATATTCTCACTCCTATTGAGGAATCAGAAGTGGTTTCAATAAACCAGCTACGCTTTGATTTTCAGCCTTAACTTGCTGACACACCAAGCACTTCGCTACAAAGCGAGCAATCTCCCTTTTCATGCCTTCCCACCAGAAATGTTGTCGTAGATCACGGTACAACTTCGTGCCCCCTGGATGTACGGAATATGCGGAACTGTGCGCCTCCTTCATAACTTCTTCGCGAATGTCTCCTTTCGGCACACAAAAATGGCTACCATAATAACCATTTTTATGAATCAACAAGTCCGTTCGAAATCCCGCTTCAACTTGTTCTCGAAACTTCTGCAATCTTAGGTCCTGTGACTGCGCTGCTTTAATACTCTCGATCAACGACGACAGTAGTTGCAGCTGCATCAACTGTCCCGAAGAATGCGGTAGCACGATCTCCAAATCGAATCTCCGAAACTCTTCGATAAGCTCCTTCTGTGCAGTCAACATCCGAATTGCTGGCAACCGACTAAGCGCATCCAGCACTATATTAACTTTCCAAGGATGATACTTAAGATCAAGATCATAGTCAGCCATCAGCTCCAACCATCTACGTTGCCTCGTGTTAAGCTCTTTCTGTGTGAACACATATTTTAGGCTTTTGTGATCGGTGAATACTTCGACCCTTTCACCCAATAAGTAGTGTCTCCAAATCTTCAAAGCGAAAATCACAGCTGCTAGCTCCAAATCATAAGTTGGGTGAAAATAGTCAAGTCAAACCATCGGGCTTGGTAGTACTTTCGTTGGTGCTTGAGTTGAGAAACCTGCCCTCTTCCCCGGACCTTCTCATGGGTCTTCAACTGTCTCGATTCATAGGCTATAACTTTTCCATGCTGCATCAAAACACATCCCAAACCTTTCCCAGATGCGTCGCTGTGAATAACCAATCCTCCGGAACCGTCTAGCACGGTCAAAATAGGAGCGGTTATCAACCTTTACTTCAATGCCTCAAAAGCTGAAGCACAACCATCCGTCCATACGAACGGTACATCCTTCCGCGTAAGCTTGGTCAAAGGCTCAGCCAATCGAGCAAAATTCTCTACGTATCTTCTGTAGTAACCTGCAAGTCCCATAAAACTTTTGATCTCCGCTAAATTCCTTGGAACTGGCCAATCTTGAACTGCTGCAATCTTCTCAGGATCAACGGCGATTCCATCTCCGGATACGACGTGCCCCAAAAACTTCACTTCTTTAAGCCAAAACTCACACTTGCTCATCTTTGCATATAATCTTTCTTACCTCAACGTCTGCAGTGCGATCTTCAAGTGTTCTGCATGCTCTTCCTGGCTCCTTGAATAAACCAGAATATCATCAATGAACACCACTATAAACTGGTCCAAGAACGGTGAAAAGATTCGGTTCATCAAGTTCATAAATATCGCCGGTGCATTCGTGACTCCAAATGGCATCACTAAATACTCGTAATGTCCATATCGAGTTCGGAACGCAGTCTTGCAAATATCCTCTGATTTAACTCGGACCTGATGATATCCGGATCGCAAATCCAGTTTTGAGAAGACCCTCGCGCCACTAAGTTGATCTTATAATTCGCCAATGCGAGGGATCGGGTACTTGTTCTTAATATTCACCCGGTTTAATTCTCGATAATCGATGCCCATTCTCCTTGTGCCATCTTTCTTCTTGACTATAAGAACTGGAGCTCCCCAAGGTGAATTGCTGCTGTGAATCCAACCCTTCTCTAGCAATTCGGTAACCTGCTTCTCGACTTCTTCCAACTCCACTGGTGCCATTGGATAGTACGCCTTTGAGATTGGCGCTGCACCAAAAACAAGATCGATCGCGAACTCCACATCTCGTTTTAGCGGTAAACCCGAGATGTCCTCGAACACGTCCATGAACTCTCGAACTACAGCTGGCGCTTCCACCTTGTCAACATCCATCGAAGAAAGAACACTGTGTGCCGGTCTAGCCTTAAACTCGACTAGCCCGACAGAATTGCTTCCTCCAGCAAAAACAAACTCCGGATGTCCGGGAATCTGGAAAATCATTTTCTTTGCCCTACAATCAATGTGAGCGTGGAAAGTGCCGAGAAAATCCATTCCCAAGACAACATCATAACTTCCAGTATCGATCACCAAGAAATCTGCAAATAACTCCCGTCCGTAAATAACAACAGAACAATCCTTGCACTCACTACTAGATATGATCTTCCCATTCCCAGTGTGTATGTCCCAATAACAAGACAGGGCCGTGCAAGCAATCAAGTGTGCATCAATAAACTTGGACGACATAAAACAATAGGATGCACTAGAATTGAATAATACTAATGCAGGAAAAACATAAACGAGTAGGATACCCGAAATGACTTCATCTGAAGCCAAACACTGAAGAAGATAAGCACGGTAAACATGATCCAAGTTTGCGATAAAACATGAACTGGTAAGCAATGAAACCAAGAGAAGGAAGGTAATATAATGACCATAAAACAAGGAAGTGAATCAAGACTAGGACTCCAAATTACTTAAATAAAGTACCGCATTGTAACCATGCTGTAGTTCATAGTTACAATCATATAACTCCGTTTAAGTCGCCCAAATCCTAGTATCTGAATAGAGAGAAACAATAGCGAACCAAAAGTTTCAAGTCAAGATGCAAAGTTATTTGCATATCGTCAAGACAGGAATCAAGAGAAAGATATGATTCAAGAATCACGATAACCAAGTGGCAGGACATGTTCCTAATTACGGGTTTCCTGATCCGTGTATTGGGTCCAATACCCAACTACAAAAGAATCAAACCCGATTAACCTAAATCCTATGGCTCTGATACTAAACAAACCCTGTCATGCCCCATTTCCCAGAGTGCACTAAGATCAGCACGTGACAGAGCCCATACTACCTGCGGCTAAGAAATATCCCTCTACAGTCACATTACGGCCGTCTATAAGATATCAAGAACAGTAGAAATAAATAATCTATCTAGTACATGTCCATATGCCAGAATGAACGAGTCAAGAAATAATACGCGGAAGCAATAAATCCAAATAACAATAACAATCTGGAAAGTATGTCCCAAATACGGGCTTACATTAGGAAATGAAAATGCTGGAAGAAAACTAAACTAAACTAAATACTGATAGGATCCTCACTGCTCGGCCTGTCGGCTGAAGTACTCCTGATCGGCCTGCGACAAAGGTAGACGATCTGGGCCATGCAAAACCCAGACGTCAGTGCGTCATAATATCAAACAATAAAATATAATCAGGAGGTAACAAGATATGCAGGCATGAGTATGAACAGTAATAAGGGTATAACAGTAACACGAATATAGAACGGTGAAGGGTAGAAGCACATGTGACGTGCGGTGAGTAACCTGAACTAAACTACTGGGTTAACTACTCTCAAGTGTTTGAAATCAATTTAATGAATTGACGATGTAACTCAATAGTATCCCGTGCGTGTCCGGGACTACGGTCCAGATTCTCGGGCTGAAATCCGAGACATGCCGCCAGGTATTAAACAGGAAACATGTACAGATGAATGATGTCAGCAGCATCATCCCGGGGCTAGCCTAGCCTGTATAACTGATCAGTATAAGCGTCGAACTGTTGAGTTACAAGTCAGGTTTCATCATTGATTTCCCCTTACCCCCAAGGTTATGTGTTCAAGTCAGGTATTAATAAATCTAGAGCTAATGCCAACACATGATCAAGCAGGTACAAGTTTTTCTATGTAGACAACAGGTTGCGTCCGTCAGGACAACATGTCAGTATTGTTGGCATTAGTAACAGGATCAGATATCAGGTCAAGCAGTAGTGTAACAGGTCATGTCAGGTGGTGCACAGTGTATCAAATAGGTGCCCAACAGTAAAATGTAGCAAGTATCGAATCATGGTAAAAGTACGGATGTACGGTAAAAGTATGAATGCACAATTATCTATCAGGGGTTACATCATGACTATGTAGGATGCACATTATCAAGCATGGGGTACTAATATAACAATAGTATGAAATAATATGACATGGCATGTAACTAGATATATAATTAATGGTATGGATGCACAAATATCGATCAGGGGTTACATTTACAGCTCCAAGATTATGTAGGATGCACACTATCAAGTATGGGGTACTAATGTAATAATAATATGAGTTAATGTGATCTGTAGATGCAGCCACATTTATAATAAATGATATGGATGCATACGGGTATCCGAAAATAGTAAAATATTAATATGGGTGTACAATTCATTCAACATGTGATATTTTTATTCATATGGATGCAAAGTAAGATACATAGCATGTAGCAAGATGAACTTGCCTGATCGGATCACACGACGGAGTGCGCACGCTGCGTCCGACGTCGGGTAAACGTCGCAACGCATACACGGCACACGAGACAGGTCCAGGCAAGTCAAGAAGGTAACCACGCTGGCTGGGAACGTCCACAGGGTCTCGCGGATCGGCGGCGGCGAGCACGGCTCCTCACCGGTTCTAAGGTCTGGCATAATGTACAGTGTAAGGCTCCATTGCCATGGAAGCTGGACCCTCTCGCTTAGGAATTTCAGGCAGCAATGATTGACAACCATCCAGTGAAGAAGACTCCAGAACTTCATCAGCAACCTTCAATCTTGATGATGATTTAAATAGGAACCTGAACCAGGGGCCAGGCAATCATCAGCAACCTTCAATCTTGATGATAATGCTTCTTTGCTGATTCAATCCTGAAACTGCTGAAGTTGGCATTTGCCGGTGCCGAGGGTAGCGTCGGAGATGCGATCGTCGTCGCTCGCTTGATCTCCAATGGCTCCGACGAAAGAGAGAGTCACGAGAAGGGAGAGAGAGGGGTGATCGAGGGAGATGAGGAGGCAAAGGAGAAGAGACGGGGTCGAGGGTGGAGGCGGCGAGCGCGAGCGTCGGGCGTGGGTTTGAGCGAGGAGGCGGGAAAACGGAAAAAAGAAAAGAAGAAGATGAGGGAGGAGAGAGAGACGTGGGCTGGAAAAATAGTTAGGAAAAAAATTTAATATATATATATATATATATATATATATATATATATATATATATAAAAGAGGCAGAGATCTGTGAGTTTATTTTTTTTTTAAAAGATTATCTTGTTAAACGTATTATATATATATATATATATATATATATATAATTAACAGTTAAAATCTATTAGAATAAAATATTAAGAAATTTGAGTTTTAGGCTAAATACAAAAATAGTCCAAAACACGTCCGGGTCGGGTCTAAAATTATGGTTTGAAAATACAGTTAATATACGTGTCAACCAAAACTAAAATAGGATATCCAGATAACGAAAAAGTATACCCCCAAAAACGGATGCACGTAGCGTGCAGGTAGCCATCCAAATGAATCCGTTTCACTGAACGGGGCGTGAACAAGGTGCGCAGATGCTACGACGGGGTTAGGGGTATCATGCAGGCCATGCTATACATTTTAAAAATATTTTATGTGACATTATATGTTATATTGAAAAATATGCAGGTGCCAGATAAAATGCCAGTATGCAGTATATGAAAAAAAATGAAAGTGCACGGATCCACATTACAAACCGGGATAAGTCATAAAAAGGAATCAAGACGAGTTTCCAGTAAGCGGGTCGGGTCGGATGTAAATACAGATACCAATTACACTATTCGCACCTAAAACACAACAAATCAAGAAATAGCCATAAATAAAAAAAATACCCAAAAGAACCAGTATAAATGAACTAGGGTGTTACAACTGGGGTTCCTTAGCCAAAGCCACAGCTCCATTGTTATCAAAATACACAGGTATTGGATGCTCAATGGTTGGAACCACACCAAGTTCAGTTATGAACTTCTTCATCCAGACAGCCTCTTTGGCAGTATCGTTGGCAGCGATGTATTCAACCTCCATCGTCGAGTCTGCTACGGTATCTTGCTTGGAATTCTTCCAACATACCGCCCCACCGTTGAGGGTAAAGACAAAACCTGAGATCGACTTACTGTCGTCCTTATCACTCTGGAAGCTCGAATCGGTAAGGGACTGTACTTGGAGTTTACCGTTACCATACACCAAGAACATTTCTTTAGCCCTTCTCAAGAACTTAAGAATGTTTTTCACAGTTGTCCAGTGCTTCTCCCCAAGATCTGATTGATATATACTCACTACACCTAGTGAGTAAACTATATCCATTCTGGTACATAACATCTCATGCACGATAACCGACTGCCGAAGCATAGGGTATCTCTTGCATGCGAGTCCTCTCCAAATCAGTCTTGGGAGACATCTCTTTGGAGAGAGTGATCCCTGAACAAGCGGGAAAATTACCAAGTTTAGAATCTTCCATACTAAATCTCTTTAGTATGATGTCAATGTACCTGGATTGGGAAAATCCCAACATCCACTTAGATCTATCTCTATTGATCTTAATCCCTAGGATGTAGGAGGCATCACCTAGATCTTTCATGGAGAACTTGTGTGATAAGAAGAGCTTGACCGAGTGTAGCATAGGAACATCGTTTCCTATCAAGACTATGTCATCCACGTACAATACGAGGAAGACAACCTTACTCTCTACAACCTTCTTGTATATACAAGATTCATCTACGTTTTTGATGAAATAAAACGCATTGATAGCTTCATCAAAACAGATGTTCCAGCTCCGCGATGCCTGCTTTAATCCGTAGATTGATTTAAGCAGCTTGCACACGCTTCCGCTGCTTTCATTGTCTACGAAGCCCTCTGGCCGTGTCATGTATACGCTCTCTTCTAAATCACTATTTAGAAAAGCGGTCTTGACATTCATCTGCCAGATTTCGTAGTCATGGTATGCAGCAATGGAAAGTAGGATCCTGATGGACTTAAGCATTGACACCGGAGAAAAGGTTTCATCATAGTCGACACCTGGTCGTTAACGAAAACCTTTTGCTACAAGTCTAGCTTTGAAGGTCTCAACCTTTCCATCTACACTAATTTTTTTCTTAAAAATCCACTTGCTCCCGATGGGTTTTACCTCTTCAGGAGCAACTTCCAAAGTCCATACTTTGTTGGTGTACATGGATTCCATCTCAGATCGCATAGTATCCAGCCATTTCACAGAGTCCCCACTTATAATATCCTGCTCGAAACTAGTTGGGTCATCATCTTCCATGATGCAATCCTCGCTCCCACCGTCTATGAGAAAACCTTAGTATCTCTCAGGTGGATGAGGAACTCTACTAGATCTGCGGAGTGGCTGGGATTCGTTAGGGACTATTGAATCCTCCGGTTCTACTAAATCGTCAGTTATAGTTTGTGTAGCTATAACTTCTTCCAGTTCTATCTCATTACCACTACTTTCACAAGAAATTCCTTTTCTAAATAGGTGACATGTTGAGAAACAAACAATTTTTGTTCCTCGGTATGGTAGAAGATATATCCATATGAATCCTTTGGATATCCCACAAACTTGCACAAAACAGATCTTGCCTCGAGCTTGTTCGGATTTTTCTTTTTAACATAGGCCGGACAACCCCATATCTTAACTCATTTAAGAGATGGTCTCTTCCCACATATCTCATATAGAGTGGTAGGCACAGATTTGGTCGGAACCCTATTCAATAGGTATGTAGCTGTCCAAGTGCATAACCCCAAAAGGAAATAGGTAACTCAACATTATTCATCATAGAGCGCGCTATATCTAATAGGGTGCGATTTCTCCGCTCCGATATACCGTTGTGCTGTAGTGTATATGTAGGAGTAAGCTGAGAAAGAATCACATTCTCTTTTAAATATTCTCAAAACTCCGTGCTTAAGTATTCTCCTGCTCGATCAGATCGAATGATTTTAATACTTTTACCCGTCTAGTTCTCTACTTCGCACTTATATTCCTTAAATTTCTCAAAAGATTCAAACTTGTGTTTCAATAGGAACACATGTCTGAATCTTGAGAGATCATCGATGAATGTAATAAAGTACGAGGAACCATTCCTGGCATGTGTAGACATAGGACCGCATACATCACTATGCATCTGTCCCAAGAGTTCAGTAGCTCTTTCTCCGTGTCCAGTAAATGGAGTTTTGGTCATCTTGCCTTTGAGACATGACTGACAAGTTTCATAAGATTTAAATTCGAACGGATTCAGATATCCATCCTTATGAAACTAGCCAGTCTTATCGTATTGATATGACCTAGCCTTACAATACCATAAGAAGACTTCGTTCATTTCTGAACCGTTCCTCTTATGTGCGTTCTGTATACTTAGAACTGTGTTGTGATTTAAAACGTATATACTGTTATACAACGTACCATACCCTGATTTAGGAAAACATTCACAATATTTTTGGTACGAAATAACAGTCACTCAGAATCATTGTACTACCACTTGGTAATACAAGGTGATATTCGCCATCTGCTTTGGCTGCAACAATTGCACCATTTCCTTTTCAGGAGGACATATCACCTTTTCCCAGTTCTCTACCTCTACTTAACCCATACAACAAATTACATATGTGGGATCCTGATCCGGTATCCAATATTAAGGATGTAGAGCAAACTGAGAAACAATTCTTGGTAATGAACACACCCGAAGAAGATGTATCAGCACGCTCCTTCTTCGTATGGGTGGCGTGAGAATCCTGGTATTCTACTATTCCTTACTTAAACTTATGACAGCCATAAGATAGAGCAGAACCTAGCCCAGTATATTAAGTGGGTTCGGTCAATACATCCATATTATTATCTTGATTAAGGCGTGTCATTGGTCGCTACCAGGAGAGAGAGAAGGATAATCACTTTTGCGTGCGCTCTTTGCAAGATTAAATTAGTTATTATCTTATCTAATCAAGTTGTCTCCCACCGTTTTTATCAAATCTTCCTTCAAACCCTAAAAGATAAGATTAGCCGGGATTAATTACACCCTACAAGTTCGCCAATTGTTCGGCCATGCAGGTATTGGTACTCCAAGGGAGTCTCCCCATGTTTTCGCATGGAACTAATTAAATAACCTCGTTTCCGCATGGGCATAGCCCCGTTAACACCTTTCTTAGATACCTACTTGATCGGCTAATTGTAAAATGCAAAACTCTCACAGGAGTAACTCTTACTTGCAGTGGGTATCGGGATCCAACTATCTTATAGGAGGTATGCAATCTCATTGCAAATTTCAACACTTGAAATTCCCGATAATTGTTTTTACCTCTAGCAATTTATGACCTTGGTTATGGTCAATAAATTATAAGCGCTAGCCAAATTCAATCCGTCATTTTTTGATTGAATTAAACCCACCCGCACGACCCTTGACGGAGGCCAACAAATTCGCACGACTACCCTAATCCAATCATATCACATGCTGCAAATAAACACTAATTAGCTACCGCACACTACGTCTTGGCTATGATCAACAAATATAGCACGAATGTTAAATAGTACTTATCTGAAATGACGGAGGGCTACGTTGGATTTTAAGAAAACCTTTAGCGTAATAAACATGATATCTTTGTAGAATCTAGTGATCTGAAAAGGAGTGTTTTTTGTAGCTTTTGCTAGTTTTGCTAAAGAGGTCACTCCCGGTGAAGGTATCTCGGCTTTTTCCTCATCGAATGAGGTGCTAAATATTCATCAAGGAATACCACTATGCAAAACAAGAACTAGAGAAGCTATAAAAACAAAACCGAGTGGATTGTAGTATTTGCTAGTTTTGCTAAAGAGGTCACTCTTGGTGAAGGGATCTTGGCTTTTTCCTTATCGAATGAGGTGCTGGATATTCATCAAGGAATACCAGTATGCAAAGCAAGAACTAGAGCTACCTTTTTAAAAATTTTGATTCTACAACATCTTTATTTTTCTTTTCTTTCCATTAATCTCATTAATGAAGTTCCATCATTTATGTTTTCCTAAACATCACAGAAAAGAAAAGAAAATAGAACATACGTTTATGCCATCCGCATTCGCCACAAGGCCCCGTCATGCACTGTTAGGTTACTTAACTAACGACAGAGCGAGGGCTGGACTAGCGCGGGTGCAAAACATAAGCAACGTTTATTATATATATCATATATATAGCATTCGTTTCACGCAGTTATATGATCACATCACAGAACTCAGCAGCAGAAGCCAACATATGAAATATTGGATATATTAAGAGGTCCGTATTTTAAATTCAGCCAGTAATGAAAAACACGGATTCCACGGTCGTGATGAATAGCCAAACCCACATCCCTAGACCCCTACGAGAGCGACAAACAACCCTGCCAATTCTAGAGTTAGGAGACCCGGTCTCGACTCCTTGAGATGACCTCCCACTGGACTCTAGAACCTGGTTACTTGTTCTCCCCGCCTTGGGTCTATCCTAATGTGGAAAAGTAAATAATATACATCAAAAGTGACATTATCCTCAACCCGGAAGTGTCCCAATAAAAGAATATTACATACAAATTTTACATGAATAAAAATTGAAAAACTCTCATCTCACATAAAACTCCCCGACCATTCAATCACGACGATCGAATATTACATATCACAGCAACACATCACATCTCATGTCATCAACGTAAGTAAATACGCGTATTCCAAATGTTGTTGACATATAACAACGAGATCTGGGATACCCCGCATATTACAATTACGGTCGCAGAAAAGAAATGAAAAACTACAATAATTAGAATCCGCATTTCCTTAGACATTATAAACCCGGAATATCTCATATTCCGAATTTCATGCCTAACCTTATAAATCTTGTATTTTAGTTTCAAACTGAAAACTCTTTTTAAAAAGCAGTCGGATAATTCAACAAGATTCCCGACCGTCGTTCGTGTACTATACGCGATTGCAACGGAGTTTTGATCCGAATCGAAACTCCGTGGCAATCGATGAACCGAGACTAAAACGCTAGATTTATAAGTAGAAAACTAGTTTTCACAAAACTAAGTAATTGTGGATTCTAAATATTGTATCACATATCAAATTTAAAACCAAAACGATGTAAAAAATACGACTACGAAACACTCCGAATAGCTCCAATAGGAAAGTTAACATCATATGCAAACTGGGCTAATCAAACATAAATATGAAACCCTAAACCCAACACATCAGAACACAAAAAAAATTTGAGCCCAAAATATTGCAATAGGACCGGCCAGGCCGGCCAAATGCCTATTCTCGCTAGGTCAATTTTGTCATTTTGGTCTCGAATTTCTATGGTGTTCTTGTTATATCTCATACAATATTCTACAGTTGTTTAAATAATTTTCAGAGATCATCTCAAAATCGACAGAAAGTTGATATTTTGGGTTTCGGTTTCGGAGTTGTTTCGTTTTTGTAAACTAGCTAACATCGTCTAATCTTCTAGCTTGGCTCTGATATCATGAAAGTGTTTATTACCACCACCACTGGGTTTTACTAGTATCAAGCATTCCATTTTTAAATTTTTTGGGATGCTAATTAACACTAACCTAGAATCTAAACTAGATGATTAAGGTTTTAGCTTGATATAAAGAAAACTATACTAAGAGAAAGAGGCTACAACTTTTGAAGACCGTGTCCTTCTCTTCTCAAACTCCGTGTAGTAGTCTGCGCGACTCCACTAGGCTCCACTTGAAGTTGGAACAAGCTTCCTTTGCGATCTTCGTGCTGAAAATGATCTACCCGAACCTCCGCTAATCCAAGCTACCTCTTCACTAAACACTTTAGTGAAGAAAACACACTACACTTAATTGCTAATCAAGTGTAGAATGGTGAATTAGGGATTTTGTTTGCCCGCTAAGGTTCTCCCAAGCTTAAGGTTTCACAACTCATGTGAGAGATTGAGCTTGGAGGGGATGAGGAGGAACATGAAGAGAGCTAGCGAGCAAGAGCTCATTTGAAGAAAAATCACAAGTGTAAAGAATGCAAGTCAAGAATGACTTGATCAAAAATGAACTCTATTATTGAAATATGGAATTCATTTCAATAAAGAAATGAACCATACTTTAATAGTAAAGCTAACCATGCTTCACCCATTCCTTTTAAAAGTATCCCCATTTTCCATCTCATTTTCTATTTTCTCAGAATAGAAAATCTATGCTAAACTTCATAATATATATATATATATATATATATATATATATATTAAGAAGAAAATAATTAGTGAGCAATAATATTAGTTAATATATAATTATATCAAATATAAATATATATCATATTATTAAATCAACACTTAATTCAATAATCCGGTTATATCACATATAACCTACTAATATCATTTATCTGTATATCACATTATCAAATCAACACTTGATTCAATAATCCGGTCATATCACATATAATCTAACCGATAACAAATAACCGCCAGATTAGAATATGGTATCTCATACTTGTATTTAATCAGCCTCCCCTC
Source organism: Agapanthus africanus (assembly GCA_030015575.1). Lineage (NCBI taxonomy): Eukaryota > Viridiplantae > Streptophyta > Magnoliopsida > Asparagales > Amaryllidaceae > Agapanthus > Agapanthus africanus. The sequence goes on along the minus strand of CM057340.1, from coordinate 810,037,808 downwards.
CCCCCGCGCGCACATATCAGCATATGTGCCCTATTTCGTTTCGCTTGAATTAGGAAACCTCTGTGTGTGATTCTAAAAACTCTTCAATACGCCAACAGTAGGTGATGATCATATCAGTCACCCACAAGCCGTCAGCGGTACTAGCTGGACGTAACGGCTACCCAGTTATTGAGCGAATAGAAGATCAACAAGTAAGCTTGTCCAAACTCCCATGAAGCCTATAAGTAACACTTACTGTACAGTTTGATCTCTTCGTCTGATATGTCACATATCGAGTCTGGGGATGAATACGTCAGACCCTAGTAACTTGATAAGTCATGCCGATATTTGGCCTATAACGGTTCGAGAAACTACTGTTAACTCTTACTAGTAAATCTCAGCATCAGCCCTGGCCAGGGACTTCCTGTTATAACCAATCGAGCATAACGCAACATCAACTCATTATACCGAGAGAGACGAAACTCCTCCTGTCGCTCATTGCCTCCATGTGACTCGGGACTATACCAAAAATCCACATGTTTGCACGCCTCTTTTGAGCCGTGGTAAGGAGGAAATCAAAACACAGTGGGAACCACACAAGTCTCTACGGCGATCTCGGGTCTACAGACTAACCTGTACCAGTGTCAACAGAGAACTGCTATCTGCCGTTTAGTATAGTACCATCTATGAGTTCTCGGCGAGTCCTGTTCGGTGTACCCATTCTCTAATGAGCGCATGTGTATAATCTTTGATGTCAAACACCAATGGTTATGAGATCAACCATCACCCCCATATAGAGTCAAGAAACGTACACACTAGTCTACTCTGGAATATCGATGCCCTGTATCGATATTCCCTCGACTAGGAACAATTGAAGGATGTGCTTGTGGACTACCCAGGTCTCAGTAGTATGATCTGCATCATAGTCCTGGTAGTCAAGTCAACATCCTAAGAGCTTTATCAACATGTATTTGAGAGACAGTATAATAATACCAGTGAATATGTTAAGATAAAAGCAACCAGATAACATACTATCATGACGAGCAAGGAAGTCCTATATACATATGTCCAAGTATCCACTATATTATACAATAATGGCCTCCTAACATCTAGAACTTGGACTTAGGCTTATGTGATTTTACATCACAAATCAACAAGCAGCACTTGTATAAAGAAGAAAAGCAAGACAAGGAAGATGTAGTATGTGAGTTAGTTGTGCTAGATGGAACTCAAGAGAGTATTATAAAGTACCTACATGTGGTGATCTGAATTTGGAGGAAACCACAACATATGATCAAGTTCAAGAACATGATGGTGACCATAATCAGCAACCAGATGTGCCAGTTCTGAGGAGATCTACAAGAGAAAGGAGAATACCTGAAAAAATTATGATCGACTTCGTTTTGTACACAGATTTCGGATAGCTCGAATGCCTTGCAGAAGCAACAAGCGATGGTGCAAGAAAGCAGTGGGAGTAAGCTATGAACGACGATATGGATTCTTTAAAGAAGAACCGTACGTGGGACCTAGTAAAGCTATCCAAGGGTCGAAAGTAGTTGCTAAATAGGTGGGTGTACAGGATAAAGGAAGAGGGCGAGTTGACACTGTAGAAGATCGCTGGAGAAAAGGATCCGGCGGATTTTTTCACCCTGGTCGTAGACAGAGATAAGCTGGATCTCTATTGCAGCTTGGTGAATCTCTCCATAAAAATCTGATGAGGAGAGAGTGGAGCGGAATCGTGTGAAATCTACTAGCACTGGGAATCAACACTGAAGTATCTCTAAGTGGGAGATTGATGAAATTATGAAGAAACTTCAAATATAAGTCATATCATATTTTCCTAAAACCAAAGTTTCTTAATTAAGAGATATCTTATGGCAATTTCTTAATTATAACAGTTTCTTAATTAAGAAGATGGCAGAGTCTTAGTTGGAATAGGAGGAGTGTCTTATGTCAGATTCTTAACTATGACAGTTACTTAATTAAGGAATTTGTTTATATATAAATAGAGACCTTTTATATGTATTTTGTACACCAACACTACAGCCAAATAGAAGAGAGATCATTGTATGAGAGGGTAAATGTGTAGATCTAGAGAGTTTTGAGAGAAAACTCCTAGGGCTGAGATCTAGAGAGTTTTAAGAGAAAACTGCTAGGGTTGTTTGTGGTGTATTTGATTCAAGATTATAGTAAACGTTTGCAGATTCCGCTCCGACGGGGACTAACCATACGGTGGGTGAACCTCGTTAACAAATCTCTTGTCTCCCTGTATTTGATTTGCTATTTTTATTTTTGCATATTTATATTGTTCTTTCATCGTTTAATTGCATAATTGTGTTTGCATGATTTGGGTGTTGTTGTGAGCATTGTTCCGTGTATCGGCTTCTTCCATACCCAACATTATCAAGCCATTACTTCTTTACCGTCGAACTTCATTTGGTAGATCGAATTAGGATTACAACCGTCGAATAGAACACATCAGAATTAACTCAAAATTACAAGAAGAATTTAATGAGACAACCTAGAATTCTAATTTTAGTCGGATTGATTGTCAAGCCTATAAACCTTCTAACATTAGCAAGTATCCTTCTAACATTAGCAAGTATAGAACCAATGTAAATCTTTGAACAACCCCTCGTTGAAGAGAACACATCATAATTAACTCATAATTACAAGAAGAATTTAATGAGACAACCCAGAATTCTAATTTTAGTAGGATTGATTATCAAGCCAATAAACCTTAGCACATTAGCAAGTATAGGAACAGGTGTAAATCTTTTGACAGCCCCTCTCCGCAATTTGCAACATTCCCGTTTGATGATCGGAACATTGTCAAGGAAAAATGAGTTGACCAAAATAGGGGGCATTTTGAGAATTGAACTCGGGGCATCTCGCACCCTAAACAAGAATCATACCAATAGACCAAATGCGCACTTTAGTCCTGCAGTTTTTAAGATAGCTATGTAAAAGAGATCAATCCTATCTAATGGGCTGAGATTAAATCAAATAATCATATTAATCATTTCACATTTGCTCCCTTGATGATATGTAATAAGATATTAATTACTATGATTTCAAGTGAGGGTTATTCCTGGAGGTAACTTGAGCAAATAACTCCTAAAAAATGTTTACCTAGCTTCTCCTTTGATTTGTGCTAAGGTGTTTGATTTCTCTTTGTTGTTTCTATTTGAAATTATTTTTCAGTTTCCCTTTTGTGCAAATAATTTTGGAATTCACTTTATGTGGTATTGTGGTTTAACAATAAATGTTTTTTATTTTGTTTTTTGTTTTGAAATCAACCCCCTTCAGAGATTGAACTTGTGACCTCTCATGTTGAAGAGAAAATTGCTGATCGCCAAGTCCAATTGGTGTTTAACGATTAATATTGTGGCAGGAAACAAATAGAAGTTTATTGGTTCATCATGCAATTGATATTACATTATATCATTGCCTAATTCCTTAACTTAAATGATCACTTGATATCTACATATTTAATATTTTTATATGCTCCAACCCATTCATGCCTTATAAAAAAAATAAACATTTGACTATAGCGATTACCTTTTTTTCTTTTTCTTTGAAATAACAAAAATTATTAACAAAGAGTTGATGTTACATAATTATAGGGAAAGGTGGGGGAAACCTATTTATACCTGCCTATATTTTATATGTTTCTATACATGCAAGCATGTACCTTTCATACCAAATATTACATGAATATGATCTGTTTGTTTTTATGTATAGTGACATAAGTAACAAAAATGGAAATTCAAGAAAAAAGGAAAAAGAAATTAATCAAGCTCCTATTGTGATCGGTCGCCTTGCGTCAGCGGCCTGAAATTTGGGCATGGCGTTCTGATGATATTGTTGCATTTTTCTCCATTTCCTCTTTGATGCTTCAAACTCTCTTCTTTCATCTAACAAAATTTGTCGATATCGGCATTCGACACTACAAAATCCTAGGTCACCCCTAGATCAAGATCATGAGAAAATTAATTAACTATATAAAACAAAAAAAAGGTTTTGAATATTTGCTAGAGTTAAAAATGGAATTATCATTAAATTTATGTACAAATTTCAATAAGGGGCAAAGAATACAAATGCTTATTAAATAAGAACCAAATAATTCTATTTATTCTTTAAAAAATCTTTTCTTAATAAAAATATTAAAGAGCACAAATATAAGAGACTACTTTTTAATTATATACAATTTTCAGAAAGTACAGGAAAGATTATAAATCTAATAACTTATTCAAATATATATTTGATGGCTTTTTTTTAGCTATATTATTGAAGAGAGGCTGAAAATTAAGCCACCAAACTCAGAAAAAACGAATTCGAAAAATACTAAAAATAACTTTATGTTCTATATTAATATGTTTCGTGTTCAGAAAAAAATTAAGAAAGGAAAGAAAAAAAATCTGATTGACAACCAGCATAAAACATATAGTCGAATATCTACGGAAAATATATTATCACTCTTTTTGTTGATAAAACAAAGCAATAAAATAAAATAAAATATGTACCTATACATATAAACCTCGTTTTCCAAGCTAAGCTCTTTCCTGCAAGAGAAGCATGCCTTCAAAAACCCGGAACTTTTGTTGCCGAATCCGATGTTGATGACGATGTTCTTCGACGCTCGTCGTTCGTTCTGCTTCTCTATCAAAATCCGAAGCCCGACGAGGCTTTCGGGTTCTCCTCTGCTGCTTGGTCTAATTACTGATATACCCTGCTTATCGTTAGTCTCTATAGTTTTCTCCTCTCCTATGTTGAAGATGCTCGGCATCTTTAGGTTTGAGAGAAGGAGAGAGTGAAGAACGTGTGGTTGATTGAGGGGATGGATATTTATGCGCAATTTAAAATTTTGTTTGTGTCCACAAAGGAGCTTTCAATTCTTACACGTGACATATATATGGATTCCTCATTGGCTTGGCTTGGCTTGAAAGATCAAGGGGTTTAAAATAACAGTAATAATTATGTTGGTAGAGGTTACGAAAGTTGGTGTGCCACAAAGAAACATGTGTTTCTTTGCCTGGCCCATGTGGCTGGAAATCACTGATCATGCTTGTGCAAAAATTAAGAGGAAATTAATTTAGAAGTGCGTGTGGGGTCCACAAAGCAATTTGAAATTTGTTTATGAGAAATGCGGTTACATGTCGTAGGAAAGAGTTTTCTCCCTTGTATTTATCAAAAAGTAACATTCCGCATATTTTGATGATCGAACACCGATCATTTTGATCAGCATTTATATTCTACGACATGCACAAACAGAGCATTATTTTTTCCTGAAGCTTATTGCTCTTACATTGGAAAGCGACAAATTATATGATTTATCGATAATAGAACATTTTTCCACACAAGTATCAAAATCACATGGAAATTGGGATGTGCCGAGTGCCCACACACACAGTGTATCGCACGTGCTGAGACACAAGCATATGTTATTAGGTCATGAGGTTCAACATGGACGGTGTCGACCGTCGAAAAAAGTTATTGAGGTGGAAACCCTCACTTTTGATCAAAAAGCAGAAAACTCTTTAACTTCAAACACATACTATTTTCCCCATAAATTTAACAAGGTCAGATTTTGAACAGAGTTGATAACTAAGAAAAGGCTTTTATAACAATTTGAGAGATTGAAATGGTGTATATACAATGAAGAATACAATAAGGATCCATGGATATGAAACGATTTAGGCCATGTTTGGATACAAGAGCTAGGATAACCATGGTTTATTTTAAAACGGACGTAGCAGTCATGCAAACTATGAATTGCAAGCCCCAAACTCTAAAAATGGAGTTTAGTAAATTGTGATCAGATTGGAGTTGAGATAACTGCAGTTTAAGACTGAAAAAATACAGTTATCTCAACTCTAAAATGGATGCCAAACAAACCAAAGTTAGCATTTTGGGGTTCAACTTTCGCTAACTTTATAAAACCACGGTTTACAAAGGCTAACTCCATTCCCAAACAAGCCCTTGGGGAGGGTATATAAAATAAGGTCACATAATAATATGCCTCTAGAATTGGTGAACCAGAAGATACTTTTATGGGTTCCACATTAATTAATAGTATATAGTGACAAATTTAGCTTGAATATAGTAATTTTAGAAAGTATTAGTAGTACTACTAATTAAAGCTTTCATGAGCTTGTGGCTTGAGATGTTGGGATTGACCCACACTATTTTGGATGCAGAGAGGTGATTAAGGGATATTCTCAAACATGCAGCAGGAATATTCGAATATGCTCTCTTCTCATGAGAATTTGTGAAGGAAGCATGCACACAACTTGGCCTAGAATTTCTCTTTTATGGATGAGTTGCAAATTTGAGAATACATGATTGTGGACTCCAATAAATTCATTATCCCTATACTTTTATGGTCCACAACCACAAGCATCAAACATAAAATTGTGCTTTCTTCATCTATGTAACCAAAGGAAGAAAAAAAATGTGCTTTTTCCATAGATGAAGAAAGTATTGGATTAGAAAAAATATAAATATTTGGAAATGGCATTAGATACGATTTAATTTTTTTATAATAGGCATTTCAATTGCAAACCACAAGCCTAATCAACCATATTCAAATAGCTATAATGAAACTAAATAAGCAACGATGCGTCACACTTAATGATTGCTATAATTATTATTAGGGTTAATTGCACGTAGACCCCTGAACTATTTGGGGTTGAGCACTTATACCCCTTGAACTATTATAATAAACACTTACATCCCCCATGGTAAATAGATATTTTCCTAATACCCATTTTACCCATTTCTTCTTCTCTTTTGCTCTGAAAAAAGCCATTTTTTAATCCTAAAATACCAATTTTTAAGCCATAATCTTAAAGATTGATGTTGTCTTTTCTTTCATTAAACCTCCAAACATTTTTCTATTATCATTGTTTAACCGTAATTTAAAAGCTTGATGTTTTAACATATTCTCTCCATTAAATTTAAGAAGGGGAAAAAGCAATTCGAAATGAATATCTTTCAATTTTATTTTATTACTATTTTCTTTAGTTGATGTGGCTGAAATTTTATTTTTATTGGTTTATTAGGGTTATTGTTTAAAGAGGAAGGGGAAATGGATATAATGGGAATTAGAAAAAAAAAATTCAATCAGACTTCTGAGTCAGTTATCCAATCCGCGGATTCAATAAGACTCTTGCCACACAATAGATTTAAAAGGATCATTATCGACGAAAAGGTCTTTACAGAAGTGGCTAGAACTCCAATTCCTCCTAGACTGTCTACTTCTGGTCGTCTTCTTTCTATCTTGATTCATCGAGATGATGAATCCGAAGGAGATAGAGCAGTTGAAGGTGCATATATCCGTTCAAATCGACGGATGTACAATGCATACTCTTGTTGACACTGAAGGAGAATTGATAATGATACAATCTCAGTTTGTAGAAAAAATCCCAAAACAGAAATTTGAGGGATTTTCCTTGCATGGTTTCTCAGATAAAAAAGCCGAATGAATACTGCTTTATTTCTCTGAAAACTTGGGACATGGAACATTCGGAAATTAGTTTAGACTTCCCAAAAGTCTATATTTTTTACAATCTTAATGTTAATATTCTAATTGGTAATGATAATTTGGACAAATATTTCCCAATATCAATGTCTTATTATTACTTCAGGATATAAATGCTTATTATAATACTTCAGGATATAAGTGCTCGACCCGTATCCATAATTAACCTTTATTATTATTATTATTATTATTATGATTATTATGATTATTTATTTTGAGTCTCAACATTTGATGCATCGGGTTGGATGCAACATATAGGGTGAAATTTGCGAGTTCTGCATTCTAATCCATCTTAAATTGAGCTAAATCAAGCACAAAAAAATAAAGTTCGTTAATTAAATATTACATGCAGCCCTGTCTCGTATAGCCAAACTACCTCTAAATAAAGTGATTTTATGACATAAAAAAGGGTTCAACTTCGGTGCTTTTTTTTTTATGGGATCGTTACCCTCACATGGAATGTTTTGATTGATTCTATCTGTTTTTATTTTACAACTCGTTTTCAGATGAGAAGCAAAAGCGTTAAAGAATTTCTTATTTAAGAAAACGGGAGGGAACGTTATACAGCGTTGGATAAATTGATTTATCCAACAAATCTAAACCGTTAATGGTAACCGCTAGTTAAAGTAGCGGTTAATATCGAACGGCTCAGATTTAATCGCTACTTTAACAAGCGGTTACCATTTAATAAAAACAGCCACCGCCCGAAAAGTTTCAGCACCGTATCAGCAGTTTAGAAGTTAGAGATCGAAAGAAATCGGGCGATTTTTGCTATGATTTGAAGGGCGGTTGCTGGTATTCACACGCCTTTGTGGATCGATCTCATAAGGTAAGTTAATTACTTTAATTACTATAGATGTAAATTGGGCGTTTTTCATGTGATTTGAATTGCGATTGTTACTAGGTATTCTATTGTTTCTTGAATCGATTTTATAACATATATCAATTAGTTTTAGCTTAGGCGTCTTATTTTTGTAGGTTTTTTTTTGTTAATATATTTAAGATTTTTGAGTTTATTATGTAATTATAATGGCCGGTAAATGCAAATACACACCTAAGAGGGCTACACCAAAGAAGGATACACAAAAGAGGGCTAAACCAACTACTTCTCCTCCTTCACCAACAAAAAATATTCGTAAATAAGAATTCCAAGAACGGAACAAAAAAAAGGAAATTACAATCAAAAGTGAATGCAGTCAATCCTATCCGGCCATTAGCATCCCAAACATCATCCATTCAATACAACTCTGGCCCTTGAATAATGTTGTATTGTATAATCAAGCAAATCACATTTCAAAAGCTATTTGGAGTAGGGGAAGTCTTATTGCGCTCGAATTTACGAATATATATGTGCTATGGCCTCTGACTGATCAGCAGATTGAATTATTAGATGAAAGGGGTTTTGGTGGGTGTCGTAAAACTGGCCACCAACATGACCTGTTGTTAATATCTGTATTAGTTGAGAGATGACAATCCGAGAGGAATACTTTTCATTTACCCATTGGAGAGGCGTCGATCACTCTTGAAGACGTAGCATAGATTCTCGGTCTTCCGATCACAAGTTCTCCAGTCGTTTATGAAGGATGTATGAGTTCTTTCATACATTTTGACGACATATTAGGAGTTGATCTCCCGAAAGAGAAGAGGAAAGACGGTGGCGTACTTGCGACGTGGGTGTATAAGACTTTTAGTGGTCTCGGGACTAATGCCGATCAGAGGAAAAAATTTCAATGTACAAAAGCTTTTTCCTTCTCAGTAGATACGCTAGACTGTTACGAGTTCCTCTCATTTGTTTCGATATTGTCCAGGGGTAATATCCCGAAAGGATAATCCAAAAGTTTGGCGGTATTCAGAGTGTACCCATTGACGTTCAACCTATACAAACTGAAAAGGAAAAACTAACCAAGAAAAAACCAATATCCGATGTGATTTCAGAGTATATCAATTTGTGGGATGAAGTCCAAATTGATATCCAAGCAAAAGGAGATGAATTTGATGCTAGCACAGGAGAAGCTCATGAAGTGGCTGTCGATTACTTCGCTTGGTAAACTGCTATTACCAGGAAGGTAATACCTCCCCCTCCCCGCTGTCAACCAACTAGGATATACGAGCCTAACATCGAGATTAGTCGTCAGTTACTTCTCAATTATGTAAGTATTGTTTTATATATTTTTTTGTTTTATATCACCTTTAACATATTAGATCCAATTATTGTTATTTATTACTTATTATTTATAGATGAACTCGGTTGAACTTAATAAATCTTTGTTGGATAACGACAATCTCAATAAATTACACGAAGAGATCAAACGAGTTCTAAAGGATGAGATTGATGAGAAGAAAGATGAAGCCTAAGAAAAGGGATGAAATTGTCGGGGCTGAAAAACCCGAGGGTGAAAATGTTGAAGAAGCCGTTGAGCCAAGTGAAAATATCAGGACTAAAGAATCCGAGATTGAAAATATTGAGGAGACTGTTGAGCCAATTGAAAATGTCGGGACTAAAGAACCCGAGATTGAAAATATTGAGGAGGCCATTGAGCCAAATGTGGGGAAGGAGATCGTCGGAAAGAAGGTGGGGGATGAAAATCTCGGGGATGAAATTCCCGGGGCTGAACATGTTGATGAGACGGTTGAAAATAAAGCGGAGGAGGAGACCGTTTTTTATGCAAAATTTGAGATTGATATAAGTGCTGCCGCCGATGCTTTTGAGATTGATATAAGTGTGACGCCGATGCAAACTTGAACATATGTTTGGAAGATATAACCCTGTAGTTGAAGGAGAAAAACTTATTGAACAAATTGAAACGGTAACAGGTATTCCTAAGGAATTACCGATTGAACATCCTCCAGAGATGGATTTGCCATCCCAGGACAGTCGGACAGACGTCGCAGAAGAAATAGAAGATAATTCTATACTTAAAAGTCTCTATGAGATAGTTATAGATCCGACTGACGAAGTGAGGCAAGATATTTTAAGGTCTAATTGGTATAAGTGCTGCCCGCCGATGCTTATGAGGTAAGTCCCAAAGAATAGGTATAAACAGAATAGACAGAAAGAGAATGTAACTTTTAAGGTTGTATCATATTGTTAACGCTGTTGTTTGTAGCTTAGTACATAAGATGCCAGTGTATACGAGAGGAGTCCAACTTACACCGTGGATTTTGGTAACCCGTAGTACAAGGCTCTGTCAAAAATACCACGGAACAACGGTATGGATGTAATTACGTCTTAAGTGACCATCTCGTGCCACCTTTAACATATTCCGTACCAGTCTACCCCTTTATAAACCCTGTAGTGTATTATTGTATTGATTGTATCGTATTGTCTGTAGTAAATGGAAGACCTGCTGAAACCATGATAACAGTAAATGGAATGGATGTAAATGGAAAGTCATGTAGACGGAGTATATTCATGGTTCGGTTCAGTCAATATAGATTGATATAGATTGAATAGACGGATTCACAGATTCATGTTATATTGTAGTTTATATTTGAATCATATTCAAGTCAGATTGATTAGATTGAGGCTCAGTTTGAGTCAGACACTTTAACAAAGAACTTGAAATCCTGATTTAGTTTTGATGTTATCAGTAACTGCTGCACATGAACTGCAGGATTTGTGTTTTTCCCAAGAAAATTACCGTGTTGATAACACCGTTTGTTAGGTTGTCTAACTTAAATAGGAAAGCACCCATATTTTCGGCTCCCCGAGGCTCAAGAAACTGGTCCCGTTTAAACCTATGTTTACTTGAGGGTGTTTTATGTAAAAATAGTTTGATATAATTTTCAAAGTACACCTCAAGCATTTAATTATCGTCTTTAAGGTTTTCATAGATGTATATTTTTATTTTCTAATGAATAAAACCTAACTTCATAATATATGGTATTTTATTGAAATATTGGAATTGTGTTGTATTTGAATGGTATTTTCATGTAATAGTGATTCCTTTGATTTAGAAAACTTGGAATATTTATATAATTAAAATAGGTATTTTAATAATAGATATATATATTTAATGAAAATAATTTATTTATTTTCTTGTAGAAATCTCATTTTCTAAAGAAGAGTGTATAAAAATTCTATCGAGATCGAATGCTCATTGCAGAGGTCTGCATCTTGCTCTACTAAGCCCGAGGATGTACGATAATCCGCACCATTCCGAACGAGGTCCCCAAAAATGGTTTGTAGAGGCGCAATTGCATGGAAATCCTTAATACTCTTTTTAAAGAAAACGGTTTTGTAAGTTTTAGGGTATTTATTTGTAAAGTCGTATTTTCCCGTATTCTATTGTCCCAAAATTTATCGTGCTATATCAAAGATGTGTGTTGTGGTGAGGCAGGTCATTACTTTGTGAGTTATCTAAAGGTATAGCATGGAAATAAGTTATTATGTCGAAACTTAAAATATATGGTATTTTTCTGTAAAAGTGCGATAAAAGTTACAAAAATAATTCTTTTACGGTGAAACTTGTTTTAATAGATTTATTAATGTTTGCTAAAAAATATGTGAGAGTATGGTATGATCTGGATTAAGAAAAGTTGAGTTTTGAAGAAAAACCGAACCGTAAGTCGGATTAACTCCGCTTCCGTCGGGTTTTATATTTTGAAAGTTTTAGAATTTGATATGAGAGGGAAAGAAGGGACTTACTGGATTTTGGACAAAAGGAGAGATAGATGAAGCTATGGAAGGTCTCGGGGTGTCGTTTCGTCGCCGGAAACTCCTCGGAATTTCGTCGGAGTTTCGCCCTTCGCTAACTCTACTTGTACACAAAAGGAGACTTGAGAATTTTGTATAGTTTTGACAAGAATTTCTAAGTGAGGAGGTATGAAATATGGTGTGGTATTTATAGGGGAAATTAGGGTTTAGGGGGTGATGAATTTGAGAATTAAAATGGATTTAAGAAAGGAATTATCATTCTCTGGTTAAATGCAGAGAAATCAAGTAGCATAGGGGTACTAAAGGGAGTCCAAAAGGTGTGGGGTTAAAATCTCAAAGCAATACCGGCGGTGCCGGTCCCCCGTTCTGATACCGATGGGAGAGGCTCGGATTCACGCCACGTGTTGGAGTCTGTGTAAATGCTATTTCCCATGTGTTTATTTATTCTGTGTCTTTTCAGTTTACGTGTTGTGCACGTGTAGACTCTTGGGCTTCTAAAAAGATTAAAAGAAAATTAAATAAAAAGATAATTTGGCTGATGGGATTTGAACTCTGGTGCTATGTCTTAGCATTGCAAGGTCTTACCAATAAGCTATAGGTTCTTTCTTGCTGTTCAAAAGCAAAACAAACTTATAACTCGTGCTCAGGCTTAGGTGTCTTTTTCTGTATTTTGAAAAAAAATTCGTACAGAAAGTTAGGGTTGTTACATTCTACCCTCCTTATAAAAATTTCGTTCTCAAAATTTGTAGAAGGAAAGTGTAACAGATTCAAAGCAATTTACTACTAATAGTGCATGAAAAATATTTGGAAGAACGAAAGAATGCGAAAGTTTTGGTAAGATCGAAAAAGAGGTGAGGGAATTACCAGGGTTACCTTAGTCTACAGTCTCGGCTTCTACGGCTGCTAAAGTGAAAGCCTGACGCCGGAGAACATTCTTCCTAACTGGAGGCACATTACTTTGTCCTTAGGACATGTTTCTCTGCCCTTGAGGCATGTTCCTCGGTGCCTGTTGGAATTGACGAGTAAGCTGTGCAGGAGGTGGAGCTGGGAGTGCAAGACGAGGTGCAGGAGCCTGGATAGCTGGCCGCTGTGGATAGTTGGTGTGTGTGTGAACTGAGTTCCATCCATAAGGACATGTTCCAATTCCGTGATTTGATGCGCCACAAACTAAGCACAGGCCTTTTGCGCGCCTACAGTCCTTCCACAAGTGTCCATCCGTTTTGCAGTAGAAACAAAAATCTGGACTCGGCTGGTTATTGGTTTCATCCGGTCTCCTGGGTTCAACATTTGGCCTTGAAGAGGCTTCTCCTGCCATCTGAGTGGCAGGGCGTTTCACTCCGGCAGATTAAGCTCTGCCCTTCCTCTTTACTACTGCCTCGTATCTTCGGGCAGCCTTTAGAACTAGGTCATGGGTTGGGAAATCCCCTGTAGCTAATGTTAGTGTATATGCCCTAGAGGCCATTACTGTATCATACTAGTATGTATATTACTTGATGGAAGCTTGGGATATTCACAGTTGTATATACAATCTTGCTCGAAATGGTAGTATGCTACTTGGTTTGTCTCTACTTCAATATGTGCATGTGTTTCTTTTAGCATATCGCTTATATAACATATTAGTAGAGCCCTTAGGATCTTTGCTTGATTACCAGCGTTGTGATGGCGCTCACACTCGTGGGGGCTGGGTAATCCATAAGCACATCCTTATACAGGTCCCTAGTCGATGGACTATCGAGACAGGGCATCGATACTCCGGAGTAGACTAGCGTATGCGCTTCTCATCCCAGCATGGGAGACGGTCTGTCCCACAGCCGTCAGTACGTCGTACTTGAGATAGTATGCGGGTGCTCGTTAGGTTACGAGTACACTGGACAGGACTCGTCGGGAACTGTTGGTTGGTATTATACCTATCGTCAGTTATCAGTTCCCAGGTGACATGAGTACAGCTTAGTCCGCTGACTTGACACTGTCACTTCGCCTCGAGTGTGTTCCCACTGTACTTTGATTACTACCCTACCACGGCTCAAAGGAGTCGTGCAAACAGGTAGTAGTTGGGTGCAGTCCCGAAGCACTTGGAGGCAGTGACGGTTAGACAGGATTCGTCTCTCCCGGTATTGGGGGTTGACATCGCGCTGTGTCTAGGAGAGCCATTACACAAGTAGTCCCTGGCCAGGGCAAGCGAGATATACCGGTAGGTTTTCAGTGTTATCTCAGGGTGTTCTGGGCTACATTCCGACACGACTTGTACCGCTATTAGGGGACTGACGTTTACCGCCCCCTAGGTCCGCCATGCGAGGTATCAGACGAACAGACCGGACTGTACGGAGACTGTCACATACAGGCTCAGTAGGAGTTCAGATGGGGTCACCTCGTCAGTCTTCTTATCGGCATCTACCTGGGGACCGTTACGTACAGCTAGTGCCGCTTGCGGTCTGTGGTTAAACCCACTGCCAGCGTAGTGTCGAGTCTTTAGAGTCCCACACAGAGCGCTATTCGCCTTTAGGCAAAATGAGTAGAGGTCGCATGGTTTTGCGACAGGGTTCATTCACATCCGCGCACTTGTGCACGTTTGCTGTCCGGACAGCTTATATTAGCGGGCTTTGGTTTAAGCCAGATCCTAGTATATGATTTGGGATTGGTTTTATCTCTTTGTATTCGTGTTCCTCGGATCACGAATACGGGTGCGTATGCACAGTTGATTGAGACAGAGGGAGAGGACTTTGATTAGGGTTAATGACCATTGTCATTTTATTAACCCTAATGCTTATATGTGTATTATGATTAATTGATATTAGTTAAATATAATTGTGCATGGTTAGGGTTGTTGACCATTTGACTATCTTGACTTGTTGACCTAGGTTGACACTTTGACCATCATCATTCCATATAAAAGATGCTCTTTGATCCTTGCAATTTGCATTTAATATGAAATGATAATGGTCAAGTCTTGATTAAACCATGACAATTATCTTGCTAATTATCTTTTTACAATAATTCACACATATATGTGAGAATGGCTTTTTATTCTCTCATTCTATCATATAGATTCTCTCTCCTCCTCTTCCTCTCTCTCAAGCTCTCCCCTCTCATGTGTTGAGAAACACTTGAGCTTGAGATAAACCTCTCCAAAGTAATCTCTACTCTCATCTAAGGTTCTAGAATTAGCACTTCTAGCACCTTAGTTACTTCTAGCTTGAAGTTGAAGCCAAAGGTTGAGGCTCTCGGGTGGATCCTTCTTCGACTAGAGAAGGCGACAAGGTGATCTCTTTCTTCCACTCCAAGGAGCAAGGAGAGAAGGACATAAAGTCCAAGGTATAACCTTTCTTCCATGTAGCTAAATCTAGTTAGCTTTTAGTTAGTTTTTGTTTAGCAAAGATCCTCCTTAAGCTAGTCCATGTTGCTTAGTTCGATAAAAATCCGATTTTTATTCCGTTTTCCGCTTCCCCGCAAGCACCGGGGTGGGCAACGTGGACTTACAGTGGTATCAGAGACTAACTAAACATAAACTAGCTAGTTAGTAAAGTGTATGGCAGTTCGATCGGAAAAATCGCAAAACTAAAACATCAAAACCCTAAGTTTCTGTTGTTTTTTTTTCTGCTCAAAAAATAAAAAATCATACTTCAAAAATCGGCTCAGGGTTTTTTCAAGAAGCACACCAAAAACGGTCCAGTGAACAGTTCAAATAGCGGCGGTTCCGTGGCAAAAGCATGCCTATTACCGCGGAACCGCGGCCATTTTGACTCCGTTCTGAACCGAGTTTGGTGCAGTATTCCTCTGTTAAGGTTTTGGGATTTTTAAGATGGTTTATTTCTGCCCAGATTTTCCAGAAAAGAAATTTGTATTTGGGGTGCCTATAAATCCGTTTTTTTGATCGAACTTCACTACACTTTGACTAATGGGTTATATCTGTGATGTTTATATGTATTGAACGTCTGCTAATCGCTATACGTCGATTAGTGGGGGTTATACATATCTGTGATCTGTGTTTGTTGATGGTATGTGTATATGAATACGTTGGATTGTCGCGGGTGAATAGCCGGGAGGTTTTGTGATACGAGAGTTTTCTTTTCTTTCATTCATGTAACATGTAAATTGATGTAATATTATTTGTATAGCCGCACAACCGGGTCGGGGTTGTAGCTGTCATTGTATAATTCTTTTTACTGTTTTTGCTCCTAGGATAGACCCATGGAGGGGGTGCACAAACTACCGGGTATCTCGAAGTGCCGAGTGGCCTACTCACGGAGTTGAGGGAGGTTGCTTCGCTTCGGGTACTTGGCGGGTAGTGTGCCGCACCCGTAGGGGTCTTGGGTGGGGTATTGGCTATTCACCGCGACCGTGTAATCCGTTTTTCGTTGCAGGCTCGAACGGATTGCGGATTCCTAGTATATCCAATGTATTCATCTGTGATCTGTAATGGCTATCATTGCTATATATTTATATATGATAACTATTTAGGTGTTGCTTATGTTTTGCATCCGCGCTAGTCCAGCCCCCGCTCTATCGTTAGTTAAGTAACCTAACGGGTGATGACGGGGCCCCATGGCGAATGCAGATGGCATAAGCGTACACCATATTTTGGTTGTTTTCTGCAATGGTTGGATTAAATGATGGGACGCATCAAAAGAACTAATGCAAGAAAATAAACCAAGTAAAATTCGATTGGAACACTTTAAAAACCACTCGGTTCTTTTCAAAACTAAACTTTTAAACGCGGAGCTTGAACCACTCCTTTTAAAAGCTATCTCGTTCCATCGATTATATCAAGTTCACTACGTTCACGGTTTCGCAAAAACCATTTGTAGCCCTCCATCATTTCAGTTAAATATTCGGTAGTATTCAAGCTATGTATTTTGACCTCACGCCAAGGCATAGTGATTGGTAGCTGCCGGATATTTATCTGTTGCATAGATAGAATGCGTTGGTTTGAGACAGTAGTACTGCCATTTTGGCTTACGTCAAGGGTAGGTACGGGTGGGTTCAAATCAACCGGGATAATGATGGGAAGAACTTGATATGTGACTTATGACATTTTGACCTCACGCCAAGGTCATAAGAGCATGGGGCAAAAATCCACATCGGGAGTTTCATAAGTACTGAAACTTGCTAGCGCTGCATACCATTTGGAGTGTGATGATTCTGGTAGGATTCCTTCGGTTTTATCACGCGATGATATTTGGATCCCGATCCTACTGTGAGTATATGCTACTCCTCGGGAACTTTCTCACTTAACGATCACTGTTATAAACCAAGTAGGTGTCTAGAAAGGTGTTAGCGGGGCTACGCCCAAAGGGAAAAGAGGTTACTTAATTAAGAAACTTCGCGAAAGCGTTGGAAAACCTCCCTCGAAGTACCGACACTGGCCTGGCTGAATGGTTAAGCAAGTATTGTACGGTGAGATTGATCCCGACTAATTCTTCTTTTATGGTTTGAGGAGGGATTCGAGAGACAGTGGGAGCCATCCTGTTTAGATAAATTAAAAACCAATCTAAATTTGCAAGAGCATCATGCTAAGTGTTTTCTTCTCTCTCTCTTAATTGCAGCGACCCAGTGACCGCACCTAGGTTACATCTAGATAATAAAATGACTGAATCTGACTATTATGACCGGCAAAGGTCTGTCCAGATGTCCATTGCCCATGACAAGCTGGGACACCTCTTGACTGATCCAACCCCTGCCGTCTCAGGTCCAGCTTCCCCTGTCACGGATATTCATATCCATAGGACATCGGAAAAAGACTGTGCGAAAGCCAAGTGACTCGTGTTAGCCTCAGTTGATGGTGCATACCAGAGGCAGCACGAGAAGATAGACTCAGTTTCTATCTTCCTCCATAACAAAGATTTATATGGAGAGCAATCTCGTATCGCAAGATATGAGACCTCGAATGAATTGCTTCCAGCGAGCTTGGCTATCGGTTCATCTATAGGGGGCAACGTCCTTACAGAGACCAGCTCTTTTGAGCTCATGGACCTGAAGACCATGTTGAAGAATGGGTCAGATGCCGACTTAGTTCAACAGTCTCTACCTACTACCCTGAAGGAAACCAGGGAAGTAGAAAGAAAGGGAAGGGCAGAAGTTTCGGGAATAGATGTAGTAAATGAGGGATGTTCCTATTGTTACGGGAATGAACATGGACAGAAGGATTGCAGGGCTAGTATAGCCAGTAGCCAGAATTCGAAGCATGTTGTGGCTTCGGCTTCGGGTGTGTTTGTAATTGAGAACTGTATGTCAGTTAACCCTACTTCCTGGGTATTGGATACCGGATCAGGATCTCATATCTGTAATTCGTTACAGGCTCTGAGAAACCGTAGGGTTATCAGGAAAGGTGATATGACTCTCAGGGTTGCTAACGGAATGAGCATGTATGCTGAATCCGTAGGGGAATATCATCTAGGACTGACAACTGGGCAGATATTGATTCTGCGTGGCTGTTTTTATGTACCAGGTGCGACTTGTAATATCATATCTGTATCCTTACTTTCTAAGGAAGGATATGATTTTACTTTTGTAAGCGATGTAGTAAACATCCACCTAAATCAAGTTCTGATTGGGTCAGGTACATTGAAATACGGTATATACGTTTTGAATCAAGCTCAGGTCTTCAGTATCCAGAACACACTTAAAAGAAAGTCTCCGGATTTAAATCAGGCTTTCTTATGGCATTGTAGACTGGGTCACATTAATAAGACACGGTTAACAAAATTACATAAAGAAGGATACTTGGATCCGTTCGAGTATCAGTCTTATGCCACTTGTGAATCTTGTCTCATGGGAAAGATGACAAAGACTCCGTTCACTGGACACGGAGAAAGAGCAAGCGAGCTCTTGGGACTCATACACAGTGATGTGTGTGGTCCAATGTCTACACATACGTGAAGTGGTTATTCATACTTCATTACTTTCACAGACGATTTCTCTAGGTATGGATATGTCTTCTTGATGAAGCACAAATCTGAGGCCTTTGAGAAATTTCAGGAATACAAGAATGAAGTTGAAAAACAAACAGGAAAAAGTATCAAGACACTGAGATCTGATCGAGGTGGTGAATACTTGAGTGCCGAGTTTCTGGGCTTCTTAAAAGAGAATGGAATTCTCTCTCAGCTTACTCCTCCATACACACCACAACACAACGGTGTATCGGAAAGAAGGAATCGAACCCTATTGAATATGGTTCATTCCATGATGAGTAAGGCTGAGTTGCCGCGATTCTTCTGGAGTTATGCACTAGAAACAGCTGCATATCTTTTGAACCAAGTTCCTACTAAGTCGGTGCCTACCACACCATATCAGATGTGGAGTGGGAAGAAACCCAGTCTTAAACACTTTAAGACATGGGGATGTCCAGCTTTTGTAAAAAAGCAGCATGCGGACAAGCTCGAGGCACGTTCAGTACAGTGTAAGTTTGTGGGATACCCAAAGAACTCCAAGGGGTATATTTTTTATTACGCAGAGGAACAAAAGGTTTTTGTTTCTCGTCATGCCCGCTTCTTGGAAATTGAGTTTTTGGAAAACCAGATAAGTGGGAGCGCAATAGAACTGGAAGAAATTCCAGAACCACGAGCTATTACTGAAAGCTTAGTAGAACCAGAGGGTTCGAAAGAACAGGACATTCCTACGCCACTCCGCAGGAGTAGTAGACAGTCTCATCCGCCCGAGAGATACTACGGTTTTCTCATAGACGAGGATAGAGAGGATTGCATCATAGATTGTGATGAGCCTACTAGCTTCCAGCAAGCCATACAGAGCGTTGACTCGGTAAAATGGCTGGATGCAATGCGGACCGAAATGGATTCCATGTACACCAACAAAGTATGGACGTTGGACATTGCTCCAGATGGGGTAAAACCCGTAGGATGCAAGTGGATCTTCAAAAGGAAGATTGGTGTAGATGGACAGGTTGAGACCTATAAAGCTAGACTGGTTGCAAAGGGTTTTCGTCAGCGACCTGGTTTGGACTATGACGAAACCTTTTCTCCAGTAGCTATGCTGAAATCCATTCGGATCCTTCTTGCCATTGCTGCCTTCCACGATTATGAGATTTGGCAAATGGACGTAAAGACCGCTTTTCTAAATGGACATTTAGAAGAGTGTGTCTATATGGACCAGCCAGAGGGTTTCATTCAGAGTGGGAGCAGTAGAAAGGTGTGCAAGTTGCTTAAGTCCATTTATGGACTAAAGCAGGCATCGCGGAGTTGGAACATCTGTTTTGATGAGACGATCAAGGAATTTGGCTTTATCAAAAATCCAGATGAACCATGCATCTATTGTAGATTTGTAGCGAGAACTGTAGTATTCCTCGTTTTATACGTGGATGACATTCTCTTAATAGGAAATGAC
Source organism: Agapanthus africanus (assembly GCA_030015575.1). Classification (NCBI taxonomy): domain Eukaryota; kingdom Viridiplantae; phylum Streptophyta; class Magnoliopsida; order Asparagales; family Amaryllidaceae; genus Agapanthus; species Agapanthus africanus. Next base: position 810,017,292 of record CM057340.1, on the reverse strand, counting down.
ATTCCTATGCTACAATCTGTCAAGGGGTTCTTATCACAGAGGTTCTCCATGAAAGACCTGGATGATGCCTCATACATTCCGGGGATCCGGATCTACCGTGACAGATCCAAGAGGATTTTAGGACTCTCACAGTTCAGGTACATCGACACCATACTGAAAAGATTCAGTATGGTAGATTCCAAGCGCGGTAATCTACCGGCTTGTCACGGGATCACCCTCTCCAAAGAGATGTCTCCCAAGACTGATTTGGAGAGGGATCGCATGTCTATTATACCCTATGCTTCTGCGGCAGGCTCTATAATGTATGCGATATTGTGTACCAGACCAGATGTGGCTTATGCACTGAGTGTGGTAAGCAGGTATCAGTCAAACCCTGAGGAGAAACATTGGATAGCGGTAAAGAACATTCTCAAGTACCTGAGAAGGACTAAGGAGATATTCTTGGTGTATGGCGGAAAAGACCTCCAGATTGAGGCCTTTGCTGACTCCAGCTTCCAGAGTGATAAGGATGATTTCAAGTCCATGTCGGGTTTTGTCTTTACCCTCAATGGAGGGGCGGTGTGTTGGAAAAGCTCCAAACAGGAAACAGTTGCTGACTCAACTATGGAAGCGGAATACATCGTTGCATCTGATGCCGCAAAAGAAGCTGTCTGGATGAGGAAGTTCTTGAAAGAACTTCAGGTGGTTCCGTCCATTGTTGATCCAATACCTCTGTATTGCGACAACAACGAGGCTATAGCTTTAGCGAAGGAACCCAGGTCCCATCAGAAATCCAGACACATCTTGAGGTGGTATCATCTGATCAGGGAGATCGTGGATCGCCAGGAGATCGAGGTTCGGAGGGTTGCTTCAGAAGATAACACTGCAGATCCATTCACGAAGGCTTTATCCCAGACTCAGTTCGAGTGGCTGATCGAGATGATAGGTCTTCGATATGCCAGTACATGGCCTTAGTGCAAGTGGGAGATTGTTAGTGTATATACCCTAGAGGCCATTACTGTATCATACTAGTATGTATATTACTTGATGGAAGCTTGGGATATTCACAGTTGTATATACAATCTTGCTCGAAATGGTAGTATGCTACTTGGTTTGTCTCTACTTCAATATGTGCATGTGTTTCTTTTAGCATATCGCTTATATAACATATTAGTAGAGCCCTTAGGATCTTTGCTTGATTACCAGCGTTGTGATGGCGCTCACACTCGTGGGGGCTGGGTAATCCATAAGCACATCCTTATACAGGTCCCTAGTCGATGGACTATCGAGACAGGGCATCGATACTCCGGAGTAGACTAGCGTATGCGCTTCTCATCCCAGCGTGGGAGACGGTCTGTCCCACAGCCGTCAGTACGTCGTACTTGAGATAGTATGCGGGTGCTCGTTAGGTTACGAGTACACTGGACAGGACTCGTCGGGAACTGTTGGTTGGTATTATACCTATCGTCAGTTATCAGTTTCCAGGTGACATGAGTACAGCTTAGTCCGCTGACTTGACACTGTCACTTCGCCTCGAGTGTGTTCCCACTGTACTTTGATTTCTACCCTACCACGGCTCAAAGGAGTCGTGCAAATAGGTAGTAGTTGGGTGCAGTCCCGAAGCACTTGGAGGCAGTGACGGTTAGACAGGATTCGTCTCTCCCGGTATTGGGGGTTGACATCGCGCTGTGTCCAGGAGAGCCATTACACAAGTAGTCCCTGGCCAGGGCAAGCGAGATATACTGGTAGGTTTCCAGTGTTATCTCAGGGTGTTCTGGGCTACACTCCGACACGACTTGTACCGCTATTAGGGGGACTGACGTTTACCGCCCCCGTAGGCCCGCCATGCGATGTATCAGACGAACAGACCGGACTGTACGGAGACTGTCACATACAGGCTCAGTAGGAGTTTAGATGGGGTCACCTCGTCAGTCTTCTTATCGGCATCTACCTGGGGGCCGTTACGTACAGCTAGTGCCGCTTGCGGTCTGTGGTTAAACCCACTGCCAGCGTAGTGTCGAGTCTTTAGAGTCCCACACAGAGAGCTATTCGCCTTTAGGCAAAATGAGTAGAGGTCGCATGGTTTTGCGACAGTGTTCGTTCACATCCGCGCACTTGTGCACGTTTGCTGTCCGGACAGCTTATACTAGCGGGTTTTGGTTTAAGCCAGATCCTAGTATATGATTTGGGATTGGTTTTATCTTTTTGTATTCGTGTTCCTCGGATCACGAATACGGGTGCGTATGCACAGTTGATTGAGACAGAGGGAGAGGACTTTGATTAGGGTTAATGACCATTGTCATTTTATTAACCCTAATGCTTATATGTGTATTATGATTAATTGATATTAGTTAAATATAATTGTGCATGGTTAGGGTTGTTGACCATTTGACTATCTTGACTTGTTGACCTAGGTTGACACTTTGACCATCATCATTCCATATAAAAGATGCTCTTTGATCCTTGCAATTTGCATTTAATATGAAATGATAATGGTCAAGTCTTGATTAAACCATGACAATTATCTTGCTAATTATCTTTTTACAATAATTCACACATATATGTGAGAATGGCTCTTTATTCTCTCATTCTATCATATAGATTCTCTCTCCTCCTCTTCCTCTCTCTCAAGCTCTCCCCTCTCATGTGTTGAGAAACACTTGAGCTTGAGATAAACCTCTCCAAAGTAATCTCTACTCTCATCTAAGATTCTAGGATTAGCACTTCTAGCACCTTAGTTACTTCTAGCTTGAAGTTGAAGCCAAAGGTTGAGGCTCTCGAGTGGATCCTTCTTCGACTAGAGAAGGCAACAAGGTGATCTCTTTCTTCCAATCCAAGGAGCAAGGAGAGAAGGACATAAAGCCCAAGGTATAACCTTTCTTCCATGTAGCTAAATCTAGTTAGCTTTTAGTTAGTTTTTGTTTAGCAAAGATCCTCCTTAAGCTAGTCCATGTTGCCTAGTTCGATAAAAATCCGATTTTTATTCCGTTTTCCGCCTCCCCGCAAGCACCGGGGTGGGCAACGTGGACTTACAGCTAATGCAGCTTGGATCTCCTGGTCCAACCCTTGCAGAAATCGTCTAGACCTGATCTCAACAATCGGTATCAAATGCGCTGCGAATCTGTTGCGGTCTAGTGTTAGCTGTGCAGTATGTGATATTTGAAAATCGAAATATAGAGACTTATCTTACCGACTGAGTATGGTAAACTCAGCATTATACTCATCCACGGATTTGGTCCACATCGAACTCTGTTGTAGATGGATGAATTGTTCTTCCATGTCGAATCTGGCAGTCTCAGGAAAGTATTTCGCATCGAACATATCGCAAAAGGTCTTCCATTCGATAGGTTGGTCAAGACGGCCTTTTTCCGCCTTCCACCAAACTTCACGCGCACGGCATACGAGTGCGAGGCGCGTGCGTGCCCAGTACGTGCGCAGCGTGCGGGCATGCTCGCACATGCGGCACGTGCGCAGCAAGCTGCCACTTACACATGCCTAGGTTCGGGCTGCGTGAACCGAAAGGGCTAAACCCTCAGATTTGGAATTGAATTTCTTTGATTTTTAATGGATTTAAACTCTGACAAGAATTTTTATTATGAAGTTCAACTCCAAAAGATTTTAAAATATGGAGTTGAACTCCTAAATTTTTTTAATGGCGTTAAACTTCCGAAAACTCCAAATGATTTCCTCCTTTCCCTTTTGAGAAGAAACCTAAATGGGTTTTATTAAAACTTCAAGATTTGGATCTTAGGTGATGAAAAGAGGTCCCTTTTCTTCTCTTGATAGAGTCTTTGGAGGCGAATTTCCTTTCTACTCCTTCCCTTAAATTGGATCTTGAGGAGGAATAAGAAAATAGCAAAAATCTTCCCTTTTGGACTTGATTTAAACTCTCATTTAATGGGTTTATGGTGAAATTTTATTTAGTTTTGAGAAAAAGAGAGTTAAGCTCTTGATTTAATTGAAAAGGAAGAGGAAGAAGAAGAACTTGAAAGAGAGAAGATGGAGGCAAAAATCCTAATATTTTTTTGGAGGGTGGGAATGAATATGTTTCATTTTTTCATAATATTGCCTTATATAGGCTTATTTACTCATAGCTCCTTGGGCTTTACAAAATGACATTTTGCTCATCTCATGCCTATGTACTTATTTCTTTTCATACATGAGCCATGGTCTTTACAAAAATTTAGTTTTTTGCCCATTTATTTCACATTTTGCACATTTATTTAAATATTACATTTGTTTGTTGTACTTTCTTGACATGGGGCTGGTCTGGGTTTGGGCCTACCTGCTTGGACTTGGGTTTGGGCGTGGGTTCGGCTTGAGTTCGGACGTGGGTCCAGCTTGAGTTCAGCCGTGTGCTCGGCTTGGATTCGACAATAGGGCCTGTTTGCTTTGGTTTGGACCTACTTGTCCGCGGTTTGACTTTGACTTTAACTTTTGATCATTGGGGTGCAAATTTTAACCCCAATAATATGTAAATTAGGGTTTTTTCCCCTTATGATTTGAATTGCGATTGTTGATGGGTATTCTCATGTTTCTTGGATCGATTATATAAAATAAATCAATGACTTCATTAGTTTAGGGTTGTGAAGGAAAAAATGAAACTTCTTCTATTTTACCGATTTGATTTGTTGCGTGCCTTTTTGGGTTGGATAACGATCTGAGTATTGTCCAATTTATGGTAGTTTTTATTTTTTTGTTTTGATTAATAATCTGGTTCTTGAGCTTGTGTTCTTGATATAATGATCTAGGTATTTTTCAAGAAAAAAATAATTTTTTATTTATATTTTGTGTTTGATTTTTTGAATTGAAGAAAGCCTAAGTTGATACATTTTTTAGCATATCAAGTATTTATCATTTGCCCCTTATACATGATTTTGTATATCATTCATGCATATTGATGAAATCTTCATAATTGGAGGAGAGAAGGGGTATTGATTTATGTCTTTAATTGCAAAAATTAATATAAGCAACTTATTTTTGGGAGCAATTTATTCAGGATATGCTTATCATAAAGCCTCAAAAGAAAAATCCGCTTGCATCGAGAATGATTGTGTTAGCTTTGGTGATAATTTGCGGAGTTTATTTGGAGTGGTAAAGATAGGGGATATGCTGAAGAGCGCTCATTCTGACTTCCCAATATTTAGATTCCAGATATAAGTTTCTTTAAGGTCTGAAACATATCTTATGCAGCTAGTTTCTTAGCAGTCTTTTTGTCGACTCCTACAGAAGTCGCCATATAAACCATACCATTTGCTTCAACTTCAGCTATAAATGAAGCGATGCCATTTTTGTATGTCTTTGGTTAACATTTCTCGTATGTCTTTTTAGAGCAAAACTCGTTCAATTCTCTTACTGGATTCATTTCCATTGCTTCAATTTTAGCAATAAATAATGAAAATGAATCCAATAAGAGAATTGAATGAGTTTTGCTCTAAAAAGACATATGAGAAATGTTAATAAAAATATACAAAGATAGTGTCGCTTTATTTATAACTGAAATTGAAGTAAATGGCATGGTTTATACGGCGATTTCTACAAGAACTGACAAAAAGACTGCGAAGAAATTAGCTGTAAGACACATGCTTCAAATTTTACAGAAAGCTATACCTGGACTTTAATTTGGTTAACTCATTAATTTATTGGCAGCAAATGATGTAATAAATTTGAAGGTCTGATATTTGATTATGTGTATGGCTGCTAAGAAACTACCTAAACGATATAATAAATTTTAGATTGTTGATGTGTATATTATATGTGGCTGTGTGTTGAACAATGAATTTTTAGATTTCACAGAAACTGCCCAAATGATGTAATAAATACGATATTTTTTTTATTCTCCATATATATATGATGTGTGTTGATGTTTTTGTATATATGATGTGTGCTCATATTTGTATCTGAAGTATAATATTTGTTTACAGTAAATGATGTAAGTTTATGAGGAAATGGTATACATTTGAGCTCAAAATTTAACCGCTACTTTAAGTAGCGGTTAAATTTTGAGATCCTCTAGGAAAAAAGCTCAAAATTTAATCGCTGGTTAAAGTAACGGTTATATTTTGAGCTCAAAATAAATCTGCAATTTCAAATAGCGGTTAAATTATGAGCTCACTCCAGCAACAGAGAGCGCACTATTTAACTGTTAATTTAAGTAGCGGTTATATTTTGAGCTCACTCCAGGTAATATTTAACCGTTAATTAAACTAACGGTTATATTTTAAGCTCACTATTTAACCGCTGATTTAAGTCGCGGTTATCTTTTCTGTACCAACAAATTTAATAACAGTATTGATTGACACAACTAATATCAACATATTTAAGAATATCATTAATTGACAGAACCAATATCAACAACTAATATTGCATCAAGTGTCATTCCTTTACTTCAAATAGCATTTATTTACAATAAATTTCATTCATTTACCAAAAAATCAAAAAATAAGCTATAGTTTATTAAAAATCATTCATTTAGATAAAAAATCATTCATTTACAACGAACTATTCTGACCAACCGGACGGTTGGTTCAAGTCTAATGACAGCTCAAGACATATGAGATTCGGTTGACCAGGATGCATGTCTTCTACATGTTGTGTTTGTCTTCTCGGATTAGTTCTTTTGTTTTGGAATGTTAATTGGTTGCATCCTGTGTATACCCTCTTCTTCTTTTTCCCATCACTATTCAATCCAAAATTTAATCTGATTCTTTTTACGACCCCTAGAGTTAGATTGCAAATGATTTTGTATTTTTAAAATACCATCTTTCACGGATTTCAAATCATTTATTGCTTCATCTACCAAGTATTCTTTCACACCCGGTATTTTAACTGGAAATTTAGATATTCGTATTGCAATTTGGAAAATTCTGCAAGCATAATTTTGTATCCATTCTCTGACGCGGCAGCTTTCATGGCAATTAGATTGAACTCGTTGCATAAATGATTATACTGCGACGTTTCATTCATCTGTACCGAAAGTGGTACGATACTCGTCATGACAATATTTTGATTAACATTTCTCGTCCATCTTGACAAAATATACCGATACGGTATGCTATTCACACTTTTAGATACAAAAACTCTGAATATATGTCTAAATAATAGTTCGGTTGATTCAAAATGATAGCAAATGCACTTGGAAAATTACCCCTTTTGTCATAAATTGGACATGATATACTCTTCGATTTTTTTTCTTCGGACAGAACAGCACGTTGTGAACTTTATATCTGGTTGTCCCATCGACTTTTAAAACTTTCTCGATATTAAATGATTGAGATTTCTGAATCTCTACTTGAATATTTTCAAAAATATTTTTGGTGTAAATTTTGGAAGTGTCTAATTCAACCAGATATAAAGTTCACAACGTGTTGTTTGGTCCGCTCGAAGAGTATATCATGTCCAATTTACAACAAAAGGGTAATTTTCTAAGTGCATTGCAATCATTTTGAATCAACCGGACTACTATGTAAGTATATATTCAAAGTTTTTGTATCTAAAAGTATGAATAGGTTCGCTATGCTCTCTATAATAGGGTTTATAATATGGCGGAAGCGATAATTTTATAAAACTCTAGAGAGCAACTACAAGAAAATATAGGATCAAGAACAACAACTACAACTTGCAACAAAACTAGCAAGCTAATATAAAGAAGTTGGCGAACTACAACCTTTGTAGCGCGTTAGCCATCTTTTCTTGACCTCCGGCTAGTCTCTACGAAACCCGGAACAAATTTGCTCAATGATCTCCTTGCCAAAGATGATTGTCACGACCCAAAATATTAGCTTGTGACCAGCACATAAATCACGCAATGTCTAGAGGCGTAATGTAGTTCAAGTAAGCTGAAGCCCAGAAATCTAAACCCTTTTAAAGAAAATAAAGGAGGTGAAGTTTTGAAATAAAGGTATAGTGAAATCAAGTTTTCTTAAAATGCATAGAAAAGGAACATGAAAATGCAAGTGGACTTTACTAGTTTGAAAACATGTTTCGTCTTTTAAAAATTTGGGCAGCACCTCCTTTGTATATTTTGATCCAAAACCACATATACAAGATAATGATAAAGGCATCCCTAAGCGGGAGCTAGCTCTTCGCCAAACGGCGGATCACAACCACGCAAGACAGTATAAATAAATATACGACGCCCAACGGCGAAGTTCACCACAAAGATAAGGAAAAACAAGACATAAAAACCACCAGTAGCGGAAAATCGCTCGGTCTAAGTCTCACAACCACAATCTCACTAAGTCTCATTACTTATATAATTTACAAATTTTGATTGATGGAGTTTACTAGATACAATATGAAATATAATACAAGAGTGGGTACGATACAAATGTCCCACCTACCACTGCAAAACAGCGAAATGAAGCCGTGTGCCAGCGAAGCCGCTACTGATCCAAGCGGTCAAGCTGCAAGAACTGTGGCACAATGGGGGTGAGTTGCCAACTCGTGAGTAGAAAAACATCTATAAGTAGAAACCGAATAAATGACGACTCCTAGGTCAACTATATCATAAAGGTAATACTATGATATCTAGGGTGACCGGGTCAACATATGTGCCAACATGTAATCAATACCTATATGTATGCGGATATAATCTAACAATATAATCAATGTAGGTATGCACGTGGACCTCGTCCAACCATATAATCAATGTAAGTATGCATGTGGATCTCGTCCAACCAGATAATCAGTGTATGTATGTCTATGGATCTCATCCAACCAGAATCAATGTCTATATGCACGTAAGTATCATAAAAGAGTGTGCATGAAAGTATAAGGATATAAATCAACGGTGTCCCTCACGACACATTAAAATCATGGAACCTGGGTGTCCAATATTGACACCCAAAAACATCATGAAACCCGTGTCCAGCATCAACACGTAAATCCTCATATCTCTCGGGCTCCGTCAGTTCGGATCGGCCCATATCAACTCTCGACTCCGGTCGGTATCCTTCGGATATCCGCCAAGCCCAACCAATCACCGGTAGGTAGTAGTCCCTCTGCCAGGCTCACCGTCTGTATACACAGCATCCCTTTCTTACCCAGGGGTACCATACCAGGTTTACCATGTACCCACAATCGGCCTCATCCATCTCCTCGAGTCGGGTTTTACATGTCGCTCTCAGAATCGAGAAAACACATGGTGGACGCACTGAAATATCATATTAAGAGAAACCGGGTTTTTTAAAACAACACATAATCTCTTTTAAAATGTTCACGGTTCTCAAATCCAGAAATCTCATGAAAACAGCATATCTCAATACGTAAAATCATAGAGCATGATATATGCGACATATAATAGAAATGCGACCATATCCGTGTATCATGCAACAGGGAACAGTGATATGACATATTAAGGGAAAACCGTTCCTTTAAAATGATTTCAGTTTTTAAATATATCCTGCGGTTCCCAATCTCCCAATAAAAACCAGTTCTCTATGTAGGTACAATATGTATATGCGCAAGTATAGATGTACCAATGTATGTATGCACCAATATGGATATATAATGTGTATGTGCGCAAATATGGATATATCAATATATATGTGCACCAATATGGATATACACTGTGTATGTGCGCAAATATGGATATATCAATATATATGTGCACCAATATGGATATATAAATGTGTATATGCGCAAGTATGGATGTATCAATGTATATGTGCACCAGTATGGATATACAAATGTGTATATGCGTAAGTATGGATGTATCAATGTATATGTGCACCACTATGGATATACAAATGTGTATATGCGCAAGTATGGATGTATCAATGTATATGTGCACCAATATGGATATACAAATGTGTATATGCGCAAATATGGATGTATCAATGTATATGTGCACCAATATGGATATACAAATGTGTATATGCGCAAGTATGGATGTATCAATGTATGCGTGCACCAATATGGATATACAAATGTGTATATGCGCAAATATGGATATACAAATGTGTATATGCGCAAATATGTTATGCGAAGAGTCATATCATGATGCAGCAATACTACTGTGTAGTGACATGGCAATAATCGACGATGAAGTGTGTGAGCCTACAAATCTGTGTGCGTGTAACATACGCATTATCGATAATGGTGCAGGTGTACTAGCACAGGTATAAGCAATGCAATGAGAATAACATGAATGCAGCATAAGGTAAATCATATGCAAATGCTGACGGGTATACGGATCTAACATGACCGAGTCGTTGAATCTACCAATCGGCATCCCGCCTCACAATATCGCGTACGGTATAATCTATCGTACGGCATCCTCTAGTTAAGGGTACGGACCAATCATAAAGTCAAACTCATTACGTACGGAAAAGATCATTGTATGGCGGCATTTAAAGCATTAGGGATCCTATAAACCTTTACGACAATGAAGGGGGTACGGACCTAACGTCACGTACGGCATATCACACATGTTTCACAACATATATATAAATGTAACTATATACCTATGTCTCAGGTCATATCTATAACGATCTCATATCAGGGGACCGACAAGGTATCAATCATCTCAATCGACTCGCATCCGTACCAACATATCATCGGGTTATCATATTCGTCTTATATTCTTTTCGTCGCATTTATATCTCACATCAAGTCGAGTTTACATAAACATTCTATCTCTACTATAAGTATAAGTATCTAATCTAACATACACACCCGAACCATACAATCAGATTTTTAAAGAAACGAATCGTAGTTTTGAAAATAGGGGTTACGGTGTTTTTAAGGAAAAGATATCATTTGAAAATCCGTAACGTCCCTCAAGGTATCTGTTTAAAAGATACATACGATTCTTCAGTTTAGAAATAGGTATGGTTCGGATGACACATCTACGTCGACTATCTAGTCTTATAGTACCCTAAACGGCAATATCGTTAAACGTCATCCTCAAATTCCGTCATCACATATTAGCCGTATTATATTACTTCTAACTATCCTTGGTTTCTAATATGGTTTCACTAACTATCATTTAACTCTAACCCTATTTTCCAAATCTAGGTTTTCTTAACCATATTCTATAAATCAGTTTCCATCAAAACTTTGCGGGGGTGCTATACGCCATCCACCCGACTTCCCCGGTAGATATAGATCTACTCACCGTAGTCTTCGCTTGCTGAAGTCGTTGAAGCCACGCTCCGTCGCCTCGAAATCCATGCGAGGGTACCTACAATAATAAACAATCACAATCGCTATTAACATCAAGTCCGGAAACCAAAACGGCACACGGATCGCCTATAGATTAGAACCTATAGCCCACGTATGCAAAACCAACAAATTACCCCTAGTCGTTGATGTACAAACATTCAACAACCAAAGACAAAATCAAATATCAAGAATTATCATTTCAAAATACGGAAAACATAGCTAAAATCCCACCAAACTGCTCCCAGATTTTGACTCAGGTCAAATAAAGCCAAGCAAACAAGTCTAGGGTGATGTATATTGTGTATTTGAGCTACTGGACCAACCTCGACACCCCACCCCACCAAGTGGCCGGCCACCTACCCTTAAAATCCGGCCTCCTCGGCCCCCCTGGCTCCTATGGGCTTCATTTTGTCATGGTGGTCTCCTATGGTCAAAAATGGGTCCCTGGTGTTGTTTGCTAAACTCAGAAATCCCCTGGTTTGCTCCAGATTTCCCTGCACACCCTAATTTCTCACAAAACCGACATGGATCAAATCCTAAATCCGTATTTTTGTTTCCCATACTCATTCCCAAGTCTTAAATAGTCACTCAACAGCCACTCAAGTATCACCAATCCACAATTTCACTCAAACCCTCACTAGGGTTTCCCAAAGTTCACTAAACTTCACTTAATCACATCTAAACACATATGAATACTAAAGTGAATGAAAAACTGCACAATTGGTGAAGGGATTACCTCATATAGCACCCATGAATCCCTAAGATTATCAAAATCTGAATTTTCTTGGTCCAATGTGCTTCCCTTGAGCTTGTGAAAGTTTTTAATGAAATGGGTATGGGGTTTTGGTGGATATTTCATATAAGGGTCATGAGGGTAGAGGATGGAGGGAGATGAGAAAGAAGAAGAAGAAGAAAATGGTGGAGGAGATAATTAGGCAACACCCTCTCTCTCCCTCTTAATTATTCTCACTTCTCTCTCTCACAAAAAGTATACCTACCCTAATCATTATGTCCCCCTCTCATCTCAAGTCATCATTTCCTTTATTTTCTTTTTCTCACCAAAACATATAAACCTAAATAAAACAACACCATAAAATAACATGTAATATGTCATGGTGCACTTATCATGAAAAACTGTAGAAACACGGATTTGGCTTAATCGCGATTAGCAGTGCACTAATCGAGTTTTTATCAAAACTGCATATAATAAATTTTAAAAATGCCAAATCCTTTAAGTATATTTTATTTTTAATTTCCATTTATTTCACAAATATTGGTATATATTTATACCCTTTTTCGAAAACCCCAATTTCGCAAATCAGGCAGTTTTCGGGAAATATATTATTTTAATATTAAATTCCAAAAATAATATTTTATATTTTCTGAAATGTTACAATCTTTCCCCCTTAAAGAAATTCGGTCCCCGTATTTAAATTTAAACCCCCAAATTCCAAAACATTTCAATAATCAGCTCAAATCAACGGGGCTCCGAAAACACGGAGGATACAGAAACAACACAGCGCGTAAAGTGTGCATAAAAACGAGTACAAAACTCAAAAACCGAACTCCGTCAAGCGTCATGCAAATCGTCGGATTGCACGCATATCCTCGGAGTTACAATAGAGATACAGATCTAGAAATCCAATACCGAAATCCAATATACACTAGTCAAATACTATAATATGTATATAGTACGCATTTTTGGAAAACTTTCAAGAACTGAATAAACTCATGCAAAAATCTTTTCTAAATCGCCGCGTGAATGCGTAACTCACGGCATAAGTGACGGACGCTCGTTTGTAAAATAATAATATATGTTCATATATGTTTTCCTAAATAAACGTTTCGTCGTTTGCAAAATATCCCAAAAGGGTTTTCTTTATAAACGTTCGTGTCGCTCACGGACACGTAGGAAATAGTGAGACTATAGCTCTTTTTCAAACACCTCTTGGTAAACTTTTAATGCATGCAAAGTACTCAGGTACTATCCTCAGATCAGTCCTGTTTGGCCACTAAATAATATGGTGCCTATCATGAAAAAAAGGTGCTCAAAAGTAGAATCAATCTCAAAAGGCGTATCCAACAATCACATGCGTCTGGTGCACATGGAAATCAAATCCGAATACAGGTGCCACAATATGCACGGAAGCCAAAACTACGTGCAACGGGTGTGCACGAAAGCATCTGTCCAGTGCAACGGGTGTGCACGACAACAATATCAAGTGCATCTAGAGTGCATCCGGTGCAACTAATACGCATGAATGAAAATCCCAATTGAGTGCATCCGGTGTGCACAAAATCCAAAATCAGGCGCTTAATATGGGCAAAATCCAACCAAAACGCGTCGGGTCCGTAAAAGTATATAGTGCAGTAGCATGCACGAAAATGAACGACAAGTGCCAATGCGCACGAAAATACAAATCCGGTAAAACGAATGCTCAAGAATATAAATCGGGTGCAACTAAGGTACGGAGTATAAATCCAGTGCGACAAACGCATAAATACCCGTCCAGTGCAACAAGTGCAACAAATGCAAATCTAGTGCGACTAATGTAGGAAATACGAATCTGGTGCTGCAAATGCACAAAAATACGAATACGGTGCATCCAGTGCACGAAATACGAATACAGTGCATCCAGTGCACGAAATACGAATACAGTGCATCCAGTGCACGAAATACGAATACAGTGCATTCAGTGCACGAAATACAAATACATAACTCAAATGCGTATAAAAGCAACACCGAGTGTACCCGAGTGTATAACTCAAAACCGTGTGCAACTACGTGCACAAAATCCGTATCAATGCACTGCAAGCACATCTGAGCTATACTGAGTGCAAAAATCACATCATCCGTATGAAATCCACGAAATTGTAAACATATGCCACGAAAGTACAAAATCGACATCAACCGCAATAGGTATGCATGAATCGCAAATCAACACAATGGTGTATATAAAATATATATCAGTGCGGTAACTATGCGCAAAAATGTAAATACCCAGCAGGTGCAGCCAAGGTGCATGAAATCAACATCATGAAACTCATCATCAAAACTCAAATCCAAGCGATATAAGCGTGATACTCGGATCACAAACGTAAATCGTAATAAATGACATTGAGGTACACCTCCTACAATGTCGAAGAATATCGGTGCGCCCAAAACTGGCAGAACAAGAACATCCGCTTGCCTCTTGCTCACAGTCTGGCGTCCTCTGTCTCTTGGTCCTCATTTTCTCTGCGGATTACCAATCTCGTAATCCATCGGCTCATCAGCCCAGCTAGATGTGCTAACGGGGACGATTCCGTTCTGGCACTTCTCTGGTCATCTCTTGACCAATCATCACGACCACTCGTAAAGCAGCACGTTACTGGCGCCGGCCTCTGGTCCTCTGAATACATGTGACACAACCGATCCTGGGTGCCAATCTCATTACAGCAGTGTCCTGGAAGGAATCCTGCTCAAGGTCTCTTCCGATCTCACCTATGCCGAACTGTACGGAGGCTGGTACTCTTACATAATCCTTTCTCGTTTTCTAGACATCTGCATTCTCAGCATAACATCTCTTCGGGAACTGGCCGTATCTCAATGCCTCTGTACACATCAGATCTCTAATCTTGACGGGGAGTAGCAGCACCTCGTCAGCATCGCGCATGAACCTCTGGCTCCACTTGTCTTTATCATCGTCCGCTTCGACGTCACGTCTTGCTGTCTGCGTACTGCTACTGTCCTCGGCCACGGTCAATCCGAAGTCTCTCACATAGACTCGAAATCATGAACTCGGTATCTTCATCACTCAATAGAAGATCTCTAGCCGAACATATCCCCGGGAACTCGTTCCAACCATCGGAGGAATACTCAATACTCGTCCGTTCTCGATCAACTCACAGCGCAACTGGGTGAGGTCCTCTATCCGAAACTGGTCAGCTTTCTGGTCTCCTATCACATGGTATCCAGACAGCGTTAAACTTTTCGATCGAGTCATCGAGGTCCCAAAATTTTTCGAAGGCTTAACACCTGAACGTAGTCTAAAACTATCCGGTACATACCACAGTACTTCTGGACCAGCCGTAGAAAGGCAAACCCAAGCTACACTGATGGCACCCGCTAAACTGCTGCAAACCCTAAGGTTTAAAAGCGGTTCCATGGACATCATGTCGAGTTAGGGTTTCATTCTTCTAGAGGGTCCACAGAATTACCTGCATGTTCCTCCGAACACTTTAAACTTGGGAAAAATGGGTTTCTGACACTCGTCCGAACTTTTTAGCTTTGCCTATACAACATGTGAATACCCTTCGTCCGCATGCTAGACAATACCTTAATTCTCCAGGAAAGGCGATACATCGACGGTCATCTCTGGATCGGTCAGCTCTAGATCTGAGTAAGACTTTCCGCCCTGAAAATCTTCAACTCAACTGGGCCTGCGTCGGCACATCAATCTGACGAATCACCTTCGTCTCTCAACTCGGGGTAGACCAGCTATCATCTGTCGCATTTCTTCATGGAAGCTCCGGCGATCTCAGCTCGTAAGCTCTGGAACCGACAACCTATCAATCTCAGCAACAGCTGGGTCATCTGTCTGTGCAGTAGGCGACATCACAATCTCTGAGGTACGATGTACATCAACAGTCCTCTCGCAACTGGCAGCTCCAACAATGGCCCGATCATCCGGTGTAAAACCAAGCACTCGCCTCCACAAGAGGTCACAACATAACCTACATCGAGAAGTTCCCATGTCACGAGAAAACACAATGGTCAGCCCTCGTACCAGACGAGCTCGCCCTGACCGAAACACCAGTAGCAGCTCAATCTGCGTTCAACCATGGTGACAGGAACCTCAATCGAGTATCGATGAAAACAGGTCAATGGCATGAGAGGAAACGACAGATCCAGAATGGATACATGATCATAAGAAGGAACAACATCAATGGGAGTATGATCATGGTAACAAATAGAATCAAGGATCTCAAATGGATGTATAATCATGGATACGAAGAGAATCACTGGTCTTAAAATATGTACATCTTAAGGTTTCTTAAGTGGAGTATCGTGTCGTAAATATGCCGCGGAACATACGTACGATACGTCACTCTACTCAAGCTACCTACTCCATCAATCAGGGTCAGCCTATGAAACGAAAGTTCGAGTCTAATACCCCCCCGTTCAAGTCTAAGTTCCGTAAGGTCAAGCCTAAGTTCCGAAATACATACCCGCCCTAGACTCCGCATAGTCAAACATAGACTCGAATCAAGGTTAAACCTAGCGCTCTGATACCAACTTTGTCACGACCCAAAATATTAGCTCGTGACCAGCACTTAAATCACTCAACGTCAAGAGGCGTAACGTAGTTCAAGTAAGCTGAAACCCAGAAATCTAAACCCTATTAAAGAAAATAAAGGAGGTGAAGTTTTGAAATAAAGGTATAGTGAAATCAAGTTTTCTTAAAATGCATAGAAAAGGAACATGAAAATGCAAGTGGACTTTACTAGTTTTAAAACATGTTTCGTCTTTTAAAAATTTGGGCAGCACCTCCTTTGTATATTTTGATCCAAAACCACATATACAAGATAATAATAAAGGAATCCCCAAGCGGGAGCTAGCTCTTCGCCAAACGGCGGATCAAAACCACGCAAGACAGTATAAATAAGTATACGACGCCCAACGGCGAAGTTCACCACAAAGATAAGGAAAAACAAGACATAAAAACCACCAGCAGAGGAAAACCCCTCGCTCTAAGTCTCGCAACCACAATCTTATTAAGTCTCATTACTTATACAATTTACAAATTTTGATTGATGGAGTTTACTAGATACAATATGAAATATAATACAAGAGTGGGTACGATACAAATGTCCCACCTACCACTGCAAAACAGCCAAATGAAGCTGTGTGCCAGCGAAGCCGCTACTGATCCAAACGGTCAACCTGTAAGAACTGTGGCACAATGGGGGTGGGTTTCCAACTCGTGAGTAGAAAAACATCTATAAGTAGAAACCGAATAAACGACGACTCCTAGGTCAACTATATCATAAAGGTAATATTATGATATCTAGGGTGACCGGGTCATCATGTATGCCAGCAATGTAATCAATACCTATATGTATGCGGATATAATCCAACAATATAATCAATGTAGGTATGCATGTGGACCTTGTCCAACCATATAATCAATGTAAGTATGCATATGGATCACGTCCAACCAGATAATCAGTGTATGTATGTGGATCTCATCCAACCAGAATCAATGTCTGTATGCACGTAAGTATCATAAAAGAGTGTGCATGAAAGTATGAGGATATAAATCAACGGTGTCTCTCGCGACACATCAAAATCATGGAACCTGGGTGTCCAACATCGACACCCGAAAACATCATGAAACCCGTGTCCAGCATCGACAGGTAAATCCTCATATCTCTCGGGCTCCGTCAATCCGGATCGGCCTACGGGCTCCGTCAGTCCGGATCGGCCCATATCATCTCTCGACTCCGGTCGGTATCCTCCGGATATCCGCCAGGCCCAACCAATCACCGGTAGGTAGTAGTCCCTCTGCCAGACTCACCGTTTATATACACAGCATCCCTTTCTTACCTCGGGATACTATACCGGGTCCACCATGTACCCGCAATCGGCCTCATCCGCCTCCTCGAATCAGGTTTCACATGTCGCTCTCAGAACCGAGAAAACATATGGTAGATGCACTGAAATATCATATCAAGAGAAACCGGGTTTTTAAAACAACACATAATCTCTTTTAAAATGTCCACGGTTCTCAAATTCAGAAATCTCATGAAAACAGCATATCTCAATGCGTAAAATCATAGAGCATGATGTATGCGACATATAATAGAAATGCGAGCATATCCGTGTATCATGCAACATGGAACAGTGATATGACATATTAAGGGAAAACCGCTCCTTTAAAATGATTTCAGTTTTTAAATATATCCTGCGGTTCCCAATCTCCCAATAAAAACCAGTTCTCTATGTAGGTACAATATGTATATGCGCAAGTATAGATGTACAAATGTATGTATGCACCAAAATGGATATACAATGTGTATGTGCGCAAATATGGATATATCAATCTATATGTGCACCAATATGGATATACACTGTGTATGTGCGCAAATATGGATATATCAATGTATATGTACACCAATATGGATATACAAATGTGTATATACGCAAGTATGGATGTATCAATGTATATGTGCACCAGTATGGATATAAAAATGTGTATATGCGCAAGTATGGATGTATCAATGTATATGTGCACCACTATGGATATACAAATGTGTATATGCGCAAGTATGGATGTATCAATGTATATGTGCACCAATATGGATATACAAATGTGTATATGCGCAAATATGGATGTATCAATGTATATGTGCACCAATATGGATATACAAATGTGTATATGCGCAAGTATGGATGTATTGTTCCCCTCCGAAAGACGCGATGAAGAAGCGGCGGACGTCTTGCCTGAAATTCAGGGCAGATGC
The DNA here is from genome assembly GCA_030015575.1 of Agapanthus africanus. Lineage (NCBI taxonomy): Eukaryota > Viridiplantae > Streptophyta > Magnoliopsida > Asparagales > Amaryllidaceae > Agapanthus > Agapanthus africanus. The sequence goes on along the minus strand of CM057340.1, from coordinate 809,998,641 downwards.
TAATTGGTGCTATCCGTCCACCTCTCCGAAGATGCCAAGTTGATTTATGGCACCATGCATCGAAGGTTTAAACGGATGCGGCCGATGTAGCAGACTTCGTCAGATTCCCCCTCGTTTGAGGGGTTTTTGATTATGGGGACGCTTTTCCCTGCAGGCGCAAGCCCCTGTAATTAATTACGCTACTGCATTGCGGTAACAACTTTCTCCTTCTCTATATGGTCACTTCATGTCGTGGGTATTTGTTTTGTGTTTGGTTCGTGGATTGTATACGGAGACTAATTTATGTTGTCGCCCGTAGGGCGTGGACTCGTCCAAATCCGTATCTTTCTTAGATTTGGGTTTGGGGGTTTGGGTTTAAGGATACGTTAGCCTTATTTGAGACTAAGATCAACTTAATCATTTGTTAATGATACGTCAGTCTAATTTTAGACTAAGATCAACTTAACGGGATCGTTTCGATCCGACAAGAGAGCAATTGGGCTCTATTGTTTAGTTTAGGGACATTGCGGTCGATTAGTTTAAGGACATTACGGTCCGTTGTTAGTTTAAGGACATCTCGGTCCAATGTTAGTTTAAAGGCATCACGGTCGAGGTTAAGGACATCATAGTCCGTGAGTTTAAGGACCTCACAGTCGCCTGTTAGTTTAAAGACATCACGGTCGAGGTTAAGGACATCATTGTCCATGGGTTTAAGAACCCCACAGTCCAATGTTAGTTTAAAGACATCACGGTCGAGGCTAAGGACATCATAGTCCATGAGTTTAAGGACCCCACAGTCCGATGTTAGTTTAAAAACATCACGGTCGAGGTTAAGGACATCATAGTCCGTGAGTTTATGGACCCCATAGTTCATGGAAATGTGTGGTCGCCGGGACCCGTCACCTCTCTGAAACCGTTGAAGGATTACAACGATAAATATCAGAGGAGTAATGAGATGTACCCTCGAACCAGTGTGAATTGTTTGAAAGATCTGTAGCCCAGTTTGGGACTAAGATCTGTTAAATATTTGTGAGCAGATGTGCTCAGTTCAATATAAGTTGAGAACTTATGGCCAGAATTGGGCTAAGTCCAATTAAAAATGTTTAACATTTTTATTGTTCTGGCTATTAAGCCTTTATTTGGGCTCGGCCCTTTTAATAATGCTAAGTATTGAGTTCTGACATCTTTTGTCTTCATCAGAACAAAGTGTGTTCTGACAATGCGCCACGTGGCGCGCCAGGCGCTTTGCGCCAGTCAAAGAGCGCATTGCGCTTCTGTCAGGTAGCGCACACGAAGAGGACACGTGTCGCGCTTAGCGCTAAGCGCTAGTTCATTAGCGCATTGCGCTTTTAATTTATGAGCACTTTACGCTTTTCTGTTGGCGCGCCAGTGAGTGACCCGTGGAGCGCTTGGCGCTGAGCGCCAGCCCATGAGCGCAATGCTCTGTTTTAAAAGCGCAAAGCGCAGATTGTGTTTTTGGTTGACACGTGGCATGTTTTGGCGCTGAGCGCCGGTCCAAGAAGCGCAAAAAGCGCAGTTCATGAGTTCAAGGCACTTTCAAGATCAAAGAACAAATTTATGTTTTTCTTAAAGGAGGCTTTGCCTCAAGACTCAAGAACAAAAGTTCTTGTTTTATAAAAGGGCTCTGTCTTTATAGATCAAAGATCTGTGAATGAAGTAAAATACTTCTTTTAGTTTTTTTTTATAATTAGATCTTTTGATCTTTTTTCTTTTTATCAAAGACCTTGGTCTTTTGTAGATCTATGATCTTTTTAGAAGATGGTTCTTCTTTTTAAGAGATGATTTCATCTCTGTGGTTCAAGAACTAGTTCTTTACCTTGAAGATGAAGAAATGATCTTCTTTTTCTAAAAGATTGCCTTTCTTTCTCTTTGAGTTTTCTTAAAGTTTGCAGAGGGTTTTATCTATCTCTCTCTGTATACATTAGACTTGAAGTCTAGGGGCCTTTATATAGGGCCAAATGATTTGTTGAATCAGTTTAAGAGATCTTTCTCTGATTGATTTGGGAATATTTCCCACCGTTGGATCTTTGATCCTAAGGCTTCTGTTTTACAGAAGATAATCTTCTTGTTTTAATAAGATTGGAAAGATCTTTCCATAACAGAATTTTAATTCTGATTAATTAATAATTTATTATTATTAGATCTTTTGATCTAATGGTGGGGAATTTTTAATTCCAGCGTTGGCGCACCTTGCGCTAACGCACCTATGTTCGACACGTGGCGCGCAGCGCAACTGCGCTAGCGCATCCGTTTTTTTGACACGTGGTACGCAGAGTAACTGCGCTAGCGCATCCGTTTTTTTGACACGTGGTACGCAGAGTAACTGCGCTAGCGCACCCGTGTTTATCACGTGGCGCGCAGCGCGCCTGGCGCTGGATTTGAAGCGTTGCTTCAATTTTTAAATTTTGAATTTTAAAACAGAGGTTTGCTCTGATTGGAGGTGCGCTATCTACGGCGCAGCGCACCTGGCGCTAGCGCGTCTGCGTTTGACACGTGGCGCGCAGCGCGCAGAATCTGAAGTGTTGCTTCAATTTTTGAATTTTGAAATTCAAAACAGAGTTTTGCTCTGATTGGGGGAAACAAATGCCCCCCACCGTTGCGCTCACGTGGCGCACACGTGAGTGCAGCGGTGGCAACATCTGAGCTCTTGGATCAACTCAGAAGTTGAAGAGGCGGTTCAGTGCCTAAATAGGACATTTGGTCCCTTAGTTGATTATCATCTTCTTTCTTGAGAATTTTATTCAGAGCCTTGCTCTTCAATTAAGAACTTTCAAGAGTCAGAACTCTTTCCAAACTTAGGTAAAATTAATTTTTTTTAATAAATTAGGGTTTTTACCCATTAACAAAGCCTTGCTCTTCATAGATCTTTGATCTAAAGAAAACCCTTTTAGGGTTTTATTAATAGAGCCTTGCTCTCACGAACCCATAGATCTAAAGAGATCTTTTCTTAGGGTTTCTTATCCCATGAATCAGAGCTCTGCTCTTTGATAATATGTGGATCTTTTGATCTTTGATGAAGAACTCTTAAGAGTTTTTTCATGGATCTTGAAGATCCCAGAATTTTTAATTCTCAAAAATTAATTTTAATTAATCTTCGATGGATTTTCCATCATTATTACAGAGCCAGGCTCTTTAAGGAATTTTATTCCTTCATGACCAGAGTTTGACAAGTGTCACTCTGTTACAGAGTTTTGCTCTCAAAGGGAAATTTTCTCCTTTTCCGGAAGGATTTCTCATTCAATGAGAATTTCCTTGAGGATCTCGTCATTAATTAACAGTCTCATCCAATGATGAGGCTGTTTTATTAATTGATGCATTGTCATCTGGATTTTGTGGGTCCCCCTTTGGTCCACTTTCCACTGCATTGCAGCGTGGTACAAATTTTAAAGTGCCGAGTGTCAGAATTTTAAAATTAAATTATAGTACCGACAATTGAATTCTGTCCTTTCTCGCAAGCGACATGTCTTCCGATCTCTCTTTCCCATTTTTTCGTTCAGAGAGAGGATTCCTTGAGGCACCTGTGGACCGGGAGGTTCTCGCGCTCATCAGAGACTATGACCTGGAACACAAAAACCTTCACCGTGGGGTAGGTGGTATGACCAGATTATCAAAGGTCATCAAAGCTTCTCTTGTGCGACGCCGTCGGAGCCGATCTCGTCGATTTCGTATGCAGATGCACCCCCGGTAAACTATGCCGTGGAGGTTGTCAATTGGACTTCGGAGGGTCTTTTTCAACCTTTGATTGCCGCCATACCCATGTAGCTACCGGCAGCTTTGGATACCTTGGGGCGACGCATATGCCAGGGCGGGTCGCGCCCTTAGGGACAACCCTACAACATCGGGTTGACCCCCCAACATTCGGCCGGGTATTTGCATTGGGCCAGGTACATCTTGTCAGCGAGAAAAACGCAGCTGCTGAAGCTCGGCCTATATCCTGCGATTTATGCTTCGTTGTTCCAATATTCTGCTCCTCCGACATGGCGAATTAAGGCATTCTTGGAGCAGTGGAACATCCCAACCCACACCTTTCTTCTACTGGACAGAGAAGTCTCCATCTCCTTAGAAGAATTTGCTGAGATTTCCGGTCTGCCGGTTAGGGGGGAGCACTATGAGGAGCTGCTGCTTCCGGATGAATACGTTTTTGCCACCAAGCCGGTAGTGATGGGCCTAACGCTAAAGAACGCCATTCAGCACCAGTTTCCTAGTCTGATAAAGGTGATGAACATGTACGAGAGCGTCTTCTTGGAATCCGGAGGCCGGGGGGTCAGTTTCGCAGACTTCATTGCCCGGTTTCTTCGCCCGGAGATCTTATCGCAACGAGGCGAAAAGTTTGCCAAGCTCGATGACCCCTTCGGCTTCGGCTTGGACCGTCGACCAATACTGGAAGACGATCAGAAAGGCTTTTTCCTTCCTGATGCCGCAATCATTCCTCTGTCAGAAATCGCCGCTCCGGGCATTGATTAGGAGGCTTTCTTTCTTGGGTTTCATGGGCTGTGGTTGTGCTGGTTCGCTCTCTCTATGCACCCTCGCTATATGAGGCCGTCCGTCTTCTACCCAGCGCATCGAATAGTGGCTGGAATACAAGTGTCCATCGGGATCGCCGGGTTAGCCCATCTATACCGTGGTCTTAACGTGGCAGCGGATACCACTGAACCGGGGGTGCATGCTGTCAACTTCCCGATGCATTACTTTACTTCGTGGATGGAAATGCACGTGCTCAGGGTATTTGGCATTCATAAAAGACCTTCGTTTTTCGAGAAATGCAAATTCCCGAGAATTATGCGGCTGGTTGACGCTTCTATCGTGAATCCTTCTCAGCAGGAAGCTAGGGGCTTGCTTCTTCATCCGCGCACGGTCGGAGCTGGTATGTCTTTTACGGACAAAGTCCTGACGATCGGCCAGGAAACTTCCAAGACAATGCTGGCATTGCTCGACGTTTTTAAAGACGGGGCTTCCGTGTTGAAAGCCCGGGAGATT